>CM053027.1:15909018-16576518 GCA_028564925.1 Lithobates sylvaticus | reverse complement strand
CATCAGCACGCCGCTCTGACTCATGTAGCCTGCTCGGATTGGCAGAGGTTGTTACCCAATCCAAGCAGGCTTAGCAGGCTCTGTATTCATCAGAGTGCATCGCCCATCGGGATTGGCTGAGCGGCGCACACTGTATACATATTACAATTTTACAGAGCGCCCGGCGGACTGATATCCATCTGGCGGCTTCTTCACCCGGCGTATAAGACGACCCCCACTTTTTGGCTGTGTAATTTCGGTGTAAAAGGTAGTCTTATACGCCAGAAAATACAGTAGTAATTGTACTATGAATAAAAAGAATACATTTTATTCTTTAACTGCTTGTCGACCAAGCCGCCGTCATTATCCTGCGGCAGGCTGGCGCGGCTGCGCGAAGCGCCGTACGTGTACATCGGCCCCTTTAAGAGCTCTAGGGGGGCACAACGCCGGAGCCGATGTCCGCCAGCGACCCGCGATCGCTCCTCAGAGAGCCAGAACTGAGATCTGTCAATGTAAAGAGACAGATCCCCGTTCTGTCGGGGAAGTAGAGAGAGATCTGCTGTTCCTAGTGATCAGGAACAGCGATCTCTCTGTACTCCCTGTTAGTCCCCTCCCCCCACAGTTAGAAACATCCCCCTAGGGAACACTTAACCCCTTGATCGCCCCCCTAGTGTTCAGCCCTTCCCTGCCAGAGACATTTATACAGTAATCAGTGGCTGTTTTTAGCTCTGATCACTGTATAAATGTCAATGGTCCCATTGTTTAACCATTTCAGCCCCGGAAGGTTTCACCCTCTTCCTGACCAGGACATTTTTTTGCGATACAGCACTGCGTTAGTTTAACTGAGAATTGCGCGGTCGTGAGATGCTGTACCCAAATAAAATTTACGTCCTTTTTTTCCCCACAAATAGAGCTTTCTTTTGGTGGTATTTGATCATCTCTGTGTTTTTTTTTTGTTTTGTTTTTTTTACGCTTTAAACAAAAAAAGACCAACAATTATGAATAAAAAACAGTATTTTTTTAACTTTCTGCTATAAAAAATAAAAAAGAATTTAAAATCAAATTTCTTTGTCAATTTACGCCAATGTGTATTCTGCTACATATTTGTGGTACAAAAAATCCCAATAAGCGCATATTGATTGGTTAGCACAAAAGTTATTGTGTCTACAATTTATGGGATATTTTTATTTTTATTTTTACTAGCAATGGCAGCGATCAGTGATTTTTAGTGGGACTGCGACTTGTGGTGGACAAATTGGACACTAAGTGACACTTTTTGGGGGCCAGTGACACCAATACTGTGATCAGTGCTAAATAAATGACACGGGCAGGGAAGGGTTTAACACCAGGGGCGATCAAAGGGTTAAGTGTGTGCCTGGAAGGTGCTTTCTAACTGTGGGGGGGTCGGAGTGGATACACTGGAGGCAGGGCCGGACTTACCATTGGGCTTGACTGGGCTCAAGCCCATGGGCCCTGCCCAATAGGGGGCCCTGCCTAGATACATAGCCGAGTGTACTCGGCTCGGCTACGCTCACAGTCACGCCCAGTCCCGCCCTATGATGGACATAACATAGGGACTGGGCGTGACTGTGGGCCGAGCCGAGTACACTCGGTTACTCTTGGCTCCGCTCGGGACTGCGAGAGGACCCGAGAGCCGCCGAGAGGACCCGAGAGCCGCCGAGAGGACCCGAGAGCCGCAGAGAGGACCCAAGAGCCGCAAGAGCTGCAGAGAGGACCCGAGAGCCGCCGAGAGGACCCGAGAGCCGCCGAGAGGACCCAAGAGGCGCGAGAGCCGCAGAGAGGACCCGAGAGCCGCCGAGATACACAGGACTCTGTATCTTGGTGGCGCCATTTTTAAGCTTCAAAACTGCAATGACAAAGCTGCAAATGACACTGGACAGGGCTGCAGATGGATGGGCAAGGCTGCAGATGGGCATTTAAATGTAAGTTTTTTAAACTTCTTAAACTTCCCTCCTAAAAGTTTTTTCCCTTAAAATTCCCTCCTAAACTTGGGGTGCGTGTTATACGCCGGCGCGTGTTATATGCTGATAAATACGGTAATGTATAGAAGGTAGGGCCCGAAAGTGACTCAAGCCCAGGGGCCCCCACCACCCTAAGTCCTGCCCTTACTGGAGGAAAAGAGCGATCTTGTGTTCCAGCTTAGCTGAAACACAAGATCTCTTTTTTTCTCCTTGACAGATCAGCGGTTTGCCTTGTTTACATGAGGCCGCCGGACCTGCTGATCCAATCATGTGCCCCCTACACCGCGTGCACGAAATCACATACAGGTACATGATTTCGCACAGCCGGGCCGCCCTGCCGCAGTATAAGTGGAAGTGGTTAAAAATGAGACCAAAATTATGTTTCTGGTACAAAGCATTTATTTTTAATTTGCCAATAAAAATTTGCCTTTAGAAAAAAAATGCACAAAGAAAACGAATGAAATTTTTTTTTTATAAAATATAAAATAGGCTTTAAAAAATTATCTTTTTTTTGTGATAATAAAAAATAAAAAAACAAAATGGAAAAAAAAAGAAAAAGAAAAGAAATTAAAATATCATCAGAAAATATTACTAGTGAAGAAGTAGACAAAGAAGTTAATTGGGGTTAACTAAGGGTTAATAAGGGGTTAAAGAAGAAGACATTTAGATCATACCTTTGATGTACATATACAGTGCCTGAAATAGTAAATACAATTAAACAATACATTGAGGTTGATTTTCTAAAACTGTAGAAGGCAAAACCTGGTGCAGCAGCTGTGGGGTACATTTGTATGGCGCCCCCCGGAGTCAATACTTTGTAGAACCTCCTTTCTCTGCAATTACAGCTGCAAGTCTTTTTGGGGATGTCTCTACCAGCTTTGCACATCTAGAGAGGGACATTTTTGCCCATTCTTCTTTGCAAAATATCTCATCTTGCCACAGATTCTCAATTGGATTTAGGTCTGAACTTTGGGCCATTCTAACACATGAATATGCTTTGATCTAAACCATTCCATTGTAGCTCTGGCTGTATGTTTCGGGTCGTTGTCCTGCTGGAAGGTGAACCTCCACCCCAGTCTCAAGTCTTTTGCAGACTCTAACAGGTTTTCTTCTAAGATTGTCCTGTATTTGTCTCCATCCATCTTCCCATCAACTCTGACCAGCTTCCCTGTCCCTGCTGAAGAAAAGCATCCCCACAACATGATGCTGCCACCACCATGTTTCACGGTGGGGATGGTGTGTTCAGGGTGATGTGCGGTGTTTGTTATCCCCACACATAGCGTTTTGCTTTTAGGCCAAAAAGTTCAATTTTGGTCTCATCTGACCAGATCACCTTCTTCCACATGTTTGTTGTGTCCCCCACATGGCTTCTCACAAATTATAATCGGGACTTCTTATGACTTTCTTTCTCCAATGTCTTTCTTCTTGTCACTCTTCCATAAAGGGCATATAGGTGGAGAACACGACTAATAGTTGTCCTGTGGACAGATTCTCCCCCCTGAGCTGTGGATCTCTGCAGCTCCTCCAGAGTCACCATGGGCCTCTTGGCTCTTCTCTGAGGAATGCTCTCCTTGCCCGGCCCGGTCAGTTTAGGTGGACGGCCATGTCTTGGTAGGTTTGCAGTTGTGCCATACTCTTTCCATTTTCCGATGATGGATTGAACAGAGCTCCGTGAGATGATCAAAGCTTGGGATATTTTTTTATAACCTAACCCTGCTTTATACTTCTCCACAACTTTATCCCTGACCTGTCTGGTGTGTTCCTTGGCCTTCATGGTGCTGTTTGTTCACTAAGGTTCCCCCCCGTACACGCGGTCCGAAATTCCGACGGAAAATGTCCGATCGGACCATGTTGTCGGAAAATCCGCCCGTGTGTGGGCTCCATCTGACTTTTTCCTTTGGACTTTCCGATCGAAAAAAATTTGAGAGCAGGATCTCAAATTTTCCGACAACAAAGTCCGATCGTGTGTAGAGAATTCCGACGGACAAAGTGCCACGCATGCTCAGATCAAATTACGAGGCCAAAGCTATTGGCTAATAGCCTCTACGTACTTCCGTCATACGCAACGAACGTCACCGCGTTCAGAATGATCGAATTTTCCAACAACTTTGTCCGACAGCGTGTATGCAACACCAGTGTCGGACAAAATCCGTCGGAAAAAATCAGACTTTTGTGGTCGGAATTTCCGACCGTGTGTACGGGGGCTTACAAACCTCTGAGGGCTTCACAGAAGAACTGTACTTACTGTACATGGGCAATCGTTTGCATTCCAGCAGCTAGAAGAAATGTGCGCATGCGTGGTGTGTTTTTTTGAGTCAGCTGAAGAGGGGTGAAGAGCGGGCATGTTGGATGGTGGTGTGTAGTTGCTATCAGAGCAGACATGAAGCTGTGGGCCTGCTGGTTGCTGACCAATGACCTGGACTGTGCATGTGATGTGGACCCCTCTCCCGCCCACCCTTTGTCCTAACCCTGGCGCCTATTCCTCTTCTTCCCACCACAGTACATCCTATTAATTGACATCATTATATGTTTAGCAATTAGACATGTGCACAGCAAAAAAATTCGTTTATTTTCGTTTCGTTTTTTTCGTTTCCGTTGATTCGTAACGATTCGTAAATTCGTAAGTCGTCGGTGTTCGTATTCGTAACGATTCGTATTTTCGTAGAGTTATTTTTTCGTGGATTCGTTTTTCCGTTAGTTTAATTTTCGTTTATTCGAAATTCGGACGCATTCGTATTTTCGTAGATTTAGTTACAATCGTACTTTCGTAAGATTGATTTATTCTACTTTCGTAACATTGTTCTCGTAGATTCGTAATCGGAGCATAATTCATAATTTTATGTAATGTGTATGCTATTATTACATTGTAAGAGACACGGAAAATTACGAATCGAAAAAAAAAAAGTTACGAATGTACGAATTTTTTCGTTCAATCCATTCGAAGCACGTTAAGCAGCGCCATTGTAAGAGACACGGAAAATTACGAATCGAAAAAAAAAAGTTACGAATGTACGAATTTTTTCGTTCAATCCATTCGAAGCACGTTAAGCAGCGCCATTGTAAGAGACACGGAAAATTACGAATCGAAAATGTTTTTTTACGAATGTACGAATTTTTTCGTTCAATCCATTCGAAGCACATTAAGCAGCGCCATTGTAAGAGACACGGAAAATTACGAATCGAAAAAAAAAAAAAAGTTACGAATGTACGAATGTGTTTATTTTCGTTTCGTTTTTTTCGTTTGCGTTGATTCGTAACGATTCGTACATTTGTAAGTCGTCTGTGTTCGTATTCGTAACGATTCGTACATTCGTAAGAGTTATTTTTTCGTTGATTCGTTTTTCCGTTAGTTTAATTTTCGTTTATTCGAAATTCGAACGCATTCGTATTTATTCGTACATTCGTAACATTCGTAACATTCGTAACATTCGTAGATTCGTAATCGGAGCATAATTCATAATTTTATGTAATGTGTATGCTATTATTACATTTTAAGAGACAAAGAAAATTACGAATCGAAAAAAAAAGTTACGAATGTATGAATTTTTTCGTTCAATCCATTCGAAGCACGTTAAGCAGCGCCATTGTAAGAGACACGGAAAATTACGAATCGAAAAAAAAAAAAAAGTTACGAATGTACGAATTTTTTCGTTCAATCCATTCGAAGCATGTTAAGCAGCGCCATTGTAAGAGACACGGAAAATTACGAATCGAAAAAAAAAAAAAAAAGTACGAATGTACGAATTTTTTCGTTCAATCCATTCGAAGCATGTTAAGCAGCGCCATTGTAAGAGACACGGAAAATTACGAATAGAAAAAAAAAATTACTAATGTACGAATTTTTTCGTTCATTTTGATTTTCGTTTTTCGGATTTTCTTCTTTCGTCGTTTCGTTGTTTCTAATTTGGTTATTTCGGATTTTCGTTGTTTTTCGTATTCGTCGATTCTGAACGATTCGTTATTCGTTAACATTTTTAGCGATTCGTTCGTTCATTCGTACGGTAACGAATGAACGAATATAACGAAAAAAAAAAAAAACGAAAAAACGAAAAAAAAACAAAACGAATTGCACGTCTATTAGCAATTTTTTTTTCTCTTCAGCTCATTCCATATTTGACAGGCTGAGGAGGAGAAGTGGCCACACACAGAAGCCAATATTCAGATCCTCGTGTAGACGGTGGTTGGAGGAATGGGGTTGTCTTATTTTATTTTCACAGAAAGGCTTGTCGGATTTTATTAGGGCTAAAATAAGGTTATGAGGTTTTTTTTTTCTTTCATACACATAATGCATCACAGGGTTCCTCCTTCAATTTCCCAATATAGATGATAACGGAGGTCGGTCAGATCACGGAGCGCGCCTCTTCTCCTTCCGTCTGGGAATTCCGCCTCTCGCTGTTTACAATACGCAGAAGAGAAGTGATGACCTTGGAGTATTTTCGTGTTGTTGCCTGTTTCCTTATCTCAGTTTTCGGTCTCGGTGAGATGTGAATGAGCTGGATGCTGATATCTGCCCGAATCTCGGGCCCCTATGGGTGGACTGAGCGGAACTGACATCTCAGCGTGCTGACACAGGGGCTCCGTCACTGGAAAATTACTCACAATGGAGAGGAGGCCAGAACGATGGAGAAGAGAAGAGCTACTGATGCCAGCCGCCCCCCCCTCCATACATACACACATTCACCATTGGGCACTGTAGGCTTCTGCCTATGGGCTGCAGAGACAAACAATCAGCTCTATAATTATTAGACATGCTTTTTTAATTTTTATTATTATAGCAAGTAAAAATATAGGGTATCACACATATACGGCCAGTGGCGGATGGTGCTCAAAATTTTTGTGGGGGCGCAAACAAACAAAAAAATTCTGAAAAATACTGAAAAAAAACCATCACTGTGCCCATCAATTGCAGCCACTGTGCCCCATCAAATGCAGCCACTGTGCCCATCAAATGCAGCCACTGTGCCTCTCAAATCCATCCACTGTGCCCATCATATGCAGCCACTGTGCCCATCATATGCAGCCACTGTGCCCCAATAAATGCAGTCACTCTGCCCATCAAATGCAGCCACTGTGCCCATTAAATGCAGTCACTGTGCCCATCAAATGCAACCACTGTGCCTGTCAAATGCAGCCACTGTGCCCATCACATGCAGCCACTGTGCCCCTCATTTGCAGCCACTGTGCCCCATCAAATGCAGTCACTGTGCCCATCAAATGCAGCCACTGTGCCCATCATATCCAGCCACTGTGCCCATCATATCCAGCCACTGTGCCCATCATATGCATCCACTGTGCCCCATCATATGCATCCACTGTGCCCCATCAAATGCATCCACTGTGCCCATCAAATGCAGCCTCTGTGCCCCAGCAAATGCGGTCATTATGCCCATCAAATGCATCCACTGTGCCCATCAAATGCAGCCACTGTGCCCCATCAAATGCAGCCACTGTGCCCCATCAAATGCAGCCACTGTGCCCATCAAATGTAGCCACTGTGCCCATCATATCCAGCCACTGTGCGTATCATATCCGGCCACTGTGCCCATCATTTGCAGCCACTGTGCCCATCATATGCAGCCACTGTGCCCCATCAAATGCATTATGCCACTGTGTCCATCATATCCAGCCACTGTGCCCCATCAAATGCAGCCACTGTGCCCATCATATGCAGCAACTGTGCCCCATCAAATGCAGCCACTGTGCCCCATCAAATGCAGCCACTGTGCCCCATCAAATGCAGCCACTGTGCCCCATCAAATGCAGCCACTGTGTCCCATCAAATGCAGCCACTGTGCCCATCAAATGCAGCCACTGTGCCCATCATATCCAGCCACTGTGCGTATCATATCCAGCCACCATGCCCATCATATGCAGCTACTGTGCCCATCATATGCAGCCACTGTGCCCATCAAATGCAGCCACTGTGCCCCATAAAATGCAGCCACTGTGCCCCATCAAATGCAGCCACTGTGCCCATCATATCCAGCCACTGTGCCCCATCAAATGCAGCCTCACTGTGACCCCCCGCCTGCCAGTCCGCTCGCTGTCTGACCGGCACTTACTTAATCTTGGTGGCAGATCAGGCAGCGGGTGACGGCGGTGAGCTGTGGGCTGGGTCAGACCATGGCTACTGTGTCCTCCACGCTTTCCGTGCGTCTCTTCTTCCCTTCTGCTAGGCATCCAATAGGGTCGCCTGTGCCTTTAGCCAATCAGGTGACGGGTAATAGACCCGCGCTTCCTGATTGGAGGAGAGGCGGTTCAGAGTCCACCTTTTTTGAATAATCGGGTGCTTCAAACCCCCCCCCCCCCCCTGCTGCTAAAATTGGGGGGGGTTGTGCTAGGAGAGGGAATTTGGAGTGGGGGGGGAATGTGGATTTGTGATAGGATGATTGATTTTGTTTATGGGGGGGATTTGGGGAGAGAGAGCATTATTCAGCATAGGGGGTGGCGGCCATGGATAGAGGAAGATTAGGGGGCGGCGGCCATGAATAGAGGAGGAATAGGGGGTGGCGGCCATGGATAGAGGATGAATAGGGGGTGGTGGCCATGAATAGAGGATGAATAGGGGGTGGTGGCCATGGATAGAGGATGAATAGGGGGTGGCGGCCATGGATAGAGGATGAATAGGGGGTGGCGGCCATGGATAGAGGATGAATAGGGGGTGGTGGCCATGAATAGAGGATGAATAGGGGGTGGTGGCCATGGATAGAGGATGAATAGGGGGTGGCGGCCATGGATAGAGGATGAATAGGGGGTGGTGGCCATGAATAGAGGATGAATAGGGGGTGGTGGCCATGGATAGAGGATGAATAGGGGGTGGCGGCCATGGATAGAGGATGAATAGGGGGTGGTGGCCATGGATAGAGGATGAATAGGGGGTGGTGGCCATGGATAGAGGATGAATAGGGGGTGGCGGCCATGAATAGAGGATGAATAGGGGGTGGTGGCCATGGATAGAGGATGAATAGGGGGTGGTGGCCATGGATAGAGGATGAATAGGGGGTGGCGGCCATGAATAGAGGACGAATAGGGGGTGGCGGCCATGAATAGAGGATGAATAGGGGGTGGTGGCCATGGATAGAGGATGAATAGGGGGTGGCGGCCATGAATAGAGGATGAATAGGGGGTGGCGGCCATGAATAGAGGACGAATAGGGGGTGGCGGCCATGAATAGAGGACGAATAGGGGGTGGCGGCCATGAATAGAGGAAGAATAGGGGGGTGGCGGCCATAAATAGAGGACGAATAGGGGGTGGCGGCCATGGATAGAGGATGAATAGGGGGTGGTGGCCATGAATAGAGGAAGAATAGGGGGTGACGGCCATGAATAGGGGGTGGCGGCCATGGATAGAGGATAAATAGTGGGTGAGGGCCATGAATAGGGGGTGGCGGCCATGGATAGAGGACGAATAGGGGGTGGCAGCCATGCATAGAGGATGAATAGGGGGTGGTGGCCATGGATAGAGGATGAATAGGGGGTGGAGGCCATGAATAGAGGATGAATAGGGGGTGGCGGCCATGAATAGAGGATGAATAGGGGGTGGTGGCCATAAATAGAGGACGAATAGGGGGTGGCGGCCATGGATAGAGGATGAATAGGGGGTGGTGGCCATGAATAGAGGAAGAATAGGGGGTGGCGGCCATGAATAGGGGGTGGCGGCCATGGATAGAGGATAAATAGTGGGTGAGGGCCATGAATAGAGGATGAATAGGGGGTGGCGGCCATGGATAGAGGACGAATAGGGGGTGGCGGCCATGGATAGAGGATGAATAGGGGGTGGCGGCCATGAATAGAGGATGAATAGGGGGTGGTGGCCATGAATAGAGGATGAATAGGGGGTGGTGGCCATGAATAGAGGATGAATAGGGGGTGGTGGCCATGGATAGAGGACGAATAGGGGGTGGCGGCCATGGATAGAGGATGAATAGGGGGTGGCGGCCATGAATAGAGGATGAATAGGGGGTGGCGGCCATGGATAGAGGATAAATAGTGGGTGAGGGCCATGAATAGAGGATGAATAGGGGGTGGCGGCCATGAATAGAGGACGAATAGTGGGTGGCGGCTATGGATAGAGGACGAATAGGGGGTGGCGGCCGTGAATAGAGGATGAATAGGGGGTGGCGGCCATGGATAGAGGACGAATAGGGGGTGGCGGCCATGGATAGAGGATGAATAGGGGGTGACGGCCATGAATAGAGGATGAATAGGGGGTGGTGGCCATGAATAGAGGATGAATAGGGGGTGGTGGCCATGAATAGAGGATGAATAGGGGGTGGTGGCCATGGATAGAGGACGAATAGGGGGTGGCGGCCATGGATAGAGGATGAATAGGGGGTGGCGGCCATGAATAGAGGATGAATAGGGGGTGGCGGCCATGGATAGAGGATAAATAGTGGGTGAGGGCCATGAATAGAGGATGAATAGGGGGTGGCGGCCATGAATAGAGGACGAATAGTGGGTGGCGGCTATGGATAGAGGACGAATAGGGGGTGGCGGCCGTGGATAGAGGATGAATAGGGGGTGGCGGCCGTGGATAGAGGATGAATAGGGGGTGGCGGCCATGGATAGAGGATGAATAGGGGGTGGCGGCCATGGATAGAGGATGAATAGGGGGTGGTGGCCATGGATAGAGGATGAATAGGGGGTGGCGGCCATGGATAGAGGACGAATAGTGGGTGGCGGCCATGGATAGAGGACGAATAGGGGGTGGCCGCCATGGATAGAGGACGATTAGGGGGTGGCGGCCATGGATAGAGGGGACACCTCTCGGGTGCCCCTAATGGAAGGGCCGCCACTGCTGCCTATGTAAACACCAAACTATGAGATAGGAAGGTAGTGATCCTGTGTTTCTGCTAAGCAGGAACACAGATCTCTGCCCTCCCACAGTACAAGCACCTCCCCCACACAGCCAGTAAACACTCGTTAGGCACATATTTAACCCTTTGATCACCCCTGATGTTAATCCCTTTAGTGCCAATGTAATTTATACAGTGACAGTGCATATCTTTTTAGCACTGATCACGGTATTAGTGTCACTGGTCCCCAAAGAAGTGTCAAAAGTGTCATTTAGTGTCCGATTTGTCCGCCGCAATATCGCTGTTCCGCTATAAGTCGCTAATCGTCGACATTACTAGTATAAAATTAAAAAAATTAAATAAATATTCCATAATTTGTAGACATGATAACTTTTGCGCAAACCAATCAATATACACTTGTTGGGATTTTTTTATACCAAAAATATGTAGTAAAATACATATTGGCCTAAATTGACGAAGAAATTCGATTTTTTTACATTTTTTTTATTGGGTATATTTTATAGCAGAAAGTAAAAAATATATATTTTTTCAAAATTGTTAATTTTTTTTTTGTTTATAGTGCAAAAGATAAAACCCGCAGAGGTGATCAAATACCACCAAAAGAAAGCTCTATTTGTGGGGAAAAAAGGACGTAAATTTTATTTGGGTACAACGTCGCACGGCCGCGCAATTGTCAGTTACGCAGTACCGAATCGCAAAAAATTGCCTGGTCATTTAAGGGGGGTAAACCTACCGGAGATGGAGTGGTTAAAGGACAGTAAACTGGCCCTTCGTTTAGAAAGTTTGGAGACCCCTGTCCTATGGTTTTGGATCCTTTGGATTGAGCCAGATAGTAACAGCCAGGCAACTGGTATTTTTTAAAGGAGATTTCAGTAACAGCCGTCTACATCTTCTATTACTATGAGTACCTTTCATATTATGTTTATATATCCTCTATATCCTGTATCCCAGGATCAGCTGGGCTGCTTCTCTTTTTTTACCTCTAGTGACATCTAGTGACCATTTTGTATATTGCGCTGAGTGCAGCTCTGCATAGAAACCAATCAGCTACCAGGATTTATTGTCAAAACTTAATTGAACAAGCTGAAGATAGAAACTGATTGGCTGCCATGCGCTGCTGTACCAGATTTGTCACTCTCCAGTTTCGGTAAATCAACCCCTTAAGCCTCGTTCGCACACACGATCGGATTTTCGGCAGGGGATTGTGTGATGACTGTTTGCCTAAAATCTGACCGTTAGTACGCTCCATCAGACAATTGTTGGCCAACTTTTGGCCAACAAATGTTGGATGACAGGCCAGTAAATTTTCGACAGACAACGGTCTGTTGTCAGATTTTCCTATCATCTGTACACAAGTCCGTCACACAAAAGGTGAAAGTACAAACACACATGCTCTGAATCAATGCTCACCAAAAACACGACATTAGCAGAAGGTGCCCAAAGGGTGGCGCTCAAGAGCTGAAATTCCAGGCAGTACGTCACTGCGTTCGTGTTTGTTGGCCCACAATTGTGTGCCATTAATATGCAAGACAAGTTCCCGGCACACGCCCCTCAAGATAAAAGTCTGACGCTCTGACGGCCAACAATCTGATCGTGTGTACCAGGCTTTAGGCTGCATTCACACCTGATAGCGTCTTTGAGCGTTTTTTTGTTGTTGTTTTTTTTGCTTGCGTTTTATGCACGATTTTGGCGTGTTTTTATACAGCGTTTTTGAGCTTTGACGTTTTTTTATTAGCCAATAGAGAAAACTATTATCGGTTGCATCATTTGTTGCTAGGTATTCCAGCTTTTTTAGCTTTTCCATTAGCTTTTTATTTATTTTGTTATTTATTATTATTATTATTATTATTAACCACTTCAATACCGGGCACTTAAACACCTTCCTGCCCAGACCAATTTTCAGCTTTCAGCGCTGTTGCACTTTGAATGACAATTGCGCGGTCATGCTACACTGTATCCAAAAATAGAGCTTTCTTTTGGGGGTATTTGATCACCTCTGCGGTTTTTATTTTTTGCTAAACAAATAAAAAAAGACCGAAATTTTTTTTTTTGCTTGTTTCAAAACTTTGTAAATAAGTAAGTTTTCTCCTTCACTGATGGGCACTGATGGGCACTGATGGGCACTGATAAGGCAGCACTGATGGGCAACGATGAGGTGGCACCAATGAAGTGGCACTGAGGTGGCATTGATGGGCACTGATATGTGGCACTGATAGGCGGCACAAATTGGCACTGATAGCCGGCATGGATTGGCATGGATAGCCGGCATGGATTGGCATGGATAGGCGGCACGTATTGCCATGGATAGGCGGCACAGTTGGGCATGGATAGGCGGCACAGATGGGCACGGATGGGCACTGATAGGTGGCACGGATGGGCACTGATAGGTGGCACAGATAGGCACTGATAGGCAGCATTGTTTTGTACTGATGGATGCCAATCAGTGCCAAACAATAATGCATGCCAATCAGTGATGCCCATTGTGGGCACTGATTGGCATCCATTGTGGGCACTGATTGGCATCCATTGTGGGCACTGTGTGTCATCCTGGTGGTCTAGGGTGGCATACCTTGTGCTGGGCATCCCTGGTGGTGTCCCTGGTGGTCCAGTGTGGGCATCCTCAGGGGCTGCGCTGATAATCGATCAGCACACACCCCCCCCTGTCAGAGGAGCAGCCGATCGGCTCTCCTCTACTCGCGTCTGACAGGCGCGAGTGAGGAAAAGCCAATCACCGGCTCTTCCTATTTACACTGTGATCAGCCGTGATTGGACACAGCTGATCACGTGGTAAAGAGTCTCCGTCGGAGACTCTTTACCAAGATCGTAGTTGCGGGGTGTCAGACTGACACCCCGCAACAACGATCGGCGCGATGCGTGCCCCCGGGGGTGCGCAGCGGCTTAAAATCCTGAGGACGTCCTATGACGTCCAGTCAGGATTTGACAACCACTTTGCCGACGTCCTTTTACAATAGGGCGGACGGCAAGTGGTTAATAATCAATTTTTTTTTCATTAGAGTAAGCTGTTAGAGTTATGCTACAAACGGTCGGAAATTCCGACGGAAAAGGTCCGATCGGATTATGTTATCGGAATATCCGATCGAGTGTGGGCTCTATCGGAAAAAATTTGAGAGCAGGATCTAACATTTTCCGACAAAAAAATCCGATCTGACTTTTTCCGATCGTTTGTAGAGAATTCCGACGGACAAAGTGCCACGCATGCTCAGATCAAATTACGAGACCAAAGCTATTGGCTACTAGCCTCTACGTAGTCCCGTCGTACGCAACGAACGTCACCATGTTCCGAACGATCGGATTTTCCGACAACTTTGTCCGACCGTGTGTGTGCAACACCAGTGTCGGACAAAATCCGTCGGAAAAAAAATCTGATGGATTTGTGGGAACAGTTTGGGGACGGCCCCTTCCTGTACCAACATGACTGCCCACCAGTGCACAAAGCAAGGTCCATAAAGACACGGATGAGTGAGTTTGGGGTGGAGGAACTTGACTCGTCTACACAGAGTCCTGACCTCAACCCAATAGAACACCTTTGAGATGAAATAGAGCGGAGACTGTGAGCCAGGCTATCTCGTCCAACATCAGCGCCTGATCTCACAAATGCCCTTCTGGAAGAATGGTCAAACATTCCCATAGACACACTCCTAAACCTTGTGGACGGCCTTCCCAGAAGAGTTGAAGCTGTTATAGCTGCAAAGGGTGGGCCAACTCAATATTGAACCCTACGGACTAAGACTGGGATGCCATTAAAGTTCATGTGTGTGTAAAGGCAGGTGTCCCAATACTTTTGACAATATAGTATAAGTTGTCTCTGGGTCAGCTAGAGAAGGTGAAGAGAGCCTCAGGTGTATAATGTCATCCATAGCAGCATACTAGGTTTGATGTCCAAAAAAGATTACACTGGTCTATACCTGCCTGGTGCCTAGGCAGAGGTCCCTTTCGGGTAAAATTAAAACCAATGTCTATTGCATAAACAATATCACGAGATAGAAGGTAGACTAGGTAGGTACCACAGGTACCACTAGGGCAGGGGTCAAGTCCTGGGGAAAATAGTGTGGGAACTCCCACCCAAGATCCACTCGCAAGTAGGCAGGAGACTGGGGGGGGGGGGGGGGAGATGAGGAGACAGAAAATCAGGAGGGGCCGGCGGGGTGGAGCGCATCACGAGAGGTAGAGGTCTGACTAAATACAATCTCTTAGCAGCAGGGACCTGATCTACCTGTCAGCTAGCTGTGATTGACAGGTAGATCGAAGCGGAAGCTGTCATGGGGCCCCCTACTGGCAATGCCTGAATGATCAGGTGTGCTGCACTTACTATAGCGAGCTGTGTCGGTGGCTGCTGGTGTAGCACCTGCCACACGGCTCGCATACTTCAAAGTCTTGCAGGACACGGCTGCTAACGGGAACTGAGTTCCTGTTGTTGAAAAAGTACAGGAACTCCATTCCCATGCATTCCCGCAGGACTTGAGCCCTGCACTAGGGGAACCCTAAGTGATATAATGCTCCATAGATATGGAAGCAACTTTTCAGGATGATGTAGGTGGAGCTCCATAGGGAGCTCCATAGGGAGCCCCAGCTTTGCCCAGCTGGCCTTCGGCCAGTGGCAGAACTACCTCAAAATTATGTTGTCATGCATTTTGAAAAGGTTATACTGTGTATGAGGGGCCCCCCAAACCTTAAGTGTCCTGAGCCCCCCCCCTCCCCCAGGTCTAAATCTGGCTCTGCCTGCAGATGAAAAAGGGGACCACACCGATAAGGGATGTCCTTGGTGGCCTTTAGATCTTCCAGCAGAGCCATAACTAGAACCTACAATGTAATGCCCCCGATGCAAGAAACCATGAAGGGCCCCCCTGACCCCCCCCCCTTTCCATCTGAGCCCCGGCCTTCCGGTTCTGGGAGGGCATCCATGGACATCCTTGCAGAACCCTGCCTCCCGCGTGCCATCTGGCTGCTGTGTACTTCGAACACAACTGATCACAGATCACGGTAAAGGAGGAATTACAGCGGCCCTTTACCATGTGATCAGCTCATTACATGTAAACAGACTTGCCTGTTATTGGCAGTCCTTTCCTCCAACGCTGTGTCTGTGTGAGGAAAGGAGAGTCGTTAACCACTAACCAGTGAGACTGTCAGTACATTGTTTACACTGAAAATCAGGGCACTAGTCATCAGTGCAGCCTATCAGTGCCCATCAATGCTGCCTATCAGTGCCACTTATCAGAGCTCATCAATGCCATCTATCAGTGCCACCAATCAGAGCTCATCAATGCTGCCTATTAGTGCCCATTAGTGCAGCCTATCAGTGCTGCCTATCAGTGCCACCTCTCAGTGCTCATCAGTGCCGCCTATCAGTGCTCATCAGTGCCATCTATCAGTACCACCTATCAATGCTCATCAATGCTGCCTATCAGTGCCCATCAGTGCAGCCTATCAGTACCGCCAATCAGTGGCCATCGGTGCCCATCAGTGCTGCCTATCAGTGCCACCTATCAATGCCGCCTATCGCCTATCAGTGCAGCCTATCTGTGCCCATCAGTACAGCCTATCAGTGCCCATTGGTGCAGCCTGTTGGTGCCCATAAGTGCCGCCTATCAGTGCCCATCAGTTCCACCTACCAGCGCTCAATGCCACTTATCAGTGTTCATCAGTGCAGTCTATCATTGCTCATTAATGCCGCCTATCAGTGCCAAACAGTGCAGCCTATCAGTGCCCATTGGTGCAGTCTATCGATGCCCATCAGTGCCGCCTATCATTGTTTATCAATGCAGTCTATCAGTACCCATCAGTGATGCCTATCATTGCTCATCAATGCCGCCTATCTGTGCCACCTATCAGAGCTCAACAATGCCGCCTATCAGTACCACCTATCAATGCTCATCAATGTCGCCTATCAGTGCCCATAGGTGCAGCCTATCGGTGCCCATCAGTGCTGCCTATCAGTGCTACCTATCAATGCTCATCAATGCCGTCTATCAGTGCCCATCAGTGCAGCCTATCAGTGCCAATTGGTGCAGCCTATCGGTGCCCATCAGTGCTGCCTATCAGTGCTCATCAATGCCGCATATCAGTGACCATCAGTGCCGCCTACCAGCACTCATTAATGCCACCTATCAGTGGTCATCAGTGCTGCCTATCAGTGTTCATCAATGTCACCTATCAGTGCCTATTAGTGCTGCCCATCAGTGCCTCCTCAACAGGACTTTGTGCTGAGAGCGTCTCTCTCATACGGCCCAGAGCCTGCACTGACAGTTGCCCCTCCCTCCTCCCTCACACGGATGGGAGAGGAGAGAGCCAATCTGCTCCTTCTCCTCCCACCCTCTCTTACTGTGTGCACTGTGAGAACTTGTAAAGCCCAGCAGCTGAGTTTGATCATTCAGATACTGGGCTTCACACTTCCCGCGGTGCATACAGGAGGAGAGGGGCAGGAGGAGAAGGAGAAAATTGTCTCCTCTCCCAGCTGTGCGAGAGAGGAGGGAGGGGGAACTGTCAGTGTAGGCTCTGGGCTGTATGAGAGAGACGCTCTCAGCTTAGAGCCAAGCATACGGCAACCCCACTGGGCCCCCCCCCCCCCCAACAGTGGCGGAACGCCAGGCCCCTGGTCGCAAGTGAGACCTTTGCGACCCTGGTAGTTCCACCACTGACTTCCAGTAATGGCTTAACTGTTCTCCATACAGCCAGAGTTTTCCTGGTTAGAGCTGGCAGCAGAGAAATCTGGACCCCATCACACTGTATAGGAGTTTTGTGGTGGGACATGGCCATAATGTCTAAAGATAATATACTCTCTAGGTTTCATGGGGTCGGAATATTTCGGAGTCCAGGTCCTGTGGGCTCTATACATGAGCCTCTCACAATGTCAATTGGAAGCCTCATTTTCCGGGTGGAGGACATCCAGTATAATCTAGCCCTTTCCTCCCTAGCCTAAATGTTCCTGGCCCAGCCCTTTTTATTCATTGGATTTCAGTCCCTTTAAACCTGGAGGCACGGGCACACCCTGCCTCAGAATACCCACTCTTGTTTTCAAGAAGCTATATACAGCATCCTGCCAGCATTTCCCACCATGCCTTACACTGCATAGGGAAGCACAGAGGCCCAGTAATATGAGTCTCAAGTAAGGTATGTCTTTAAAAAGGCTTTATTTAAACATTTATTAGCATTTAGACAAGAGGGAGAAAAAAAAAACAGGGAAGCAAAACATGAGCAGATTAGACTTCAGATTTAAACAAAATCATAACACACTGCCCACTACGCAGATGGAAATGAAAATTCACACTTATACAGGATGAGGTCAGAGCAGGGAGACCATCATATCCTGTGGAATCTGTGTGTAGAATTTACCGAGAAATATTCTGTATAACACAAATCTTATCTGATATACTGTACATCATACATACTGTATGTGACACTAATTGCGTCTGTGTACTGATCACTACAATGACCCGGCATCCCAATAGTTTACCTTTAACTACTTACCGACCAGCCGCCGAATGGCACGGCTGGGCGAAACTACGTTATGTAACGTTGCTTCGCCCTGTGGCCACTAGGACCGCACGCGCCGCCAGAGGTGCGCGCCCGCTGTGCGCCCCTGGAGCCGAAGCTAGTGCCCAGTGGTTGCGATCACTGCTGGGCTCCCGCGATCGCTGCTGACACACCGAGAACCGGGATCTGTGTGTGTAACACACATTTTCCGGTTCTCTGAGGGGAGAAGTGACTGATCGCCTGTTCATACAAAGTATGAACAGCGATCTGTCATCTCCCCTAGACAGTCCCCTCCCCCTTTCAGTTAGAACACAGAGAGGGAACACATTTAACCCCTTGATCGTCCCCAATTGATTAACCCCTTCCCTACCAGTGACATTTTTACGGTACAGGCATACCCCACTTTTAAGTACCCAATGGGTTTTATTTACTAAAGCTGGAAAGTGCAAAAATCAGGTTCACTTCTGCATCGAAACCAATGAGCTTCCAGGTTTTATTACCAAAGTTTAATTGAACAAGCCGAGGTTAGACGCTCATTGGTTTCTATGCAGAAGTGAGCCTGATTTTGCTCTTCCCAGCTTTAGTAAATACACCCCCATTGTGTACTTAAAGCGGAAGTAAACCCATCGATTTAACAGTTTAAAAAAAAAAGGCATGCCGGGAATGCTAACTGCACATTGGCTGTGCTCTCAACCAAACAGTCAAACCATCCAATGGCTGGTGTCATAACGGATCACATGTGCAGCACCGTGGCAGTTGAAGATTAAACAGAGGCAAAGATGGCAGCTTCCTTGGCTTAAAAACGATAGGGGGGTTTACTTCCACTTTAAAAGTGGGGTATGCCTGTAATCAGTGCATTTTTATAGCACTGATCGCTGTATAAATGCCAATGGTCCCAAAATAGTGTTGAAAGTGTCCGATGTGTCCTCCATAATGTCGCAAGTCTCGATAAAAATCGCAGATCTCCGCCATTACTAAAAAAAAATAATAATAATGCCATAAAACTATCCCCTATTTTGTAGACGCTATAATTTTTGCGCAAACCAATCAATATATGCTTATTGCGATTTTTATTTTTTACCAAAAATTTGTAGAAGAATACATATCGGCCTAAACTGAGGAAAACTTTTTTTTTTATATATATATTTTTGGGGGAATATTTATTATAGCAAAAAGTAAAAAATATTGCATTTTTTTTTTCAAAATTGTCGCTCTTTTTTTGTTTATAGCGCAAAAAATAAAAAACCGCAGAGGTGATCAAATACCACCAAAAGAAAGCTCTATTTGTGGGGGAAAAAAAAAGGACGTCAATTTTGTTTGGGTGCCACGTCACACGGCCGCGCAATTGTCAGTTACCCGACGCAGTGCTGAGTCGCAAAAAGGGGTCTGGTCAGGAAGGGGGTAAAATCTTCCCGGGGCTGAAGCCGTTAATCTGTCTGTACCTGTTCCTGGCTCCATGTATCCATTCATTATTAATAGAAACATAAGATGCGCTGTTAATTGATTGTCACAAAAATGAAAAAATAGTAAATAGGTGTAACTATTAACACTATAAATTTACCAAAACCACTTTGGAACAATGAATTGAAAGTAAAGAAAACCACAATAAACCACAACAAGTGTGTCCCTGAAAACTGCCCACAGCATGTGGGTATAAATGCTAAAGACAGATGTGTCAATCTCGTGAAAAATTAAAACATAAAAATTGAATTGTTTTACAATATAATATGTTCACATAAAAATAAAAGTGAGCCGCATGCGGCAATAGTGTGAACGCAGCCTAAAATCCGTGCGGCTATTCACCTACAGGGAGGATTCATACAAGCTCATATGATCTCCTGGTGGCATCATTCTTTCTGGTAAGAAGTTCACCTTATATATTCAGCGCGGTGGTGATATCTTCTTAATGTGGGATTAGTGCATTCCCAGAACAATCAATCATTTGGAAACACACATGGGAAGCTGCATTCACAGACTTGTGTTTTTTTATCTGTCTTTTTCATTGCACCTTGTTTTTTTTTCTATTTATTTCATTTTTATGTGAACATATTATATTGTGAAACATTGTTTTCATTTTTCATGTATATTATTCACGAGATTTAAGCCCACATGCTGCAGGCATTTTTTTTTTTTTTTTTTAGGCTAAGCGCACCTTTGTTGTTTTTATTTAATCCATCCATTATTCTTTATATTTATTATAGGAAATCGTAGAGGCGTAACTTGGAGCTTGTGGGCCCTGATTAGGGATGAGCTTTCTGTTCGGGTCGAACACGAGTTTGACTCGAACATTGGCTGTTCGCCCGTTCGTCAAAAACCGAACATTATAGGCCGCTCGTGCCAAATTCGAGCAGCGCATAGCGGCCAATAATGCACTGCGGGAGCACAGTGCATTGCTGTATGATGGTTGGCCAGAGCATGCGCCATGACCTGCATGCTTTGGCCAATCACAGCACCCTCAGCTAAGAGAGACATAATTGGTCAAATGCAGGGTGCCTTTTGCCAATCATGGCTCAGGAGGACTAAGTCCACGCCCCACACTATATAAGACCGCCTGCACGTCAGCCTTGTGTAGGGTGTCTTTGCCGGCATGGACGGAGAGAGAGTGTCATTTAGATTGAGCAGGCAGGCAGGAATATTATTCAGTTAGCTGCAGTGTATTTAACATATATATACAGTTAGCCTTGTGTATATATACATATATATATATATATATATATATATATATATATATATACATATAGTCTCGTGTATATATATATATATATATATATATATATATATATACAGTCATATATATATATATATATATATATATATATATATATATCCACTGCATACAGTTTAGCTATATCTCACTGCAGGCCGTTCCCGGTGTACTGTTTCTAATATACCTCAGGCAGGTGATTCTGTTAGCTGCAGTGTATTTAAATATATATATATATATATATATATATATATATATATACAGTCAGTATATATATATATATATATATATATATATATATATATATATATATATATATATATATATATATATATCCACTGTATCCAGTTTAGCTAGATCTGACTGCAGTCCGTTCCTGGTGTACTGTTTCTAATATACTTCAGGCAGGCAGGTGATTCAGTTAGCTGCAGTGTATTTAATATATATATATATATATATACATATAGTCTCATGTATATATATATATATATATATATATATATCCATTGCATACAATTTAGGTAGATATCACTATAGGCCGTTCCTGGTGTACTGTTTCTAATATACTTCTGGCAGGCAGGTGATTCAGTTAACTGCAGTGTATTTAATATATATATACAGATAGTCTCATATATTTAAATATCCACTGCATACAGTTTAGCTATATCTCACTGCAGGCTGTTCCTGGTGTACTGTTTCTAATATACTCCCACCGACAGAGGCATGATGGGACTTGTAGTTCCACAACAGCTGGAGGGTTGCCAGTTTGACACCCCAGCTTTAGGGTATGGCCTGCGGCCATACAGGGGGAGTGACTTAGTTGATCCTGAAATGGGGGGGCATCACCAATATCTCCAAAAAAATGCCTGTTTGGTGGTGGTACCTGTAACAGTGCCAGACTTATAAAGGGGCAAAAGGGAGAACTGCCCCGGGCCCCCTTAATGGAAGGTGCCCCTCTCTATACAAAAATAATATAAAACATAACAAAAAATGTATAAAAATAAATAAATAAAATCTAACTATATAATAAAAAATGACTCTCTTTTATTAATTGTATCTTGGGAAGTAATATTTTGCCCAGCTTCATCTGTAAACGTTTTTACTCTGGACCGTTATATTGTATCATTTGAAAAAAAATAATTTTGTCAGGTCAAGCCAACCACACATAGAGTGCTTACACTCTTAAGGAAGGTAGCCTATGATTGCATGCGTCTGGACACGAGTGACCTCAAAATGATGTTGTCATGCATTTTGAAAATGTAATACTGTGTATGAGGGGCCCCCCAAACCTTAAGCGTCCTGAGCCCCCCCAGGTCTAAATCTGGCTCTGCCTGCAGATGAAAAATTGGACCACAACGATAAGGGATGTCTTTGGCCTTTAGAGCTTCCAGCAGAGGCATAACTAGAACCTTCAAGGCCCCCTGACCCCCTCTTTCCATCTGAGCCCCGGGCTTCCAGTTCTGGGAGGGCATCCATGGACATCCTTGCAGAACCCTGTCTCCCGCGGGCCATCTGGGCAGGGCCAGACTTACCATTGGGCTTGACTGGGCTCAAGCCCATGGGCCCCGCCCAATAGGGAGCCCCAAGGGCCCCGCCGAGATACATAGCCGAGTGTACTCTGCTCTGCTCAGCTCACAGTCACGCCCAGTCCGGCCCTATGATGGACATAACACAGGGACTGGGTGTGACTGTGAGCCAAGCCGAGTAGACTCAGCTACTCTTGGTTCCACTCGGGAATTCTGCCTATCAGTGCCCATTAGTGCATCCTATCAGTGCTGCCTCTCAGTGCCCATCAGTGCCACCTATCAGTGCTCATCAATGCTGCCTATCAGTGCCCATTAGTGCAGCCTAACAGTGCCGCCAATCAGTGGCCATCGAGGCAGCCTATCGGTGCCCATCAGTGCTGCCTATCAGTGCCACCTATCGGTACTGATCAATGCCACCTATCAGTGACCATCAGTTCAACCTATCAGTGCCCATCAATACAGCCTATCAGTGCCCATTGGTGCAGCCTATCAGTGTCCATCAGTGCTGCCTATCAGTGCTTATCAATGCAGCCTATCAGTGCCAATCAGTGCCGCCTACCAGCGCTCATTAATGCCACTAATCAGTGTTCATCAGTGCAGACTATCATTGCTCATCAATGCCGCCTATCAGTGCCAATCAGTGCAGCCTATCAGTGCCCATTGATGCAGTCTATCAGTACCCATCAGTGCCGCCTATCTGTGCAACTTATCAGAGCTTAACAATGCCGCCTATAGGTACCACCTATCAATGCTCATCAATGTCGCCTATCAGTGTCCATCAGTGCAGCCTATCAGTGCCACCAATCAGTGCCCATCAGTGCTGCCTATCAGTGCCACCTATCAATGCTCATCAATCATTGCTCATCAATGCCGCCTATCAGTGCCAATCAGTGCAGCCTATCAGTGACCATTGGTGCCATCTATCAGTACCCATCAGTGCCGACTATCATTGCTCATCAATGCCACCTATCTGTGCCACCTATCAGAGCTCAACAATGCCGCCTATCAGTATCACCTATCAATGCTCATCAATGTCGCCTATCAGTTGCCATCAGTGCAGCCTAGCAGTGCCACCAATCAGTGCCCATCAGTGCTGCCTATCAGTGCCACCTATCAATGCTCATCAATGCTGCCTATCAGTGCCCATTGGTGCAGCCTATCGATGCCCATCGGTGCCACCTATCAGTGCTCATCAATGCCGCCTATCAGTGCCCATCAGTGCCACCTACCAGCGCTTATTGATGCCACCTATCAGTGTTCATCAGTGCTGCCTATCAGTGTTCATCAATGTCACCTATCAGTGCCTATTAGTGCTGCCCATCAGTGCTGAGAGCGTCTCTCACATAAGGCCCAGAGCCTGCACTGACAGTTCCCCCTCCCTCCTCCCTCAAACGGGTGGGAGAGGAGAGAGCCAATCTGCTCCTTCTCCTTTCACCCTCTCTTACTGTGTGCACTGGGAGAACTTGTAAAGCCCAGTACCTGAGTTTGATCATTCAGCTACTGGGCTTCACACTTCCCGTGGTGCATACAGGAGGAGAGGGGCAGGAGGAGAAGGAGAAAATTGTCTCTCTCCTCTCCCATCCGTGCGAGGGAGGAGGGAGGGGGAACTGTCAGTGTAGGCTCTGGGCTGTATGTGAGAGACGCTCTCAGCTTAGAGCCATGCGTATGGCAACCCCGCTGGGGCCCCCCAATAGTGGCGGAACGCCAGGCCCCTGGTCGCAAGTGAGACCTTTACGACCCTGGTAGTTCCACCAATTGCTTACAGTAATGGCTTAACTGCTGTCCATACAGCCAGAGTGTTCCTGGTTAGAGCTGGCAGCAGAGAAATCTGGACCCCATCACACTCTATAGGAGTTTTGTGGTGGGACGTGGCCATAATGTCTTCTTAAAGATAATATACTCTCTAGGTTTCATGGGGTCGGAATTTTTTGGAGTCCAGGTCCTGTGGGCTCTATACATGAGCCTCTCACAATGTCCAAGACATGTGGAAGCCTCATTTTCTGGCTGGAGAACATCCAGTATAATCTATCCCTTTCCTCCCTAGCCTAAATGTTCCTGGCCCAGCCCTTTTTATTCATTGGATTTCAGTCCTTTTAAACATGGAGGCAAAGCATAACATGCAGGAGTTGCACCATGCCTCAGAATACCCACTCTTGTTTTCAGGAAGCTATGTACAGCATCCTGCCAGCATCTCCCACCATGCCTTACACTGCACAGAGAAGCACAGAGGCCCAGTAATATGAGTCTAGAGTAAGGTATGTCTTTAAAAAGGCTTTATTTAAACATTTATTAGCATTTTGATGGGAGGGAGAAAAAACAGGGAAGCAAAATATGAGCAGATTAAACTTCAGATTTAAACAAAATCATAACACACTGCCCACTACGCAGATGGAAATTAAAATTCACACTTATACACAGTGTTGGTCATCTTACTTTAAAAAAGTAATTAGTTAAGTTACAAATTACTTCTCCCAAAAAGTAATTGCGTTAGTAACTCAGTTACTACATTGGAAAAGTAATTAGTTACGCAGCAAAGTAACTGACTTTTTTTTTTAAATATTCTATATGTGTAACTAAGGGGCGGGTCTAGTATTACTGTAACCAAGGGGCGCATTTATTATTATTGTTATATATCGTGTAACCAAGGGGCTGCTCTATTATTACTCTAACCAAGGGGCAGATCTGTTATAGCGTGTAAGCAAGGGGCGGGTCTATTATTATTATATCGTGTAAGGGGCGGATGGCTACAGAAGAGGGCAAATGTTAAATTAATGGGCAGAGCTCGATATATAACAATAATAATGAATGCGCCCCTTGGTTACAGTAATACTAGACCCGCCCCTTACTTACAAGATAGACGCCCCTTGCAGAGTAGCACGAGCATCAGAAGCGTGCGGCATCGCCTTGTACAATTACATGTTAACTGCGCCTGCGCGGTGCAGAGTTCACTCAGAGCTGTTTAGGTTCGGCATTTTTCGGAAGCTCCCTAGTCCTTCGTACTGCGCAAGCCCTGTGCCTGCGCAGTACAGGGGGTCCTTATCCGGCGGGGGAACTTTTTCGGCAGGACACCGGAATTACATTACTGCCATCTAGTGGCGGTAGATGTAATTGGGGTAACTAAGCCAAAGTAATGGGAACTGAGTTACCATGAGGGGAAAAGTAATCAGTTAGATTACTCATTACCCTCTAAAGTAACTGCGTTAGGTAACTCAGTTTATTTTAACTCAGTTACTTACATCACTGCTTATACAGGATGAGGTCAGAGCAGGGAAACCATCATATCCTGTGGAATCTGTGGGTAGAATTTACAGAGAAATATTCTGTATAACACAAATCTTATCTGATATACTGTACATCATACATACGGTATGTGACACTAATTGCTTCTGTGTACTGATCACTACAATGACCTGACATCCCAATAGTTTTCCTTTAATCTGTCTGTACCTGTTCCTGGCTCCATGTATCCATTCATTATTAATATAAACGTAAGATGCGCTGTTCATGTGCTGGAATAAAGGGGGGAGAAGGGAGAGGAGGTGTTCATTCTCCCTTCCCAACAGTTGGCCATGGTGGAGGAAGCGATCTTTCCTCCCCAGCAAAGATCCATGCACCTGGGAGACAGTACCAGAGACATGTCGTCCCAGCAGCCAGATGAGAGTAAGGGAGATGGAGCAGCCAAGTCCCCTCCCCAGCAGCAGATGGCATCCCAGAATGATGCCACCAACCCAGCAGGAGAGCTGGCATCAGGGCCAGACATCACTGAGCTCTGCCCAGCACCAGTAACCTCTTCTTCGTTCTATGTACAGGAGATGGTGAACCTCTATCCCCAGTAGGGATGGGCCTGGTGTTCGATTCGAACCCATGTTCGAATCGAACATCGGGCGTTCGCCCGTTCGGCGAGCCCAGAACTATTTGGGCCGCTCGCATCAAATTCGTGTAATGCGAGAGGCCCGCAATGCATTGCGCCAGTCGCAGTGCAATGCTGGCTGATGATTGGCCAAGCATGCACTGTGACCCCGCATGCTTGGCCAATCACAGCGCCGGCAGCGAGGAGAACCATAATTGGCTATAGGCAGGATGCCTGTAGCCAATAATAGCTCAGGGGCTTTAGTACACGCCCCACGGTATAAGAGGCCGCGGCGGCGGCAGCCTCGCATATTGTGTTTCAGTGTCAGCGTGTCAGTGTGCTGCTGACTGCTGACAATATGTGCTTTATTTCTGGGGATTTGTGTGTGCGTGCTGTTAGTACAGCATTGCAGTATCACATCTGGGGGGTGTCTATAGGTTGCCTGTGAAGGGGCGCATGTTTCCTGTGCTTAGAACTGTCCCTGCAAAAAGTGTCATTTTTGCAGGAAAAAAGCTATTTAAAAGCACTCGCGGCTAATGAATTGATGGCTCCTGTAACACAGAGAACTGTCATTCATTGATAAAAAAAAAAAAAAAAAAGCGTGGGGGTCCCCCCAAATTCAATAACCAGGCCCTTCAGGTCTGGGATGGATATTAAGGGGGACCCCAGCCAAAAAAAAATGGCGTAGGGTCCCCCTCAAAATCCATACCAGACCCTTGAGGTCTGGGATGGATTTTAAGGGGAACCCCAGCCAAAAAAAAAATGGCGTGGGGTCCCCCTCAAAATCCATACCAGACCCTTATCCGAGCACGCAACCTGGCAGGCCGCAGGAAAAGAGGGGGGACGAGAGCGGCCCCCCACCCTGCCTGAACCGTACCAGGCCACATGCCCTTAACATTGGGAGGATGCTTTGGGGGTCTAAGACCCCAAAGCACCTTGTCCCCATGTTGATGAGGACAAGGGCCTCGTCCCCACAACCGTGCCCGGTGGTTGTGGGGGTCTGCGGGCGGGGGGCTTATCGGAATCTGGAAGCCCCCTTTAACAAGGGGACCCCCAGATCCCACCCCCCCTGTGTGAAATGGTAAGGGGGTACAAAAGTACCCCTACCATTTCACCAAAAAAAGTGTCAAAAAATTGTAAAAATGACAGAAGACAGTCTTTGACAATTCCTTTATTAAAATATTCTTTCTTCATCCTTCGGTTTCTTCATCTTCTCCTTCCGTCATCTTCTTCCATCCTCTTCCATTTTCTTCTTCCTCCGATCCGCTTCTTCTTGCGCTGGTCTTCTCGTCCGGCATCTTCTTCCATGGCGTCGGCGTCGGTGTCGGTGTCTCTTCTTGGGCCACTCCTCGCAATGGGAGGCTCCCGCTGTGTGAGGCTTCGCTGCCTCTGACACGTCTTTTATAATGGAGGGCACCTGGTGACCCCGCCCCCTCTGACACACGGGGACGTCATGGGGAATTCCCTATGGCTTTCCCCATGACGTCAGAGGGGGGCGGGGTCACCAGGTGCCCTCCGTTATAAAAGACCTGTCAGACGGAGCGGAGCCTCACACAACGGGAGCCTCCCATTTGCGAGGAGCGGCCCGACAGAAGAACAGATGCCGACGCCATGGAAGAAGATGCCGGACGAGAAGGACGAGAAGACCAGCGCAAGAAGAAGCGGATCGGAGGAAGAAGAAAATGGAAGAAGATGGAAGAAGATGACGGAAGGAGAAGATGAAGAAACCGAAGGATGAAGAAAGAAGATTTTAATAAAGGAATTGTCAAAGACCGTCTCCTGTCATTTTTACAATTTTTGACACTTTTTTGGTGAAATGGTAGGGGTACCCCCTTACCATTTCACACAGGGGGGGGGCCGGGATCTGGGGGTCCCCTTGTTAAAGGGGGCTTCCAGATTCCGATAAGCCCCCCGCCCGCAGACCCCCACAACCACCGGGCACGGTTGTGGGGACGATGCCCTTGTCCTCATCAACATGGGGACAAGGTGCTTTGGGGGTCTCAGACCCCCAAAGCATCCTCCCAATGTTGAGGGCATGTGGCCTGGTACGGTTCAGGTGGGAGGAGGGGCCGCTCTCGCCCCCCCCCCCATCTTTTCCTGTGGCCTGCCAGGTTGCGTGCTCGGATCAGGGTCTGGTATGGATATTGAGGGGGACCCCACGCCATTTTTTTTTGGCTGGGGTTCCCCTTAAAATCCATCCCAGACCTCAAGGGTCTGGTATGGATTTTGAGGGGGACCCTACGCCATTTTTTTTTGGCTGGGGTCCCCCTTAATATCCATCCCAGACCTGAAGGGCCTGGTTATTGAATTTGGGGGGACCCCCACGCTTTTTTTTTAAAAAAAATTTATTTTTTATCAATGACTTTTTTTTTATGAATGACCTTCAATGAATGACTGTTCTCTGTGTTACGGGAGCCGTCAATTCACATTAGCCGCGAGTGATTTTAAATAGCTTTCTTTCCTGCAAAAATGACACTTTTTGCAGGGACAGTTCTAAGCACAGGAAACATGCGCCCCTTTACATGCATACTATAGACACCCCCCAGGTACGAAATTTTAAGGAATATTACACTTTTATTGTTTCAATTTAAGCATTATTAAAATCACTGCTCCTGAAAAAACGGCCGTTTTAAAAACACAGACACAAGTTGTAGAGATTGGGAATTTGATAGACTGTTCTGCTGAGGAAGAACAACCTGGTGAGCCTCCAGCAGAAGAGCTGGTATTAGGGCCGAACTTCACTGAGCTCTGCCCAGCACCAACAGCAGCATCTGTGGAGTTACAAGAGACTCCTTCAGCTGAAGTGCTGGCCACCGGACAGAGGGTCCCACACTTCTGCCCCCACCTGCAGCAGTTCCAGGGGCCCATGGTGAGAATGTGACAGTCACTCCCCAACGGTTAGCTGGAGTGGATGATGTGGGGTCCTCAGCTGAAGTGCTAACAGGGCAGAATGCCACAGGCCTCTGCACACAACTGCAGCTTGAGCTGATATTGGTGGATGGGACTGCGGTCTCCACTCACAGCCACCCAGCAGAAGGGCTGGCAACAGGACAGAGAGCTGCTGGCCTCTGCCCTCAACTAACAGAAGAGGGAGTTCCTGTGGTAGTGGATGGGACTTCAGTCTCCACTGACACAACCCCAAAAATTGGTGCAGCACTGAGACAGGAGGATGTCAGC
Organism: Lithobates sylvaticus; assembly: GCA_028564925.1. Taxonomy (NCBI): domain Eukaryota; kingdom Metazoa; phylum Chordata; class Amphibia; order Anura; family Ranidae; genus Lithobates; species Lithobates sylvaticus. The sequence continues at coordinate 16,546,993 of CM053027.1, read as the reverse complement.
CATGCTTTGCAAGCACTGTGGGATTTTCATCTACCAAAAGTGGATGGGACTTCAGTCTCCATCTCTATACCCCAGGTATGCTGGACAGTCGACTCAGATCCCCAACAGCATGACAGAGTGAGCCCAGTCACCCTGTCTTTTCTCCAGCGGCTGAAAGGACTCCAGGGAGAAGGGCCAGTTCACGCCTCTCCCCAGTGTTCTCTGAGAGAGGCAGAGGTTGGCTGGGTGATTAATGCTATGTTTGGGACAATTTATTTGGGGTACTGTGGGGATACCAGCATTGGTGGACTGGAACTACTGACTAACTTCGGATTCAACCAGGGCCGGACTGGGAATAAAATCCAGCCCTGGAAAAAATTTCATACCAGCCCCACAGCATTATTATACCAGCGCAACAGCATAACGTCATTATTTCCTGGTTCATGAAAGGGAAAACCATACATTTTAAAGCACATTTGAAGAGTATATTATATATAGATAAGACAGATATGAAATCACATAGGGCTTATATATATATATATATATATATATATATATATATATATATATATATATATATATATGAGTGAGTGAGTGAGTGAGTGAGAGCTTAAGAGAGCACTGGTGGGAGAGCCAAAAAGAACAGGGGTGGAGAGCACTGGGGTGGGGGCTGGAGAGCACCGGGGGCAGAAAGAACAGGGGTGGGAAGCACAGGGGGCTGGAGAGCACTGTGGGGGGGGGAGCACGGGGGGGGCTGGAGAGCACTGTGGGGGGTGGGGAGCACTGGGGTGGGAGCTGGAGAGCACCGGGTGCAGAAAGAACAGGGGTGGGGAGCACGGGGGGGCTGGACAGCACTGTGGGGGGGCTGGAGAGCACTGGGGTGGGGCCTGGAGAGCCCCGGGGCAGAAAGAACAGGGGTGGAGAGCACTGGGGTGGGGGCTGGAGAGCACCGGGGGCAGAAAGAACAGGGGTGGGAAGCACGGGGGGGCTGGACAGCACTGTGGGGGGTGGGGAGCACGGGGGGGCTGGAGAGCACTGTGGGGGGGTGGAGAGCACTGTGGGGGGAGCTGGAGAGCACCGGGGGCAGAAAGAACAGGGGTGGGGAGCACGGGGGGGCTGGACAGCACTGTGGGGGGGCTGGAGAGCACCGGGGGCAGAAAGAACAGGGGTGGAGAGCACTGGGGTGGGGGCTGGAGAGCACCGGGGGCAGAAAGAACAGGGGTGGGAAGCACGGGGGGATGGACAGCACTGTGGGGGGTGGGGAGCACGGGGGGCTAGAGAGCACTGTGGGGGGTGGGGAGCACTGGGGTGGGAGCTGGAGAGCACCGGGGGCAGAAAGAAAAGGGGTGGGGAGCACGTGGGGGCTGGACAGCACTGTGGGGGGGGGGCTGGAGAGCACCGGGGGCAGAAAGAACAGGGGTGGGGAGCACGGGGGGCTGAACAGCACTGGGCTGGGGGCTGGAGACTCATGGGGAGAGCTGGAGAGCACCAGGGGCAGAAAGAACAGGGGTGGAGAGCACAGGGGGGGCTGGAGAGCACTGTTGGGGTGGGGAGCACGGGGGGCTGGAGAGCACTGTGGGGGTAAAGAGCACTGGGGTGGGAGCTGGAGACTGAGGGGGAGAGCTGGAGAGCACTGTGGTGGGTGGGAAGCAGGGGGGGGGGCTGGAGAGCACTGTGGTGGGTGGGAAGCAGGGGGGGGCTGGAGAGCACTGTGGTGGGTGGGAGGCAGGGGGGGGGGGGGAGCTGGAGAGCACTGTGGTGGGTGGGAAGCAGGGGGGGGGGGCTGGAGAACACTGTGGTGGGTGGGAAGCAGGGGGGGGCTGGAGAGCACTGTGGTGGGTGGGAAGCAGGGGGGGGGCTGGAGAGCACTGTGGTGGGTGGGAAGCAGGGGGGGGGCTGGAGAGCACTGTGGTGGGTGGGAAGCAGGGGGGGGGGACTGGAGAGCACTGTGGTGGGTGGGAAGCAGGGGGGGGGGGCTGGAGAGCACTGTGGTGGGTGGGAAGCAGGGGGGGGGGCTGGAGAGCACTGTGGTGGGTGGGAAGCAGGGGGGGGGCTGGAGAGCACTGTGGTGGGTGGGAAGCAGGGGGGGGGGGAGGGGGGGCTGGAGTGGGAAGCAGGGGGGGGGCTGGAGAGCACTGTGGTGGGTGGGAAGCAGGGGGGGGGGGGCTGGAGAGCACTGTGGTGGGTGGGAAGCAGGGGGGGGGCTGGAGAGCACTGTGGTGGGTGGGAAGCAGGGGGGGGCTGGAGAGCACTGTGGTGGGTGGGAAGCAGGGGAGGGGGGGCTGGAGAGGGATGGGGAGCGCTAGAGAGCAGGGGAGGCAGAAAGAACAAGGATTGAGAGAACTGTGGGGGGGGGGGCTAGAGAGTGTGGTGGGGGAGGAGAGCACTGGGGGGAGCACAAGGAGAAGGGGGGGCAGTAAAAGAAGTTGGATAGGAGGAGAAGCAGTGGGGCTGCATATAGAGGAGATGAGCTTTCTATATTCCTCCATGCAGCCGCTGATTCTCCTCCTCTCCCTCCTCCAAGCATTCAGCGGCTGCATGGAGGAATATAGAAAGCTCATTTGCTCTTTATGCCGCCCCCCTGCTGATCCCCTATCCAGGCACACATTTAGGGCTGTACTCACAGCCATCTCTCCTCCTGTGATCTCGGGGCTGGCCGGGTCTGTGTTCTGCGGCCGCGCACCGCGCTGTAACACGGTCCCGCCCCCATAGACCGGCTCGTGTGATAGGTGGAACACTGATTCTCTACTATCACATGAGCCGGTCTAGGGGGCGGGACCGTGTTACAGCGCGGTGCGCGGCCGCAGAACACAGACCCGGCCAGCTCCGTGATCACAGGAGCAGAAGAAAGGGGATTAAGGGGAGCACCGCAGCCGCAAAGCGGCCCCAGGGCAGGCAGCCTACCGGGAAATATCCCGGTATCCCGGTAGGCCAGTCCGGCCCTGGATTCAACACGTCTGGGGTCTCCTCCGGCGTTAGCCTCCTGCCGAAAGGGGACATGTATGACAGGAGTCAATTTGGGTGGGGGGTTTGTGCAACTCAGCTTACCTTGGAGAGCTCTGGAAACTCCGTGTCCAGCTTCCCCGGACCCTCTTATGTGTAAATCAGCCTCTGTCCATTAGGGGCACAGGGTGCCTGAGAACCCCACTATGATATGTGCTAGTCAGACTCAATGTTGTATATACAGTATGTATATATTGTGTGTTGTCTCATGCTGTTGTGGACTCTTTGCTGTGATCGTTTGGGGTGTGGTTGTATTCCATTGTTTGTGTCTGTCTGCCTTGGAAGAAACGTATATTATGGGATGGATGTCTATGTGAAGGGGATGGGGGGATTCCTCCAACAGCTCTCCCTGTTGATAAGACTGTTTACTGATGAGAAGTTTGAATACACCTGACCTGTGTGTCTATTGTCATTGGACAGTTTACCCCGCCCTGAATCCAGGGGGGAGTGTCTCGGATTTGGATATCTGTGGTAACATGTGCTGGAGTAAAGGAGTGTTGATGTTGTTGTTCACCCTACACTGTGTTACGGCTGGTGACTGGGAGAGCTAAGGGGTCTTGGATAGTGCTGGTTCTGGACAGAAGAAGCATTTACGGCGGACATAGTCCTATTGAGGACAAGGGTCTGTCACAGTGACAAAAACAAAAAAATAGTAAATAGGTGTAACTATTAACACTATAAAGTGACCAAAACCACTTTGGAACAATGAATTGAAAGTAAAGAAAACCACAATAAACCACAGCAAGTGTGTCCCTGAAAACTGCCCACAGCATGTGGGTTTAAATGCTAAAGACAGATGTGTCAATCTCGTGAATAATATACATGAAAAATGAAAACAATGTTTTACAATATAATATGTTCACATAAAAATAAAAGTGAGCTGCATGCGGCAATAATGTGAACCCAGCCTAAAATCTGTGTGGCTATTCACCTACAGGGAGGATTCATACAAGCTCATATGATCTCCTGGTGGGATCATTCTTTCTGGTAAGCAGGTCACCTGACATCATCAGGGGTCACAGTTGTGATGTCACAATGGTGATGTCAGTGGCAGTTAGTCAGTCCCCCCCCAGCGTCAGTTGGTGTTAAATTGCCCCTCAAATTATCGTAGCCCAATTATAAATCACTGATCACAGCCAACACTAGTAACTGGAAAAAAAATTCCAATAACTATACCATAGTTTGTTGACATTATACCTTAAATGCAAACCAATCAATATACACTTACCCAAGGTTCACATCTATGCGGTTGATGCGTTTTTTAGGTGCGTTTTTGAACCCGGGTTTTTGATGTATTTTTGCATGCAGTTTACTTTGCTTTTTTTTTCTCTTTAACAAACTGTGAATAGCTGGTTGTTAAGGAGCGGGCCAGGAAGCCAACTGCTGCGTCCTTAACAACCGATGAGTCATCTGTTGTCAGCTGTGTTCCAGATTCTTATAAGCTCCCCGCCCGCATACCCCAACAAGCACCTGCCAGGGTTGTAGGGAAGAGGCCCTTGTCCCCATCAACACCCCCCCATCATGTTGAGGGCACGTGGCCTGGTATGGTTTGGGGGGAGGGGGGTGCCCGCTCCCTTTCCTGACCTGCCGGGCTGCATGTTTGCTTAAAAGTCTGGTATGGATTTTGGGGGGACGCCATGCCATTTAAAAAAAATAAAATTGGTGTGCAGTCCCCTCAAAATCTCTACCAGACCCAAAGGGCCTGGTATGCATCGGGGGCACGCCATTTTGTTTTGTTTATCGCCAGAAATTATTTTCTTTACATTCAGGTGTCAGTGGGGAACCTGCATGCGATATTTAGGCAAAATGTGTCCTGACACCTAATTATCTCATGTGAGTTCATTCTGTGAATGGAGCCCACTATCACCATTATACACAATTTTCTTTCCAGGTAAATACACAAAATCTTTCACATCTTCCTGTGTGTAGCTCACATATCTAATCCCACCAGATCACGGGTAACCTCCTATTGGTTTCCTTACAGAGGAATGTATGTACCAAACTATTATGCTTAACTACCTGAGATCCGCGCTATAGCCGAATAACGGCTACAGCACAGATCTAATGTGCCGGAACGACGTCTATTGACGTCGTCCCGGCCACGAGCTGCCTGCGCGCCCCCTGAAGGGCGCGCGCGGCGCACTCTGTGATCAGCGAGTCTGTGAGACTCGCTGGATCACAGATTCGAGTAAGGGGTCGATCCCGACCCCTTACCACGTGATCTGCTGTCAGCCAATGACAGCTGATCATGTGATAATAACAGAGCGGGTAATCGGCTTTTTTTCCTCCTCGCGCTGTGAGCGCGAGGAGAAAAAAAAAAAAGCCGATCACCGGCGGCAGTGAGAGACATCAGTCCCTCTCACTGCAATGTGCCCAATCCATGGTGCCCACCTTTGCCCAATTAAAGTGCCGCCTACCAGTGCCCACAGTGCCATCTCTCAGTGCCCACAGTGCCATCTCTCAGTGCCCACAGTGCCATCTCTCAGTGCCCACAGTGCCAGTGCTGCACATCAGTGTCACCTGCCAGTGCTCATCTGTGTCACCTACCAGTGCCCATCAGTGCCCATCAGTGCCACCTATCAGTGCCCATCAGTGCCACCCATCAGTGCCACCCATCAGTGCCCATCAGTGTCATCCATCAGTGCCCATCGGTGCCACCCATCAGTGCCACCCATCCGTGCCACCCATCCATGCCACCCATCCGTGCCCATCAGTGCCATCTTTGCTGTCCCCATCAGTACCGACTTATCTGTCCCCACCAGTGCAGCCTATCAGTGCCCACCAGTGCAGCCTATCAGTGCCAACCAGTGCAGCCTATCAGTGCCAACCAGTGCAGCCTATCAGTGCCCACCTGTACCGCCTCATCAGCGCATATCAATGAAGCAGAAAAATTACCTGTTTGCAAAATTTTATAACAAACTATTAAACATGTTTTTTTTAATTTTCCATCTTTTTTTGTTTGTTTAGCAAAAAATAAAAAACCCAGCTGTGATTAAATACCACCAAAAGAAAGCTCTATTTGTGGGAAAAAAATGATAAAAATGTAATTTGGGTACAGTGTAGTATGACCGCGCAATTGTCATTCAAAGTGCATCAGCTCCAAAAGCTGAAAATTGGTCTGGTCACGAGGGGGGTTTAAGTGCAAAGTAATCAGGTGGTTAAAGTGTTACTAAACCCAGGAGCTTGCACTCACTATATCTGATCTCCCACAGTACAAAGAACATGGAGATGCAATTATTTTAGTAAATATAAACTGCTAAATACCTTTTCTCATTAGCAGTATATAGCAGTCTTGTGACTTCTATCAGCGTCTGCTTAAAGCTTGTAGGAGGAGTTTTCATTTTCCCCTGACCCTCTGTCTGGACTGTGCTGATCACATGCACTCTCCCAAGAGAAAAAAAAAAAACCCTCTAGTAATACACACTAAACTGAGCATGTGCAGCCCGTCCCCTAATCAGGGCCGTCTTTAATATTGATTGGACCCTGGGAAAAAATTTCCTTGGGACCCCTCCATCACTCTCTACCTGCTCTGAGACATACAATAAATATTTGTGCCAGCGGTTACAGCATATCATTACTGCTTACTGACTGGTTGCTAGAGGTTACAGCACACATTACTACTCACTGATTGGTTGCTAGAGGTTACAGCACATCATCATCTACTCATTGCAGGGGGGCATGATATACATATGAATTCCACCTTTATTTACATACCAATGACGCCGGCCGCAGCTATTTACATATGAATGCCGGTTATTTACATGTAAACACAGGGTCTGCAGGTGAGTCATCTGTACACAACAATAAGGCAAAGCTGGGCAGCATTAGTACCAGCACTTCACACTGAGATATTGGGACACAGCACAGGACTAAAACTTCAAAGGACAAGGGAATTTAAACTGGGATAGTTGGCAAGTAGGAGGCAGCTGCTTTGGGCCCCACATTAATGACAGGGCCCAGGGCAGCTGCCCTTTTGCCCTGCCTTAAAGACGGCCCTGCCCCTAATGCTCTGTTCTATCAGGAAATGGTCTGGAGTCAGTGGATGAAGGGGAGGATCAGAGAAGACAGGATCAAGCAGCCTTTTTACACAATGCAGAGGATTAACCCCTTAGGTTCCACAGTGAGTATAACAAGCACGCTTTATTGCATATACACAATGATTTTGCTGTTGTGGGTTTAGTAACACTTTAACCTTTAAGGCCGGCCATACATGGAGAGAATTTCTTTCCTGCAACCACGAGTTCCCCCATCAACACAGACAGTGTTCAGAGGGAAATCTCTCCTGCTGAGCAATTGTCTTCTCCTGGCGTGGGGGCAAGTGGGAACGGAGAAAACCGTCACTGCTGCAAGAAGACATTGGGTATCACTAGCGGCTATAGCAGCTGCTTGTGAAAATCGCAAGCGAATTTGGCAAGCTGGTTGAAACCAAGTTGATCGACCGATCAGCTTGGAACATTCCGCCTGCCCAATTAATGATTAGAATCTTGGCCCGTTTCTGCTGCACCAGTTAAGATTCGAACAGTATATGGTCAGACTAATGCCCCCGTACACACGGTCGGAAATTCCGACCACAAAATCCGTCAGATTTTTTCAGACAGATTTTGTCCGACACTGGTGTTGCATACACACGGTTGTACAAAGTTGTCGGAAAATCCGATCATTCTGACCGCGGTGACGTTCTTTGCGTACAACGGGACTACGTAGAGGCTATTAGCCAATAGCATTGGTCTCGTAATTTGATCTGAGCATGCGTGGCACTTTGTCCGTCGGAATTCTCTACACACGATCGGAAAAAGTCCGATCGGATTTTGTTGTCGGAAAATTTGAGAGCAGGATCTCAAAAATTCAGACGGAAAAAGTCCGATGGAGCCCACACACAGGCGGATTTTAGGACAACATGGTCCGATCGGACATTTTCCGTCGGAATTTCCTACCGTGTGTACGGGGCATAAGACTTAGGTTATCTAACAGTAGTGGCTGGTGGTCAATATTTGGGGGGGGGGGGGCAAACAGACCTGGCCCCCCTCCCTCTTATCCCCCTCCCCGCAGCTCTCGATCCACTCGCGACAACCCGCTCGTACTTCCGCCACCCCCCGCGCGATCTGTGGCCTTACCTTATACTGCGGTAGAGGTGCGGGGAGGAGAACGCGGTGGTGGTGCACTGCTGAATCCTGGCTCCTGGAAGAGGCTGTTGCTGCCGCCGGGGCCGTTGCATCTCCTAAGACTCCTGGCCGACTGGGTCTCAGGACTTGCTTCCTGATTGGCCAGGAGGAGAAGCAAGAAGACATTAACCTCCGGCTCTAATCACGTGCTTCAAAAAAAAAAAAGACCCACATTTAAATCCATGCGTCCGGCGCCCTGTATGGAGATAAGGGGCCAAACAAATGGATTATGGGGGGGGGGGGCTGCACCCCTAATGGATGAGCCACCACTGTTGTCTAAAGTAACAGAAACACAATGCAGGAAGTATAAAGTCAGTAAATAGAAACTGTGTGAAGTCAGGAACAGTACTCCTCCGCCACAGTCCTCACCAGTGATGTAAGTAACTGAGTTAAAATAAACTGAGTTACGTAACTCAGTTACTTTAGAGGGTAACTAGTATTCTAACTGATTACTTTTCCCCTCATGGTAACTCAGTTCCCATTACTGTGGCTTAGTTACCCCAATTACATCTACCGCCACTAGATGGCAGTAGTGTAATTCCGGTGTCCTGCCGAAAAAGTTCTCCCGCCGGATAATGACCCCCCTGTACTACGCAGGTGCAGCGCTTGCGCAGTACGAAGGACTACGGAGCTTCCGAAAATTGCCGAACCTAAACAGCTCTGAGTGAACTCTACACCGCGCAGGCGCAGTTAACATGTAATTGTACGAGGCGATGCCGCACGCTCCCGATGCTCGTGCTACTCTGCAAGGGGCGTCTATCGTGTAACTAAGGGGCGGGTCTAGTATTACTGTAACCAAGGGGCGCATTTATTATTATTGTTATATATCGAGCTCTGCCCATTAATTTAACATTTGCCCTCTTCTGTAGCCATCCGCCCCTTACACAATATAATAATAGCCCCGCCCCTTACACGATATAATAATAATAGACCCGCCCCTTGCTTACACGCTATAACAGATCTGCCCCTTGGTTAGAGTAATAATAGAGCAGCCCCTTGGTTACACGATATATAACAATAATAATAAATGCGCCCCTTGGTTACAGTAATACTAGACCCGCCCCTTAGTTACACGTATAGAATATTTAAAAAAAAAAGTCACAGTTACTTTGCTGCGTAACTAATTACTTTTCCAATGTAGTAACTGAGTTACTAACGCAATTACTTTTTGGGAAAAGTAATTTGTAACTTAACTAATTACTTTTTCAAAGTAAGATGACCAACACTGGTCCTCACCACACACAAGTACATACGTTTTTTAATTTTATTTAAAACTTTTTTTAGACTTTTAAATAGTCTCATAACAGACTGCCTACTATGCAGGTGAAATGCAATATTCCCTGTTATACGGGATGTGGTGAGAGTAGGATGACCATCACATCCTCTGTAATCTGCATGTAGAATTTACAGAGAAATACTCCGGATGACACAGAAGATGATCTGCCATACATCATATATAGGTGATCGCTTCTGTCTACCGATCGCTACGATGACCCGGAGTACCAAAAGTTTTATCATGATCTGTCTGTACCTGTCCCTGGCTCCAGGTATCTATTACTCTGTATGTATCCTGTTATATGTACTATATGAAGACCCCTCTGGATTCTGACTCTCTCATTTATTCCAGGTTTGGTGTCACTCATCAATGTTGTGGAATGGTCTGCAGGTGACACAGTGACCATAAACTGCCTGGAGGGATGTAATAAATCAGTGACCACAGGCAACATAACTCAGATTATATGGAAAAAAACCAACAATTCTCACATTCTGCACTTCGTTACGACACTAAAACCGAATACGACAATCTCCAACTTCTCAGAGCCCAGATTCTCCTTTCAGGATCCGCTCACCCTCCGGATAACGGACGCCCAGCCCAGCGACTCCGGGAATTACACCTGTGATTTATCAACAAGCACCGTTGTCTGTAAGAACACTTTTCCCCTTCATGTATCTGGTAAGTGTAGAGTTTATTGTATCCAACTGAGAGCATTGATTATTTATCAGATTTATTATTGATAATGTCAGCGTTTGCTCCATGGGCGTCCGCAGAACTTTTTTCAGGGGGGGGGGGGGGGGCATCATTTTAGGGTCACCCATGCACCGCCCCTTTTTTGACAATGTCATTATCACATTATCATGGTCGGAGACTGCAGACGTAGTACAGTCCCTAGGATAAGTAATGGATAATGGGCAACAGGCCTGAGCAGGGAAGAGAGCCAAAGTCACACTACACTGATGGGGGGGGGGGGGGGCTTGACAGCACCTTATCAGATTCACCCCACTGGTGGGTGACACCCGGGTGCAGGCTGCCCGCACCCCGATAGCTACGCAACTGTGCTGAATTTAAGATCCGAACCCTGGGGGAATTCCAGGGGGGGGGGGGGGGGCACTTGACCCCCCTTGCCCCTACCTGCGGACGCCCATGGTTTGCTCTACTCTTTATTAACCCATTACAGACAGCACAACTGTTTTCTCTAATTTTTTTGGGGGCGGGGGGGGGGGGGGGGTTGATGGTGTAATATTTCAATTTTTTTTTTGAGAACTTTCAAAATTGGGCTCTCAGAGGTGTGTGCTGTAGCAGTGGTCCCCAACCTTTTTGGCACCGGGGACCGGCATTGTGGATGAAAATTGTGCCAAGGCCCGAGGGCGTGGGGGTGGGGATGGTGGGCGATCTGGGTGACGATGCTGTTTTTTGTGGCCAATTTGTCAGGAAATGGCTGGTGTTAGCACTTGGTTAATATGGTGTCAGGATGATTGAAGTGCATTATTTTTATTATTATATTGTAATATAAAATTAAATAGTTCAACTCACCATAATGCAGAATCTGCCACCAGATGCAGTTTGCCACGGTGCCTATCACCAAATTGCCACTTGCCACATCGCCTGCCACCAGATGCAGATTGCCACATGCCACAGTCACATGCCACCAGATGCAGATTTCCACATGCCACCAGATGCAGATTTTCACATGCCACCAGATGCAGATTGCCACATGCCACCAGATGCAGATTGCCACATGCCACAGTCACATGCCACCAGATGCAGATTTCCACATGCCACCAGATGCAGATTTCCACATGCCACCAGATGCAGATTTTCACATGCCACCAGATGCAGATTGCCACATGCCACTAGATGCAGATTTCCACATGCCACCAGATGCAGATTGCCACAGTCCCATGCCACCAGATGCAGATTGCCACATGCCACCAGATGCAGATTGCCACAGTCCCATGCCACCAGATGCAGATTGCCACATGCCACCAGATGCAGATTGCCACAGTCCCATGCCACCAGATGCAGATTGCCACATGCCACCAGATGCAGATTGCCACAGTCACATGCCACCAGATGCAGATTGCCACATGCCACCAGATGCAGATTGCCACAGTCACATGCCACCAGATGCAGATTGCCACATGCCACCAGATGCAGATTGCCACAGTCACATGCCACCAGATGCAGATTATATAAAACAAAACTTAATAGCCTGCGCCGAATGGAATGATATTAAACAAACATAAATTGTGAAAATCGCATTACAATCACTATGCGATAAAATAATCACGTGATACAAACTACTGCTGCTGCTGCCTGGAAAGGTTAAATGAACCTTGAAGACTGGAATATAGGCAATTGAAGGCTGCGCTAGCAAATGTGACTCACCACTGTGAGTATAGATAAACCATACACAAAAAACAAAATTAGAGACTAAATTAGCAAATGTGACTCACCACTGTGAGTGTATGTGAAACAAATAGAAACATATATATTGATATAACAATCAAATTGTGCAACAATGGCTACAAAAATAGAATAGTGTCAAAGGTGACTTATTGTATTAATCAAAAATTAAATCATGGGTGATGGACAGAACTAATTAGACTATTAAAATGATTGAAGTCAAAAATTGCAGGTGGTCATTTGGACGATGGTCCCCTTTTGAAACCCCACTCACCAAAACGAAATGACCCACGGCTTTGCAGTCCTAGGGTCTTGAAAAGTATTTTCAGGACGGTGAAGTGGATGATGTAAAAGATCCTATTGAAACTCGGGGTGGATCAGCAGGGACTCCAGATAAATATCAAAGCCGTGGAAAGGAAAGAAATAAAACAACATGTGTAGTATCGCCGAGATACTGATTTGATGCATCAGTTAAGATTCAAACAGTATATGGTCAGACTAATGCCCCGTACACACGGTCGGAAATTCCGACCACAAAATCCGTCAGATTTTTTCAGACGGATTTTGTCCGACACTGGTGTTGCATACACACAGTCTGACAAAGTTGTCGGAAAATCCGATCATTCTGACCGCGGTGACGTTCTTTGTGTACGACGGGACTACGTAGAGGCTAGGAGCAGAGGCGTATCTAGTGAAAATGGCGCCTATGGCAAGAACTGAAACTGCGCCCCTGTCAAAACATTTGAAACCCATCTTTCAGATAACCATAACAAAAAAAAAACAGACAGAGAGGACACTGGGGACAGACAGAGAGGGACGCAGTGCGACAAGGACAGAGGATTTTTGACACCCTAGGTGAAACCTCATTTTGTCTCACCCCCCCTGGCTCTACCCCGACTCCACCCATAAATGCGGCCTCACCAGCACCCAAAAATGCAGTAACATCAGCACCCATAAATGCAATAACATCAGCACCCATAAGTGTGGCCTTACCAGCACCCAAAAATGCAGTAACATCAGCCCCCATAAATACGGTAACATCAGCCCCCATAAATATGGTAACATCAGCCCCCATAAATATGGTAACATCAGCCCCCATAAATACGGTAACATCAGCCCCCATAAATACGGTAACATCAGCCCCCATAAATACGGTAACATCAGCCCCCATAAATCCGGTAACATCAGCCCCCATAAATGCGGTAACATCAGCACCCATAAATGCGGTAACATCAGCACCCATAAATCCGGTAACATCAGCCCCCATAAATCCGGTAACATCAGCCCCCATAAATGCGGTAACATCAGCACCCATAAATCCGGTAACATCAGCACCCATAAATGTGGTAACATCAGCACCCATAAATGTGGTAACATCAGCACCCATAAATCCGGTAACATCAGCCCCCATAAATCCGGTAACATCAGCACCCATAAATGCGGTAACATCAGCACCCATAAATACGGTAACATCAGCCCCCATAAATACGGTAACATCAGCACCCATAAATACGGTAACATCAGCACCCATAAATGCGGTAACATCAGCACCCATAAATACGGTAACATCAGCCCCCATAAATACGGTAACATCAGCACCCATAAATGCGGTAACATCAGCACCCATAAATACGGTAACATCAGCCCCCATAAATACGGTAACATCAGCACCCATAAATGCGGTAACATCAGCACCCATAAATGCGGTAACATCAGCACCCATAAATACGGTAACATCAGCCCCCATAAATCCGGTAACATCAGCACCCATAAATGCGGTAACATCAGCACCCATAAATACGGTAACATCAGCCCCCATAAATGCGGTAACATCAGCACCCATACATGCAATAACATCAGCACCCAAAAATGCTGCGCCAGCGTCTCTGACACTGTACAGCTGGGTTCCATAGGTTGCCTAGTGGTAGCGTCGGCCCTATCTGCTTGGCACACAAGCAGAATTGCACATGATGACTTTAAGACCCCTTTCACATTGGAGGCGTTTTTCAGGTGCTACAGCGCTAAAAAGAGCGCCAGCATAGCGCCTGAAAAAAGCCTCAGCTGCAAACCCAGTGAGAAAGCCCAAGTGCTGGCAGGGCGTCACAAAAAGTCCTGCCAGCAGCTACTTTGCAGCGGTGGAGGAGCGGTGAATACACCGCTCCTCCACCGCTCCTGCCCATTAAAAACAATGGGGCCGCTTTGCCATACCACCGGCAAAGCGCCGATGCAGCGGCATTTTGTGGGTGGATTTAACCCCTTTTTGGCGAATAGCGTTGATAAAATAACGGTAAAGCGGCGCTAAAAATAGTGCCGCTTTACCGCTGATGCGGCTCAGTGTTAAAGAGGTCTAAGTCATCATCATGTGGGATTGTGTGTGTGCCAGACCCAAGCAGAAGCAAGTAGCCAATCAAAGATAGTGCTCAATATGGATTAAATAAATATGCAATAGATATTATAAATAAAGTGTAATAAAAGTGATTTGTGCAACAGCAGGTACTACTTGCACAAATAACTTTATTACACTTTATGATATCTATAGCTAAGCATATTTATTTAATCCAAATTGAGCACTAGTTTTGCTTACTTGCTTTGCATTTAGCGCTGGTTACTGGTACACATGATGTGCACATGATGATGATCAAGACTGTGCTGCTGTACTAGTACCTGCTGCTGCTGCTTGGGGGGGGTCCAATTGTTTTTCTTCCCTCTGGTGTCTCGCTGTTCTCCTGGTCTTCAGCCTCCATGTTCTTCAGAGTCCTCCCCGACCAGGTCACAGCACCGTCAGCACGTCACACAGACCCGGGATACCCCCGAGAAGAAGAACTGAAGCCGCTGCGCAGAGGAGGGTAGGCGGAGCCTAAGGCTCCGCCTCCCCTAGTTACTCTATGGCTACCTAGGTGACCCGGGCGCTCACTCTGGCCAGAACCAACTCATCGGCCGTCATGGGGGGCGCCCGGGCGCCTGTCACTTCCTTCCTCACTCCCTAATGTCGTGTGCTGTGCCGGCGCCGCGCTCCAGCAGGCCAGTCGTGGCGCCGGGGAGTAGATTAGTGTGGGAGGCGGCCGCAAAGAGGAAGGGTGGGAGTCAGACTATTTTGTGTGCGGGCTGGCTTTTTTGTCGCCCCCCCCCCCCCCCCCATGGCGCCCATGGCTCTTGCCATGGCTGCCATACCCTAGGTACGCCACTGGCTAGGAGCCAATAGCTTTGGTCTCGTAATTTGATCTGAGCATGCGTGGCACTATGTCCGTCGTAATTCTCTACACACGATCGGAAAAAGTCCGATCGGATTTTGTTGTCGGAAAATTTGAGAGCAGGATCTCAAAAATTCAGACGGAAAAAGTCCGATGGAGCCCACACACAGGCGGATTTTAGGACAACATGGTCCGATCGGACATTTTCCGTCGGAATTTCCTACCGTGTGTACGGGGCATAAGACTTAGGTTATCTAACAGTGGTGGCTGGTGGTCAATATTTGGGGGGGGGGGGCAAACAGACCTGGCCCCCCTCCCTCTTATCCCCCTCCCCGCGGCTCTCGATCCACTCGCGACAACCCGCTCGTACTTCCGCCACCCCCCGCGCGATCTGTGGCCTTACCTTATACTGCGGTAGAGGTGCGGGGAGGAGAACGCGGTGGTGGTGCACTGCTGAATCCTGGCTCCTGGAAGAGGCTGTTGCTGCCGCCGGGGCCGTTGCTTCTCCTAAGACTCCTGGCCGACTGGGTCTCAGGACTTGCTTCCTGATTGGCCAGGAGGAGAAGCAAGAAGACATTAACCTCCGGCTCTAATCACGTGCTTCAAAAAAAAAAAGACCCACATTTAAATCCATGCGTCCGGCGCCCTGTATGGAGATAAGGGGCCAAACAAATGGATTATGGGGGGGGGGGGGCTGCACCCCTAATGGATGAGCCACCACTGTTGTCTAAAGTAACAGAAACACAATGCAGGAAGTATAAAGTCAGTAAATAGAAACTGTGTGAAGTCAGGAACAGTACTCCTCCGCCACAGTCCTCACCAGTGATGTAAGTAACTGAGTTAAAATAAACAGAGTTACCTAACGCAGTTACTTTAGAGGGTAACGAGTAATCTAACTGATTACTTTTCCCCTCATGGTAACTCAGTTCCCATTACTTGGGCTGAGTTACCCCAATTACATCTACCGCCACTAGATGGCAGTAGTGTAATTCCGGTGTCCTGCCGAAAAAGTTCTCCCGCCGGATAATGACCCCCTGTACTGCGCAGGTGCAGGGCTTGCGCAGTACGAAGGACTACGGAGCTTCCGAAAATTGCCGAACCTAAACAGCTCTGAGTGAACTCTACACCGCGCAGGCGCAGTTAACATGTAATTGTACGAGGCGATGCCGCACGCTCCCGATGCTCGTGCTACTCTGCAAGGGGCGTCTATCGTGTAACTAAGGGGTGGGTCTAGTATTACTGTAACCAAGGGGCGCATTTATTATTATTGTTATATATCGAGCTCTGCCCATTAATTTAACATTCGCCCTCTTCTGTAGCCATCCGCCCCTTACACGATATAATAATAGACCCGCCCCTTAAACGATATAATAATAATAGACCCGCCCCTTACACAATATAATAATAATAGACCCGCCCCTTACATGATATAATAATAATAGACCCGCCCCTTACACGATATAATAATAATAGACCCGCCCCTTACACGATATAATAGACCCGCCCCTTACACGATATAATAATAATAGACCTGCCCCTTACACGATATAATAATAATAGACCCGCCCCTTACACGATATAATAATAATAGACCCGCCCCTTACACGATATAATAATAGACCCGCCCCTTACACGATATAATAATAATAGACCCGCCCCTTACACGATATAATAGACCCGCCTCTTACACGATATAATAATAATAGACCCGCCCCTTGCTTACACGCTATAACAGATCTGCCCCTTGGTTAGAGTAATAATAGAGCAGCTCCTTGGTTACACCATATATAACAATAATAATAAATGCGCCCCTTGGTTACAGTAATACTAGACCCGCCCCTTAGTTACCCGTATAGAATATTTAAAAAAAAAAAGTCAGTTACTTTGCTGCGTAACTAATTACTTTTCCAATGTAGTAACTGAGTTACTAACGCAATTACTTTTTGGGAGAAGTCATTTGTAACTTAACTAATTACTTTTTCAAAGTAAGATGACCAACACTGGTCCTCACCACACACAAGTACGTACGTTTTTTAATTTTATTTAAAACTTTTTTTAGACTTTTAAATCGACTCATAACAGACTGCCCACTATGCAGGTGAAATGCAATATTCCCTGTTATACGGGATGTGGTCAGAGCAGGGTGACCATCACATCCTCTGTAATCTGCATGTAGAATTTACAGAGAAATACTCTGCATGACACAGAAGATGATCTGCCATACATCATATATAGGTGATCGCTTCTACTGATCACTACGATGATCCGGAGTACCAAAAGTTTTACCATGATCTGTCTGTACCTGTCCCTGGCTCCAGGTATTCATTATTCTGTATTTATCTTATTATATGTATTATATGAAGACCCCTCTGGATTCTGACACTGACATGGGCGCTCTCTCCCATTTATTCCAGGTTTGGTGTCACCCGCCCATGTTGTGGAATGGTCTGCGGGTGACATGGTGACCATAAACTGCCTGGAGGGATGTAATAAATCAGTGACCACAGGCAACACAGCTCTGATTAGATGGAGAAAAAACAACAATTCTCACATTCTGCACTTCGTTACGACACTAAAACCGAATACGACAATCTCCAACTTCTCAGAGCCCAGATTCTCCTTCCAGGATCCGACCAACCTCCGGATAACGGACACCCAGCCCAGCGACCCCCGGGACTTACACCTGTGAGGTATCAATAAGCACCGGATTCTGTAACAACACTTTTCCCCTTCATGTATCTGGTGAGTGTAGAGTTTATTGTATCCAACTGAGAGCATTGATTATTTATCAGATTTATTATTGATAATGTCGGCATTTGATCTACTCTTTATTAACCAATTAAAGACAGCACAACTGTTTTCTCTAATTTTTTTGGGGGCGGGGGGGGGGGGGGGGGTTGGGGGGGGGGGGGTTGATGGTGTAATATTTCCATTTTTTTTTTTGAGAACTTTCAAAATTGGGCTCTCAGAGGTGTGTGCTGTAGCAGTGGTCCCCAACCTTTTTGGCACCGGGGACCGGCATTGTGGATGAAAATTGTGCCAAGGCCCGAGGGCGTGGGGGTGGGGATGGTGGGCGATCTGGGTGACGATGCTGTTTTTTGTGGCCAATTTGTCAGGAAATGGCTGGTGTTAGCACTTGGTTAATATGGTTAATATGGTGTCAGGATGATTGAAGTGCATTATTTTTATTATTATATTGTAATATAAAATTAAATAGTTCAACTCACCATAATGCAGAATCTGCCACCAGATGCAGTGTGCCACGGTGCCTATCACCAAATTGCCACTTGCCACATCGCCTGCCACCAGATGCAGATTGCCACTTGCCACATCGCCTGCCACCAGATGCAGATTGCCACATGCCACAGTCACATGCCACCAGATGCAGATTTCCACATGCCACCAGATGCAGATTTTCACATGCCACCAGATGCAGATTGCCACATGCCACTAGATGCAGATTTCCACATGCCACCAGATGCAGATTGCCACAGCCACATGCCACCAGATGCAGATTGCCACATGCCACCAGATGCAGATTGCCACAGTCACATGCCACCAGATGCAGATTGCCACATGCCACCAGATGCAGATTGCCACAGTCACATGCCACCAGATGCAGATTGCCACATGCCACCAGATGCAGATTGCCACATGCCACTAGATGCAGATTTCCACATGCCACCAGATGCAGATTGCCACAGTCACATGCCACCAGATGCAGATTGCCACATGCCACCAGATGCAGATTGCCACAGTCACATGCCACCAGATGCAGATTGCCACATGCCACCAGATGCAGATTGCCACAGTCCCATGCCACCAGATGCAGATTGCCACAGCCACATGCCACCAGATGCAGATTGCCACATGCCACCAGATGCAGATTGCCACAGTCCCATGCCACCAGATGCAGATTGCCACATGCCACCAGATGCAGATTGCCACAGTCACATGCCACCAGATGCAGATTGCCACATGCCACCAGATGCAGATTGCCACAGTCACATGCCACCAGATGCAGATTGCCACATGTCACCAAATGCAGATTGCCACAGTCACATGCCACCAGATGCAGATTGCCACAGTAAATTGCCAAATGCCACCAGATGCAGAATGCACAAGCCACCAGATGCAGCCTTTTAAATGCAAATTGTCACAAAGCACAGAGGGAGTGGAGTGGAGTGGAAGGTTCTGCGCAAAAGAGAACAGCGGTGATGCGGGGCGGGCAGTGAGAGATGATGTAATCTCTCTGCTCCCCCGCTTCATCTCCAACAGTATACCGGCCGGGCTGTGTGGGTGGAACAACGGTGATGCGGGTGAGCGGGCGGGCGGTGGGAGATGATGTCATCTCTCTGCCCGCCTTCTTCACCCCCAACTGTGTAGCGGCGGGGCTGTGGGCGAAAGTGCGGTGATGATGGGGTGATCTTGTCACTGGCAGTGAAGGGGTGGAGGGGTTAAGTATGTCCTAGGGAAGTGTTTAACTGTGGGGGGGATGGGCTAGCAGTGACGTGACACTGATCACTGCTCCCGATGACACTAGGCAGAACAGGGAGATGCTGTTTACATCGGCATCTCCCCGTTCTTCAGCTCCGTGACAGGATCGCGGGTCCCGTGGGCACTGTCACAGAGTTTGCGGCAGTGGCGCGGCGTGCATGGCAGGAAATTCAAAGTAACGTAACACCCAGCCATGCCATTCTGCCGAGGTATATCTACAGGTGCCGGTCGGGAAGCGGTTAATACATTATTAAATGTATTCTTTTTCTAATGCAAAAAATGTAAGTACCCCTCCTCTCCTTTCACCAGGGCCCCCAGGGTCCAACCCCTAAATCAAGTTCCCACTCCTTACATCAGGGTCCCCAGTGTCACCCCTCCTTTCAACAGAATCCCCAGAGTCACCCTCTCAGATCAAGGTCCCCAGAGTTCCCCCTTTCATTAGGTTCCCCAAATTCCCCCTTTACATCAGGGTCCCCAGAGCTCCCCCTTAGATCATAGTCCCCAGTTTTCCTCCTAACATCAGAGACCCCCTCTTTTATTATGGTCCCAAAAGTCACCCACCTTAAATCATGGTCCCTATAGTCTCCCCTCCTGTAATCAGGGTTCCCAGAGTCTCCCCTCTCATTAGGGTTCCCAAAGTTCCCCCTTACATCAGGGTCCCCAGAGACCCCCCTTACATCAGGGCTCCCAGATTCCCCTCTTCTTACATCAGGGTTCCCAGAGTCACCCCCTCACATCATGGCCCCCAGAGATCCCCCTTTTCAATGGAGTCCTCAAAGTCTTACCCTTACATCAAGGTCCTCAGAGCTCCCCCTTTAGATCATGGTCCCTAGAGCTCCCCCTTAGGTCATGGTCCCCAAAAATCTTTCTTAGATCAGGGTCCCCAGATATCCCACTTAGATCATAGTCCTTAGAGCTCCTGTTAGATCATGGTGCCCAGAGCTCCCCCTTAGATCATGGCCCCCAAAAATCTTCCTTTGATCATGGTCCCCAGAGATCCCTCTTATATGAGGGTCTGTTTCTTCTCAGTGCAGCAGGCAGGTACAGGACACATAGGAGGAGGCTGGCGCACTGGGACTGAGCAGATTTGGAGGAGTAAGTTCTATTCTTCTCCTATTCTGAATACCAGAGCCTGGGGACCTGGTCAGCACCTGATTGGTTGCTAGGATTCCGGTGGTCCTAGCAACCAACCACTGGCACAGACAATGGTGGGCGGCAGTGGTGGGTGGATGCTCCCACCTAGCACATGTTTTACTGAAAAGTGCGCTGTTGCTGAGGAGTGCAGCTGCGGCAGCAGGAACAGTGAATGGGGATTTGTGCAGTGTTGCCCTTATCTATGCCCTCAGTCAGTCATTACTGGAACAAGGGGTGGGCACGAGGTTCATCTATTGGGTGAGGAGATTTGTGTTGGAAGGGGGGATTTGGGGGGTGGCAGGGGGTAAATAGTGTTCTAGGAGAGAAAATTTGGGGGGCTGGGTGCTAATTTTAGGATTTAGGAGGATTTGTGTTGGGAGGGGGGAATGAGGGGAAGAAGATTTGTGCTAAGAGGGGGGTTTTGGGGAAATATGTGCTGGGAGGGGGGATTTGAAGTGGGGGGTGAAGATGTGTACTAGGAGGGAAAATTTTAGGGGCAGAGGATTTGTGCTAGAAGGGGTGACTTTTCTTTGGGGGGGTGAGGGCATTTGAGCTGGATGGATTTGGGGGATGGGGGGGGGGGGGCAAAAGATTTGTGCTGAGAGAGGGGATTTCAGCAGGGGTGGATTTGTACTGGGAGGAGGGGGAATTTATGCTTAGGAGGTAAGCATGCAGATTAGTGCTCAGTGTTTTTGTGGGGGAGATTTTTTAGCTGACACATAATGCTCATACATCTTGGGGAGGGGGCGCAGTTTGGCATGTTTGCCCTGGGCTTAGGGTTGCCACCTGTCCGGGATTCACCCGGACAGTCCGGGCATAAATCAGGTGTCTGGGTTTCAGACAGATTGAAACCTGGACACATTATTCAGACTGCACTGTGTCTCCCCAAGTAACCAAGATAGTAACACACAAATCTGTTGCCGTCCGGGGGCTGTGGGTGGCTGTCTAGGGGCAAGTGTGACATCACTGGGATGCAGGGTGATGTCAGCAAGAGTAATTTAGCCACACCCACTGTTTGCTGTGGCACGCTATGCACACCGCATTACTACTGTCCTTGGGGCACCCAAAGGTGTCCCAGGCTGCTAAAGTGTTCGGGTTTGCCTCGAAGAAGAGGTGGCAACCCTACCATGACCTTGTCCCAGTACTGGCCTTGGTAGCAGAGGCAAAGTCAGGGAACCGCGACAGCTGTGATTTGGTGGTGTAAAGCATGGTGCAACTCATAACCTGGTGCCCCCCCAGCCTTAAAAGACTTCACCCAAAGCAAGTGCCCCTCCCACCCCCTCCCTTATCCCAGCCTTGCACCTCCTTGAACACTGCTCCAAGCCACAGCACAGTTCAGGGAGTGAGTAGGTGGGTCTCGAATAGACATGTGCACTGCCAAAAAATTTGTTAATTTTCGTTTTAGTTTAATTCGTTTATTTTTTTCGTTTTTCGGGTCATTTGTTATGATCGCAATTAGTAAATTCGTTCATTCGCACATTCGTAAATTCGTACATTCATATATTCGTACATTCGTAAAGTCATGCATTTGAACATTTGTACATTCGTACATTTGTAAATGCGTACATTCGTAAATTCGTTCATTCGTAAATTAGAAAATTTGTATATTCGTACATTCGTAAATTAGAAAATTCGTATATTCGTACATTCGTAAATTAGAAAATTCGAAAAATTTGGAAATACGAAAATCCGAAAACCCAAAAAATAGAAAATCTGAAATAGTGACTAACTATTAAATTATGGGTATTGTATTTCCTTTCAAATTTGGCTGTTAGTGAAAACGAATTTATCAGAAGTTACAAATTATCCGAAATAACGAATGCCGCATCTAAACAAAATGGAAGGGAACAAATTAATAACAAATAATAATAATAAAAAGTTTTTATTATTATTATTGTTATTTATTATTATTAATGCATTACGTTCCATTTGTTTGTATACGGCATTCGTTATTTCGGATAATTTGTAACTTAAAGAGGAGGGCCAACAAAAAAAAAAAAAAAATTTAAAAGTCAGCAGCTACAAATACTGCAGCTGCTGACTTTTAATAATCGGACACTTACCTGTCCCGGGGTCCAGCGATGCGGGGGAACGAGACCCCCCCCTCGTTCCCCGCTCCGCTCGCGGCGCCGGCATTCTTAATGTGGGAACCCGGCTGTGGCTTCACAGCCTGGCACCCACTGCGCATGCGCGAGCGGCGCCGTGCGCCGTGATTCGACGCTCACTCATCTGGGACACATGACAGGTCCCAGATGACTGTGCGGCGCCTACAGGAAGTGACGTTTAGCCCGGGCAATGAAGGTGGCAGACTACGAGGGAGCCCCTAGCAACAGGCATTTATAGGTGAGTAAAAAAATAAAATTTTTCCAATTAATTTTTTTTACATTTTTTTATGATTTTTAAGCCACATTTTTTTTTTTGGCCGCAACCCCACTTTAAGATGAATTTGTATTTGCTACGTTCACTAACAGCCCAATTTAAAAAGGAAATTACAATACCTATAATTTAACAGTTAGTAATAGTTAAGTTATTATTAGTTAATTATAAATTCAGATTTCCGAATTTATGAATGTACGAATTTACGAATGTACGAATTTACGAATATTCAGAAAAATTCGTTAAACGGATTTTCGTTAATTCGGATATTTCCGAAGTAACGAATTTGTCGAAATTCGTTAAAAAAAAAAATTCGGAACGAAACGAATTGCACGTGTCTAGTCTAGATTGGTGTTCAGGGTAAGGGGGAAAGATGACAGCCGGGCCGCTGTTTTGTGTGTGGCAGCAGCGGTCTGACTCTCCTACGTGCTGCTATTACAGAGTGTTCTAAATCTTGCTGCAGCTCTTGGTATTAAGGCTGCTTTCACACTGGGGCGGTTTGCAGGCACTATTGCGCAAAAAATAGCGCCTGCAAACCGACCCGAAACAGCTGTCGCTGTGTCTCCAGTGTGAAAGCCCGAGGGCTTTCACACTGGAGCGGTGCGCTAACAGGACGGTAAAAAAGTCCTGCTAGCTGCATCTTTGGAGCGGTGAAGGAGCCGTGTGTTCACCGCTCCTATACCGCTCCTTCCCATTGAAATCAATGGGACATCGCGGGGATACCGCCGGCAAAGCGCCGCTTTGCGGAGGTTTTTAACCCTTTTTCGGCCGCTAGCGGGGGTTAAAACCACCCCGCTAGCGGCCGCATACGGCGGGTAAAACGATGGTAAAGCAGCGCTAAATATAGCGCTGCTTTACCGTCGCCGCCCGCACCGCCCCAGTGTGAAGCCGGCCTTAACACAAGGGAAAAAGGACCAGCATGCTTGTTCCTGTATGCAATGGCTGCATTCCAGTAATTAACAGTCAGGGTTCAATTGGGTTATAAGATTTTTTTTTTACTACAGATCATTTCCTAACTTGTCTTACTCCTTTTTTTTTTTTTTTCAGAAAAACCTTCCGTCTTTACTGAACCTTGGAGCTACTGGCGATGGATAATTGCCGCTGCATTTTTCATCATCTGTACAGCCCTTTTGTTGTTATCTCATAAATTATATTGATTATAAAGGAAAAGTGAAAAAACAAACAAAAAACAAAAACAAATGTCTATACTTACCTGTTTTGTACAATGGAAACGCACAGAGCGGCCCCGAAACTCCTCTTCTCAGGTCCCCACTGTTGCTCCTGGCTCCTCCTCTATGTCCAGTGCCCCCCACAGGAAACCACTTCCCATGGGGGCACTTGGGAGAGCAATAAATAAATATTTTGTAGTTCCCAATATTTTTTATCATTTACTAAGGGATCAGTACACCTAAGGCCTGGTTCACACCTAGGCATTTTTTAGTGTGTTTTCAGTTTTGGAGAAACACTACAGTCCATTTAACATGGTTTTCTATGGATGTAGTTCACATCTGTGCATTTTATGGAAAGGGCCAGGTAACTTTTTATAGCTTTTGGTTCCATAGACTTCGATGGAGCAAAAGCGTGTATTGAAAAATGAAAAAAGCACCTGCAATATGCAAACGGCATAGGTGTAAATCGGGCCTTTTTTGTGCTTTTTGCAGATTTGCACTAGACATGGGCGCGTCAAAAAATTTGCTTCGTTTTGTTTTCGTTTCATATGAAATAAAAATTGTATTTCGTAATTCGTGTACGAAATTCAATTCGGATTCGTACGAAATACAAATTTTCGTTAGATCCGTAAACTTTTCGTTAAAATAGCGAAAGTTCGTTATGATGAATTTATCATTATGAGGGATTCCCACCATCCCTGTGCTGAGTTTCCGGGTCTGAGTGTACACCCGCTGTGCCCATTATGAGGGGTTCCCACCATCCCTGTGCTGGGCTGACTTCCTCTGATTGGTGAACAAAACACCAGTCACAATTCTGTTAATTTGGATCCGAAATTCGTTAACAAAATTACAAATTTTTGTTATGATGAATTTATCATTATGAGGGGTTCCCACCATTCCTGTGCTGACTTTCTGGGTCTTTAACTTTTCGGTTTGTTAACTTTTCGTAACAATTACGAATGTTCGTTATGAATTTGGATCTGAAATTCCTAAACAAAATTTTCGTATTTTGTACCGAATTCGTATGCATAAAAATTCGAATTTCGGATTCGTACGAAACTAATCGCACATGTCTAATTTGCACTACAGTCCATTTAACATGGTTTCCTATGGAACACGTTCTGTAGTGCAAATCTGTAGTGCAAAAAGCACTAAAAATGCATAGCTGGGAATCCAGCCTTAAACTGATGTTTCAGTGTTTGGTAGATGTTAGACATTTAGGGCTCATTCTCACTAGCTGGTGCACATTAAGTAGTATGTGCCCCACTATAGTTTGATACATTGTAACATTGCACTGTTTAATTTTTTTTTTTTACTTCCATAAAGATATGGATGAGCCAGGGGCATTGCTAGGTCTACAAAAGATCTGGGGCTAGAGCCCATGGCAGCGTAGTAAAGAAAGTCATACGCTTGGGCGGGCATACACATGTATATAATATACATGTGTGTGTGTGTGTATATATACCCAGAGAGCCTCCCCCTTAAATCAGGGTTCCCAGAGAGCCTCCCCCTTAAAACAGGTTACCCAGAGAGCCCCTCTTACATTAGGGTTCCCAGAGAGCCTCCCCCTTAAAACAGGGTCCCCAGAGAGCCTCCCTTACATTAGGGTTCCCAGAGAGCCTCCCCCTTAAATCAGGGTCCCCAGAGAGCCCCCCTTACATTAGGGTACCCAGAGAGCCTCCCCTTAAATCAGGGTCCCCAGAGAGCCCCCTTACATTAGGGTACCCAGAGAGCCTCCCCCTTAAATCAGGGTTCCCAGAGAGCCTCCCCCTTAAAACAGGTTACCCAGAGAGCCCCTCTTACATTAGGGTTCCCAGAGAGCCTCCCCCTTAAAACAGGGTCCCCAGAGAGCCTCCCTTACATTAGGGTTCCCAGAGAGCCTCCCCCTTAAATCAGGGTCCCCAGAGAGCCCCCCTTACATTAGGGTACCCAGAGAGCCTCCCCCTTAAATCAGGGTCCCTAGCAGTGGCGGTGCATGCATAGAGGGCGCAGGAGCGCCGCCCCCCTTCTCCTGCACCGCTCTATCACCAATGGATAGATTCATGCATTGCATGAATCTATCTATTGTCACCGCTGCCGCCCCCTATTCAGGTGTCCGGCCCCTTGTCGGTCGCCAGGCATCTGAATTACAGCGGGGGGGGGGGGGTGTTTCTGGAGGCGCCCTATTAGAGCTGTAAGCTCTAATAGGGGACCTGATTAGAGCAGTGTGCTCTAATAGGCTTCCATAAGTGTAAACAGCGGGCACACTGCTGTGCGTTCGCTGATTACACAGTATTGTGTTAGAGAAGCGAATACATCGCTTCCCTAACACAGACCCGCCTCTCAGCCAATCAGGTTGCTGGGTTTGTTACCTGTCACCTGATTGGCTGAAGTCACAGGCGCTGTGATTGGACGCTAGGCGTCCAATCATAGCAGAAGATAGGAGCGCGGGAGAAGATATTGGAAGATGAGGGGAAGATGAGGGGACACCGCGCGCTGCACACCGAAACAAGGTAAGTGCAGAGGGCAGGCAGGGGGCACAGTGGCAGCACTTGAGGGGCACAGTGGCAGCACTTGAGGGGCACAATGGCAGCACTTGAGGGGCACAATGGCAGCACTTGAGGGGCACAGTGGCAGCACTTGAGGGGCACAGTGGCAGCACTTGAGGGGCACAATGGCAGCACTTGAGGGGCACAGTGGCAGCACTTGGGGCACAGTGGCAGAACTTGGGGCACAGTGGCAGCACTTGGGGCACAGTGGTAGAACTTGGGGCACATTGGCAGCACTTGGGGCACAGTGGCAGCACTTGGGGCACAGTGGCAGCACATGGGGCACAGTGGCAGAACTTGGGGCACAGTGGCAGCACTTGGGGCACAGTGGCAGCACTTGGGGCACAGTGGCAGCACTTGGGGCACAGTGGCAGCATTTGATGGGCACAGTGGCAGCGTTTGATGGGCACAGTGGCAGCGTTTGATGGGCACAGTGGCAGCGTTTGATGGCACAGTGAGGCTGTTTGTTTGCGCCCCCCCAAAAATTTTGAGCACCAGCCGCCACTGGTCCCTAGAGAGCCCCCCACTTACATCAGGGTCCCCAGAGAGCCTCCCCTCCCCTTGGGGACCCCTGCAGAGACTCGGGGCTATGGGCCCTAGATTCGGGGCTATAGCCCCAAAAGCCACCCCCAGCGATGCCACTGGGATGAGCAAATGCTTAGTGAGCCCTCCAAGATATCACAAACATTCCGAGATTTCTACCAAACACTATACAATATACCACCCGGCGTCTCTTCTAGCCCAACCCTTACCCCTGAGCCTGATAGACAGTCCTATATTGAGGAAACGGAGCTCCCTACTTTGGATGGCGATACTGTAGAAGAGCTGGAGCAAGTAATTACAGCGGATGAGGTCGTAGGAGCGATAGCGGCCACCCCATCCGGTAAAGTCCTGGGTCCCGACGGTTTTTACCCTTAAATTTTACAAAACATTTCCTCCCCTACTGACCCCCTTCTTGGCTAAGGTGTTCAACTCCCTATTGGAAGCCTCGGTGTTTCCTCCACAAACGCTTGAAGCCCACATTACCATTATCCCAAAACCAGATAAGGACCCTACTTTGTGCGCTAATTATAGGCCCATATCGTTAATTGGAGTGGACTTGAAAATATATGCCAAAATTTTAGCCACTAGATTGCAGCCGCTGCTCCCCCGACTCATACACCTGGACCAGGTGGGTTTTGTAACTGGTCGCGAGGCAAGGGACAACACCCTGAAAACCCTACTTCTTACCGATTATGCCCGCACCCATGATGTCCCTCTGTGCCTTTTGACGGTCGATGCGGAAAAAGCATTCGACTGGGTCGACTGGCAATTCCTCCAGATGTCTCTGAAGCAGAATGGCCTGGGCCCCAAAATGCTATCCCGAATTACGTCCCTTTACTCCTCTCCTTCCGCTAGAATTCGCGTGATTGGTTCATTGTTGTCACCTACATTTTCCATCCATAATGGGACACAACAGGTCTGCCCTCTATCTCCCCTTCTCTATGTCCTTGTCCTGGAACACTTGGCAATTGCCTTGCGCAATAACCCCAACATCTCAGGTGTATCGATAGGCCCCACTCATTCCAAGTTGGCTCTCTTTGCCGATGACTTGTTAATGTTTGTAACCCAATGCCATCTATCCTTACCACATACAATGCGGGATTTCACGAGGTTTGGGAAGCTGAGCAATTTCAAAGTGAACCATACTAAGTCAGAAATCCTGAACACCTCACTGTCCCAGGAGGTCCACCGCCAAGTCTCCATTAAGTATCCATTTAAAACAGGTTCCACTTCCATCCGTTACCTCGGAATCCAAATACCCACAGAAGGATCCCAATTATTCTCTCTGAACTATGCTCCCCTTCTGCTTAGAACCAAGACGGATCTCTCGAACTGCACAAAGAAACGCCTATCGTGGCTAGGCAGGGTGAATCCCCTAAAAATGGACGCCCTCCCTCGGTTTCTCTATGTGTTCCAGACAATTCCCATTTCCATACCCTCCTGGTTCTTTAAGAAGATCCACCAACTGTTCTCCTCCTTTATCTGGGGAGGGGGCTCGCCCTCGGATACGCTATGAGACTCTCTCGCTCCCCAAGATTCGTGGTGGAGCTGGAGCTCCAGATGCCTCTATATACTATAGAGCAGAAGTGCTCACGCGTATACTTACCGTATATACTCGAGTATAAGCCGACCCGAATATAAGCCGAGGCACCTAATTTTACCACAAAAAAATGGGAAAACGTATTAACTGGAGTATAAGCCTAGGGTGAGAAATGCGCAGCTACTGTAAGTGGAAAAGAGGGTCAACAATGCCCATTTGCAGCCTCACTGTGCCCATTTGCATGCCTCACTGTACCCATTTGCAGCCATAGGTCCCTTGAACTTCAAACTTGGTAGTTAAGGGTTCCTAGATGCCCCCCTAGCTGCAGCCAATTTGGGGTCTCTGGACCCAAAGGGTCCCGAAATGACATTGCTGCAGTTGGACACAGTTGACCGATTTTAGGGCCCTGTATCTCTGGGCCACTTGGGGCTAGGAACTTGGATATGTTGTAATGTTGGTTCCACTGGGTTTGCACACCAAATTTGGGGTTCCTAGCACCAAGTGGATACAGGGCCCCAAAGTCGGGTCGGAAAATGTTATTTTTTGCTGCAGAAAAGTGCTTGACTCGAGTATAAGCCAAGGGGGGCACTTTCAGCACAAAAAAAGTGCTGATAAACTAGGCTTATACTCGAGTATATACGGTAACTGGTTCCATCATTCCTCCACCAAATTATAAATACAAATAGAAAGCCATATCAATTCAATAGATCTCCACGCCTTACCGTGGACGCCTACCGAATTCCTGAAAGGAGGGTCACCCCCGAGCGACCACACCCGACAAACCTTGCAAATTTGGACCCGAATGACCTCCTCCAAAACCCTATCTCCTCTGAAAGGACCCAAGACTCCACTGTTTAGCTGCAAAGGGTGGGCCAACTCAATATTGAACCCTACGGACTAAGACTGGGATGCCATTAAAGTTCACGTGTTTGTAAACGCAGGCGTCCCAATACTTTTGGTAATATAGTGTAGATAGATAAGTATTTTTTTATAGATAAAAAAAAAAAAAAAAAAAAATATATATATATATATATATATATATATATATATATATATATATATATATATATATATATATTTATAATATATATATATAAATATATGTTTTTTTTTTGTTTTTTCTTATTTTAGTGCTAAAAGTTTCTGCCTTTTTCTTGATGGTATTGATTTAGGAATGCGCTTTATCACTATTGAGACATGAATCTCATAATATCAGAGAGTGATACTTAATTTTATCATATTTCTTATTATATTTTAAATTCTTGTATAACAACATCCTTTTATATTGTATGGTATGTTTTTACTCAGTTCTTATTGTTTTATAATGTATATGTGCTATTGCCATGCTGAGCCCTATAGTCCCACCATCCTAAATACCACAGGCTGCTGGTTGCAAAACCACGATTGAGAAAGGGTCTGTGTGCCTGGAAACATGTTGCCTGATTGCCTATAGCTCGCCCGTGTTCTCCTGTGCACCGGTGTGTCTTAATCTGGTGGGGGACAACTGATTCCACTTTGCCAGTGCCGGCTTTGATTCATAGCCATTGCTTACTATTGTGATGTCTGCGATTGGTGACAGTGATCACATGGTACAGGGCCAATCACAATGGAACTGTACCATGTTATAGCTGTGTCCAATCACAGCTATCACAATGGCACATGAATGGATGCCATTCACAGTGTAAAACTGATTGCTTATACCAGCGGTCTCCAAATTGCGACCCGGGGGCCAGATGTGGCCCTTTGCCTGCCTTTATCCGGTCCTTGGGGCACTATTCCTTTAACTGAGAACAACAATGGGGCACAATTTCCCCTACTGGTACCAACAATGAGGCACCATTTCTCCCATGACACCAACAATGGGGCACAAGTTCCCCTACTGGTACCAACAATGGTGCACCATTTCTTCCAATGATACTTCCAATTCTTACAGTAAAGAACCCTCTACGTAGTTTAAGCTTAAACCTCTTTTCTTCTAATTTTAATGAGTGGCAACGTGTCCTAATAAACTCCCATTGGCTCTGGTCTGGACCCCCTAAAACCTGAAAGACAGTAAACTGGCCCTTTGTTTGGTAAGTTTAGAGACCCCTGATTTATACAGCGATCCTCACTGTAATAAGCAATCAAAGTGTAAAAAAAAAATGATGACACTGTACTGCTCTAGTGACAGTATGTAAAAAAATGTAAAAAAAAAAAAATCACATAGTGTTACCAGTCAGTGTTCCTGATCACTGCCAAATCATTCATATGGTGACAGTATGTAAAAAAAACATGTAAAAGTAAGGAAAACATTTTAGTTTTTGTAAATGTAAAGTAGTGAGTGTACAGCTTGTATAACGGTGTAAATTTGCTGTCCCCTCAAAATAACTCAACACACAGCCATTAACCACTTCAGCCCCGGACCAATTTGCAGCCAAAGGACCAGGCCCCTTTTTGCGATTCGGCACTGCGTCGCTTTAACTGACAATTGCGCGGTCGTGCGACGTGGCTCCCAAACAAAATTGGCGTCCTTTTTTTCCTCACAAATAGAGCTTTCTTTTGGTGGTATTTGATCGCCCCTGTGGTTATAATTTTTTGCGCTATAAACAAAAATGGAGCGACAATTTTGAAAAAAATGCACTACTTTTTACTTTTTGCTATAATAAACATCTCCAAAAAATATATAAAAAAATTGTTTTTCTTTAGTTTAGGCCGATACGTATTCTTCTACATATTTTTGGTAAAAAAAAAAAAATCGCAATTTAGCAATTATTGATTGGTTTGCGCAAAAGTTATAGCGTTTACAAAATAGGGAATAGTTTTATAGCATTTTTATTAATATTTTTTTTTTACTAGTAATGGTGGCGATCAGCGATTTTTATTGTGACTGCGACATTATGGCGGACACATCAGACATTGTTGACACATTTTTTGGACCATTGTCATTTATACAGCAATCAGTGCTATTTAAATGCACTGATTCCTGTATAAATGACACTGGCAGTGAAGGAGCTAACCACTAGGGGGCGGGGAGGGGTTAAGTATGTCCTGTGTGTGTGTTTTTTACTGTAGGGGGGGCGTGGCTTGGCATGTGATATCACTGATCGTCTTTCCCTATGACAGGGAACAGACGATCAGTGACAGCCTCACTAGGAAGCACGGGGAGAGGTTTGTTTACACAAACCTCTCCCTGTTCTTCAGCTCTGTGACCCGATCGTGGGACACCAGCGGCGATCGGGTCCGCTGGTCCCGTGGCCATGGTCACGGAGCTCAGGACCAGGTCCTACGGTTGGGCTCTTAAAGGACAACGTACCTGTACGTTGATGTGCCCAGCTGTGCCAATCTGCCAACGTAAATGTGCAGGAGGTGGTCCTTAAGTGGTTAATGTCTAAACCACTGGCAACAAAAGTGAGTACACCCCTAAGTGAAAATGTCCAAATTGGGCCCAAAGTGTCAATATTTTGTGTGGCCACCATTATTTTCCAGCACTGCCTTAACCCTCTTGGGCATGGAGATCACCAGAGCTTCACAGGTTTTCACTGGAGTCCTCTTCCCCTCCTCCATGACAACATCACGGAGCTGGTGGTTGTTGACCTTGCGCTCCTCCACCTTCCATTGGAGACATGCTTGGCCAGTCCATCACCTTTACCCTCAGCTTCTTTAGCAAGGCAGTGGTCATCTTGGACGTGTGTTTGGGGTGGTTATCATGTTGGAATACTGCCCTGCGGTCCAGTCTCTGAAGGGAGGGGGATCATGCTCTGCTTCAGTATGTCACAGTACATGTTGGCATTCATGGTTCCCTCAATGATCTGTAGCTCCCCAGTGCCGGCAGCACTCATGCAGCCCCAGACCATGACACTCCACCATGCTTGACTGTAGACAAGACACACTTGTCTTTGTCCTCCTCACCTGGTTGCCCCCACACACGCCTGACACCATCTGACACCAAATACGTTTATCTTGGTCTCATCAGACCACAGGACATGGTTCCAGTAATCCATGTTCTTAGTCTGCTTGTCTTCAGCAAACCGTTTGTGAACTTTGTGCATCATCTTTAGAAGAGGCTTCCTTCTGGGATGACAGCCATGCAGACCAATTTGATGCAGTGTGCGGCGTATGGTCTGAGCACTGACAGACTGACCCTCCACCCGTACAACCTCTGCAGCAATGCTAGCAGCACTCATACGTCTATTTCCCAAAGACAACCTCTGGATATGACGCTGAGCACGTGCACTCAACTTCTTTGGGACCATGGCGAGGCCTGTTCTGAGTGGAACCTGTCCTGTTATACCGCTGGATGGTCTTGGCCACCGTGCTGCAGCTCAGTTTCAGGGTCTTGGCAATCTTCTTATAGCCTCGGCCATCTTTATGTAGAGCAACAATTCTTTTTTTCAGATCCTCAGAGAGTTCTTTGCCATGAGGTGCCATGTTGTACTTCCAGTGACCA
The DNA here is from genome assembly GCA_028564925.1 of Lithobates sylvaticus. Lineage (NCBI taxonomy): Eukaryota > Metazoa > Chordata > Amphibia > Anura > Ranidae > Lithobates > Lithobates sylvaticus. The sequence continues at coordinate 16,513,760 of CM053027.1, read as the reverse complement.
GTATGAGAGAGTGAGAGCGATAACACCAAATTTAACACACCTGCTCCCCATTCACACCTGAGACCTTGTAACACTAACGAGTCACATGACACCGGGGAGGAAAAATGGCTAATTGGGTCCAATTTGGACATTTTCACTTAGGGGTGTACTCACTTTTGTTGCCAGCAGTTTAGACACTAATGGCTGTGTGTTGAGTTATTTTGAGGGGACGGCAAATTTACACTGTTATACAAGCTGTACACTCACTACTTTACATTGTAGACAAGTGTCATTTCTTCAGTGTTATAGCCCCACAGGAAGTATATAAGTGGCTTCTGTATTCTGGGGTTGATCAATGGGTTCCTATATGTGTATGTAATATTGAAATGTGTTTTATTAAGTATGCACTGTATATGTAGTCATTGCATGTGAATTATTAAAATTTGTTATATTTTTCTATACGTACCAATAAAGTCCATTTTTCCTTATCCTTCAATTTCTTCAGTGTTGTCACATGAAAAGATATAATAAAATATTTACAAAAATGTGAGGGGTGTACTCACTTTTGTGAGATACTGTATGTGCAATTTGGGAACCAGCGCGATTGCAGGCATGTCACCTGCCGGCGGTTGCTGATATCTGCGAACCGCTGCGGGTGTCAATGCAAAGTTAATGACACCCCCAGATCGCTTCGCAGATTGCAGTGCGACCTGCCAAATGTGCCCATTATGAGGGGTTCCCACCATCCCTGTGCTGAGTTCCCAGGTCTGTACACCTGCTGTGCCCATTATGAGGGGTTCCCACCATCTCTGTGCTGAGTTCCCGGGTCTGTACACCAACTGTGCCCATTATGAGGGGTTCCCACCATCCGTGTGCTGACTTCCTGGGTTTCGGTTCGTTAACTTTTCGTAACAATTACGAATGTTCGTTATGAATTTATATCTGAAATTCCTAAACAAAATTTTCGTATTTCGTACGGAATTCGTATGCATAAAAATTCGTATTTCGGATTCGTACGAATTTTCGGAAGTTCATACGAATTTTCATTTCGTACGAAACTAATCGCACATGTCTAATTTGCACTACAGTCCATTTAACATGGTTTCCTATGGAACACGTTCTGTAGTGCAAATCTGCAAAATGCAAAAAGCACAAAAAATGCATAGCTGGGAATCCAGCCTTAAACTGATGTTTCAGTGTTTGTTAGATGTTGGGCATTTAGGGCTCATTATCACTAGCTGGTGCACACTAAGTAGTATGTGCCCCACTATAGTGTGATACATTGTAACATTGCACTGTTTAATTTATTTTTTTACTTCCATAAAGATATGGATTAGCCAGGGGCGTTGCTAGGTCTACATTAGGGTTCCCAGAGTGCCTCCCCCTTAAAACAGGTTCCCCAGAGAGCCCCCCTTACATTAGGGTTCACAGAGAGCCTCCCCCTTAAAACAGGTTCCCCAGAGAGCCCCCCTTACATCAGGGTTCCCAGAGAGCCTCCCCCTTAAATCAGGGTCCCTAGAGAGCCCCCCACTTACATCAGGGTCCCCAGAGAGCCTCCCCTCCCCTTGGGGACCCCTGCAGAGACTCGGGGCTATGGGCCCTAGATTCGGGGCTATAGCCCCAAAAGCCACCCCCCAGCGACGCCACTGGGATGAGCAAATGCTGAGCGAGCCCTCCAAGATATCACAAACATTCCGAGATTTCTACCAAACACTATACAATATACCACCCGTGTCTCTTCTAGCCCAACCCTTACCCCTGAGCCTGATAGACAGTCCTATATAGACATGTGCAATTCGTTTCGTTTTTTTTTTTTTTTTTTTTTTTCGTTATTTTCGTTTGTTCGTTTTCGTACGAATGAACGAATGATTCGCAAAAAATGTTACCGAATAACGAATCGTTCGAATCGAACGAATCCGATTAACGAATCGTTTGAATCGAACGAATCCGAAAAACAACGAAAATCCGAAAAAAAAAAAAATAATAAGAAACAACGAATGAAGAAAATCCGAAAAACGAAAACAGGAACAACGAAAATGAACGAAAAAATTAGTACATTCGTAACTTTTTTTTTTTGTTGAATTGGTAATTTTCCGTGTCCCTTACAATGGTGCTGCTTAACGTGCTTTGAATGGATTGAACGAAAAAATTCGTACATTCGTAACTTTTTTTTTCGATTCGTAATTTCCTTGTCTCTTAAAATGTAATAATAGCATACACATTACATAAAATTATGAATTTTGCTCCAATTACGAATCTACGAATGTTACAAATGTACGAATAAATACGAATAAATACGAATGCGTCCGAATTTCGAATAAATGAATAAACGAAAATTAAACTAACGAAAAAACGAATCAACGAAAAAATAACTCTTACGAATGTACGAATCGTTACGAATACGAACACCGACGACTTACGAATTTACGAATCGTTACGAATCAACGGAAACGAAAAAAACGAAACGAAAATAAACAATTTTTTTTCGGAAACGAAAAAAACAAAACGAAAATAAACTAATTTTTTTGTTGTGCACATGTCTAGTCCTATATTGAGGAAACGGAGCTCCCTACTTTGGATGGCGATACTGTAGAAGAGCTGGAGCAAGTAATTACAGCGAATGAGGTCGTAGGAGCGATAGCGGCCACCCCATCCGGTAAAATCCCGGGTCCTGACGGTTTCACCCTTAAATTTTACAAAACATTTGCTCCCCTACTGTTCCCCTTCTTGGCTAAGGTGTTCAACTTCCTATTGGAAGGCTCGGTGTTTCCTCCACAAACACTTGAAGCCCAAATTACCATTATCCCAAAACCAGATAAGGACCCTACTTTGTGCGCTAATTATAGGCCCATATCGTTAATTGGAGTGGACTTGAAAATATATGCCAACATTTTAGCCACTAGATTGCAGCCGCTGCTCCCCCGACACATACACCTGGACCAGGTGGGTTTTGTAGCTGGTCGCGAGGCAAGGGACAACACCCTGAAAACCCTGCTTCTTACCGATTATGCCCGCACCCATGATGTCCCTCTATGCCTTTTGACGGTTGATGCGGAAAAAGCATTCGACTGGGTCAACTGGCAATTCCTCCAGATGTCTCTGAAGCATATCCCTGAATGCTATCCCGAATTATGTCCCTTTACTCCTCTCCTTCCGCTAGAATTCGGGTGATTGGTTCATTGTTGTCACCTACATTTTCCATCCATAATGAGACACAACAAGGCTGCCCTCTATCTCCCCTTCTCTATGTCCTTGTCCTGGAACACCTGGCAATTGCCTTGCGCAATAACCCCAACATCTCAGGTGTATCAATAGGCCCCACTCATTCCAAGTTGGCTCTCTTTGCGGATGACTTGTTAATGTTTGTAACCCAATGACATCTATTCTTACCACATACAATGCGGGATTTCACGAGGTTTGGGAAGCTGAGCAATTTCAAAGTGAACCATACTAAGTCAGAAATCCTGAACACCTCACTGTCCCAGGAGGTCCACCGCCAAGACTCCATTAAGTATCCGTTTATAACAGGTTCCACTTCCATCCGTTACCTCGGAATCCAAATACCCACAGAAGGATCCCAATTATTCTCTCTGAACTATGCTCCCCTTCTGCTTAGAACCAAGACGGATCTCTAAACTGCACAAAGAAACGCCTATCGTGGCTAGGCAGGGTGAATCCCCTAAAAATGGACGTCCTCCCTCGGTTTCTCTATGTGTTCCAGACAATTCCCATTTCCATACCCTCCTGGTTCTTTAAGAAGCTCCACCAACTGTTCTCCTCCTTTATATAGGGGGGGGGTCGTCCTCGGATACGCTATGAGACTCTCTCGCTCCCCAAGATTCGTGGTGGAGCTGGAGCTCCAGATGCCTCTATATATTATAGAGCAGCAGTGCTCACGCGTATACTTACCGTATATACTCGAGTATAAGCCGACCCGAATATAAGCCGAGGCACCTAATTTTACCACAAAAAAATGGGAAAACGTATTAACTGGAGTATAAGCCTAGGGTGAGAAATGCGCAGCTACTGTAAGTGGAAAAGAGGGTCAACAATGCCCATTTGCAGCCTCACTGTACCCATTTGCAGCCATAGGTCCCCTGAACTTCAAACTTGGTAGTTAAGGGTTCCTAGATGCCCCCTAGCTGCAGCCAATTTGGGGTCTCTGGACCCAAAGGGTCCCGAAATGACATCGGGGCCACTGGGGGCTAGGAACTTGGATATGTTGTAATGTTGGTTCCACTGGGTTTGCACACCAATTTTGGGGTTCCTAGCACCAAGTGGCCCGAGATACGGGGCCCCAAAGTCACATCGGAAAATGTAATTTTTGCTGCAGAAAAGTGCTTGACTTGAGTATAAGCCGAGGGGGGCACTTTCAGCACAAAAAATGTGCTGAAAAACTCGGCTTATACTCGAGTATATACGGTAACTGGTTCCATCATTCCTCCACCAAATTATGGGTACAAATGGAGAGCCATATCAATTCAATAGATCTCCACGCCTTACTGTGGACGCCTACCGAATTCCTGAAAGGAGGGTTACCCCTGAGCGACCACACCCGACAAACTATGCAAATTTGGACCCAAATGAACTCCTCCAAGACCCTATCTCCTCTGAAAGGACCCATGACTCCACTGTTTAGCTGCAAAGGGTGGGCCAACTCAATATTGAACCCTACGGACAAAGGCCTGATTCACACCTATGGCATTTTTAGTGCTTTTTGCATTTTGCAGATTTGTACTAGAGAACATGTTCCATAGGAGACCATGTTAAATGGACTGTAGTGCAAATCTGAAAAATGCAAAAAGCACTAAAAATGCATTGGTGTGAATCAGGCCTAAGACTGGGATGCCATTAAAGTTAGGCTGCTTTCACACTGGGGCGGTTTGCAGGCGTTATTGCGCTAAGAATAGCGCCTGCAAACCGACCCGAAACAGCTGTTGCTGTTCCTTCAGTGTGAAAGCCCGAGGGCTTTCACACTGAAGCGGTGCGCTTGCAGGACGCTCAAAAATGTCCTGCAAGCCGCATCTTTGGCTCGCTATAGGAGCGGTATATTTACCGCTCCTATAGCGCCCGGTCCCATTGAAAACAATGGGGGAGCGCGCCGAACCCGCCCGCAAAACGCTGCTGCAGCGGTGGTTTGCGGGCGGTATTGACCCTTTTTCGGCCGCTCGCGGGGGGTAAAACCACCCCCCTAGCGGCCGAAATGCGCCGCTAAAACGTCGGTAAAGCGGCGCTAAATATAGCGCCGCCCACCGCTCCAGTGTGAAAGCAGCCTTAAAGTTCATGTGTTTGTAAACGCAGGCGTCCCAGTACTTTTGGTAATATAGTGTAGATAGATAAGTTTTTTTTAAAGATAAAAAAAAAAGTATATATATATATATATATATATATATATATATATATATTTATTTTTATTTTTTCTTATTTTAGTGCTAAATGCTAAATGCTTTTTTCTTGATGGTATTGATTTAGGAATGTGCTTTATCACTATTGAGACATGAATCTCATAATATCAGAGATTGATACTTCATTTTATCATATTTCTTATTATATTTTAAATTCTTGTATAACAACATCCTTTTATATTGTATGGTATGTTTTTACTCAGTTTTTATTGTTTTATAATGTTATTTGACCATATGTGCTATTGCCGTGCTGAGCCCTATAGTCCCACCATCCTAAATACCACAGGCTGCTGGTTGCAAAACCACGATTGAGAAAGGGTCTGTGTGCCTGGAAACATGTTGCCTGATTGCCTATAGCTCGCCCGTGTTCTCCTGTGCACCAGTGTGTCTTAATCTTAAACTGATTCCACTTTGCCAGTGCCAGCTTCGATTCATAGCCATTGCTTACTATTGTGATGTCTGCGATTGGTGACAGTGATCACATGGTACAGGGCCAATCACAATGGAACTGTACCATGTTATAGCTGTGGCCAATCACAGCTATCACAATGGCACATGAATGGATGCCATTCACAGTGTGAAACTGATTGCTTATACCAGCGGTCTCCAAATTGCGACCCGGGGGCCAGATGTGGCCCTTTGCCTGCCTTTATCCGGTCCCTGGGGCACTATTCCTTTAACTGAGACCAACAATGGGGCACAATTTCCCCTACTGGTACCAACAATGAAGCACCATTTCTCCCATGACACCAACAATGGGGCACAAGTTCCCCTACTGGTGCCAACAATGGTGCACCATTTCTTCCAATGATACTTCCAATTCTTATGCCCCGTACACACGGTCGGAAAATCCGACCACAAAAATCCATCAGATTTTTTCCGACGGATTTAGTCCGACACTGGTGTTGCATACACACGGTCGGACAAAGTTGTCGGAAAATCCGATCATTCTGAACGTGGTGACGTTTGTTGCCTACGACGGGACTACGTAGAGGCTAGTAGCCAATAGCTTTGGTCTTGTAATGTGATCTGAGCATGCGTGGCACTTTGTCCGTCGGAATTCGCTACACACGATCGGAAAAAGTCTGATAGGACTTTGTTGTCGGAAAATTTGAGAGCAGGAGATAAAACTTTGTCCGTCGGAAAATCCGATGGAAAATGTCCGATGGAGCCTACATATGGTCGGAATTTCCGACAACATTGTCCGAAAATCCGACTGTGTGTATGGGGCTTTACAGTAAAGAACCCTCTACGTAGTTTAAGCTTAAACCTATTTTCTTCTAATTTTAATGAGTGGCAACGTGTCCTAATAAACTCCCATTGGCTCTACTCTGGACCCCCTAAAACCTGAAAGACAGTAAACTGGCCCTTTGTTTGGTAAGTTTAGAGACCCCCGGTTTATACAGCGATCCTCACTGTAATAAGCAATCAAAGTGTAAAAAAAAATCACTATGGTGACACTGTACTGCTCTAGTGACAGTATGTAAAAAAATGTAAAAAAAAAAAATCACATAGTGTTACCAGTCAGTGTTCCTGATCACTGCCAAATCATTCATATGGTGACAGTATGTAAAAAAAACATGTAAAAGTAAGGAAAAAAATGTAGTTTTTGTAAATGTAAAGTAGTGAGTGTACAGCTTGTATAACGGTGTAAATTTGCTGTCCCCTCAAAATAACTCAACACACAGCCATTAACCACTTCAGCCCCGGACCAATATGCAGCCAAAGGACAAGGCCCCTTTTTGCGATTCGGCACTGCGTCGCTTTAACTGACAATTGCGCGGTCGTGCGACGTGGCTCCCAAACAAAATTGGCGTCCTTTTTTTCTCAAAAATAGAGCTTTCTTTTGGTGGTATTTGATCGCCCCTGTGGTTTTAATTTTTTGCGCTATAAACAAAAATAGAGCGACAATTTTGAAAAAAATGCAATATTTTTAACTTTTTGCTATAATAAACATCTCCAAAAAATATATATAAAAAAAAATGTTTTTTCTTCAGTTTAGGCCGATACTTATTCTTCTACATATTTTTGGTAAAAAAAAAAATCGCAATTAGTGATTATTGATTGGTTTGAGCAAAAGTTATAGCAAAAGTTATAGCGTTTACAAAATAGGGATAGTTTTATAGCATTTTTATTAATATTTTTTTTTTTACTAGTAATGGCAGCGATCAGCGATTTTTATTGTGACTGCGACATTATGGCGGACACATCGGACATTTTTGACACATTTTTGGGACCATTGTCATTTATATAGAAATCAGTGCTATTTAAATGCACTGATTCCTGTGTAAATGACACTGGCAGTGAAGGAGTTAACCACTAGGGGGCAGGGAGGGGTTAAGTATGTCCTGTGTGTGTTTTTTTTTTACTGTAGGGGGGCGTGGCTTGGCATGTGACATCACTGATCGTCTTTCCCGATGACAGGGAACAGACGATCAGTGACATCCTCACTAGGAAGCACGGGGAGAGGTTTGTTTACACATCCCTCTCCCCGTTCTTCAGCTCTGTGACACGATCGCAGGACATCAGTGGCGATTGGGTCCGCTGGTCCCGCGGCCACGTTCACGGAGCTCAGGACTGGGTCCTACGGTTGGGCTCTTAAAGGACAACGTACCTGTACGTGGATGTGCCCAGCCATGCCATTCTGCCGACGTAAATGTGCAGGAGGCGGTTTTTAAGTGGTTAATGTCTAAACCACTGGCAACAAAAGTGAAAATGTCCAAATTGGGCCCAAAGTGTCAATATTATGTGTAGCCACCATTATTTTCCAGCACTGCCTTAACCCTCTTGGGAATGGAGGTCACCAGAGCTTCACAGGTTTTCACTGGAGTCCTCTTCCCCCTCCTCCATGACAACATCACGGAGCTGGTGGTTGTTAACCTTGCGCTCCTCCACCTTCCATTGGAGACATGCTTGGCCAGTCCATCACCTTTACCCTCAGCTTCTTTAGCAAGGCAGTGGTCATCTTGGAGGTGTGTTTGGGGTCGTTGTCATGTTGGAATACTGCCCTGCGGTCCAGTCTCTGAAGGGAGGGGATCTGCTCTGCTTCAGTATGTCACAGTACATGTTGGCATTCATGGTTCCCTCAATGATCTGTAGCTCCCCAGTGCCGGCAGCACTCATGCAGCCCCAGACCATGACACTCCCACCACCATGCTTGACTGTAGGCAAGACACACTTGTCTTTGTCCTCCTCACCTGGTTGCCCCCACACACGCTTGTCACCATCTGACACCAAATACGTTTATCTTGGTCTCATCAGACCACAGGACATGGCTCCAGTAATCCATGTTCTTAGTCTGCTTGTCTTCAGCAAACCGTTTGTGAACTTTGTACATCATCTTTAGAAGAGGCTTCCTTCTGGGATGACAGCCATGCAGACCAATTTGATGCAGTGTGCGGCGTATGGTCTGAGCACTGACAGACTGACCCTCCACCCCTACAACCTCTGCAGCAATGCTGGCAGCACTCATACGTCTATTTCCCAAAGACAACCTCTGAATATGGCGCTGAGCACGTGACCTCAACTTCTCTGGTGGACCATGGTGAGGCCTGTTCTGAGGGGAACCTGTCCTGTTAAACCGCTGTATGGTCTTGGCCACCGTGCTGCAGCTCAGTTTCAGGGTCTTGGCAATCTTCTTATAGTCTAAGCCATCTTTATGTAGAGCAACGATTATTTTTTTCAGGTCCTCAGAGAGTTCTTTGCCATGAGGTGCCATGTTGAACTTCCAGTGACCAGTATGAGAGAGTGAGAGCGATAACACCAAATTTAAATTAAAATTTAACACACCTGCTCCCCATTCACACCTGAGACCTTGTAACACTAACGAGTCACATGACACCGGGGAGGAAAAATGGCTAATGGGGCCCAATTTGGACATTTTCACTTAGGGGTGTACTCACTTTTGTTGCCAGCGGTTTAGACATTAATGGCTGTGTGTTGAGTTATTTTGAGGGGACGGCAAATTTACACTGTTATACAAGCTGTACACTCACTACTTTACATTGTAGACAAGTGTCATTTCTTCAGTGTTATAGCCCCACAGGAAGTATATAAGTGGCTTCTGTTTTATGGGGTTGATCAATGGGTTCCTATATGTGTATGTAATAGTGAAATGTGTTTTATTAAGTGTGCACTGTATATGTAGTCATTACATGTGAATTATTAAAATTTGTTATATTTTTCTATACGTGCCAATAAAGTCCATTTTTCCTTACCCTTCAATTTCTTCAGTGTTGTCACATGAAAAGATATAATAAAATATTTACAAAAATATGAGGGGTGTACTCACTTTTGTGAGATACTGTATGTGCAATTTGGGAACCAGCGCGATTGCAGGCATGTCACCTGCCGGTGGTTGCTGACATCTGCGAACCAATGCGGGTGTCAATGCAAAGTTAATGACACCCCCGGATCGCTTCGCAGATCGCAGTGCGACCTGCCAAATGGGGTAGAAATTGGATCGCATAGGTGCGCACACCCATGTGATCCGATTCCAGTGCGGACCAAAAAAAAGGGTCCTGCACCATTATAGTGCGAATGCGATGCCAATTCAGCCATACAATCTGTACGGCTGAACTGGCATCGCACAGACATTGCATGTGATCTGCACAGCAGTGCGGTGCGAATCACATGCGATGTCCAACATTGCACAAGTGTGAACCCAGACTTAAAGTGAGACAGCGCTGAATTCTAAAAATTGGCTTAGGCAGGAAGGGGGTAAAAGTGTCTGGTGGTTAAGCTCTGGCTCCCTTGCTAGGAACAGCCTTTCCTGGAACAGATTATGAACTCTTCCCCTACTGTTCCTGTTGACACCTTATAATTACATTGTTAATGTACCTGTTAATGCTGCTATGTTGATGTCACCAGATCACATTGTAAGTGGAATTGCTTTTAGCTTAAGGGCTCTTTCACACGGGGCGGATCAGTGCAGATCCGCCCGTGGATAGCCGCTTGCTCAGCGGGGATCGCCGGAGCGATCTCCGCTGAGCAGGAAGATGACAGGTCCGTCTCTGCACTCCGTGCATGGACGGACCTGTCACAGCGCCGCTCTCCCCTATGGGAGATCGGGTGACGACGGACCGTAGAGTCCGTCGTCACCCGATCCGCTCTGCAGACGGATGAAAAAATAGGGTTTTCCTCCGTCTGCAGAATCGGAGCAGAGCGGGCACGGACGAGAGCAGGTGTCAGCGGATGTTCATCCGCTGACACTCGCTATCCCATAGGGATACCTGTATGTCCGTTTTTCATCCAAAAACAGAAGGATGAAAAACGGACATACGGTCCGTCCGTGTGAAAGAGCCCAAATTAAAAAATTATTTATCACTGAGACTTCCCAGAACTTGATGTTCCTATTATTACACACCTGCTGTGACCATTATAAGACATTCCCACCATCTCTGCCCTGAGTTCCCATCTCTACACACCTGCTGTGCTCATTGTGAGGGCTTCCCACCATCCCGTTGTTGAGTTTCCAGGCCTACACACCCAGGGCAGCTGATAAGACAGTACAGCCAGCCCTCCTGTACCGAGCCTGGTCCCCATTGGATCAGAAGGGGGACTGGCTGTCCTCCTTGTGACTCTTGAGGATCCCTCTGCGGTGATGCCGGCTTTCTCCCTCCAGCTGCACAGCAGGGGGATTGGTTCTATTATCTGCCCCTTCCACGTTCTGTCCGCCCCCCCTGTGTGCCCCTCTTCCACTCAGCGCTGCTGGCTTCCCTCCTCTCCTTCCCATCTCTGCACACCTGCTGTGCTCATTATGAGGGCTTCCCACCATCCCGTTGTTGAGTTTCCAGGCCTACACACCCAGGACAGCTGATAAGGCAGTACAGCCAGCCCTCCTGTACTGAGCCTGGGCCTCATTGGATCAGAAGGGGGGGGGGGCACCTGCCGAGCATAAGGAATGGCTGTCCTCCTTGTGACTCTTGAGGATCCCTCTGCAGTGATGCCGGCTTTCTCCCTCCGGCTGCATTGCAGGGGGATTGGTTCTAATATCTGACCCTTCCACGTGCTGTCCGGGCCCCCTGTGTGCCCCTTTTGCACTCAGCGCTGCTGGCTTTCCTCCTCTTCTCCCCTGCCGGAAGCTACTTTCAGGATGGAGAGTGGGGTGGGGGGGGGGGCAGTAAAGATGTCACTGAGGTTCACAGACCTCTTCCTTTCCTAAATAAATACAATGAATGATCAGTACGGATCACTCCTGTGTCCATTCATAGCTGAAGCATAGTAAACCATGTTCACTATGCTTCAGTTTGTGAATGAACAGGAAGCCGTTTAGTACAGAGCACATTTCCCATTCATTCACTGTCCACTGCAGCTGAGGCTGCAGAGAGAGGGACTGGGGAATGTAAGACATGGGTCTGTTTAGACTCCTGATATTTCACCAAAGCCTCCCAACAGGACAGTTCAAAAAATGTAAAAAAAAAAAATATATACATATATATATATATATATATAAAATGTTTAAAAAAATTAAATAAAAAGGACTCATCACATGTGTGTTCTCCTGTGCTTTATTTTTTGAAGAGCAGTCAGAATTTGGATCGCTCTTCAGAAAGCATTTGACAGGGGGTGGGAGGCATATTGTCTCCTCATCGCCCGCTTTAACCCTGCAATAGCGCATTGCAAATGCATGCAAAGCACATGGTTGCGGAGTGCTTGCAGAGCAGTGATATTCAATTGAATGAATATGAAGAAAGAGGAGCCGTGCCTACCTTATAAGTAACTTAATTACATCACAACATATCATAAAAGTGTTCATTCAAATATAATGCAAAAAATATCAATCTGCCATCAGATATTAGTGGCAGTACAGTAAAGTGTTAACAAATTTGTGTGATAGGCTTCAGTTGTGCCCCCATCGTCCCATGCCATCTATTCACAGACTCAATGTGCTCTTCCCTCCACCACATGGATAACACACTCACCAGATCACCCTGACCACAATAAGGTCTATAAAGCTTATGATATTCCTTAGGCGGTCACTGCAAATGATGTTCTCCCATGCTCAGCTGGCTCCTCAGTGTAGTTTCAAAAAGCCACAAAAACAGCCATCATTGTGCAACATGTCCACCTGTGTGTAATTTAATCTCAGTATAAATACTGCTGTTCTGTGAAGCCCTCAGGGGTTTGTTAGAGACCCTTAGTCAACAAACAGCATCATGAAGGCCAAGGAACACACCAGACAGGCCAGGGATAAAGTTGTGGAGAAGTATAAGGCAGGGTTAGGTAATAAAAAAATATCCCAAGCTTTGAACATCTCACAATGATTTGAGCTCTGTTCAATCCATCATCAGAAAATGGAAAGAGTATGGCACAACTGCAAACCTACCAAGACATGTCCGTCCCCCTAAACTGACCGGGCCGGGCAAGGAGAGCATTCATCAGAGAAGCAGCCAAGAGGTCCATGGTAACTCTGGAGGAGCTGCAGAGATCCACAGCTCAGGTAGGAGAATCTGTCCACAGGACAACTATTAGTCGTGTTCTCCACAAATCTGCCCTTTATGGAAGAGTGACAAGAAGAAAGACATTGGAGAAAGAAAGTCATAAGAAGTCCTGTTTGTAGTTTGTGAGAAGCCATGTGGGGGAGGGGAGCAAACATGTGGAAGAAGGTGATCTGGTCAGATGAGACCAAAATTGAACTTTTTAGCCTAAAGCAAAATGCTATATGTGGCAGAAAACTAACACTGCACATCACCCTGAACACACCATCCCCACTGTGAAACATGGTGGTGGCAGCATCATGTGGTGGGGATGCTTTTCTTCAGCAGGGACAGGGAAGCTGGTCAGAGTTGATGGGAAGATGGATGGAGCCAAATACAGGACAATCTTAGAAGAAAACCTGTTTGAATCTGCAGAAGACTTGAGACCGGGGCGGAGGTTCACCTTCCAGCAGGACAACGACCCGAAACATACAGCCAGAGCTACAATGGAATGGTTTAGATCAAAGCACATTCATGTGTTAGAATGGCCCAGTCACAGTCCAGACCTAAAACCAATTGAGAATCTGTGGCAAGACTTGAAAATTGCTGTTCACAGACGCTCTCCATCCAACCAGACAGAGCTTGAGATATTTTGCAAAAGAAGAATGGGCAAAAATGTCCCTCTCTAGATGTGCAAAGCTGGTAGAGACATCCCAAAAAGACTTGCAGCTGTAATTGCAGAGAAAGACGGTTCTATAAAGTATTGACTCCGGGGGGCGCCATACAAATGCCACCACACTTTTCACATATTTATTTGTAAAAAAAATGAAAACTATTTATCATTTTCCTTCCACTTCACAATTATGCGCCACTTTGTGTTGGTATATCACATAAAATCCAATAAAAAATACATTTACGTTTTTGGTTGTAACAAAAATGTGGAAAATTTCAGGGGGTGTGAATACTTTTTCAGGGCACTGTATATAACCATTTCTAAGATGGCACTGCTGGCTTCCTGAGGACACACAATACATGCGTAGCGCACGTATTGTGAATACTTTTTCAAGGCACTGTATACAATGCATAGTAGTCCATTATGCTTTACCTTTGCAGGGAAACAAAGAGGAAGTAAACCCATCAGGCTTTACTTCCTCTTTAATTGTACTACCAGAAATACTAAAACGGCAATATTGTTAACTGGAGAAACCCATCAATTCTTAATTGGCTGTAAAGGTAAACGCAATTCCCAGCCCCATGGTGATACAGGAATTATAGTGTCCAACATTTTTAGGTAGAGGTGCCTACAATTTATAGAATCCAGAGGCTAAGGCTAGCGGCGTGGGTCATTGCTGGATGGACTATTACAATGTACATTGCACATTACTTCAGAATATAATAAATTGTAATAAAAATATCAATATCTACAGTAACATAAAAAAAAAAGAACCAAAAAAAAAATTATGAACTGCAAAATTAACATAAGATGACTGAAAAAACAACAATGTAAACATTAGATGATTAATGTCACTTACTCCAATCCATAAACTCCCTCTCTTTATTAATGATTATCTATAAAACAATTTACAGTATGACCGGTCCAACATTGACATATAACTAAAGGCAAAACTTTTTTTTTCCGTTTTAGATGGAATGGAGAGGGATTAGGACACCTGTCAGTTTATATTGCGGTCTGTGCGCCGTTAGGGAGACCCCTCCTCTCTATTTTTCCTGTTTACCATTATCATTGAAAGTAAAAGTAAATGAAAATCCCAAATTTTGGCTTGTCCCCAGAAAAGTAATAGAGGGGAAATCTTGCAATGCGGACATTAGTTCTAGTAGCCTGAGTGTCCCCAAGAGATTCCCTTTATTTGTAGAGATTTCCTCTCACTTCCTGTTTGGCTATGGGACAGGAAGTGAAGGGAAATCTCAGCAATGGGACAAAGAGGCAAAATATAAACCTTACAGAGGTTATAGCCGTCCCTTACTCTATCCAAAATAAAAATAAAAAAAAGTTTTGCCTACAGTTCTACTTTAAGGCCGTTAGGTGTCAGTGTGTTCAAATCGTAAATCTAGTATGTTTCCTTATATGATGCTGTTAGGTACCTGAGTGGTGAGCCTGACTTCGCTGGGAGAGGGCCTCTCTTACGGCTCTGGTTCAGGGCCCACTGGAGTGGAGACAGTGGTCCCGTGAGCACAGCGGGGTAGGAGTGCCTGGAATGGATGCTGTGGGAGACGTAGCTGATCAGTAGCGATCTCCTGGATGTTGAAGCAGCAGAGACTGGCAGGTAGCGGAGCAGGGTCCGGATGTAGGGTGACCCCGAGATGGCGTCAGCAACTCTGGAAGTATGCAGCATGCAGGGAGCAGGCAGAGGGGTCGTCAGGCAGGCCGGGTCTGGATACACTTTGGCAGGCAGGTAAGTGGGCACAGGCAATGGAGAGGTCAGACAGGCAGGAGATCAGCGTTCAGGTATCAGTCCAAAGCAGAGTCAACAGGCCGGAATCAGGAGTGGAGAAGGCAGCAGAGTCAAGTGGAAGCCGGATCAGGTAAACAGGAGTACACAACAGAGGCAGGTTAAACAAGGGGCAAACTGCAGACGAACAGCACTTGACATGTGCAGCTGTCATTCTTTTAAAGGCCAACTGGCGCCAAACAGCGCTAACGCGTCACGTGTGCGCCCGCGACGCACGTGCCCGCGCTCGCTGCGCACGCGCGCGCGCCTGAGGAGTACGACGGCGCGTACCCTCGTTTCGACGCCCGGACGAATCAGCGGCGCGTGTGCGCATGCGCGCGCGCCGATTCGACCGTACGTCGCAAGTGGAGCCCTGACATTGCCCCCCCACAAGGGGCAACCTCCGGGTGCCCAGTTGGTCATCCTTCTCAGGGTGTGAAATGAAAAAAGCACGAATTAGTCTTCCAGCATGTATATTGTCCTCAGGTTCCCAAGAATTGCTTTCTGGGCCGAAGCCCTTCCATTTGATTAGAAACTGTCTTTGCCCTTGTCGCCTTCTACAGTCTAGAACAACTTCTACCTCGTACTCCTCGTTTCCATCCACTAGGACAGGTTCAGGAGGCCCGGACTCCCTATTGGGGAAGGGATCGGGTACCGAGGGTTTCAATAGAGAGACATGAAACACAGGATGTATCTTCATGGTGTCTGGCAGGGACAGTTCATAGGACACCTCATTAATCCTCCTCTTTACAGGAAAAGGGCCCAGGAACTTGGGTGCCAACTTCTTAGAGGGACAGGTTAACTTTAAATTAGAAGAGGAAAGCCATACCTGATCCCCGATTTGCAGATTCAACTCTCCCCTCCTCTTTTGGTCAAAGGCTTTCTTACTGTCCGCCTGGGCCTTGGTTATGGCTTCCTGGAGGATTTGGTTGTTGCGGCTTAGGAAGGTCACTGCGTCCTGGACCGCTGGAACTGAGGACTCTGTAAGAAAATCTGGTAGAAATGTTAAATGGAACCCATAATTGGCGAAAAACGGGGACTGTCCCGTGGTCGAGTGGCTGGCGTTGTTGTACGCGAATTCTGCTAAGGGCAGCAGAGAAACCCAATCATCTTGCACAAATGAAGTGAAACACCTAATATATTGTTCGAGGGTCTGGTTTGTGCGCTCAGTCTGCCCATTAGTTTGAGGGTGGTAAGCTGAGGATAGGGCCAGCTCAATCTTTAGACTATCACACAGTGCCCTCCAAAACCGCGAGGTGAACTGGACTCCCCTGTCCGAGACTATATTCTTGGGTACCCCGTGTAACCTAACGATCTCTCGGATAAAAACACGGGCCGTCTCTGCTGCAGATGGGGTTCCCCTTAGGGGTAGGAAGTGGGCCATCTTTGAGAGTCGGTCAACGACTACAAAGATGGCCGTGTGATCTTCAGAGGGGGGCAGCTCGACTATAAAGTCCATCGTTATCATACGCCAGGGTCGATCAGGTGCAGGTAGAGGCTTGAGTAGGCCCCAGGCCCGGCCCCTAGTAGTCTTGCTTCGGGAGCACACTGGGCATGAACTGACATACTTGGAGCAGAATTCCTTCAGACCAGGCCACCAGAAGGTGCGCTGCACCAAGTCAAGAGTCTTTCGGGCCCCAAAGTGTCCTGCTAGTGGGTGATCGTGGAGGAGGGCCAATACTTTAACCCGGATGGGTTCGGGAACAAACACCTGGCTGTCCTTCCAGAGAAGCCCCTCTCTACGATTTAGTGAAAGTCCTGGGGGAAGGAGCGGGTTCAGGGAGGCCTCCCTGATCTGGGACAGTAAATCCGGCTGTAGTAGAAGGAAGTTGCTTGCAGGGAGGATGGTATCAGGAGGTGTGGAGTCTTTAGGGCAGTCGAACATGCGTGAAAGCGCATCTGGCTTTACATTTTTAGATCCAGGCCGGTAGGTAATGTGGAAGCTGAAACGTGAAAAGAAGAGGGCCCAGCGGGCTTGTCGTGGTTTTAGACGTTTTGCCGTCCTTAAGTACTCAAGATTCTTGTGGTCCGTGTAAATTAGTACAGGGTGGACTGCTCCCTCCAGCAAGTACCTCCATTCCTCCAGCGCTGATTTTATGGCTAGCAGTTCTCGGTCACCGACATCGTAGTTCCTTTCTGCGGGTGAAAGTTTCCGGGAAAAGAAGCCCACAGGGTGCATTAGGTCCTTATTGCCCTGGCGTTGGGAGACCACGGCCCCCACTGCTACCTCAGAGGCATCCACTTCCAGGATGTATGGGAGAGATGGGTCAGGGTGACTGAGGATGGGAGCGGATGTGAATCGCTCCTTGAGTTTCACAAACGCCTCCTGGGCCTCTGGACCCCAATGAAACCGTACATTCTGCCTTGTTAGCTGTGTGATTGGTGAGATGATGGCCGAGAACCCCTTGATGAACTTTCTGTAAAAATTAGCAAATCCGACAAAACGCTGCACACCCTTCTTGTCAGAGGGTGGCGGCCAGTCCAGCACAGCCGTTACCTTCTGCGGGTCCATCTCGATGCCTGCTGGGGAGATCTGAAGACCCAAGAATTGGATGCTCTGCTGCTCGAAGGTGCACTTCTCTGCTTTCGCGTACAATCCGTGCTGACGCAGACGGAGTAAGACTCGGCCCACATGCCCCCGATGCTGCTCAAGCGTTCTGGAGAAGATTAGGATGTCATCCAAGTATACAATGACAAAAATGTCCAGGAAGTCCCTGAAGACCTCATTTATGAGGTGCTGGAAAGTAGCCGGGGCATTACAAAGGCCGAAGGGCATAACTAAGTATTCGTAATGCCCAAAACGGGTACGAAATGCAGTCTTCCATTCATCACCTGATCGGATGCGAACCAGGTTATAGGCCCCTCTTAAGTCCAGTTTGGAGAATATGGTGGCCGCTCTTAGTTTTTGAAACAGTTCCGGTATTAAGGGTAAGGGATAGCGATTTTTAATTGTAACTTTATTTAGCTCCCGGTAGTCCACACAGGGTCGGAGTGACTGGTCTTTCTTGGTTACAAAGAATATGCCGGCCCCTGCGGGTGAGGTGGAGTGACGTATAAACCCCTTCTTTAGGTTCTCCGAAATGTAGGCCTTCAGGGCCTCTTGTTCCTTCTCGGAAAGGGGGAAGATACGCCCGAACGGAATCTCGGCCCCCGGCAAAAGTTCTATGGGACAATCATAGGTGCGGTGTGGGGGTAGGGTGTCCGCTCCCCGTTTACTAAAGACGTCTAAGAATTCATGGTATGGTTCCGGTACCGCTTGGATCAGGTCAGTATCAGAGTCCAGACAAAGAAGCGTAGCGGGTTGTACCGGAGCTTCGTGTAAGCAATGTTCCAGGCAGTAGGGGGACTGGAACTTGACCTCCCCTGTGGACCAGCAGATGGTCGGATCGTGTGCCTGCAACCAGGGGATGCCCAGGATCACTGGGAACAGGGGGGACGAGATTACGTCCAAGGTTAACAGTTCCTGGTGGTGGAGAGAAGAGATAGTGAACAGAGGTTGGGTCTCCTGGACAACTTGGCCCGATTTAATGCGGGAACCGTCAGCCAGGAAGACGGATAGTCCGCGGGCCTTCCTCTGAAGAGGAATGTCGTGCCGGCTGGCAAAGGTGGTATCGATGAAACAGCTGCAGGCTCCTGAATCAAGGATGGCGTTGGTGCGAATCGTCCTTCCCAGGAACTGAAAAGACAGGGGTAGAGAGATGTGGGTGGCATGGACTGGTAAGTGAGCAGAGTTGATTGACACAGACGAAAGGCACTTACGCAGCTTGCTCGGGCAACTGTTCACAAAGTGTCCGGGCCCACCACAGTACAGGCACAAATTTAGTTGACGGCGTCGGGCACGTTCCTCCAGAGACAGAGTGGGTCGCATGAGACCAAGCTGCATCGGCTCGCCGGCATCGGGAAGAGGATGGGCAGGGGCCATTGGCTGAGCGGGCATGTAACGGCCAGCCGGTAATGGAGCCCTTGCGGTCATCCAAGCCGGACGGTGGACTTGAGCGGATCTCTCGACTCTGCGTTCCCGGAGCCGACGGTCAATTTGTATGCTCAAAGTTATCAGGCCCTCCAAAGTGTCTGGGGTGCCCACTCGGGCAAGTTCATCCTTTAGGCCTTCGGAGAGGCCCATGCGGAACTGATGCCTTAAAGCCGAGTCATTCCACTGGGTGTCTGCGCTCCATCGTCTAAAGTCTGTCACATAGTCCTCGGCCGTTCTACGGCCTTGCTGGAGCGCAGATAGAGCAGACTCGGCTGTGGTGGTTAGCTGGGGGTCCTCGTAAAGTTGCGCCATGGCTTCCAGGAAAGACGAGAGGGACTGCGTCAGCATGCTATTTCCCTCCAGCAGGCGATGAGCCCAAATCTGAGGTTCGCCCTGCAGCAGGGAGATTACGAACCCCACTTTGGTGGCCTCTAGGGAGAAGGTTCTGGGTTGAAGAGCAAAGTATAACTGGCAGGCGTTGCGGAAGACACGGAATTTGGAACGATCTCCGGAGAAGCGATCAGGAACAGGTACTCTGGGTTCAGGAGGCAGCATCACCACCGCAGGAGGAGTAGCAGGTGTTGCAGAAGGTTGCGGAGATGTAGGAGCCGCAACATTGGGGTCAGCAAGTTGCTGCACTCGACCTTCCAGTCTGGTATACCCTTCTTGCAGGGATTGCACCGCCTGAGTGAGGGCTGCCAGGTGTGAGCAGAACTCCTTCATGGCAGAGGCTTCTCCCGCAGGCTCAGTCATGGCTGTTCGTACTGTTAGGTACCTGAGTGGTGAGCCTGACTTCGCTGGGAGAGGGCCTCTCTTACGGCTCTGGTTCAGGGCCCACTGGAGTGGAGACAGTGGTCCCGTGAGCACAGCGGGGTAGGAGTGCCTGGAATGGATGCTGTGGGAGACGTAGCTGATCAGTAGCGATCTCCTGGATGTTGAAGCAGCAGAGACTGGCAGGTAGCGGAGCAGGGTCCGGATGTAGGGTGACCCCGAGATGGCGTCAGCAACTCTGGAAGTATGCAGCATGCAGGGAGCAGGCAGAGGGGTCGTCAGGCAGGCCGGGTCTGGATACACTTTGGCAGGCAGGTAAGTGGGCACAGGCAATGGAGAGGTCAGACAGGCAGGAGATCAGCGTTCAGGTATCAGTCCAAAGCAGAGTCAACAGGCCGGAATCAGGAGTGGAGAAGGCAGCAGAGTCAAGTGGAAGCCGGATCAGGTAAACAGGAGTACACAACAGAGGCAGGTTAAACAAGGGGCAAACTGCAGACGAACAGCACTTGACATGTGCAGCTGTCATTCTTTTAAAGGCCAACTGGCGCCAAACAGCGCTAACGCGTCACGTGTGCGCCCGCGACGCACGTGCCCGCGCTCGCTGCGCACGCGCGCGCGCGCCTGAGGAGTACGACGGCGCGTACCCTCGTTTCGACGCCCGGACGAATCAGCGGCGCGTGTGCGCATGCGCGCGCGCCGATTCGACCGTACGTCGCAAGTGGAGCCCTGACAGATGCCTTCCTCCTAAGGTTAGAACTAGGGATGAGCCGAACACCCCCCCCGTTCGGCTCGCACCAGAACCCGCGAACGGACCTAAAGTCCGTGCGAGCTTTAGAACCCTATTAGTTATAATGGATGCGAACGTTCGAAATTAAAAGTGCTAATTTTAAAGGCTAATATGCATGTTAATGTCATAAAAAGTGTTTGGGGACCCAGGTCCTGCCCCAGGGGACATGTATCAATGCAAAAAAAACTTTTAAAAACGGCCGTTTTTTCAGGAGCAGTGATTTTAATAATGCTTAAATTGAAACAATAAAAGTGTAATATTCCTTTAAATTTCGTACCTGGTGGGTGTCTATAGTATGCATGTAAAGGGGCGCATGTTTCCCGTGTTTAGAACTGTCTCTGCGCAAAGTGTCATTTTTGAAAGTAAAAAAGCTATTTAAAATAACTCGCGGCTAATGTTAATTGACGGCTCCCGTAATACAGAGAACAGTCATTCATTGAAACTCATTCATAAAAAAAGTCATTGATAAAAAATAAAAAAAATGAAAAAAAAAAAGCGTAGGGGTCCCCCCAAATTCAATAACCAGGCCCTTCAGGTCTGGGATGGATATTAAGGGGAACCCCAGCCAAAAAAAAAAAAAAATGGCGTAGGGTCCCCCTCAAAATCAATACCAGACCCTTGAGGTCTGGTATGGATTTTAAGGGGAACCCTAGCCAAAAAAAAATGGCGTGGGGTCCCCCTCAAAATCCATACCAGACCCTTATCCGAGCACGCAACCTGGCAGGCCGCAGGAAAAGAGGGGGGGACGAGAGCGGCCCCCCCTCCCGCCTGAACCGTACCAGGCCACATGCCCTCAACATTGGGAGGATGCTTTGGGGGTCTAAGACCCCTAAAGCACCTTGTCCCCATGTTGATGAGGACAAGGGCTTCTTCCCCACAACCCTGGCCATTGGTTGTGGGGGTCTGCGGGCGGGGGGCTTATCGGAATCTGGAAGCCCCCTTTAACAAGGGGACCCCCAGATCCCGCCCCCCCCCCTGTGTGAAATGGTAAGGGGGTACTTCCATTTCACCAAAAAAGTGGCAAAAATTTTAAAAATGACAGGAGACGGTCTTTGACAATTCCTTTATTAAAATCTTCTTTCTTCTTTCTTCATCCTTCGGTTTCTTCATCTTCTCCTTCCATCTTCTTCCATCTTCTTCTTCCTCCGATCTGCTTCTTCTTGCGCTGGTCTTCTCGTCCTTCTCGTCCGGCATCTTCTTCCGTCGGCGTCGGTGTCGGTGTCTTCTTGGGCAGCTCCGCGCAATGGGAGGCTCCCGCTATGTGAGGCTCCGCTCCGTCTGACAGGTCTTTTAAAACGGAGGGCACCTGGTGACCCCGCCCCCTCTGACGTCATGGGGAAAGCCATCATGGAATTCCCCATGACGTCCCCGTGCGTCAGAGGGGGCGGGGTCACCAGGTGCCCTCCATTATAAAAGACTTGTCAGACGGAGCGGAGCCTCACACAGCGGGAGCCTCCCATTGCGCGGAGCGGCCCAAGAAGAGACAGAGACACCGACACCGACGCCAACGGAAGAAGATGCCGGACGAGAAGGACGAGAAGACCAGCGCAAGAAGAAGCGGATCGGAGGAAGAAGAAAATGGAAGAAGAAGATGGAAGAAGATGACGGAAGGAGAAGATGAAGAAACCGAAGGATGAAGAAAGAAGAAAGAAGATTTTAATAAAGGAATTGTCAAAGACTGTCTCCTGTCATTTTTACCATTTTTGCCACTTTTTTGGTGAAATGGTAGGGGTACTTTTGTACCCCCTTACCATTTCACACGGGGGGGGGGGCGGGATCTGGGGGTCCCCTTGTTAAAGGGGGCTTCCAGATTCCGATAAGCCCCCCGCCCGCAGACCCCCACAACCACCGGGCACGGTTGTGGGGAAGAGGCCCTTGTCCTCATCAACATGGGGACAAGGTGCTTTGGGGGTCTTAGACCCCCAAAGCATCCTCCCAATGTTGAGGGCATGTGGCCTGGTTCGGTTCAGGCGGGAGGGGGGGCCGCTCTCGCCCCCCCTCTTTTCCTGCGGCCTGCCAGGTTGCGTGCTCGGATAAGGGTCTGGTATGGATTTTGAGGGGGACCCCACGCCATTTTTTTTGGCTAGGGTTCCCCTTAAAATCCATACCAGACCTCAAGGGTCTGGTATGGATTTTGAGGGGGACCCTATGCAATTTTTTTTTTTTTTTTGGCTGGGGTTCACCTTAATATCCATCCCAGACCTGAAGGGCCTGGTTATTGAATTTGGGGGGACCCCCACGCTTTTTTTTTTGTTTTTTTATTAATGAATGACAGTTCTCTGTGTTACAGGAGCCATCAATTCATTAGCCGCGAGTGCTTTTAAATAGCTTTTTTCCTGCAAAAATGACACTTTTTTGCAGGGAAAGTTCTAAGCACAGGAAACCTGCCCCCCTTCACAGGCCACCTATAGACACCTCCCAGATGGGATACTGCAATGCTGTTCTAAAAGCACGCACACACATATCCCCAGAAATAGAGCACATATTGTCAGCAGCACACTGACGCTGACTGAAACAGAATATGCGAGGCCGCCGGCACCGTGGGGCATGTACTAAAGCCCCTGAGCTATAATTGGCTACAGGCATCCTGCCTGTAGCCAATTATGGCTCTCCTTGCTGCCGGCGCTGTGATTGGCCAAGCATGCGGGGTCACAGTGCATGCTTGGCCAATCATCAGCCAGCATTGCACTGCGCGGGCCGCAATGCATTGCGGGGCCGCTCGCATCACACGAATTTGATGCGAGCGGCCCCAATAGTTCTGGGCTCGCCGAGCGAGCGAACGCCCGGTGCTCAATTCGAACATGGGTTCGAATCGAACACCGGGCCCATCCCTAGTTAGAACCCCTCCAATTTTTCTCTATTTTATCTATAACAGAACATTTTTAAAATGTAGGATCCTTGTTATGTCTTAAGCCCCATACACACTATCAAATTTTCTGCTGATTTTTGTCTTCAAATTTACCAAAACCATGTAGTGCAAGGGCCTGCCTGATTGCATACAAATTGAAACTCCTAAGGTTCGACCTCATATTATATGGTTTTGGTAAATCTGAAGGAAAAAATCTGCAGAGAATCTGATAGTGGGTATGAGGCTTTAATCTAACATGCTTGGATACACTGTGATGTCTAAATCCTTTAATAATATTGTTGACATGTTCTCCTATTCTAGTGGCTAATTTTCTAGTGGTCCTACCCACATACTGGAGTCCACAACTGCACTCCAGTACGTAAGTAGTGTGATCAGGGTTGCCACCTTTTCTTCAAACCAAACCCGAACACTTTAGCGGCCTGGGACACCTTTGGGTGCCCCAAGGAGAGTAGTAATGTGGTACACATAGTGTGCCGCAGTGAACAGTGGGTGTAACCAAATTGCTCTTGCTGACATCATCCTCCTGCCCCCCCAATGATGCCGAACCTGCCCCCAAACAGGCACCCGCAGCTCCCGGAGGCCAACAGATTTGTGCATGACTATCTTGGTTATTTGGGGAGCCACAGCCGGTCTGAATAATATGTTTTATAATAGGGTATTCCTTCTTAGTGCAATATGATGTATTCATTTTCCTACTATCCTTCCTGGTGGATCTGCATGGTACATATTTCCCACATTTAAAAAAAACCTGCCTGGTCAAAGAATGTACCGTATATACTCGAGTATAAGCCGAGTTTTTCAGCACATTTTTTAGGCTGAAACCCCCCCCCCCCCTTTGGCTTATACTCGAGTGAGGGTCTCAAGTGAGGGTGCCCATCTGCAGCTGTACCTTTGATTACTAAAACAGCGTGCGTCTCCCGCTGTGTCATGCAGTCTGCTCGGCGGCCGTCCTTTGTAACAAAGCCCCGCCTCCTCCTCGTCCTTGATAGATGGAACACTGATACAATGCTGGGAAACTGTATCAGTGTTCCATCTCTCATGGACGAGGAGGAGGCGGAGCTTTGTTACAAAGGACGGCCGCCGAGCAGACTGCATGACACAGCGGGAGACACCCGCTATTTTAGTTATCAAAGGTACAGCTGTAGATGGGCACTAGACATGTGCACACTGAAATATTTTGTTTCGGAATTTCGTTTTCGTCTGAAAAATACATTTATTTAGTTACTCCCGAAATTCGTTTTTATTTATTTCGTTTCGTTAAAAAAATCCATTCGTCCGAAAATCCGAAATAATTAAGGTCAAATCTGTCATTGAAGGCTTATGGTGTCTGTCGAATGTTCTAAGAAGATTTGACGGAGCAGCTAAACTGTACGACGCCGCAATCGTACATTTCCGGTCGAATGTTCCGCCTACAAGCTCTAGTAGAATTCTAATGTTGTATGACACTAGTAATAATTATATTTATTAATTATTATTACTAGTCAACCAACATTAGAATTCTTCTATAGCCTATGGGCGGAGCATTTGACCATAAATGTCCGCTCGCGGCGACTGCTTTGTTGAATCTTCATGTCGAATCTTTTCTCTCCATGTCGAATAATCTTGGACTAATAGAGTTAGGTTAGGCATATTCAACCTTTTTTACTATTATCTCTAGAATGTCGAATCTTTTCTCTCTTTGTCAAATCTTTTCTCTCTATGTTGAATCTTTTCACTCTTTGTAGAAAAATCTTGGACTAATAGAGCTAAGGTTAGGCACATTCGACCACAGGTTCGATGGACACAGGGTCCTGAGTGTAATCCTTGACTCTGACCTCTCCTTCAGCCCCCATATCCAATCATTGGCTAAATCCTACCGCCTTCACCTCTGCAATATCTCCAGAATTCGACCCTTCCTAACTAATGACACCACAAAGCAACTCATTCACTCCATGATTATTTCCCGCCTTGACTACTGCAACTCCCTCCTTAATGGCCGACCCTTAATCAGGCTATCCACCCTTCAATCTATTATGAATGCTGCTGCTAGACTAATACACCTCACTAATCGATCTGTGACTGCTGTCCCTCTTTGCCAATCTCTTCACTGGCTTCCCCTCCCCCACCGTATAAAATTCAAAATGCTAACCATAACATACAAGTCATCCACAACATCGCCCCCATCTACATCACCAACCTCATCTGCAGATATCGCCCAAATCGACCCCTCCACTCCTCCCAGGACCTGCTGCTCTCCAGCTCCCTTGTTACCTCCTCCCATGCTCGCCTTCAGGACTCCTCCAGAGCCTCTCCCATCCTCTGGAACTCCCTGCCCCAGTCTGTCCGATCAGCCCCTACCCTGTCCACCTTTAGGAGATCCCTGAAAACTCATTTATTCAGGGAAGCCCATCCCACACCCACCTAACAACAATTGTCCCCGAGCCACCCCCCCATCAAATCATTCTCTGCAGCTATTACCTTTTGTACCACCACCCCCTCCCTTTAGAATGTAAGCTCTACGAGCCGGACCCTCCCGTACCTTCTGTATTGAACTGTACTGTAATTGTGTTGTCCCCCCTATACATTGTAAATCGCTGCGTAAACTGTTGGCGCTATATAAATCGTGTATAATAATAATAATAATATTGTCAGCGTCATGTCGAATCTCCTATCTATATCGAACTGTTGTCACGAAAACTAAAATAAAGCATTTTTTATGTCGGCTCTTTCGGTTTTCGGATTCTGCGCGTCCGTTATCGTTTGTTAAATGATAATGAAAATACCCAAAGTTCGGACGAAAATGAATGCACATGTCTAGGCTGAAAAATGGCACAATGAGGCTGCAAATGGACACAGTCATAACTCCCAACTTTTTAAGATGGGAATGAGGGACACCTATCAGCAAAAGTATGCAGGTATAGGACACACCCCTTGCCACGCCCCATTAAAGGAGAATTGTACAAAAAACAAGATTGGTTGAACCCACGAGTGCTTTTTTTACCACTACTATTCCTTTATATCGGCTTTTGGAATTACAAATGCAGCAATTTAGAAATCAGATGAAAGGTTTAGCGCTGGGAAACACTTTTTGATAGATAAAAAGTGCATTTTATATACATCTATATAGATCAGACCAAAATGAGGGACAAATGAGGAGGAATGAGGGACAGAGGGACATTGCTCCAAATCCGGGACAGTCCCTCGAAATAAGGGAGAGTTGAGAGCTATGGACACAGTGAGGATGCAGATGGACATTGTTTACCCAGTAGCTGCTGCATTTCCCACCCTAGGCTTATACTCGAGTCAACATATTTTCCCAGTTTTTTGTGGTAAAATTCGGCTTATATTCCGGTCGGCCCATACTCGAGTATATACGGTAATCATTTTCTTGGGGGGGTCTGGTATGTTTAAAACAATATTTTCCCTAATCCTATGTACGCGTCTATATATAAATTGGGGTGGTTTTGGTAATATTTTCTGTAAATTAAATAGATCTTGACCGACGAGAGTATAATTTCTGCCATGGCTGCAAGGCGTTCAGCATTCAGCTTATGACTAATATATGCAAAATGTTGCCCCATCTTCCTGTGCGTAGCCGACATATCTAATCTGATCATCGTGGGTAAACTTTTATTGATTTTCTGATAAAAAATACTTACAAACCAGCTATACATAACCTTTAAGGCTCAGGTTATCTAATATATCAACTCAATGCAGGAAGTATAAATTCAGCAAAAACTTTGTGCAGTCAGGAACAGTCCCCCTCCCCCCTCCGCCACAGTGATCCTCACAACACTTTGCGATTTTATTTTTCTTTAACCACTTCAACACCGGGCCTATGCTAACGTTTCTCTCCTACATGTAAAAATCGACACTTTCTTTTTGCTAGTAAATTACTTAGGCCCTAGACAATAAAATGGCGGGTGTTGCAATTTTTTAGGGCACACGGTATTTGCGCAGCAGTTTTTCAAACGTCATGTTGTAGGGAAAAATACACGTTTTTGAATTTTAACGCACAAAAACACAATATAATACCCAATTATCTTGGTAAAACATAAAAGATAAATGTTATGCTGAGTAAAGAGATACATAACATGTCACACTGGAACCACATGCCGACCAGCACACGATGATGTACGCCGGCACAATGGCATGGCTGGGAATACAGGTACACCCCCCTTTAAATTGCGGCATTGGGGGTGTGCGCCGCATATTCTGTGACCGTGCCTGCGGGTCCCGCAGGCTCGATGTCTGCCGGTGTCCCGGCGATCGTATCACGGACCGGAAGAACAGGGCGATGCCTATGTAAGCAAGACATTTCCCCCGTTCTCGTCTTGTGACATGACAGAGATCTACTGCTCCCTGCCATAGGGAGTGGTGATCGGTGTCATTTCAGTGGTAGTCCTTCCCCCCAACAGTTAGAATCACTCCCTAGGACACACTTAACCCCTTGATCGCCCCCTAATGTTTAACCCCTTCCCTGCCAGTGTCATTTACACAGTAATCAGTGCATTTTTATAGCACTGATCGCTGTATAAATGTCAATGGTCCCAAAATACTGTCAAAAGTGTCGGATGTGTCCGCTATAATGCTAAAAATTGCAGATCGCCGCCATTACTAATAAAAAAAAAATTAATGAAAAAAAAATGCCATAAATCTATCCCCTATTGTGTAGACGCAATAACTTTTGCGCAAACCAAGTAATATACGCTTATTGCGTTTTTTTTTACCAAACATATGTAGAAGAAAATATACCCGCCTAAACTGAGAAAGAAATTATTTTTTTTATATATATTTTTTGGGGATATTTATTATAGCAAAAAGTAAAATAATATTGCATTTTTTTTTCTAAATTGATGCTCTTTTTTTGTTTATAGCGCAAAAGATTAAAAACGCAGAGATGATCAAATACCACCAAAAGAAAGCTCTGTTTGTGGGGAAAAAATGACTTCAATTTTGTTTGGGTGCCATGTCGCACGACCGCGCAATTGTCAGTTAAAGCAACGCAGTGCCGTATTGCAAAAAGTGCTCTGGTCAGGAAGGGGGTAAATCCTTTCCGGGGCTGAAGTGGTTAAAATTGCGCACACTTATGGAACGGTGCCAAACTATGGTATTTAAAAATCTCCGTAGGCGGCACTTTATAAGCCTTTACTGGTTATCAGTTTAGAGTTACACATGAGGTCTTGTACTAGTGTTATTATTATTACTATACAGTATTTTAATAGCGCCAACAGTTTGCGCAGCTCTTTACAACATCAGGGCAGACAGTACAATTACAATACAATTCAATACAGGAGGGATCAGAGGGCCCTGATCTTTAGAGCTTACAATCTAGGAGGGAGGGTCAAGTGAAACAAAGGGTAGTAGCTGTGGGGGATTGCTCTCACTATACTGCTCATGGTGACACCTGACATGACATGTCACCGTTTACATATGCATGTGCCTTTGCACTTGAGCACGGGGGTGCGGGGAGCTTTACATTTTTTTTACATTTTATTAATTAGTTAATTAAAAACATTTTTTACACTGTCTTTTTAAAAGAAAGTTTGAGTAACTTTATTAGTGAAAGGTACTCTTTACTGAGACATCTTGGGTCTATTAGACCCCACAACTCTCCTCTGCCCTTAAAAGCATCTGATATAACCAAGATGAGTTTGATTAGATGTTTTTACATGCTGGTAACGGCCTGTTTACATTAGAATGAAACCAGAAAGTGACAAAATATTTGTTACTTCCGGTTTCTTAGACCAGGGGTGTCCAAACTTTTTAAGCAAAGGGACAGTCACTTAGACTTTAGGGGGCCAGACTGTGGGAAGAGCAGTACACCATCATTGGTATCAGAGGAATAGTGCCCTGTCATTGGTGCCAGTGAGAAGAATAGCATCCCATCATTGGTATCAGTGGGAGGAATAGTGCCCATCATTGGTATCAGTGGGAGGAATAGTGCCCCATCACTGGTATCAGTGGGTGGAATAGTGTCCCATCATTGGTGTCAGTGGGAGGAATAGTGCCCCATCCTTGGTTTCAGTGGGAGGAATAGTGTCCCATCCTTGGTATCAATGGGAAGAATAGTACCCCCATCATTGGTGCCAGTGGGAGGAATAGTGTCCCATCATTGGTGTCAGTGGGAGGAATAGTGCCCCATCATTGGTATCAGTGGGAAGAATAGTGTCCCATCCTTGGTATCAGTGGGAGGAATAGTGCCCCGTCATTGGTGCCAGTGGGAGGAATAGTGCCACATCATTGGTATCAGTGGGAGGAAAAGTGCCCCGTCATTGGTGCCAGTGGGAGGAATAGTCCCTTATCATTGGTATCAGTGGGAGGAATAGTGCCCCATCATTGGTATCAGTGGGAAGAATAGTGTCCCATCCTTGGTATCAGTGGGAGGAATAGTGCCCCGTCATTGGTGCCAGTGGGAGGAATAGTGCCACATCATTGGTGTCAGTGGGAGGAATAGTGCCCCATCATTGGTGTTACAGGAAGGAATAGTGCGCCATCATTGGTATCAGTGGGAGGAATAGTGCCCCATCATTGGTATCAGTGGGAGGAATAGTGTCACATCATTGGTGTTAGTGGGAGGAATAGTGCCCCATCATTGGTGTTACTGGAAGGGATAGTGCCTTATCATTGGTATCAGTGGAAGGAATCGTGCCCCATCATTGGTATCAGTGGATGGAATAGTGTCCCATCATTGATGTCAATGGGAGGAATAGTGCCCCATCGTTGGTATCAGTGGGAGGAATAGTGCCCCATCATTGGTATCAGTGGGAGGAATAGTGCCCCATCATTGGTTACAGTGGGAGGAATAGTGCTCCAAGGGCATGGCTACAGCTGCAACGATGGCCCTGGTATAACCCCTTCAACCAGAGGGCATATGGGTAATATTTTCTTATGGTATGTCAGGTATCATCCAGCACAGGATTCTGTGATAACACTTTATTCCTGGTAAGTGTAGAGTTTATTGTATCCAACTGAATACAGTGATTATTTATCATTATATTTATTATAGATAACATCAGCATTTGCTCTTTTAGCTTTTTAACCCTTTGGGCCACATGCACACTGGGCATTTATCCAGTGGCGGCTGGTGCTCAATGTTTGGGGGGGCCCAAGCAAACTGAAAATTTCTGGGAAAAAAACATCTATTACAGTCACTGTGCCCATCATATGCAGCCTGTGCCCATTATACAGCCTCTGTGCCCATCATATGCAGCCTATACCCATCATACAGCCTCTGTGCCCATCATATGCAGCCTGTGCCCATCATACATCCTCTGTGCCCATCATATGCAGCCTGTGCCCATCATACAGCCTCTGTGCCCATATATGCAGCCTGTGCCCATCATATGCAGCCTCTGTGCCCGTCTAGTGCAGTCTGTGCCCATGATATTCTGCCTGTGCCCAACATATGCAGCCTATGCGCCCATCATATGCAGTCTGTGCCCATCATATGCAGCCTGTGCCCATCATATGCCACCTCTGTGCCCATATTATGCAGTCTGTGCCAGTGATATGCAGCCTGTGCCCATGATATGCAGCTTCTGCCCATCTTATGCAGCATGTGCCCAACATATGCAGCCTGTGCCCATCATATGCAGCATGTGCCCAACATATGCAGCATCTGTGCCCATCATATGCAGCCTCTGTGCCCATCTTATGCAGCCTCTGTGCCCATCTTATGCAGCATGTTCCCAACATATGCAGCCTGTGCCCATCATATGCAGCGTCTGTGCCCATCTTATGCAGCATGTGCCCAACATATGCAGCCTGTGCCCATCATATGCAGCGTCTGTGCCCATCATATGCAGCATGTGCCCAACATATGCAGCCTGTGCCCATCATATGCAGCGTCTGCGCCCATCTTATGCAGCATGTGCCCAACATATGCAGCCTGTGCCCATCATATGCAGCGTCTGTGCCCATCTTATGCAGCTTCTGTGCTCATCTTATGCAGCTTCTGTGCCCATCATATGCAGCCTTTGTGCCCATCATATGCAGCCTCTGTGCCCATCATATGCAGCCTCTGTGCCCATCATATGCAGATTCTGCCCATCTTATGCAGCCTCTGTGCCCATCTTATGCAGCCTATGTGCCCATCTTATGCAGCCTCTGTGCCCATCATATGCAGCCTCTGTGCCCATCATATGCAGCCTCTGTGTAAGCGTATTTTTATTATTTAGGATTATTTTGTTCCGTTCCATTTGTTTAGATATTTATTTCGGATAATTCGTAACTTCAGACAAATTTGTATTCGTTACATTGACTAACAGCCAAATCTGAAAGGAAATTCCAATACCTATAATTTAATAGTTAGTTGTTATTATTAGTTAGTTAGTTGTTTTTATTAGTTAGTTAGTTTTTAGAATTTTCAATAATAATAATAATTCAATAATAATAATAATTAATAATAATAATAATAATAATTCGGAAATACGAAAATCAGAAAATTCAGAAATTCAGAAATCCAAAAATAAGAATGAAAATCCAAAAAACAAAAAACAAAACGAAAATCCGAAAATTTAAAAACCCAAAAATTGGAAAATCTAAAATAATAACTAACTAACAATAACTATTAAATTATAGGTATTAAAATTTCCTTTAAAATGTGGCTGCTAGTGAACGTAACTAATACTTTTTTTTTCCGAAGTTACGAATTATCCATAATAACGAACGCTGTATCTAAACGAATGGAACATAATGAATTAATAATAATAAATAAAAATAATAATAATAAAAACGTATTATTGTTTATTGTTTTGTTCCATTTCAGATAGATTTGTATTCGTTACGTTCACTAACAGCCAAATTTGAAAGGAAATATTAGCTATAATTTAATAGTTAGCTATTATTAGTTAGTTCATTATTTAGAATTTTTGGATTTTCGGTCTTTCTAATTTTCAGATTTTCCTTTCTTATTTTCAGATTTCAGAATTTTCAAATTTTCGAATTCCAAATTGTCGAATTGTTGAATATCCGAATTTCCAAATTTTAGAATTTTCAATTTTATGAATTTTACGAATTCCGAATTTTCAAATTTACGAATTTTTTAATTTACAAATTTACAAATTCCGTATTTTTGTATTTACAAATTTACAAATTTTCAAATTTACAAATTTACGAATTTTCAAATTTACGAATTTACTAGCAAAACAAATGAAATGTAAACGAAAACACATTTTTTGGCAGTGCACGTCTATATGCAATTCAAATGCCCAACCCGGTCCTGTCTGGGAAAGCATGAACTCTCATACACTCCTTCCTCTCCAAAGTCTCTCTCCAACTTTCCCGGGCTTTTGCTTTTATATGCTCCCACCACCCCCCCGTTGATTGCTCCTGGACCTTGTAGTTTGTTTTCAGTTTTACTTTAGAGAAAATTCTGGTTTCAGCATACAACTCCCAGCAGTCTCTGAGCACCTGTATTAGGGCTATAATGAGCAGAAATGCTAAACACTGCCATCTTGTGGTTAAATGCAAATCTGCATTTACAGTAACAATGCAGAGGGTTACATCAGCAAATTAAAACATTGTGAGATCAGGAACTAGACATGCGCACTGCCAAACAATAAGTTTGTTTTCGTTTTCGTTTTATTTGTTTTTTGATTTTCATAAATTAGAAAATTTGTAAATTAGAAAAATTTCTTAAATTAGAAAATTTGTAAATTAGAAAATTCGGAATTTGTAAATTCGTAAATTCGTAAAAAATTCAAAAATTCGGAAATTCGAAAATTTGAAAATAAAAAAGGAAAATCCGAAAATTAGAAAGAACGAAAATCGAAAAATTCTAAATAATAACTTATAAAAACAAACTATTAAAATATAGGTATTGGAATTTCCTTTCAAATTTGGCTGTTAGTGAATGTAACAAATACGAATTTATCTGAATTTACGTATTATCCGAAATAAAGAATGCTGCATCGAAACAAATGGAACTGAACGAAATAATAATAATAGTACGTTTTTATTATTATTATTATTGTTATTTATTATAAATTTGTTACGTTCCATTCATTTAGATACGGCATTTGTTATTACGGATAAATTTGTATTCGTTACTTTCACTAAAAGCCAAATTTGAAAGGAAATTCCAATACCTATAATTTAATAGTTAGTAATAATTATTAGTTAGTTACTATTTCAGATTTTCGGGTTTTTGAATTTTCGCATTTTTGTTCTTATTTTAGGATTTTCGTTCCTTTGAATTTTCAGCTTTTCCTTCTTATTTTAGGATTTCCGAATTTCCGATTTTTTGAATTTTTTTTGATTTTCGTATTTCCAAATTTCAGAGTTTTCGAATTTCTGAAATTCCAAATTTTGGAATTGGAAAAATTCGGAAATCGGAAAATTTGGATATTTCCGAATTAACAAATTTGTCTAAATTTGCTGAAAAACGAATTTGGAACTAAAAACAAATTGCACATGTCTATCAGGAACAGTACCCCACTGTCACAGTGATCCTCACCACATAAGTATGTACAGTGGAACCTTGGATTGCGAGTAACGCGGTCAATGAGCTTTTCGCAATACGAGCACTGTATTTTAAAAAAATCATAACTCGGTTTGCGAGTGTTGTCTCGCAAAACAAGCACGATTCAGGCCAAAGCGGGAATTTTGGCCTGAGATGGGGGGGGGGGGGGCGCTGGCATGGGCGTCCGCAGAATTTTTTTCAGGGGAGGGCACTTTGACAGTGGCGATACACTTCGATCCTCTTCGACCGCTAGGGGTTAAAAGCGCCCCGCTAGTGGCCAAATAGTGCTGCGAAAACAATGGTAAAGCGCCGCTAAAACTAGCAGCTCTTTACCGATAACTCGGCCAGCTGGCATTGTGAAATAGCTCTTGAGATAATTCAGCTTCACTCCATACCCATAGAAATATAGCCTAGAGAATGTACATCTTTCTATACTGCAATGTATTGCAATACATCTGTTGTGGCCATATTTTGATCTTTATGAAAACAGCCTATACTGTATAGGTTGTTTTCATCAAGATCAAAATATGGCCACAACAGATGTATTGCAATACAAAAAAAATTTACATTCTCTAGGCTATATTTATATGGGCATCATGGACTGGTATGCCTGAGAGATTGAGTAACTCCATACAAAGTGACGAAGATTATATATAACACACACACATTATTTTTCCAACAATAGCTCAGCTCAGCTGTCCAACTTTACAATCAATATATTCTCCTCCTAACTGGCACAGACAGTGTGGCACTGCTGTTACCTGTGGTTCTTCAGCGATAGACCCAGGGCAGGCACTGGCAGCGTATTCTCTCTCGGCCACTGCATGCACCTGTGGGAGGAGCCGGCCAGAATGACATAGTGACGTACATTTACACAGGCAGGCAGCCAATCACGTAACAGCCGAGATGTCAAGCAGAGGCCTGAGCGTCAGAGCCAATGATCGGGCCAGGGGTGAGGAGGGAGGGATGGATGTCTGTATGTATCTGTGACTGTGATAAGTCGGAACAGACTGAGAGCAGCCCCAGGCCAGCAGACTTAGAAAAAAAAGTCCACGGCTGCCGTGGTGGCCAATGCAACACAAGGGGCATCTGTCTTCACTCTTTAACACGATTCCAGGGGGGGGCAATTGCCCCCCTTGCCCTATGCTGCGGACGCCCATGCTCCATGGCTAAGTTCACATTGGGGGAATGCATGCAAAAGTGTATGCTTTCCCAACATGCACAGAAATGAGCTGCCCTTTAATCAGATTCACAGCAGTTCTATTAATTGTTAATGGCGCCCCCATGCATCTGCAAATATGCCTATCAAACTGGACTCTTTCATGTCTTTTCCATGTCGCTTGCGTGTAGGGCAGCCCATCGAAATGAATGGGCTGCCCTACACGTGATATGCGAAAAACATGCCCATGCTTGGTTGCACCTGTAAGGCCCCTTTTCACACGGGGCATGTTCGTTTTGACGGGCTCCGCTTTGCTCAGCGGGGGGAACGATCCGCTGATCCCCGTGAGCAGGTGGATGACAGATCATTCTCCACTCACTTTGCAGAGACAGACCTGTCAGAGCCCTAGCTATGCCACTCCTCTGGGTTCTCCCATCACACTGCACTGAAGGGGGGATCTGACTGAGGGGAACACAGAGCGAGTGTGCAGGAGAACACTGGGGGGTGAGACAGAAAGAAAACTCAGAACTTTTAAATACATAAACCGCCAGGCAGTGTATGTATTTATTGTGAAGAGTGTGGGTAAATAGCTGCGCCACCCAGAAAGTATAGCTGCCAACACACAACAATGTGACAAATTGTGAATGGGAATATATAGGTAAACAGTGTGGCGCTAAGAAAAAATGTAAGAACACTTTTTGCAGACGAAAATATAAATCTCGACCATTATAGAGTGTTCAAATATAATGTGAAAAAAATGTGTAAACGTTGATCATATGTGCACTACGTGAAACACGTGTATCACTTATACTCAATATTCGTATGGTGCACTTTAGGGAATCAACTGAATCAGCCGGTCTTCATGAACGAAGAGGGTGATGTTTGATAAGTACACTCAACTGTAGCAAAAGTATAGTAATCTTAAGGGAACATGTTGGTAGAGCACTACAGAGTATGAACCATATCTTACAGTGGGGGCCAAACACTCTTGCGAGCAGCGTTGGCGATAATGATGGAAATCACGTGCTCTGACGAGCAAGTGAAAGCGATCACAGCCTAGTAGGTATGAAGGTCCACGCTAAATAAAGTGTAACTGCACAAAGTAAATCTTACAGGCACAGAATAATGCAAAAACTTGGATTATTATAATATTGTATGAGTTAGACAATAATCATG
Source organism: Lithobates sylvaticus (assembly GCA_028564925.1). Classification (NCBI taxonomy): domain Eukaryota; kingdom Metazoa; phylum Chordata; class Amphibia; order Anura; family Ranidae; genus Lithobates; species Lithobates sylvaticus. The sequence continues at coordinate 16,477,329 of CM053027.1, read as the reverse complement.
CAGTCATACTGGATGGTACCATCCTGAGTGATGCCAGGAAAGACTATTGGATGGGAAAAAGGAACAAAACACCCCTATGGCAGCATGAATGGGTGGATGGAAGCTATGGACAAACACGCCATAAAATGGACATATGTGTATACAGTATCTCATAAAAAACCAATCAAATCTAAATAAGATTAATAGAGAAGTCCATAGCATAGCATTCTGAAATTATTTTTCTTAAAGGGAGCTTGAAAACTGTATCCTCTTGATATCGGATTCAATTGCAAACCAGAAGATGTAAATGAATTGGGTACGCTTACCACATCCGGTGGACCCACTAACCGGTGGTGAGGGGTCAAACGGGCTCTAGATTTTAAGGCTCACGCCTATGCTGGAAGCGAGGCTCGACCGGAGATGTCTCTCTCCACTCACCAGATGGCAATGGATCGCCAGAACGCATCCAATAGAAGGACTTTCACCGCCGTGCGTGGATCATCTCAGCATATGGAGGTAAATGGAATAAGAAAAAAGAAAGAGAGGGCCTCCTCATCGTGTGAAAAGTCCAGGAAAGGACTCCATTTATTGTAAAAAATTAAATTTGCTTCCGGAATACATTCTATGAAAAAATATCTTTTAAAAGCAAAACAAAAATTTCAAGGCGCACAAAAGTCGGTATAAATGCAAGGTTCTCCCGACGCGTTTCGTCTGATAAAGACTTCAACTGGGGCTCAAATGTATTTATTGTTTGGTGTGTGAGGGGCGCTACACATATATATACCCTTATGTATACCATATGTATACCCTTAATAGTTACATCCTAAATAGAACTAGCTTCAAATTGCCCTTAAAGAGGTTTATTGAGCTAACACAAAATAAATAAATAAATTAGGCTGGGGGGTTTTGGTTTAATCATTTTTAACTTTTAATTTGTAATTATTATTGTCACATTGATGTTGTTTTTAGTAATGATCCTTTAAGGATGAATGTGCTGCAAGCGGCTGGCCCGCTATGTAAGTCTAGCCGAGACTGAGGCTGCGCAGAACACGGCTCCTCATTGGCTGACACACCAATGAGGATTAGCATAATAACTAGGCATTCACAGTGATCAGGTACGCCACCCTGAAGACGTGACAACACGAAACGTACGTCGGTAGGTGGTACCTGATCACTATCATTCTCTGTATGTACTGCTCCCCGGATTTCCTGTTTGACTGGCCCTGAGGGACTGGTGAGTGGAACGCACGCCGGAACTGAGCTAGGAAGCCACGAGGGAAGGATCCGTTTGTTTCATCCATTGTATACATTTGCGAGCAGCCTCAGTGCCGGGTAGGCACCGGACAATGTAAGTAGGCATTTGGCTGCTGTATATTTTATTTATCATTTTTAATAAAACGAGATTACGCAATGAGGTGTGCCTCTCTCTATTCCCACTTATGTCATCCAATCTACCTGAGCTGATTTATGAGGAGGAAGAGCTGCCTTGAGTGTGGGTGTATCATTTTGTGAACAGGCACAATCCTGTACAAGCGCATCTGATTGCTTTTTAATTAAAGTAATCAACTCCATTTGGTAAGCGGCCATTCATTATTCCTGGTTCTCACTTTGGGTGTCACAAGAACTGTGTGGTGATGGTTGACAAGCGATTCCAACAGGAGTGAATACGTCCCTCTTTTTCCAGCAAGGACTACTATATGAACTTAGTTTCTCTCATATTCTCCTTCTTTATCACAAGTGTTTTCACTTATATTTATTTAATTAATTGTTTTGAGATACGTCTCACTATAGATGGTTTATCCATATGTTATCACACTAATACTTGATTAGAGGCACCGTTTATACGAGACTGTGCTTGTGTTTTTGTGTTATTATAAATGATATATGCACATTATGTGGTTCAATTAGCAGTGTTTGGGCAAAGGCTTGCTTTTTATTTACACAGTATATAGGGTTCTGCCATCACACTTATTAAACGCACTTAGATGTCCACGGTGGTGACATTTTGGGACATCCCCAGTGGCAACACAGGGCTGTCCAGTTTTTGATTAACACTTGTTTTCTAGTGGAATTATTATTAGATCGTGCTAGATATTAATCAATATTTGTTTATTATTTACTAAGTATATGTAACTCATTTACCAAGGGAATATAATTCATTATAGTATCCTTATTTTGTACACTCGCCTTTAGGCAGTTCACTTTAAATATCTCAGTAGAGGGCAGCTATTAAATATGCACTAAAATGAATGTTTAATAGATATATTCATATAACCAGTAGCGCCCCTCACACACCAAACAACCAATACTACAAATCCCAGCGATTTTTAGAGGGAGCAGCTTAATAGTAATTGTTTAAAGGCTTTTTTACAATTCATATAGAGTTTTTCACAATTTTACAAATACTGTGAATAACATACTAGGGCAATTCACATTGTCGTTAGGTTTTATTTAACTATCTTCCAAGCGCGGGGCTGGAATAACCATTAGCAGTGGTTGCTCATATCCTCAAAGTGTATGTATTTAGAAGCAATGACACTGCTACTGACAAACCCCGGGATTGAGCTGTAACAGAACACCTTCTTAAAGTGGAAGTAAAGTCGAAATTTTGACTTTCACCTACAGGTAAGCCTATAATGAGGCTTACCTGTAGGTAAAAAAAATATCTCCTAAACCTGTACAGTTTAGGAGATATCCCCCGTGCAATGCGCCGCTGACTGCCGCGGCGCATGCGAACGGGGGATTCTCGGCTGAAAGGCCGGCAGAATCCGAACCCTGCCGGGAAGAAGTCTCCTGTGCGCATGCGCGGGAGTGACGATACCCGGAAGACACGCCGAGGCAACATGTCAGCGACCTCGGCGTGGACCAGGTGAGTTACCGACGCCTCGTTCTAAGGTAAGTATTTCATAATGAGCTAGTATGCGGTGCTTTCTCTCTAAAAGGACGACACCATCTGGCTCAGAGATGATACAATCATGTAATTCCTGGTGCTGGTGCAGTTTGTAGCAGTGTTCACAAATATCTGACAAAGTTCAGTCCCTGCTGTAGCCTATTACCTTGTAACTTGCTTCAAAGTTAAAATGTTGCAGTCTGAATGCTGGGGGAGAGGCGACTGAGGAAATTCTTCCTTCCGCTTGCAGCAGACTGATATTATCTCAACTTAGACAAAATCACTGGATTGCAGCACAAGGGTGGAATTTTATTGATAAAGGTGGAGCTTATCTGAAAAATGATTTAGCTGTTTTGTGTGTGTTGTGACTTGCCAGGAATGTACTGATGCAGATTTGTAAAGTCTGTATAATAAGAAATATTGGGACAAGTGTTGGTACTTCTACCTTACATATTATAGAGACACTATGAGGGGTGTTGACAAAAAATTCACATAACTGTTCATCCATTAGAGCTGCATGTAAATTCATTCTGCTTGAATGGGGCAAAATGTAATATTCTTAGGTTATATTCTCTGCAGATCAAATGTGTGAATGGGGAAATACCACATTATGGTCACTAGATGGTGCTGACTATGATAGGAAATAAGTATGCTCCTCGGTCTATTCAGTGGCCAAACTGCAGGATTTATCCCAATTGATCTGCAAAGAATAGAGCCTGAGAACATTTAATGTTGTCCCATTTGCCCCTGAGGATTCTGTTTCTATTAAAACATTAGGAACAAGGACTATCTTGGCTGATATGTGGCCCTTTGGTGATGTCAGGGGCCACAATCAAAGCCCCCTATATCTCGCAAGTTGACAATCACAGGACAGCCACTGGTCTAGAGAAATACCTGTAAACTCAGAGGAATGAGATGTAAGCAAAATATCTCCATTCAGGAATATAGAAAGCAGTAGGAACCAATCTAATCCAAAAACATCTTTCTTCACTCAACAGAAAGAAATACCCGGAGTTCTACTTTATGATGGTATCACATTTTTATTCACTTCTTTTTTTTAAAAGATTCTTTTTATTCAGATTTAAAGGGTTTACAACATACAAAACAGAGTCTAATGTGCAAAATTTAAAATTATACTCTGCGCACCCTGTTGTGCCCCTTCAATGGGCCAGCTTGCTTCTTTTATTTACAGACAACAAAGGATTGTGACCTCACAGGAAATTGAATGACCATATAAGGATTTGAAACAGTACAATGGAGAAAAAGGATGGTATTTTCACAGACAGCCAATAAAGACATTTGTTTTCCTTCAAAAGAACCAATCACAGACCTGTATACTTTTAAATAGTTTTAGCAAACTGACAATTCTGTTGATAGTAATCCTTAGTACACATTGTTCGAAGAGAACAATGTGTACCTGGAACAGGTCTCAACTAGCGTTAGTCTGCCCCAGTCAGCTCTTTAGAGCAGGCTGGGACAGAACGAAAACTGGGGACTGTTATGACAAAAATACATATAAAACATCTTCATAAAATTTTCCCCAACAACCCATAGTAAGGTATAAATAGAAAAGGTTCCCCCGTGGGGTTTTAAATTGCAGCAATGCAATACAATATTTAGAAAAAATATATAATCTTATTTGGAAAAAAAATCGTTGCAACGAAGTAACATTGGTTGCAGTTAAAACATGAGCTCTATGGGTAAGGTTAATACATGTACATAACATTTACAGGCATTGAGTACAAAGAGGAAAAACATAGCATGATATAAGCAGTGATGGCACTAACACCGTTAAAGTAAACGGCGTTACGTAACGCCGTTACTTTAGAGGGTAACGAGTAATCTAACTGATTACTCTTCCCCTCGCGGTAACGCCGTTCCCATTACTGGGCGATCGCGGAAGGAAAGGCCGCGGCTTCGGCCTAGCTCCGGAGCGGCGGCCATCTTGGTACACCCGATGGCCGCAGCTCCGGCCTAGCTCCGGAGCGGCGGCCATCTTGGTGCACCCGTCGGCCGTTTACAATGTGATTGCTCCGTCAAATGACGGAGCGATCACTTTGTAAACAAACCGGCGTCAAGATGACGCTGGTCTCCCCTCTGTGTACAGATCTGTACAGTGGAGGGGAGAGATCGGATGGCAGCAGCCATCCCTCCATACCCTGCCCCTACTCTGCAACACCCTGCCAATACTGCGCAATACTCTGCAACACCCTGCCAATACTGCGCAATACTCTGCAACACCCTGCCAATACTGCGCAATACTCTGCAACACCCTGCCAATACTGCGCAATACTCTGCAACACCCTGCCAATACTGCGCAATACTCTGCAACACTCTGCCAATACTGCGCAATACTCTGCAACACCCTGCCAATACTGCGCAATACTCTGCAACACCCTGCCAATACTGCGCAATACTCTGCAACACCCTGCCAATACTGCGCAATACTCTGCAACACCCTGCCAATACTGCGCAATACTCTGCAACACCCTGCCAATACTGCGCAATACTCTGCAACACTCTGCCAATACTGCGCAATACTCTGCAACACCCTGCCAATACTGCGCAATACTCTGCAACACCCTGCCAATACTGCGCAATACTCTGCAACACCCTGCCAATACTGCGCAATACTCTGCAACACCCTGCCAATACTGCGCAATACTCTGCAACACCCTGCCAATACTGCGCAATACTCTGCAACACCCTGCCAATACTGCGCAATACTCTGCAACACCCTGCCAATACTGCGCAATACTCTGCAACACCCTGCCAATACTGCGCAATACTCTGCAACACCCTGCCAATACTGCGCAATACTCTGCAACACCCTGCCAATACTGCGCAATACTCTGCAACACTCTGCCAATACTGCGCAATACTCTGCAACACCCTGCCAATACTGCGCAATACTCTGCAACACCCTGCCAATACTGCGCAATACTCTGCAACACCCTGCCAATACTGCGCAATACTCTGCAACACCCTGCCAATACTGCGCAATACTCTGCAACACCCTGCCAATACTACGCAATACTCTGCAACACCCTGCCAATACTGCGCAATACTCTGCAACACTCTGCTAATACTGCGCAATACTCCGCAACACCCTGCCAATACTGCGCAATACTCTGCAACACCCTGCCAATACTACGCAATACTCTGCAACACCCTGCCATACCCTGCAACACCCTGCCATACCCTGCAACACCCCGCCATACCCTGCAACACCCCGCCATACCCTGCAACACCCCGCCATACCCCGCAACACCCCGCCACACCCTGCCAATACTGCGCAACACTCTGCAACACCCTGCCAATACTGCGCAATACTCTGCAACACCCTGCCAATACTGCGCAATACTCTGCAACACCCTGCCAATACTGCGCAATACTCTGCAACACCCTGCCAATACTGCGCAATACTCTGCAACACTCTGCCAATACTGCGCAATACTCTGCAACACCCTGCCAATACTGCGCAATACTCTGCAACACCCTGCCAATACTGCGCAATACTCTGCCCCTAGCACTGGCCATCATTGAAATATCCGCCCCCTTTATGTAAATATCCGTCCTCACCTACATGAACATGCCTCGGCAACGCGAAACAGCTGATCTTAAGCTCAGCTGTTCTGAGGCTCCGTTCTGCGCACGTGCAGTTCTGTCCCAGCATTTTTCTATAGAGGGTACTTCTCGACAGAACACCGGCATTACCACTAGGCAAACTAGGCAGCTGCCTAGGGCACCTGGCCACTGGTGATCCTACTCCCTCTCTACCTCTGTCCAATGTCAGAGGCGCTGGTGCAGCATTTATGGGTGCTGGTAAGGCCGCATTTATGGGTGCTGATGTTGCTGCATTTATGGGTGCTGATGTTACTGCATTTATGGGTGCTGGTAAGGCCGCATTTATGGGTGCTGATGTTTGCTGCATTTATGGGTGCTGGTAAGGCCGCAAATGTTTTGACAGGGGCACAGTTTCAGTGCTTACCATAGGCGCCATTTTCACTAGATACGCCTCTGGTATACTGACAGTGTCAATAGGGCAGTGGATGTGTCAGTAGTTTTTATTTTTATTATTTTATTTTTATTTATTTTTTCTATTTTTTTAGGAGCCGTTAGGGGGTTTTGCTGAAATATCAGGGGTTTAACAGCAGGAATCTGTGCCACACAGGGTGATTAGGGTGTGCCATAGGCTGCGGTGTGCCATAGGCTGTGCGCACGCCTATGGCACTACCCTAAAAATCTGCACCAAACTAAGTTAAAGTGATTGTAAATTCAGATGTTTTTTAGCTTAATGCATTCTATACATTAATATGTGTGCAGCAGCTGTCACAGCCCCCCTAATATTTACCCGAGCCCATCTCACTTCATCGATGTGCACGAGTGACTCGGCTGTCCGGGACTCTCCCTCCGCATTGGCTGAGACACAGAGTTGTCACCATTGACTCCTCCAGTCTTCTTCATCCAGCTCAGGGTCAGGGAGGTCAGAGAGCCACTTAGCTTTCAAGCCCAACATGAATGGAGGGAAGTAACTCCTTGTAGAAGGTGGTTAGTCATGGATTCACCCCCAAGTAGATTTTCAAGGGCCAAGGTATATAGAGCAACCGGCTGTTTGTTAAATTGTGTTTGGAAGGTATATCTGAGCTGGAGATACCTAAATAGATATGCATACATCCCAACTTTTTGCGATGGAAATGAGGGACACCTATCAGCATAAGTATGCAGGCATAGGACACACCCCCATGCCACGCCCCCTTAACCGCTTCCCGACCGGCACACGACGATGTACATCGGCAGAATGGCACGGACAGGCATAAGGGCGTTCAGGTAAGTCCTTTTGAATTTGCCGCCGTGCCATTGCGTGCGCGTCGGTCGGGACCTCCATGAGTCCGATCGCGGGATACCCGCGATTGTCTCTTGGGGAGGACGAACGGGCAGATGCTCTCCCCGTTCTGCCTAGCAACAAGTGACACTGATCTCTGCTCTCTGTGATTGGAGCAAAGATCAGTGACTGTCACACACAGCCACACCCCCCACAGTTAGCAACATGCCCCTAGGACACACTTAACCCCCTACACTGCCACTTTCTGGTTAACCCCTTCACTGCCATTGTCATTTACACAGGAATCAGTGAATTTGTATAGCACTGATTGCTGTATAAATGACAATGGTCCCAAAAATGTTTCAAAAATGTCTGATGTGTCCGCCATAATGTCGCAGTCACAAAAAAAAAAAAATCGCTGATCGCCGCCATTACTAGTAAAAAATAATAATAAAAATGCTATAAAACTATTCCTTATTTTGTAAACGATATAACTTTTGCGCAAACCAATCAATAATCGCTTATTGCGATTTTTTTACCAAAAATATGTAGAAGAATACGTATCGGCCCAAACTGAGGAAAAAAAAAAAAAATGTTATATATTTTTGGGGGATATTTTCAAAATTGTCGCTCTTTTTTTGTTTATAGCGCAAAAAATTTAAACCGCAGGGGTAATCAAATACCACCAAAAGTAAGCTCTATTTGTGGGGGGAAAAGGACGCCAATTTTGTTTGGGAGCCACGTTGCACGACCGCGCAATTGTCAGTTAAAGCAACCCAGTGCCGAATCGCAAAAAGTGGTCTGGTCTTAAGCCAGCAAAATGGTCCGGTCTGAAAGTGGTCAACCACTTAAGCCCCGGACCAATTTGCAGCCAAAGGACCAGGCCCCTTTTTGCGATTCGGCACTGCGTCGCTTTAACTGACAATTGCGCGGTCGTGCGACGTGGCTCCCAAACAAAATTGGCGTCCTTTTTTTCCCACAAATAGAGCTTTCTTTTGGTGGTATTTGATCACCCCTGCGTTTTTTATTTTTTGCGCTATAAACAGAGCGACATTTTTTGCGCTATAAATAGAGCGACAATTTTGAAAAAAAAATGCAATATTTTTTACTTTTTGCTATAATAAATATCCCCCAAAAATATATAAAAAATGTTTTTTTCTCAGTTTAGGCCGATACGTATTCTTCTACATATTTTTGGTAAAAAATAAATAAATTGCAATTAGCGATTATTGATTGGTTTGCGCAAAAGTTATAGCGTTTACAAAATTGGGGATAGTTTTATAGCATTTTTATTAATATTTTTTTTTTTACTAGTAATGGCGGCGATCAGCGATTTTTATTGTGACTGCGACATTATGGTGGACACATCGGACATTTTTGACACATTTTTTTGGGACCATTGTCATTTATACAGAAATCAATGCTATTTAAATGCACTGATTCCTGTATAAATGACAGTTGTAGTGAAAGAGTTAACCACTAGGGGAAGGGGAGGGGTTATGGGCTGTGACGTGTGTGTGGTTTTTTACATTAGGGGGCGGGGCTGACGTCTGACATCATTGATCGGATTTCCCGATGACCGGGAACAGCCGATCAATGACAGGCAGAGTAGGAAGCGATGGGAGAGGTTTGTTTACACAGACCTCTCCCCGTTCTTCAGCTCTGTGACCCGATCCCATGGTCCCATGGCCGCGGTCACGGAGCTCAGGACCGGGTTTAATTCCTTTATATTGGCTTTTGGAATTTACAAATGCAGCAATTTAGAGATCAGATGAAAGGTTTATCACTGGAAACACTTTTTGATAGATAAAAAGTGCATTTTATATACAACTATATGGATCAGACCAAAATGAGGGACAAATGAGGAGGAATGAGGGACAGAGGGACATTGCTCCCAATCAGGGACAGTCCTCAAAATCAGGGACTGTTGGGAGCTATGCATATGAGTTAGGCAGATCGTAACCTAGCTTTAAAGTGGATGTAAACCCCCAAAAAAATTTGATGTCATAATGTAGAGAATAAGATTTCCTTTCATTTGAGCCCAGTCTTGCCACACAGATTTACGCCCCCTTGCTGTGAGTGACAGGTGATTTACATATCTCATGCACTAGCCTAAGACAGGCACATCCTGTGTAAAAAGTTCACAATTCACATTTCCCCTCCCCTCCAGCTCTCCCGGGATTGGCTTTCTTTGCTGTGTTTTAAATGGCTGTTTCTCATCATGGGATGTGATCCACAGACCAGAGTGAAAGGAAATTTATTCTAGAGTGAACAGCAAGAAGAATATAGGGGAGATGTATGTTGTCAGATTTGGTAGAAGTAGAACATCCAGTGATCTGATGATTGTTATAGTGCAGTGTGTGTGTCTGAGGTCACCTGATCACAGATAACATTCCTTTCCATCACAAGGATTTGTTATGTGGGGGAGGGGTGGATTTCTCACTTTTTATAATTACACAGCATTTCTGGCTGTGGCCATGTTGAGCAAGGGCAGCGATTCATGTAACAATTATTACCTTGAATCCATCTGACCTTAGTGCAGGCATGCAGGAGGGTGTGCTTAGCTGAGAAATCCCCCCCCTCCTGAAGACTCCTGGGTTGTATGACATTTGCCTAGGCATGGAAACCAGGAAGTAACTAAAGAAGTGTAAAAAACTGTTTAAAACAAGTAAATCTAATATACTTTCCTATCTATTTACTAATACTAGCAGCATAACAATTCAGAATAGTCAGCGTTGATTGAGAGAGTGAAGTTACACTTTAACCTGCAGGGCTGTACAGAGAACACTGAGTACTGATAGTGTATCCCCCGCCCTCCACTGATCCTTAACTCACTACAGATCACAGTACCTGGTGGAGGACACATTATCTGAAGTTCTGTAAGAGACCAAAGATTTGGCTCACCACCCTCCAGGCCGGTGCAACACAGCACAATATTCTTAACGGCGCCTCAAAGCACCTTGCCAATGCACCTCCACTACCATGCATTGGTGAGCATTTGTATTCGTTTCCCATATCCAGCGTTTTTTTCATCATTTTAATCCAGGGAGTAATGCCGCGTACACACGGCCGGATTTTCCGATAGAAAATGTTCGATGGGAGCCTGTTGTCAGAATTTCCGACCGTGTGTAGGCTTCATCGGACAGTTTCCATGGGAATTTCCGTTGCAGAAAATTTGAGAGCTGGATCTCAAATTTTCCAAAAAACGAAATCCGTTCGTGCAAATTACGATCGTGTGAACTTTCTAATTCTTCCATCAGCTCATCCCTCACAGCTATTACCTTTTGTACCACTTTCTCCACCCTTTTAGATTGTAAGCTCTTATGTGCAGGACCCTCTTTACCCGCTTGTATATTACTGTATTGTACTGTTCTCCTTTATATTGTAAAATGCTGAGCAAACTGTTGGTGCTATATACAGTGCCTTGCAAAAGTATTCACCCCCTTGTCATTTTTTGTGTTTTGATGCCTCACAACCTGGAATTAACATGGATTGTTTGAGGATTTGCATCATTTAATTTACAGCACATGCCCACAACTTTGAAGATGTTCAAAAAATGATTAGATGAGAAAAAGTCAATGTGCATAACTATTCACCCCCCTAAAGTCAATACTTTGTAGAGCCACCTTTTGTGGCTATCACAGCTCCAAGTCGCTTTGGATAAGTCTCTATGAGTCTTGCCACATCTTACCAACTGGGATTTTTGCCAATTTTCTCCTTGCAAAACTGCTCCAGCTCCATCAAGTTGGATGGTTTGTGCTTGTGAACAGCAATCTTTAAGTCTGACCACAGATTTTCTATTGGATTGAGGTCTGGGCTTTGACTAGGCCATTCCAACACATTTACATGTTTCCCCTTAAACCACTCAAGTGTTGCTTAAGCAGTGTGTTTGGGGTCATTGTCCTGCTGGAAGGTGAACCTCCGTCCTACCCTTAAATCACACACAGAGTGCTACAGGTTTTGCTCAAGAATATCCCTGTATTTAGCACCATCCTACTTTCCCTCAACTCTGACCAGTTTCCCAGTCCCGACTGCTGAAAAACATCCCATAGCATGATGCTGCCACCACCATGTTTCACGGTGGGGATGGTGTTCTTTGGGTGATGTGTTGGGTTTGCATCAGACATAGCGATTTCTTTGCTGGCCAAAAAGTTCAATTTTAGGCCCCTTTTCCGCCTCTGTCCCCCGACTCAGCGGGAGATCTCTCCGTTGATCTCCGCTGAGCCGGCGGATGACAAGCCCCTCTCTGCTCACTGAGGGGGAGGGGCTTGTCGAGCACCGCTGGATTCTATGGAGAGATCAGATGAAAACGCACAGCATGTCTGTTTTCATCAGATCTCACCCGATCCGATCCGCCAGTGACAGGTCTGGACGTAGAGCCATCCGTCTGCTTTTGGCGGATCGGACCGGGTCGGATGTCAGTGGACATGTCACCGCTGACATCCGTCGTTCCATAGACCAGCATGGAGCGCCCGTTCAGGTCCGCCGTCAAAACTGACAGGCGGACCTGAGCGGTCCATCAGTGTGAAAGGGGCCTTAGTCTCATCAGACCAGAACACCTTCCTCCATACATTTTGGGAGTCTCCTACTTGCCTTTTCACAAACTCAAAACGCGCCATTTTGTTTTTTGCTGAAAGTAATGGCTTTCTTCTGGCTGCTCTGCCATAAAGTTCAACTCATGTGCAATTCGTTTTGTTTTTTTTTGTTCGTTTTCGTACGAATGAACGAACGATTCGCTAAAAATTTTAACGGATAACGAATCGTTCGAATCCGAAAATAACGAAAATCCGAAAAAAAAAAAAAAAACAAATTAGAAACAACGAATGTACGAATGAAAAAATCCAAAAAACGAAAACAGAAACAACGAAAATGAACGAAAAAATTCGTACATTTTTTTTTTTGTTGAATTGGTAATTTTTTGTGTCCCTTACAATGGTGCTGCTTAACGTGCTTCGAATGGATTGAACGAAAAAATTCGTACATTCGTAACTTTTTTTCGATTCGTAATTTTCCGTGTCTCTTAACCACTTCAGCCCAGGACCAATTGGCAGCCATAGGACCAGGCCCCTTTTTGCGATTCGGCACTGCGTCGCTTTAACTGACAATTGCGCGGTCGTGCGACGCGGCTCCAAAACAAAATTGGCGTCCTTTTTTTCCCACAAATAGAGCTTTCTTTTGGTGGTATTTGATCGCCCCTGCGGTTTTTATTTTTTGCTCTATAAACAAAAATATAGCGACAATTTCTAAAAAAATTCAATATTTTTTGCTTTTTGCTATAATAAATATCCCCAAAAAATATATAAAAAAACATTTTTTTTCCTCAGTTTCGGCCGATACGTATTCTTCTACATATTTTTGGTAAAAAAAATCACAATTGCCGATTATTGATTGGTTTGCGCAAAAGTTATAGCGTTTACAAAATAGGGGATAGTTTTTTTTTTTTATTAATATTTTTTTTTTTTTACTAGTAATGGCGGCGATCAGCGATTTTTATTGTGACTGCGACATTATGGCGGACACATCGGACATTTTTGACACATTTTTGGGACCATTGTCATTTATACAGCAATCAATGCTATTTAAATGCATTGATTCCTGTATAAATGACAGTTGCAGTGAAAGAGTTAACCACTAGGGGGAGGGGAGGGGTTATGGGCTGTGACGTGTGTTGTGTTTTTTTACATTAGGTGGCGGGGCTGACGTCTGACGTCATTGATCGGCTTTCCCGATGACCGAGAACAGCCAATCAATGACAGGCAGAGTAGGAAGCGCGGGGAGAGGTTTGTTTACACATACCTCTCCCCGTTCTTCAGCTCCGTGACCCGATCGCGGGACACCAGCGGCGATCGGGTCCGCTGGTCCCGCGGCCGGGGTCACGGAGCTCCCGACCGGGCCGCGAGGGCAGGCATTTAAAGGATCCCGTACAGGTACAGGATTTTGCCTGCCCGTGCCATTGTGCACACGTATATGTGCATGAGGCGGTCGGGAAGCGGTTAAAATGTAATAATAGCATACACATTACATAAAATTATGAATTATGCTCCGATTACGAATCTACGAATGTTACAAATGTACGAATAACTACGAATGCATCCGAATTTCGAATAAACGAATGAACGAAAATTAAACTAACAGAAAAACGAATCAACGAAAAAATAACTCTTACGAATGTACGAATCATTACGAATACGAACACCGACGACTTACGAATTTACGAATCGTTACGAATCAACGGAAAATAAACAATTTTTTTTTCGGAAACGAAAAAAAACGAAACGAAAATAAACAAATTTTTTTGTTGTGCACATGTCTAATGGAGCGTAGGGCTTATTGTGGTCCTATGTACAGATACTCCAGTCTCTGCTGTGGAACTCTGCAGCTCCTCCAGGGTTACCTTAGGTCTCTGTGCTGCCTCTCTGATTAATGCCCTCCTTGCCCGGTCTGTGAGTTTTGGTGTGCGGCCGTCTCTTGGCAGGTTTGCTGTTGTGCCGTGTTCTTTCCATTTGGTTATGATAGATTTGATGGTGCTCCTAGGGATCATCAAAGATTTGGGATATTTTTTTTATAACCTGACCCTGACTTGTACTTCTCAACAACATTGTCCCTTCCTTGTTTGGAGAGTTCCTTGGTCTTCATGGCAGTGTTTGGTTAGTGGTGCCTCTTGCTTAGGTGTTGCAGCCTCTGGGGCCTTTCAAAAAGGTGTGTGTATGTGATGACAGATCATGTGACACTTAGATTGCACACAGGTGGACATCATTTCACTAATTATGTGACTTCTGAAGGTAATTGGTTGCACCAGAGCTTTTTATGGGCTTCATAACAAATAGAAAAATAGTTTTATGTATATATTTTTCTAATTTTACTTCACCAACTTAGACTATTGTGTTCTGATCCATCACATATAATTCATATTAAAAACACATTGAACTAAAGGCTGTAATGTAACAAAATAGGTAAAAAGCCAAGGGGGGGGGGGGGGGGGGGGGGGGTGACTACTTTGCAAGGCACTGTAAATACTAGACATGTGCATTCGTTTTCATCCGAATGCATTTTCGTCCGAATTTTAAGGATTTTCGTTATCGCTACACGCAGAATCCGAAAACCGAAAGATCCGACATAAACAAATGCTTTATTTTAGTTTTCGTTGTTCGATATAGATAGGAGCTTCGATATGACGCTGACAATAGCGATCTCGAACCTGTGGTTGAATGTGCCTAACCTTAGCTCTATTAGTCCAAAATTATTCTACATAGAGAGAAAAGATTCGACATTATAGAGACAATAGCAAAAAAGGTTGAATGTGCCTAACCTAACTCTATTAGTCCAAGATTATTCGATATAGAGAGAAAAGATTCGACATGAAGATTCGACGAAGCAGTCGGCGCGAGCGGACATTTATGGTCAAATGCTCCGCCCATAGGCTATAGAAGAATTCTAATGTTGGTTGACTAGTAGTGTCATACAACATTAGAATTCTACTATAGCTTGTAGGCGGAACATTAGACCAGAAATGTACGATTGCGGCGTCGTACAGTTTAGCTGCTCCGTCGAATCTTCTTAGAACATTCGACAGACACCATAAGCCTTCAATGACAGATTCAACCTTAATTATTTCGGATTTTCGGACGAATGCATTTTTTAACGAAACAAAATAAATAAAAACGAATTTCGGAAATTACTAAATAAATGTATTTTTCGGACGAAAAACGAAATTCCGAAACTAAAATATTTCAGTGTGCACATGTCTAGTAAATACTGTATAATAATAATAATACTAAAAATAATAATCAAGCTAATACTGAAGAATAAAGGTAAATGCTAAATATAAACGTTTCTAAATGAGTAAGCTTAGTTTACACATTCTGTTTTCTGTGATGGTTTTCCTTGTGGAACTGACCAACGCGTTCATCTACGAGTCTGTTGGGAGCTTCCATTTAAAGAGAATGGAATAGGCCCTTTAATCACAATCCAACTGGGCGGGGTGAAGGTTTGTCCACTTTGAGCTTGAGAGATGATCTGAGAGATTTAACCTAAATCTGCTTTCCTGACGTTGTTATATCTTTTTTTCATCTGTTAAAGAATAAAAAAAAAGTCCATGTGATAAGAAATATGACATCTTCAACAAATCAGAATGTACTATTTTAATTAGAAGCTTTGGTGTAGCCTCAGGAGAAGCAGAAGCAACATTGTACTGGGCTTATGTCCTGGGAGGGTTCACACCTATGTGTTTTTTGGTGATTTTTTGCAGAAACACACTACAGTTCATTTAACATGGGTTCCTATGGGACACGTTCATATCTATGCTTTTTTTTCAGATGCTACCTTTTTGGAAAAGGTCAGGGACTTTTGTTAACACAAAACGGTGCATTTTTTTTTAGCTTTTTTGGTTTAATAGACTTCAATGGAGAAGCTGCAAAAAGGTTGTAGTGCATTTTTGCCACAATATATATATATATATATATATATATATATATAACGTTTTTTGTTTTTTTTTTCAAATTTTTTATTTTGCAAAAGACATAGAAACATGGAATACAACATCCAAATGTAATAACATGTAAAACTTATACAAGTGATACGTCAGATAAGAGTTTCTAAACACGGGTGTATTGTTTATGTGACTCTAGAGAGGTGGGGACAATGGTAGCCTCCGGGATATTTCTTAAGGTATCTTTAATTGCCTCGGTACCTTTGGACTTATTAGGATAGATCTCCTTCTGTCAACTTAGTAAACATGACTTCGATCACTTCAGGTCAATTTTAACTTTGGACGGTTCCATGAGTCCTGTCCCGGTTTCCATAAAGTTAAGAGAAGGGGAAAGGAGCTCAGAAAGGAAGAATTTGAAATACTGGAAAGAGAAAAGGGGGGGTACAGCAGGGGCGGGAAGGGGCAGGGATAGGAGCTTTGGGTAAGGGGGGGAGGGGGTGCTGTGGGGAACCAGGAGGTAGCACACCGTCCATGTCTGATCCTGTTCCCAGGGGGAACCTGGGCTCACAGTCTGATCATCGGCCCACGTCCTCTGGAGAGTTGTGTAGGGTCAGGGTATCCCTTTCCATAAGAGACTGTCCCTCATCAGAGAATATGAACATATTCCACCCCAACCAGACCTTAGTAAATTGTTCAGATTGGTTTCTTGCTGTGAGAATGAGGTCTTCCATTTTTTTAATATTTTCCACTTTTTTAAGCCACATGCCAATCGTCGGGGGTTGTGTGGACTTCCAGTGCAATGGGATGCAAGCTTTGGCAGCATCCAGGAGGTGACGTGTCAGGGATTTTTTGTACTTTTTTTGTGAGAACTCAGAGGCGTGGAGTAGAAAGAAAGCTGGATCAGGCTGTATGGGGTGGTCCGTAAATTTCTGTATAGTGTCTTGCACTGTCTTCCAGAACTGCTCCAAGAGGGGGCAGGTCCAGAAGATGTGGAGAATCGTTCCCTTGTCTCCCATGCATCTCCAGCAGCGATCTGAGGTTGTCGGAAAGAATTTCTGCAGTTTCGCAGGGGTGTTGTACCATCTGGTAACTAACTTGTAGTTCGTCTCTTGCATTCTCGTACAAATGGAGGATTTGTACGTGAAATGGAGTATGTTCTGTTTTTGGCGTGTTGTAAAAGTGCGTTGTATGTCTTTTTCCCATGCTTCCAGACATCTTAATTGATGTCCTTCTGACGGAGTGATCAGGAGTTGATATGTCGTGGATAGGGCGTGCGGCAACACTCCCTCCTCCGTGCAAAGTGCTTCGTATGAGGTTAAGGTTTGGTTAAAGCTACCCGGTGGTGGCAGGGATTTTAAAAAGTGTGTAAGTTGTAGCCGAAACGGGCCGTCTGGGCACCTGAGTTCGGCGGAGGTGAGCCATCTGTCTCCCCTAAGGAAATGGCAAGCCTGTGTGAATCCTGCTGTCCTAAGGGAGTTAAAGGCAGGGTCCGTATATCCTGGGGAGAATTCCGGGGTACCTAGAATAGGGCGTATAGGTGAGTTCGAGGATGACAGGCTGAGGCTAGTGAAGAGGGTCGTGCAGATGCTCGTGGTTGCTCCTATTAGAGGGTGGTTTTTCACGCCTCTTACCAGTAGATTATGACACCATGGAGCTCTGTCAAGGGGTATGTCACACTGTGCTTGTTCCAGTCTAGTCCATTGTTTCGTGTTCTGGTGGCGATTCCAGTCAATCAGTCTGGTCAAGTGGGTAGCGTGGTAGTATTTGCGAAGGTCTGGAACTGCCAGGCCTCCGTATTGTTTTGGTAGGGTGAGTTGGCGTTTGTCCAGTCTGGGTCTTTTATGTGCCCAAATGAAGTTGAACAGTATGGCTCTGACTTGCACAAAGTAGTGGGACGGAATTTGGATCGGGAGGGCTTGTATTAGATATAAGAATTTGGGGAGTATGCACATCTTTATTATGTTGCACCTCCCGAACCAGGAGTGTAGTCCTGTATTCCACTTATTAAGAAGGGACCTAACCGTTCCTAGTAACTGAGGGAAGTTCAGGGCAAACACTTGAGAGATTTTGGGAGGGATATAAGTGCCCAAGTACTTTAGAGCCGTGGTTGTCCATTTGAATTTAAAGTTGGATTGTAGACTCGTGAGGAGATGTGGGGGGATTCCTATACTCATTGCTTCGGACTTATTGAAGTTTATTTTCATATTTGAAATATCGCCATAGGATTTGAACTCTTGTAGTAGCTTTGGGAGGGAGACCTCAGGTTTAGTGAGTACAAATAACATGTCATCCGCATATGCGGCAATCTTCTGATGCATGTCTCCGCAGGATACCCCTGTAATGTCTGGGTTGGAGCGCACTGTGCGCAGGAAGGGTTCCAGTGACAGGGTGAAGAGGAGTGGGGACAATGGGCATCCCTGGCGAGTGCCGTTTTTTATCGTAAAGGGTTCCGAAAGGACCCCGTTGACTCTAACCCGAGCCGATGGATTGGCGTATATTGAATTGATCCAGGTCATCATCCTCTCTCCAAGACCAATATGTCTTAGAACTGAGGTCATGAACTTCCAGTTCACCCTGTCAAAGGCCTTCTCCGCGTCTGTGCTTAGGAATATGCAAGGGGTCTTGTTCCCGACGGCTACATGTAGGAGATTGAGTGCCTTTATTGTGTTGTCTCGCGCCTCCCTATTTTGCACAAATCCCACTTGATCCAAGTGGACCAGAGCGGGGAGAATTTCCTGTATCCTAGATGCTAATAATTTTGTGAAAATTTTTAGGTCTGCGTTGAGCAGCGAGATCGGTCTGTAACTTCCACATTGAGAGGGGTCTTTCCCCTCCTTGTGAATCACTGAGATATGTGCCATAAGGGCCTCTCTAGGGAAAAGTGTGTCAGAGCCGAGTGAGTTGAAAAATTTCAGCATAAATTCCCCCAGGGTCGGTAGTAGTAATTTGTAGTATTGGGCCGTATACCCATCTGGGCCCGGGGCTTTCCTAAGTTTTGCCTTCCCTACTGCCGTGCGAAGTTCGTCCATGGTGATGGGTTCCTCCATGGATTCCCTCAGCTCGGAAGATATCTTGGGCATGTTTGAGGCAGTCAGATAGTTATCAATTTGTGGAGGTGTTGGGGCTTTTGTTTGTAGATTGTAAAGGCCTGTGTAGAATTCTTTGAATTCCTCCGCTATTTCTTGTGGCAGTGTTATTCGTCGGTTACGAGGTGAAGAAATATGTGGTACATAATTTGCAAGGGTTTGTTCATTTAGCGATTTAGCCAATAGTCTACCGCACTTGTCTCCTGATTCGTACGATAACCTGCGGCATGACTGCATTGCCGCCTTTGCACGAAATTGCATAAGGTCTGTGATCTTAGTGCGTAGGAGCAAGATCTCTGATTCCCCTGCAGGGGTTTGGGAGTGTTTGTGTCTGGCTTCTGCCATATGCAGGTCGTTTAGCAGTGAAGTTAGCTGGGCAGTGCATTGTCTCTTAATTCGGGCCGCATGTTTAATTAGGACTCCGCGGATGACCGCTTTGTGGGCCTCCCACACAATGCCTGGATTACTGTCGGGGGTGTTATTATTTTCAAAATAGTACTCTAGTTCCTTTGTCACGTCCTTGAGCACTGTCTCGTCTTGTAATAGGCTCTCATTGAGTCTCCATGTCCTGCTCCTGGTTGTGAGGTTGTCGGTCAAAGAATAAGTTAAAAGGATTGGAGCGTGGTCAGACCACGTGATGGGCCCTATCGTTACGTCCTTAATGGCATGCAGGTTAGTGTGCGGAATCAAAAAGTAGTCAATCCTGGAATACTGCTTATGGGGTTTTGAGTAAAAGGTATAGTCCTTCTCAGTCGGATGTAGTAGTCTCCAGGCGTCTATCAGTTGTGCTTTATGTATGGACCTGGCTATGCGTTTCCTAACTGTGGGGGTGATGGAGGAGTGTCCTGAGGAAGTATCCTCTGTTGGTATCAGTGGGGAGTTAAAGTCTCCTCCTAAAAGTAGTTGGCCTCTGGTAAATTCCTGTAGGAGGTCTAGGGTCTTGGCTATAAATTGATCCTGATGGCAGTTAGGGGCGTATATGTTTGCTATTGTTACCTCCATCCCTCTAATCTTCCCTCTCAGGAACAAGAACCTGCCACCCGGATCAGCTTTAACATCCGAGCAGTGCCAGGGAACGCTGCGGGATATAAGTATCGACACTCCTCTGGACTTAGCATTTTCATTTGTGGATATATGATATGATATACCAGTGGGTATAGATTGTTTTTCAAAATAGGTAGGTTACCTCCTTTAAAATGGGTCTCCTGGACCAGCGCCAGGTCAATCTTAAGTCGGCGTAGATCCTGCATTAGCATTCGTCGCTTCTCGGGTACATTGAGGCCCTTTGTATTTAAAGATAGGAGGCTAACTACCTCCATGGCTCCCGGGTGGGTGAGGGGAATAGGGGAATTAGTTGTTAGGGAGGGTGTAGTGGGAGGGTGAGGTATAGGTTGAGTAAGAAAGGAGTTAGAAGAAAGGTAGGATTAGATAAGTACAGGTTAAAGAGAAGAGTTAGGAATCAAAGCGATTCCTTTTTCTAAATTGCAGCACAGTAGTGCTGGGACACTCACCAGTATAAGACTGGAAATCGAGCGCAGACCTATTTGGGATAGTGGGAAGGTATGACCAGTGGGGAGTTGCCGTCACCCCCCCATCCGCTATGTCTACTATTTCTGCAGGTGCGATGAGTGACAGCATCCTAGTAAAAAATTCTTTCAAAAGACTTAATAAACAGGCATATATTTAAACATTAAACATAGTGTTCACATAAGAAATAGATAGCACAATCCCTATGTCAACAAATATTGCATCGTGAACCGCCAGCACCCAATATCCTGCAGCTCCAATTAGATCTTTACGTCCCCTTCATCCTCCCTCCCGCTTTCATAAGTCCCCTTCTGCGGTAGCTGCAAGAAACACTCCATCATCCTTGCCCCCCCTCTCCCCAACGTGGGGACCCCTGTCTCGAGAGAAGTGCGGACTTACACCAAACTTCCCCCCTCCCTCCTCTCATTAACTCTATCTGGACCTCCCCCGAATCCACCTTGGTGT
The DNA here is from genome assembly GCA_028564925.1 of Lithobates sylvaticus. Classification (NCBI taxonomy): domain Eukaryota; kingdom Metazoa; phylum Chordata; class Amphibia; order Anura; family Ranidae; genus Lithobates; species Lithobates sylvaticus. The sequence goes on along the minus strand of CM053027.1, from coordinate 16,456,129 downwards.
ATGCTTGTGAGACACCCCTGTACCTGTCTCCAGGTTAACGTCACAATGTGCCCTCGGCAGTCTATTACCCATAGTTTCTGTCTTGTATCTTGTGGCAAAGCTCTGTTACCTCTATCCTACTTCGCAGCTTCCATGCCCCATGATGGCTTAGTCTTCTGTGGTAGCAGGGGGATGCTGGGTTCATAGCTGGGATTAACCTGTGGGGTTGTGCTATATAGTATATGTGGTTTCCACAAAAGGTTTGGATTGCAGAGTAGTCTTTCAGGGGGCATTTTTCCTGGACCATCCTGTCAGGGGAAGAGAGGGGGGGGGTGCATATGGCCGTGTGTATCGGGGGTGTCTGTCCATCAAAACATGAAATGACATACAGGGCGGGTAGGGCGCAGCGGCAGAGTGCAGTTCTTTACGTACTTTGCGGGGATATGGGCTGTTAGCACCACTTCTCAGCTGCAACTATGGAATTCAGAAATTCCAAATAAACTAGAAATTTGTTTTGATGAGATTATCACAAGTTTCAGAGCCAATGTCCACATCAGATAGTTTTCAAATGATTCTTAAAAGTCAGTTTGGAAATCTCATAGCCAACAATTTCCATCCCAGTGAATCATGTATATGAACCAGAGGCACTTTGCAGCTAAACTGTGCTAAGGTGGTGTCAATCAATTCAAGGTCTGTAGCTGATGGAAAGCCAAACCATAACTAGGGGGGGCAGAAGGGGGACAGAAGGGGGACAGGATCTGACTCTAAGTCTCGGTTGAGCAAGGGACATCGGGCACTGGCCAGTGGGGGATTTAAGACTCACGTGACCTCTCCACGGACGGCGCCCGGGATCTTCTCCTTGAGTTCTGTAGCCTCTGTGGTAAGCGGTTTCGATGGTTCACGGAGCCCGAACGGCCCAGGTTGCGTGGGAGAAGAACAAGCCAGTCTGGTATCGGTACCGGGTCCACTTCCAGGAACGTGAAGAAAGCTGGTAAGTCTGCCTGTGTGCGGAGAGTGCAGGTGTTGGTTCCGTTGCGGAAGGTGACAGCCAACGGATAGCCCCACCGATATGTGCAGTTTCTTCTCCTGGCCAGGTCTAATGCAGGTCTCAGCAGTGCTCTCCTCTGAAGCGTGGCCCTGGAGAGGTCCGGCAATATTTTTATAACCGCTCCGTCAAAGCTCACCTCTCCAAGGTCCCAGGCCTTCCGCAGGATTTGTTCTTTAAGAGAGTATCTGTGTATTCTGCAGAGCACATCCCGGGGTCTCTCCGGGTCTGTCGGTCTCGGTCCCAGCGTCCTGTGGACCCTGTCTAGCTCCACTGTTGGTGCCGGAGATTCTCCCAAGATTTTGTGGAATATGGCAACTACCGTTGCCGCTAAGTCCTCTGTGCCGGTGGCTTCAGGGAGGCCCCGCAGCCGTAGGTTGTTCCTCCGGCTACGGTCCTCCAAATCTTCCATATGGAGCTGTAGGTTCACGGCGGTGTTTTCTTGGGTGACTCGGGCCTGTTCCAGCTCCGCGACCCGCTGTGTCAGTGATTGTAATGCCACTTCTCCCGTCTCCACTCTCTCGGAGATCTCCTGTAGCTCCTCTCTGACCTCCTGTATGTCACGGCTGTGGGCTTCTTCCACCCGGAGGATGAGGGCCTCTATGTCATTTTTGGAAGGCAGAGCTTCAAAATCTGCCTTTGTAGGCAAGGCCTGTAGAATAGCTCTCAGATCCTCCGGGACCATGTTTAACTGCTGCGAGTGCTCTGCCATTCCCGTTGTGTCCTGGTCGGGTGACTCCTGTGGGGATACCGGGACCGTCAGCCGAGTAGAGACTGCCGGCTCTTCCTTGGAAGTTTCTTCTGTTCCGTCGCTTGCACGTGGCGCCCGGTCAATGGCGCCCAGAGCGGGTCTGGGTGTATCAGTAAAATACCGCTGAATACTGCTTTGCGGTGTCCGTGATGGGGTCCCGCTTGTCGACGATCGTGTCTTATATCTTTTGTTGGATATCATGCCTCAAAGGATGCTGTCTGCAATGCTGGACGGGCCGGGGAGATCAGGAGCTCTCATAAAAACCTCCTCACTCGGCCATTGCTAAGCCACGCCCCATATAAAGTTTTTTAATCTGCCCAACAACAAATTAGAAAAAAATAAAAAAAGCATAAAGAATGCAAATCACAGCAAAATTGCAGTAAAAAAGCATTTGTGCAAAAATGCACAGCAAAAAGCACTGCAGAAACAGATCCAGAGGAAACAGGTGTGAACGGAGCCTGGGCTCTAATTCTATAACACTTGGCCTCTTACCACTCATTGGCATAACTGCCAAGTGTCCTGAGGGAGTCTCTGTATTTTGGGCCCTTGGCAGAGTGGCAGTGGGGTGTTGGGTGCTGGAATGCTATTAAGTGAATGTTCACTTCGCTTATTAAATAGGTTGAAGCTGTGTTGAGTTTGTATATCCAACCATGTGTAAGGGAAATTAAAAAGCAGAATTTTTCTTATCATCTCATCACATTTTGACCATTATGTATGTGATATAATCTTCTTACCTGAAGACTGCACACCAATGTAGGAATATTAGTGACACAAAATTATTTTATTTGCACATTTATGTTGACCTCTGATATGAGCGGTTATTCTTTATCATGATAATCAATGCTGGACTGTGAGTTATTATATGGCCCCTTCCTTATCTAGAAATTTGAATATATTTGGGATGTATCTGTGGCCATTTAGACCTATGGCAACATGGCCGAGTGGCCGGTCTCCTCCTGTAAGTGGGGGTAAAGTGGACTACAAAAAGATGTCCGACGTTAGAGACTGGAGGACACCCGTGAGAGCGCCTGTTTTGAGGAAACTAGTTGGAGCGACATCCCAGTTCTGACGTTACGCCGCTGCACAATCCTGGGTCATCAGCCGCTCTCTCATTACGTTTTTACTGTGTTTTTTCGCTGTCACATTGTTCTAATTGAATGACTGTCTCTGTTCTACAATAAACCTTTGTTTAAATGGCTACACTATCCCTGACTTTCTGTTGGCTCCTTGGGCTCTAACTGTTCCAGTGGGAGTTGCCTTTTGCTGCTGCCTCAGGCTCGGTTCACACTGCCGCGACATGGGATCCGACTTGTGGGACTCTAAGTCACATGACATGTGAAATCCCATGTTAGTCAATGAGAGCCGTCTTAATTAGCACTACTGACGTCGCTCTGACTTTAGAAAAGATTCCTGTACTACTCCAAGGCAACTTCTATCAGACTTGTGCCCATAGACATTAATGGAAGTCGCCTCCAAGTAGGATCCTCATCTATATTGATGTGATTTGGATTAGACATTACAGGAAGATTACCCAGGCATTCCCTGAAAGACGCTTCAAAGTCACATCAAATCAATATGTATTCTGCTACATATTTTTTGGTAAAAAAAAATCCCAACAAACGTATATTGATTGGTTTGCACAAAGTTTATAGTGTCTAAAAACTCTGGTATATATACTGAAATGTTTATTTTTTAAAATGTATTTTATACTAGTAATGGCGGTGACCAGCGACTTATAGCGGGACTGATATTTTGGTGGACAATTGACATTAACTGACACATTCTGACATTTTGTGGGAACCAGTGATACTAATACAGTGATCAGTGCTAATAATATACACTGTCACTGTACTAATGACACTGGCTGGGAAGGGGTTACACATCTGGGGTGATCAAAGGGTTAATTGTGTGCCTAGCCAGTGTTTTTGTGTTTACTATGTGCTGTTTTTACTAAGGGAAGTTGCGGATTTCCCTGAAACAAAATCCACCACTTCCCTGCTGACAAAACAGAACTCTGCCTTGTTTACATAGACAGAGCTCTGTTCTGTGTCTCTCCTCGCCAATTGGCGGGCTGCCGATGGACATCTATTGGCTGGCACCCGCTGATCAGCTTGTGTTGTGTCTAATCGCCCCCTCCATCCCCTTAATAATTTTGAAGCCTTTTTCTAATTCTCTTTCTAATTCAACAACGTCTATTCTGAGGATTGGTGACCAAAACTGAACTGCACATTCAAGATGAGGATGAACCAGTGTTTTGTAAAGGAGTAGAATGATCAGTGTAATACAGAGAGAGGGGAAATATCACTCACCAGATATACGATTACCACAATCAGTGCTAACAATATTACTGGGAATACCATGAGACCAACCGTGAGATATCGCCTTGCATATGAATAGGAATCTGTGAAAGAGAAAAAGCAAAGTACACACAATGTATAAAATTGATACACATGTGATTAATATACAATGTATCAGTTTGTATTATTGGTGGTCATGTGACATCTCCCCTGTATAATCCTCCATCAGGAGAGCAGAGAAGAGACAACAAGACACAATGTTACTATTCTGTATCACGCTCCCACTATGATCCCCCAGAGCCCGGAGCACTTCAAGTTTGGGGGGCCCCTCAACATAGAAATGTAATTATATGACAAATAAAAAAAGTGAACTGAAATGAATGATAAATCGCGTTTGTTCTAAAATGGTTCGAACAAACCTATTGGTTAGAAGTCAACTTGTCAGGGACATGGCATGTGCAGACGTGCATTTGCAGGTGCCCGTCTTGGATAAAAGGAATGGATGGCTGCACACCGAGGTAGTGATGAATCTCTTTCTTGTAAAATCCATAACATGAATAACACCAATGGACAGGCAAACAGGTACCTTGAATTCCTTTTATCCAAATTGCATGGCCGGCGAGCCGAGACTAGCACCCTTGGGAGGAGTCCATTCCCCAGCCTATCTGGTTCCATCACTCACCTGAAGCGGCATTTTCTTTTCCTATTAGGTGCCCTTCTTGCCGGGCACAGGCTAACGCCTATGCGCATACGCGGGGACATTATCGCTAACAGGTGAACGCATATGCGCATGTGCGAAAATACACACGCGCGTTAGCCATTAATGCTGGCTCTGACAGCAGCTGAACTAGTGTAGTGCTGTCGGATTTGCAGCTTTACCCTGTGTTCTGATCCTGTGCCTGTATCTGATCCAGTATTTGACTCGGATTCCTGACCTCGCTGCTGTCTCCAGTCCTGACCTTTGGCTTGCCTTGACCCTGATTATTCCTGCCTGCCTAATTTCCTGTTGCCAAACCCGGCTTGAACTCTGACCATTCTCTGCCTGCTGTTTATGATAGACTGGTCCTTTTTTGAATGACCTGGCTTATCTGACTCTGCTCCAGTCTACTGCTTCCAGCCCATGTAGATCCGGTAACACTGACCTGCATCCACAGAATACCTGCATCTACCGTCTGCTGCTCATCCGTCCAGTCTGGTCCTGCTACTCATCAGCTACCACTACTGCCACCAACGGAGGTCTTTGCAGGCCCTCTTACCTCACCGTGCTCTCGCGGCCACTGTTGCCACTGTGGTCCTTGAGCTGGGGCTGTACGAGAGGTCTCCATCTATTTGTCAGGCTCTCCCAGATGGTACATAAAACAACTTCACTATTACACTGGGTGGAAGAAAGGTCCTCTATGTTCTGCTGATTTCGTCAGACACTCTGCTATGTCATTTTAGCCAAATTTCGATCCAGGGCCACGCTGTCCAAAATTCGACCAATCTCGTAATTTCGGGTTAAACTTGCTAACAAATTTTTATCCTATTCGCGATGGCAGAGTGTTGGATTTGCCCCTTTAACCAATCAGGGTCAAGCGGAGGAGTGAGCTTCTCTCTGTTTCTCACTGCAATAAATCATTGCTGGTCAATAACTTCACTCCTACATGATGGGGTCAGGACTGTTGTCTGGCACCGTGTGTTAGTGTGAGACAGGGGGGGATGGGGAAGAGAGGGACAGATGAAGCTGTGCTGTGCTGGAGCTCACCCTCCTCTCTTACTTTCTCTCCTGCAGTCCTGCAGCTCCGCTCGGGCTGAAGAACGGAGCTGCCGATGTCACTTCCGGCTTTCGTCTGTTTCGCGAAACCCAGCCGGAAGTGACCTCAAGATTTGAAAAACAATGCTCCCGCCTGTAGAATCACAGTGATTCTATGAGCGGAAGCTACTTGGCGCTTTGTATTTCTCCGTTAGGCGGGTTATTAGCCCGCAAATGAAGGGACACGTCTGCAATCTTGTGATTGCATTGAAGTGGCGCTTCCCATAGTGCACTGCGTCCGGCTCCACAGTGCACTTTGTTAAATTACTTTTTTTTTTTTTCATTTTCTTTTTTTTTTTACTACAGGGGGGGGGGGCGTCACCCGGCCGCCACTGGTTAAAATGTAAAACATCTGCCAGAAGCCCTCATCCCTTTCTTTACCTCTGAAGTTTAGCTTAACTGTTCTGTATCCTGATACCCACACACACTGTTTATTTTATTATTTATTTTTTTTATAGTAAAAGTAATTTTATAATTATTACTTTTTTTTTACTTTTTTTTTCTAAAGGAAATTGTCTATTTTGCCCCCTGATAAATCCGACACTGGACAGGATGACCTCAAACTATAAACACCCCAATACATGGAATACAACATGACCCCCCCCCCCCCCCATAGTCACCAATACCTTCTGTTTCCAGCATTCTGATGAACATCGTATCATTGATCAGCCGGTATTCCCGGATCTCCTCACTGACCGGGTTTGTGATCCTGACCCGGAATCTCCTCTCGGTGTCGTCTCTCTGCACACTGGGGATAATCAGCGTCCTATTGTCATCTATCAGCCGGTATCTTTCAGGGAGAGGCTCCCCGTACACCTCCCAGGTCACAGCGCTCTCTTCTCCAGAGAACTGGACCCTCACCGCGACCTCCTCACCCAACCGGCTACAGTTACTGGTGATTTTGGAGATGTGAACTCGATCTGGAATTATCAAATGTAGGACAGTCACCATCAGAAATCGGTCATAGGTCACCAGCATAGAACCCAGATACATGGTATAAATACTAACACATACAAATAAAAGCGCAATGCACATAACAACCTGTAAAAAAAATATTAAATTAAAGAATAGTCTTCATCTCTGTGTGTGATCTTGAATAGTAAATATATGCACAGATATGTATCACTCAGTACTCCAGGTGAATCCCACCATCTACTGACCTGGAACTCACAGCATCAGAATGACCACTTTATTAAAAGCAAGTCAAAGTGCATTTCATTATCTCCTCTTCATGGAATCAAACTTCCTTCCCTCTATAGTGTGGAACTCTATATACACTGAGCAAAATTATAAGCGCAACACTTTTGTGTTTGCCCCTATTTATCATGAGCTGAACACAAAGATCTACGACTTTTTCTATGTACACAAAAGGCCGGTTTCTCTCAAATATTATTCACAAATCTGTATAAATCTGTGTTAGTGAGCACTTCTCCTTAGCCATCCACCTTACAGGTGTGGCACATCCAGATGCTGATTAGACAGCATGATTATTGCACAGGTGTGCTTTAGGCTGTCTACAATTAAAGTCCACTCTAAAATGTGCAGTTTTACTGTATTGGGGGGGGGGGGGGGGTCCGAAAACCAGTCAGTATCTGGTGTGACCACCATTTGCCTCATGCAGTGCAGCACATCTCCTTCACATAGAGTTGATCAGGTTGTGTATTGTGGCCTGTGGAATGTTGGTCCATTCCTCTTCAATGGCTGTGCAAAGTTACTGGATATTGGCAGGAACTGGAACACGCTGTCGTATTTTCCGATCCTGAGCATCCCAAACATGCTTAATGGGTGACATGTCCGGGGAGTATGCTGGACATGCAAGAACTGGGACGTTTTCAGCTTCCAGGAATTGTGTACAGATCCTTGCACCATGGGGGTGCGCATTATCATGCTGCAACATGAGGTGATGGTCGTGGATGAATGGCACAACAATGGGCCTCAGCATATTCTCACATATTATCACGTAGTATTTATCTCTGTGCATTCAAAATTCCATCAATAAAATGCACCTTTGTTTGTTTGCCAATAACATATGCCTGCCCATACGAGAACCCCACCGCCACCATGGGTCTCTCCATCCACAACATTGGCATCAGCAAACCGCTCACCCACACAATGTCATACACACTGTCTGCCATCTGCCCTGTACAGTGAAAACCCGGGATTTATCCGTGAAGAGAACACCTCTCCAAAGTGCCAGACGCCATCGAATGTGAGCATTTGCCCACTCAAGTTGGTTATGACGACGAACTGCAGTCAGGTGGAGACCCCGACGAGGAGCATGCAGATGAGCTAAGACATTTTCTGACAGTTATGTGGCGTACACACGAGCGGACTTTCCCGCGGGAATGTCCGCCCGTATGTGGGCGCCGGCGGACTTTTTGGCGCCAAAAGTCCGGCGGACTAGGTTTTAAGTTTTGTTTTAAAATTGTCCGCTGAACTGGGCAGTCCGGCGGACAATCCCGCGGTTAGTACGCTAGTCCGCCGGACTTTTGGAAATGAACGGACTTGCCGATCATCGGAAAGTCCGTTCATTTAGCACGCAACTTCAGGTAGACGGGGCTTGCGAAGGCAGTGAATGCCGCCGAGCTAGCCCCGTCACCTGGCATGGATTTAAAGGGAATCCCCACACCGAAAAAATGGCGTGGGGGTCCCCCCCAAATCCATCTCAGACCCTTATCCGAACACGCAGCCCGGCCGGCCAGGAAAGGGGTGGGGACGAGCGAGCACCCCCCCTCCTGAGCCGTACCAGGCCGCGTGCCCTCAACATGGGGGGTGCCGACCCCCAGACGACAGCGGCGATGACGAAGAAGGTAGCTGGTCTCCTCTGCTCGGTAAAAGAGCTAGGTAAAATGGCGGAGGAGTCCGGCGAGAAGACCCCCCAAGACAGAAGAAGACCCCCGGAGCAGTGCAATAAAATATTTTGAAAAAAATTGTGTGTTTTTTTTTATTTACACTTTACACCTTAGGTGAATGGGTAGGGGTACATTGTACCCCATACTCATTCACATAGGGTGGGGGGCCGGATCTGGGGGCCCCCTTATTAAAGGGGGCTCCCGGATTCCGATAAGCCCCCCGCCCGAAGACCCCGACAACCAATGGTCAGGGTTGTCGGGAAGAGGCCCTTGTCCTCATCAACATGGGGACAAGGTGCTTTTGGGTGGGGGGGGGGGCCGCACAGAAGGGGGGGGGCCCCCCATTAGGGATAAGCCGAACACCCCCGGGTTCAGTTCGCACCAGAACCTGCAAAAGGACCGAAAGTTTGCACGAATATTCAAACCCTATTAGTTACAATAGACGCGAACTTTCGAAATCTAAAGTGCTAATTATAGCGGCCAATATTCATGTTAATGTCATAAAAGAGGTTTGGGGACCCGGGTCCTGCCCAAGGGGACATGTATCAATGCAAAAAGAAGTTTTAAAAACTGACGTTTTTTCGGGAGCAGTCATATTTAATGATGCATAAAGTGCCAAAAAAAAAAAAGTGAAATATTCCTTTAAAAATGGTACCGGGGGGGGTGGGGGGGGGGGTGTCTAAAATATGCCTGTGAAATGGCATGTGTTTCCCGTGTTTAGAACTGTCCCTGCAAAAAATGACATTTGTAAAGGAAAAAAATAAAGCCATTTAAAACTGCTTGTGGCTTTAAAGTCATGTCTTGTCCTGGCAATATGGATGAAAATCTTTGAGAAAATGGCATGGCTACCCCATTACCCCCCCCCCCCCCACCCCAGCCCATTACCAGCCCCTTTTGGGTCTTGTATGGATATTAAGGGGAACCCCGCACCCAAAATAAAACCCTATACCTACAACCCTATATACTCTGAACAGCAGTATACAGGCGGTGCAAACAAGACAGGGACTGTAGGTTTGTTCTTGTCTTAAGTAGAATATGTTTGTAATTTTGAACAGGTACATTTTTAAGTGTAGCTCCATCCAAAAAAATCTATTTTTAAGCTTTTCAGAGAACATAGGGAAGGGTTATCACCCCTGTAACATTTGTTTTGCTGTCTGTGCACATGTTCAGAACATTTCACCTCACTTTCCGTCCCAATGACAAATGTTTTTAGAAAAGTGGGGTTTTTATTGAAACAAGGATTGGTGATAAAGCATCAGTAGAGAGGAGATACCTTTTTCCCAAATTAAATCTAACAGGATAGAATTTCACTTCCTAGGGGTAGATTTCCTCTCACTTCCTGTTTTCTCCATCCGTTTGCAAGTAGGAGCCGTTTGTAAGTTGGATGTTTGAAAGTAGGGGCCTGCCGTATATACTCTGCAGAAATTTGCCCCATTAGATGTTGGTGTTGCCACAACACTGTAAGCCCTCACAGTTACTCTTGGTGGGTACAGGAATGGGCCCTGCTGAGAATTATTAGATCAAAATTTGTAATTGCATGCACCTGCTGAACAGGGCCAGAAAAATTGGGCCTTTGGTGGTGGACGGTGTTGCCACAAGACTGTAAGCCCTCACAGTTACTCTTGGTGGGCACATGAATGGGCCCTGCTGTGAATTATTAGATCAAGAATTGTAATTGCATGCACCTGTTGAACAGGGCAGAAAAATTGGGCCTTTGGTGGTGGTGGTGGACGGTGTTGCCACAACACTGTAAGCCCTCACAGTTACTGTTGGTGGGTGCAGAAATGGGCCCTGCTGAGAATTATTAGATCAAGATTTGTAATTACACGCCCCTGTTAAACAGGGGCTGACAAATTGGGACTTTGGTGGTGGGGGTGGACGGTGTTGCCACAAGACTGTAAGCCCTAACAGTTACTCTTGGTGGGTGCAGGAATGGGCCCTGCTGTGAATTATTAGATCAAGATTTGTAATTACACGCCCCTGTTAAACAGGGGCTGAAAAATTGGGCCTTAGGCACTGTTGCTGGTGCCACAACACTGCAACCCCTCACAGATACTGTACTTGGAGCACAGCAGTCAGACCTGTTGCGAAGCATTGCATAAAAAATTGTAATTACACGCCCCTGTTAAACAGGGGCTGAAAAATTGGGCCTTAGGCCCTGGTGCTGGTGACACAACACTGCAACCCCTCACAGATACTGTACTCTGAGCACAGCAATGAGACCTGTTGCAAAGCATTGCATAAAAATTGTAATTACACGCCCCTGTTAAACAGGGGCTGAAAAATTGGGCCTTAGCCACTGGTGGTGGCACACAGAAACAAAAATGTTCTTCCAAGCTATCATCAGGAATGGATCATTGAGGAGGAAGAGGATAGTCAGTCAACATAACAGGACAGTCACTCAGAATCAGCATAGGCAGTCTTGAAGGGATGTGACATTATAAATTATTCAGTTATATCAGCTTCAGGTGCCTGGTAGCTGGTGGTGATCCAAGACTGATTCATTTTTATGAAGGTCAGTCGATCAACCAAGTCGGTGGACAGGCGCACCCTGTGATCGGTGACAAAGCCTCCAGCAGCACTGAATGTGTGTTCGGAAAGAACGCTGGATGCAGAACAGGCCAGTAGCTCAATTGCATACTGTGCAAGCTCTGGCCAGTGATCCATCCTTAAAACCCAGTAAGCCAGAGGATTTTCAGTGGGAAAGGTGTCCAAGTCTGACTTTGCCCCTAGGTATTCCTGCACCATGTATATCAGACGCTGGCGATGGTTGCTGGAACCGATCATACCTTGGGGCTGTGGTCAGAGGTCCACCTTCCCCACCGTTCCTTCTGCTACTGACCGAAGCCTCAGCAACTCGTTGTCCAGGACCAGGAGTTTGTAACCTCCCAGTCTCTGGGAACGCGTTGCACAGACCTTTCTGCAAGGCCTCCCGGAGATGTTTCATCCTCTGCTCCCTCTGCGACGGCAAGATAAGGTCCGCAACCTTACCCTTGTACCGTGGATCAAGGAGAGTGGCCAGCTAGTAATGGTCCCTCTCCTTGATCCGAAGAATACGAGGATCCTTCAGCAGGCTTTGCAGGATCAGGGAGGCCATGCAACGTAGGTTAGCTGAGGCATTCGGTCCGGAGTCTTCTGGGTCACTGAGGACGACATGATCCGCAGCCACCTCCTCCCAGCCACGTACAAGTCCACTGGTTTGTTGGGACTGTAAATCATCCCTAAAAGACTGCTGCTGCTGATGCTGAGTGCCAGGCTCCACCTCCATGCTGACACAATCCTCCTCCTCCTCCTCATCCTCTTCCTGTGTGATGGGTAGGAGAGAAGGAACACTGTCTGGATAAAGGGGGCCTTGAGAGGCAAGGAAGTCCTCTTCTTCCTGCCTCTGTTCTGCCTCAAGTGCCCTGTCCATTATCCCACGCAGCGTATGCTCCAACAGGTGGACAAGAGGTACAGTGTCACTGATGCATGCACTGTCACTGCTCACCATCCTCGTGGCCTCCTCAAATGGTGACAGGACAGTGCATGCATCCCTGATCATGCTCCACTGGCGTTGGAAAAAAATCTGAGCTCCCCTGACCCTGTCCTGGTGCCGTAGTCGCACAGGTACTCATTGATGGCCCTCTGCTGCGTGTGCAGTCACTGCAGCATGGCCAACATTGAGTTTCACCTGGTGGGCATGTCACATAAAAGGCGGTTCTTGGGCAGGTTCAACTCCTTTTGCAGCTCAGCCAGCCAGCACTGGCATTATATGATTGGCGGAAATGCACACAGACTTTCCTGGCTTGCCTCAGGACATCCTGTAAGCCTGGGTACCTGCCCAAGAACCGCTGCACCACCAGGTTAAGGACGTGAGCCATACAGGGCACATGGGTTAGCTGTCCTTGTCGCAGGGCGGAGAGGAGGTTGGTGCCATTGTCACAAACCATCATTCCTGGCTTAAGCTGGCGTGGCCTCACCCCTTGGCCTGCCCCTGCAGAGCTGACAGAACCTCTGCCCCAGTGTGGCTCCTGTCCCCCAAACACACCAGCGCAAGCACGGCATGGCATCTTTTTGCCTGCGTACTTGCGTAGCCCCTTGGACGCCTACGGAGCACCACTGGTTCCGAGGACAGAGCACTCGAAGAGGCCATGGAGGAAGAAGAAGAGGAGGGGGTGGAGGAGAGAGGTGTGTCACAACCAGTAGTAGCATTTTAGGAGGCGTGGTGGCGGAACAACCTCCAACACTACTGCACCTTGTCCTGCATCCTTCCCAGCTGCCAAAAGAGTGACCCAATGGGCCGTGAAAGACAGGTAACGTCCCTGTCCATGCCTGCTGGACCATGAGTCAGCGGTAATATGCACCTTACCGCTGACCGCCCTGTCCAGCGAAGCATGGACATTGCCTTCCACATGCCGGTAGAGAGCCGGAATCGCCTTCCGTGAGAAAAAGTGGCGTTTGGGAACCTGCCACTGAGGAACCGCACATTGAACAAACTCACGGAAGGGGGCTGAGCCTAGCAACTGAAAAGGCAGCAGTTGAAGTGCTAGCAATTTAGCCAAGCTAGCATTCAACCGCTGGGCATGTGGATGGCTGGGAGTAAACTTCTTTTGACGGTCCAGCAGCTGGGGCAGGGAAATTTGCCTGGTAGAATCGGACGTCGTTGTACTGCTAGCAGAGTGCCCTCAAGTACTTGGCCGTGACACACCTAATTCTACACCTTCATTCCTCTCAGTGCAGCTTTCAGAGAGGACTGAAGGAATAGTGGGGTTGTAGATCCCAGCTGATGAGAAGCAAGGAGAGGTCCGCTTTGTTCTTTGGTGTGGGTCTTTAATGTGCGCTTGCCAACGAGCTGCATGGCAGGTCAACATATGTCTGGTCATGCTTGTGGTGCCCAAGCGGCTGATGTTTTGGCCACGCCAGATACGCTTGAGACATATGTTGAAAATAGCAGTGGTGCGATCTGATGCACTCGTCTCAAAAAAGGCCCACACCAAAGAACTTTTGTAATAACGTGCAGAGGCAGCGCCCTGCACAGGCGGAGCTCTGCGGTGTGATTCAGTTGGTGTGCTGGCCTCAAGCTGGCCCCTGGAGGGCATCCTGCCTTGTTGGAGATGTGCCGCCTCCTCCTCCTCTCTCCCTTCAGGCACCCACGTGGAGTCAGTGACCTCATCATCCCCTCACTCTTCACCACTGAAGCAAACCTGGCAGTAAGCTGCAGCTGGTGGAACATGACTGCCAGATTGCTGTCCTTGAGCATCCCCTCTCTCTGCACTCACGCTACTGTCTTCCTCTAGCTGGGTATCATCATCCGAGCCTTCAAAACGCTGGGCATCCTCCTGGAGCATGTACCCATCACTGTGCTCAAACAGTTCGGGGGACTCCTCAGGAGGACATGGTGGGTCTAGGGAAGGGGTGCCTGATGATGCCATTGAGTACGCGTTGGCAGCTGCTTTGCCAGTACCCTGAGCCTGGGTGAGAGAGGATGAGGAGGATGAGGAGGGCTTGGTCATCCACTCTACCAAGCCTTCGGCGTGATGCGGCTCAACATGTCCAGCTGCCGAAAAGAAGGACAAGCGTGTCCCATGGCCGCGTGCTGATGACGATGCACCACGTCCACGACCAGCACTGTTGTCTCTAGATACAGAGCCTGCTTGCCCTGTTTTCTTGCCTCGGGACTGTCTGCCTCTCCTTCTCAGTCTTCCAGGCATTGTAGTGGGTAGTGTATATTGTGCTTGAGTCACACAGCACACACACTAACTCCTGCAGATGGCTGCCTTAGATGACAACAACAGGGCCTTAGGGCAGATAGAGGCTGAGGTGGTGGCTGCCTTAGATGACAACAACAGGGCCTTAGGGCAGATAGAGGCTGAGGTGGTGGCTGCCTTAGATGATAACAACATGGCCTTAGGGCAGATAGAGTCTGAGGTGGTGGCTGCCTTAGATGACAACAACAGGGCCTTAGGGCAGATAGAGGCTGAGGTGGATTGTGTGCTGTGCTGTACTCACACAGCACACACACACACACGCTAACTCCTGCAAATGCCTGGCTGGCTGCCTTAGATGACAACAACAGGGCCTTAGGGCAGATAGAGGCTGAGGTGGTGGCTGCCTTAGATGACAACAACAGGGCCTTAGGGCAGATAGAGGCTGAGGTGGTGGCTGCCTTAGATGACAACAACAGGGCCTTAGGGCAGATAGAGGCTGAGGTGGTTTATTGTGTGCTGTGCTATACTCACACAGCACACACACACACACGCTAACTCCTGCGATGGCTGGCTGGCTGGCTGCCTTAGATGACAACAACAGGGCCTTAGGGCAGATAGAGGCTGAGGTGGTGGCTGCCTTAGATGACAACAACAGGGCCTTAGGGCAGATAGAGGCTGAGGTGGTTTATTGTGTGCTGTGCTATACTCACACAGCACACACACACACGCTAACTCCTGCAAATGCCTGGCTGACTGCCTTAGATGACAACAACAGGGCCTTAGGGCAGATAGAGGCTGAGGTGGTGGCTGCCTTAGATGACAACAACAGGGCCTTAGGGCAGATAGAGGCTGAGGTGGTGGCTGCCTTAGATGACAACAACAGGGCATTAGGGCAGATAGAGGCTGAGGTGGTTTATTGTGTGCTGTGCTATACTCACACAGCACACACACACACACTCGCTAACTCCTGCGATGGCTGGCTGGCTGGCTGCCTTAGATGACAACAACAGGGCCTTAGGGCAGATAGAGGCTGAGGTGGTGGCTGCCTTAGATGACAACAACAGGGCATTAGGGCAGATAGAGGCTGAGGTGGTTTATTGTGTGCTGTGCTATACTCACACAGCACACACACACGCTAACTCCTGCAATGGCTGGCTGGCTGGCTGCCTTAGATGACAACAGGCCAGAAGGGTAAAGGTGGTTTAATGTGATACTGCAATGCTGTACTAACAGCACGCACACACTAGACTAATCCCCAGAATCACAGCAGATAATTTCAGCACTTAGCATCAGCAGAATGAATAAAACAGCAGACAATGTCAGCAGCAGCACTCAGCAGAATGAATAACACAGCAGACAATGTCAGCAGCAGCACTCAGCAGAATGACTAACACAGCAGATACTGTCTGTCAGCACAGTGCAGAATGAATCACAGCAGATAATGTGACTGAAACAGTCACTGACTAACGCTGGAACACACTACACTAGGCCGCCAGAGCGGCGGCCTTATATAGTGTGGGGCGTGTCCTAAACCCCCTGAGCTATAATTGGCCACAGGCATCCTGCCTGTGGCCAATCATTGCTCTCCTCGCCGCTGGCTCTATGATTGGCCAAGCATGCGGGGTCACTGAGTGCATGCTTGGCCAATCATCAGCCAGCAATGCACTGCGACTGGCGCAGTGCATTGTGGGCCGTTCGCATCACACGAATTTGATGCAAATGGCCCAAATAGTTCTGGGCTCGACGAGCGGTCGAACGCCCGATGTTCGATTCGACCATAGTGTACTCACTTTGCAGATGCTGACGTAAGGGGGGCCTTGAGTCACCAGAGTCCGCAATGTTCCCCTTTACATCTCTTGCCCTCTAAGGGGGGAACGATACAGACTCTGATGTAAAGGGGAACTCTCGGGATGTATGGAGAGATGCTAACATAAGGGGGAACACCGTGGACTCTCATGCAAGAGGAACTCTGCAGGCTCTGATGTAAAAGGGGAATGCTTCAGACTGTGATGTAAGGGAGAACTCTGCAGCTTCTGATATAAGAAGGACGTCTCCAAACTGTTGACCAGAGACCCCCGTACATCAGAGTTCCTCTTTACATACCAGAGTCTGCAGTGTTCCCTCTTACATCTGGGTCTGCAGTGTTCCCTCTTACATCTGGGTCTGCATTGTTCCCTCTTACATCTGGGTCTGCAGTGTTCCCTCTTACATCTGGGTCTGCAGTGTTCCCTCTTACATCTGGGTCTGCATTGTTCCCTCTTACATCTGGGTCTGCAGTGTTCCCTCTTACATCTGGGTCTGCAGTGTTCCCTCTTACATCTGGGCCTGCTGGGTTCCCTCTGTGGACTCTGATGTAAGAGGGAACTCTGTGGACTCTGATGTAAGGGGAACTCTGTGGACTCTGATGTAAGGGGGAACTCTGTGGACTCTGAGGTAAGGGGGAACTCTGTGGACTCTGAGGTAAGGGGGAACTCTGTGGACTCTGAGGTAAGGGGGAACTCTGTGGACTCTGATGTAAGGGGGAACTCTGTGGACTCTGATGTAAGGGGGAACTCTGTGGACTCTGATGTATGGGGGAACTCTGTGGACTTTCCATAAAAAGGCCCACCAAAATCCTCAGCGCGAGGGCCATGAGGCTCTTAATCCAGCCCTGATCAGCACCCCTACATGAACAACTGCTTAAAATTCTCAAATACTACTACAGACTATACTGTATCTATCCATCTTTTAATCTACACACATGTAGTAAAGTCTTTTTTTTTTTTTACACATGAAGTATATTAAAAACAACTAAAAACCTTTTCCGGGTTCTGTCACGAACAGTCCGGCTATGAGCAAGTGTCCTAAGTGTACTGCGCATGCGCAGCGCATGCGCAGTACGTAGCATAAAGATTTTCGGAAATTGTCGGAAGATGAACGGCGCCTGCGCCATGAGTCGATGTGTAAGCCCCACCATCCAAGCGGACATAGGGCTACACAAACTTAGAGGGCTGCGCTCGGCTCTTTTATATTCTAACTCTATGTCCACTTGGATGGTGGGGCTTGAAAGTGGACTCACGGCGCAGGCGCTGTTCATCTTCGGCAATTTTCGGAATCTGGGTGTCCTGTGTACTGCGCATGCGCAGTACACAGCGGACACTTTGTGATGGGGGACCGCAAATGATAGTACACCGGGCCCAACACTCAATATATAAAGCTATACCTCATATTATTTATTTATTACATGCATTTATATAGTGCTGACACTTTATGAATTGCCATACATACTGTACATTCACATCATTCCCTGTCATCAAGGAGCTTACAATCTACAAAAGTCAATGTAGATATCAGCCAATTAACCCTCCAGCATCTATTAGGAGTGTGGGAGGAAACCCAGCCAGAAGATGCAAACTCCATGCAGATAGTGTTCTGGCTGAGATTCAAACCAAGGATCCCAGTGCTGCACAGCAGAAGCGCTAACCACTAAGCCATTGTGTCATTCTATTTGAAATAGATTTCCAACACAAAGACCTCCCTCACACAGAAGGTGCTTTTCAGGCATTTTAGCGCTAAAAATAGTGCCTGTGAAGAGCCTGAAAAACGCCTCCCCAGTGTGAGAGCCCGAGGGCGGTGCATTTGCAGGATGTTAGATAAAGTCCTGCAAGCAGCATCTTTGGGGCGGTTTAGGAGCGCTGTATACACCACTCCCAAAACGCCCCTACCCATGTAAATGAATAGGCAGCGCTGCTGAAGCACCTGCAAAGCGCTTAAAGTGGAGGGCCGGGCAAAAAAAAAAATTAAAAGTCAGCAGCTACAAATACTGCAGCTGCTGACTTTTAATAATCGGACACTTACCTGTCCCGGGGTCCAGCGATGCGGGGGAATGAGACCCCCCCCTCGTTCCCCGCTCCGCTCACGACGCCGGCATTCTTACTGTGGGAACCCGGCTGGGCTTCACAGCCGGGCACCCACTGCGCATGCGCGAGCGGCGCCGTGCGCCGTGATTCGACGCTCACTCATCTGGGACACATGACATGTCCCAGATGACTGTGCGTTGCCTACAGGAAGTGACTTTTAGCCCGGGCAATGAAGGTGGCAGACTTCGAGGGACCCCCTAGCAACAGGCATTTAGAGGTGAGTAAAAATTTTTTTTTTTTCCCAATTATTTTTTTTTAATTTTTTTTATGATTTTTAAGCCCCTTTTTGTTTTTTGGTTGCAACCCCACTTTAAGGGAACTTTTAACTCTTAATTTGGCTGCTAGCACTACGGTAAAGCGCAGCTAAAACTAGCAGTTCTTTACCGCTAGTGCGGCCGCTGCTGAGTGTGAAATGGGTAAAAGTTTTCTCCCACAGAGAGAAGTGTGATGCAGTATATGGACTCTTACCCAGAACACGGATCTCTGTAGACAACATTAGATAACGTGGAGCACAGTAACACCAGACATTATACACACAGGAATCCTCCTTCCTGGCGTGTGTCAGCTTCCAGCAGCCGCTCCCTGTGTCCAGTCTGATTCTGGAGTCATGAGATTTAGTGTGATTGTAATAACAGTGATTTTCCAGCAATGTCCTCTCCTCCCCTCTGCATTCTCTGTACAGCTCCACAGTAACATCATCCTCGGGACACTTCATATTACAGTCAGTGATGTCTGATCCGCTCTGTACATACACCGTTCCTGATGACACCGATATGATCCGCATACACAGGAGACCTGGGAGGAGAAGACAGATCAGAAATGTCAGCAGATCTTTCACAGTGTCCCTAAACTGCAATTTCTAGTGTAATGAATATGAATAGAAGAACAATATAACAAATATGACAAAAATGAAGATCACAGCAGACGGGGAAAAATAACAAAATGCACACATAGAATTAGAGCCGATATATGACAATGGCACAGTTACTGGTATGAATGCCACTTGAATGATCACTGATGGGAGACTGGTGGACTCATAGGACTGGAGCAAGTAAAAATGTGCACAGATGCATTATGGGAGATCGATGGACCGTTCCAGTACAGGAAGACCTGATCCCAGGATCACAGCAGTTGTAATAAATGGACATTTCTATACAGACAAGGACAGTACGGCTTTACTAAGAAAGAACGGAACTACATGTCACATTCCAGCCTAAATCCCCCAAATCAGGGGTAGTAGTGTAGGGTCACCAGACATCCCCTGATTGAGGACAATGTCCCCGGAACAAGTCTGTCCCCGGTTTTGTCCCCGGATTGGATTTGAACAGGGGCTGGGGCAATTTCAAAGACAGTCAGTGCAGAACCCTCTGCCGCTCCTACTAGCTTATGGGGGTTTATTTTTTTACATTATTTGTGCCCCTTTCTGATGATGATGTTCTGGTCGGAGCGGAGGGAATATTTCTTCAGTTTCCGGCACATGCTCATTCAGCTCCGCTCGCATGTTCTCCTGCCTTGGCTCAAGTCCCGGCCAGCCGCCTGCCTGTTTATCTCCTTGCCTTCCCTGGTGGAGTAATCTTCCTCCGCTTCCCACCCAGTAGTACCTGAGGCCCGGAGAGTAAGACTTGACAGGCTGTGAGGCGGTCAGCGGTGGCGGATATGGGCATAGAGTCACCGATTGCTGCCATTACTAGTAAGAAAAAAATATGTCCCCGGATTTCATTTTAAAAATATGGTCACCTTATAGTAGTGTGAGTAGAGTGCAGATCATCCTCCATTATCTTCTTCCCAATCCACAGCGGCCAAGGAAAGTGACAGCAGAAACCAGAAGTGACAAAATCCTCATTGCTTTCCGATTCTTACTAGTCAGGGGAGGTCGGTGAATGCAGATCCTGGGTGGGTAGGTGGGATAGTGTGGTGGGGGTTGCATGTCTATAAAGTACCCCTCCCCCACCTCTACCACCGACAAATCATATACACTGATTGCAGTAAAAGTGTTTTAGGCCCAGTTCACACCTATGCAAATTAGATGTGGCTTAGACCGCATCCAATTTGCAGGACATTTTAAAATACCTTCATTAGAACGAGGCTGGTTTACATATGTAGCGGGGGTGTTCCCCTTTTAGGGAAAAGACGGTTTCAGCCAGCAGAAGCAGGGGATAAGACTACCATTCCCATAACCCCCCGGGCTCCCGGGAGGTTGGATGTTCTCGCCCCAGAGGCTGATGGGAGAGGTGATGTAAGGGAGAGAGAAGGCCCGCCTCTTCCTCTTCTGATGCGGGGACGAGAGAGAGAGGAGACACCTGTGCGGACCGGCACTGCTGAGGGCCTGAAGCCTGGGCCTTGCAGCAGACTGAGGGAGAGCCTCACACCTTACTGCCAGCCGGAGTGGCACGGAGACTTTCGTCTGGCGGCAGTCGGTCGGAACGGGGACCGGAACGCAGGGGTTGTGGCGAACGAGGCCGGACACAGCCAGTGGAGGTCCCAGAACCAAGGACGGTATCCGGAGTGGTGAGCGAGCGAAAGCTCATCTTATGCTGTTGCTTTACACCTTATGCCTACTAGACTTCCAAGGCTATTACTTCAGTCTGCAGAACATTGTTTCTTCCTTTGTGGATTACAAATATCTTGTTTAAACCTATATGTGCACCACCTCTACAGATCTTGTGCCGGTGAAGAATATTGTGTTCCCTCAAGGACTGAGCTCCATTGTTAGGGATCAGGCCTGGTCCGTTAGGTAGTCGCAGTTAGATTGTTGCACCTCAGGGGTGCTTAGTACACGGTCGCTACACGTGGCGCTCCGTCCCCCCCCCCCCCCCCATTGCGGTTCAGTTATATTATTGTAATACATACTGCAGGGACCTGCTTATGTGTTGTAAGCCAAATGTTTGATGCATGTTACCACTTTTAAACTACCAGAAGTAAAGACAGTTATTTCAGCTAGAAGATTGTCTGTGAGTTTGAATCCATCACACTTAGAGCATAAGTAATTTCATGTGGTCCGAGACCGCATTCCCGGAATTGTTCCAACCTCACTCCTATAAGTAAGGAAAGGATATAGTGCTCACCCTCGTTTATTCCTTCGAGGTTTCTCTTGTTTGCCTAGCACTTAGTATTATGATAGTGTTTTACTGTAGCTTGTCTGTACTACTCGCTAATGAGGCCCCTGCCCTTCCATTAGCGTCAGTTCGATAGTTCTCGGTTGCAAGGCTTGTCCACGCGAGCTACAATCCTGCCTTCGATATATTGCTTAGGAAATGTATCTGTTTTGCTTTACCTGCAGTGTTTCAATCACTTGTTGTTTACTTGTAACATACACTACGTTGTAAACGTTGACTGTGTAAAACTGCTTGTTGTTATTACAATTTTCAATAAACTTTTCTTGGAAAAAAAAAAATAATAATTTCATGTGTGCTTAAATATGTGTATTAACTGTGCCAGAGCGGGTAGAGCAGATTGCCGGGGGGTTGGTGGAGCTGTACTCAGGGACCCAAATAAAACTTGCGGCCCTCTTAGTTGGGGGTATCGCTACACGTGGGGGCTCGTCATCCGGGATCCTGAGACAGCGGGAAAACCCGCCAGAAGGTACCGGCATGGACCCGACAGAAGTGGGACGGCGGTACACAATATGGGGCACTGACCCAGCCGCAGCAGCAGTTATTGAACTACCGGGGATATGGCAGGAAGAGGCAGTGAAGCAGCTCATAATGTCTCTATCCCCATGCCACAAAGCATGGATAATGGACATGAGAAATGATGCCAGGTGTACATACGCTCTGATAGAATGGAGAAGTGAGACCCCAGAGCAGTTTAGGAGTCAAAGCATACAAGCACTGGATGGCCAGACCTACCAATTGCTGCATGCGCTGCCGCGCAAGGGAGACTGTTTTCAAATGAAAACCATGCTATCCCCGAAGGCAGAAGAGCAGAAGGGCACAGAGAGTCCCGCACCTATACAAACCACTCTTAGCGCAGAACTGTGCGCTGTCTTGGGGGAGATTGTGACTCAGTGCAGAAGAGATCCCTGGGATTACCCGATGTCGGGATACAGAAAACTCCGGATGTTTTCAGGGAGGAAACCTGTACCCTCGGGGGAAGAGGCATTTGAAGAGTGGCTAGATGGCGCCACACAGGCTTTGGAAGAATGGGAAGTCCCAGAAGGTAGAAAGAAGCAAAGGATTGTTGAGAGCTTGAAGGGGCCTGCCTTAGAGGCCATACGCAACTTGAAGACAAGCAAGAAAGATTGCACTGCACAGGATTACTTAGACATCCTGGAGAGTGTGTTTGGTGGGACAGAGAAAATCACGGAGCTCCCCTATCAACTGGTAACACTGTTACCAGAAGACAGGGGAGAAGCTATCGGAGTATATGGGACGTATAGACAAGATCCTGCATAGGATTATCCTGAAGAAGGGGATAGATCCGGGGAAAGTAGACGAAGCCCGTGCTCAGCAGGTGATGAGGGGAGCCCAACCCCTGGACCCTGTCGCACTAATACTACGCACCCGGCAGGATGGGAAGAGCCTGGACTACCCCGATCTCATTCGGATGGTCAGAGAGGAAGAGGCCATGTTGGAAGAGAAACGGGAAAAACAAGTGATGGGGCCCACAAAACTTCCAGTGGCAACGGTCAGGTCGGCCTTAACCCCTGAAAGAGAGACAGAAGTAGATGCTCTGAAGTTACAGATGTCCCAGATGATGGAGATACTGACATCTCTGGTGGCGAAAGAGGCGCCCAGTCCAAAGAAAGAAGTAAGCAGGAGGGAACTATTCCCAGCTGTTTCAGCACCAGCATCCCCACCAGACTGGGGAGAGATGATCTGTTTTAACTGTGGGGGAGTTGGCCATATTGCAGCTGTATGTTCCAGTCCCAAGAAGAAGAAAACAGAGAGCCGCCAGCCGGGGGGAAACTCCAGAGGACCCCGGTGAAGGAGTCAACCGGGTGCCCACCACCTTCAGTGAGCTCCAGGAAGAACAGGATGAAAAGAAAGAGAGGCGATCAAACTCCTCAGAGGGAACTCAGGGTCCCTCAACCAAGATACAGTCCGGAGAAAGGGGACAAGACCCCTCCAAAGAGACACAGTACTCCTAAGCGAGAACCTCTAAAAAAGAGAAATAACAATATCCCTCAGCGGGTTCGTACTCCTACAAAGAGGGAGAAAATTAATGCATACCAGGCTCAGGAAAGAATAAAGCGCAAATCTAGTTGGAAAGAGAAGAGTCCGCAGAAGAAGGTAGCATCAACTCGGCCCTACCCAGAAGAGCTGGTTGGTCCATCTCCTACTGTACCCATCCAGGTGGAAGGAGTATACGCACAGGCCCTCCTAGACACTGGAGCACAAGTGACCTTATTGTACAGGGACTTCTATGATAGATACCCGAGTCATTTGCCTATCCAGAAGATAGAGGAGCTGGAAATATGGGGCCTGGGAACTCAGAGTTTCCCCTATGATGGCTACCTGCCCATACAATTGACCTTTGACCCATCCGTGGCTGGGAAGGCTGAAGTGTTTGACACCTTGGCAGTTGTGTGCCCTCGCCCGCCTGGAACCAGCAAGACTTCCCTGATTATAGGGACGAACACGGATCTAGTCCGAAGGCTTCTGACACCCCTGGTAAAGAAGCAGAATCATGCAGCTCCCAAGATCCATCCCATGCTGAAGACGGCCTATCAACGACTGGTCTTAGAGCAGAAGACCCCAAGTGAGGGGATAGGGAAGGTGTGGAGACTTGGGAGAGAAGGGGCGGTGCTACAGCCCGGAGAGGTAGCCTGCCTCAGGGCCACTGTGAAGCTTACCTGGGAGCAGCCTGGCCCCTTTGTCATGCTGGAATCCGACCCACTGGAGGGTCACTCAGGCCTGGAAGTGATACCGGAAGTAATCCCAATCAAGGCACTGAAGAAGGCCCGAGGGAGAGTCCCAGTGAGTGTGAGGAACCCCACGGAGCGGCCCGTAGAGATCCCTGCCAGGATGCTGTTGGGACAGGTGAGCCCTGCTGTCCCAGTTGGCTGGTCAGAAGTGAAAGGGACGGGTGAAGGAGAAGATGTTTGGAAGAAACTCTCCATGGAAAACCCGAACTTACCTGGAGCTTGGAAGGAGAGAGCCAAGGCCCAGCTGACCAGATGGGAGAAGATTTTCTCCAAAGATGAGTTTGATGTGGGGTGTGCGAGGAGTGCCACCCATCGAATCCGTATGCAAGAGGACAAGCCATTCAGGGAGAGAGTCAGTCGGGTTCCGCTGGCAGATCTGGAGGATCTGAGGGAACAGCTTGCAGAACTAAAGAAAACTGGAGTGATTCGGGAGTCCAGAAGCCCCTATGCCTCCCCAATAGTGGTGGTCCGGAAGAAGAATGGGTCGTTGAGACTCTGCATTGACTACAGAACTCTCAACAGGAGGACCATTCCTGATCAGTACACCACGCCAAGGATAGAGGATGCCTTACAGAGTTTGTCTGGAGCCAAGTGGTTCAGCGTGATGGATCTCAAGAGTGGGTACTATCAAATCCCCATGCATCCAGAAGATAGAGAAAAGACTGCCTTCATAACCCCAGTAGGGTTCTTTGAGTTTAACAGGATGCCTCAGGGCCTGTCTGGAGCTCCTGCTACCTTTCAACGCCTCATGGAAAGGACTGTTGGAGACATGAATCTCATAGAAGTCCTTGTGTACCTGGACGATGTCATTGGAGAAAACTTTGGAGGAACATGAAGCCAGATTGGAGAAAGTGTTGAGGAGGCTAGGCGAGGAGAGACTCAAACTTTCCCCGAGAAGTGTCGGTTCTACCAGTCTTCTGTGAACTATCTGGGACACATAGTGTCTGAAAAAGGAGTGGCTACAGACCCCGAGAAGTTGGAGGCAGTTACTTCGTGGCCAAGACCCACAACAGTCACCGAACTTCAATCTTTCTTGGGGTTCTGCTCCTACTATCGAAGGTTTGTGGATGGGTTTGCCCGTATTGCGAAACCCCTAACGAAGGGGAGGAAGATGGCTTGGGACCCAGGAGGCCCGGTGAGTTGGTTCAAGACCAGTGGAACTCAAGGTGTGAAGAGGCTTTCAGAACCTTGAAGAGGAGTCTCACCACGGCCCCAGTTTTGGCCTATGCTGACCCCACCAGACCATATGAGTTACATGTTGATGCCAGCCACGAGGGTCTAGGTGGAGTACTCTACCAAGAGTATGAAGATCAGCTGCGACCAGTGGCCTATGTGAGCCGGAGCCTGACCCCCTTTAGAGAAGAACTACCCCACCCATAAATTGGAGTTCTTGGCCCTCAAATGGGCAGTAGTCGACAAACTAAAAGACTACCTTTATGGGGCCGAATTTACTGTAAAAACAGATAACAACCCCTTGACCTACCTATTCACCACTGCCAAGCTGGATGCAACTGGACACAGATGGTTGGCGGCGTTATCTGGATTCAACTTTAGCCTCAAGTACAGGCTAGGGGCTGGAAATAGGGATGCAGATGCTCTGTCCCGAAGATCTCATGTCATGGCCGATGATTGGGAAGACTGGACCCAAGTGGCACCAGAAGGAGTGCGAGCCCTTTGTCAGGGGGCTGAACTCCAAGCCAGAGGAGGATCCAGAGCTGAAGAGATAGGAGTCACCACAGTGGGAGTCCCCAAACATTACTGTGGGGTAACTCGACTAGAAGAAGAGTGCCTACCGAAGCTGTCCAAGAAGGAGTTAAGGTGTGACCAATTGGAAGACCCCATGGGGAAATTGGTCCTGGAAGCATTGGAAAACAAGAGTCCAGAGGGACTTCGACATCACCCTTCCAAAGAGGCTCGCCTGCTGAGGAAAGAGTTAGATAAACTACAGGTACATCAGGGAGTGGTCTACCGAAGGGGCCCCTCTGATAGCTCAGAAGATAAGTGGCAGCTGTTTCTCCCAGAAAAGCATCGGGAGACTGTGTTGATTGCCTTACATGACCAGCATGGTCACCTGGGAGCAGAGAGAACCTTCCAACTTGTCAGGGACCGGTTCTATTGGCCCTGTATGAGGGCTGAAGTGGAGGAATATTGCCATTCTTGTGCACGATGCATTCAGAGGAAGACTTTACCTCATCAAGCTGCCTCAATGGGCCATCTGCAGAGTCAAGGCCCAATGGATCTGGTATGCATTGATTTTCTCTGCCTCGAACCCGATTTGAGTGGATTGGGAAATGTTCTGGTGGTAACCGATCATTTCACCCGTTATGCCCAGGCTTTCCCAACCAAAGACCAGAAGGCTTCTACCGTGGGCCAAGGTGCTCCTAGAAAAATACTTTGTTCATTATGGACTACCACAGAGAATCCACTCAGACCAAGGAAGGGACTTTGAGAGTCGCCTGATCCAGAAGTTACTGGACTCTTTGGGAGTAGAGAAGACCAGAACTACACCATACCACCCTCAAGGAGATGCCCAGCCTGAGAGGTTTAACCGGACCCTATTAAACATGCTTGGAACTCTAGAGACAGAGAAGAAGCAGCATTGGAGCCAACATATATCAGCTCTGGTGCATGCCTACAACTGCACCACAAGTGATGTGACGGGTTTCTCCCTCTACCGGCTTATGTTTGGGAGAGAAGCAAGATTGCCAGTGGATCTGGCCTTCGGCATTTCTCTAGACCATGCCTCTGCTGCCTCCCACAAAGGATATGTGGACCGACTGAGACACAGTTTGAAAATAGCTTACGAAAAAGCTCAGGCGGCCTCTGACCAGAGGGGGGCCCGAAACAAGCGGAACTTTGACCTGAAGGTTCGAGTACAAGACCTGCAGCCGGGGGACCATGTACTGTTACGCAATCTAGGGATCCCTGGAAAGCACAAGCTTGCTGATAGGTGGAGATCAGAGCCATACATCATCTGCAGAAAGCTACCTGGATTGCCTGTGTATAAGTTAAAGCCAGAAGGGAGAGTGGGGCCCTTGAAGACCTGGCATAGAAATCACTTACTCCCACTCACTGAAGCAGTCAGAATACCTCCAGTGAGAGACTTGCCTGAATCTGTTCCTATTCTGGATACTCCCAGACCCAACACTCGGTCCCAGACCTCCCAAGCTAGGGATGGACAAGACCCCCAACTGGCTGAAGAAGAGAAAGGAGATTTGAGTGGCTATGGCCTTCCTCAACTTCAGGAAATTCCACCATAGATCTTCCACTTACTGTGGATGTGGAAGATGGAACCTTGAACCCAGAAGTTACAGAGTTCGTTCCATCCAGTGTTGTGCCCGAGTGCTGGGAAGATATCCCTGGCCTCTACTCAGAAGAGGAGGAGGTAGATGTTCCAGAACCAGTGATACTGCCAGAGTGTGTTCCTGAAGAAGAGCCTGTGGCGCCAGAGCCTGAAGTCCCAAGAGAACAGAGAGCTCGCAGAGTTGTGAGGCCTCCCAAGAAGCTAACTTACCCCCAAATGGGAAAAAGCTCAGAGGACTCTGTTATGACAGCTAGGAGAAGTGCTGAATGCTCTGACCCACCCACTGTTCATTTAGTGGGGGACAACCCCAGCTCACTCTCTGGCACAGTTAGACAGGTCGCTCTCACTGAAGCGACCTGTAGACAGGACAGCTCCCCACCCTATGATAATTGGTGGGAGGCTCCTCTGTCGATCTCATGTGAACGCATTGAGGCAAAAAGGGTTTGTAGATTGAACAATGTCTTTGGGGACCAAAGATTCAAAGTGGGGGGAGTGTGTAGTGGGGGTGTTCCCCTTTTAGGGAAAAGACGGTTTCAGCCAGCAGAAGCAGGGGATAAGACTACCATTCCCATAACCCCCCGGGCTCCCGGGAGGTTGGATGTTCTCGCCCCAGAGGCTGATGGGAGAGGTGATGTAAGGGAGAGAGAAGGCCTGCCTCTTCCTCTTCTGATGCGGGGACGAGAGAGAGAGGAGACACCTGTGCGGACCGGCACTGCTGAGGGCCTGAAGCCTGGGCCTTGCAGCAGACTGAGGGAGAGCCTCACACCTTACTGCCAGCCGGAGTGGCACGGAGACTTTCGTCTGGCGGCAGTCGGTCGGAACGGGGACCGGAACGCAGGGGTTGTGGCGAACGAGGCCGGACACAGCCAGTGGAGGTCCCAGAACCAAGGACGGTATCCGGAGTGGTGAGCGAGCGAAAGCTCATCTTATGCTGTTGCTTTACACCTTATGCCTACTAGACTTCCAAGGCTATTACTCCAGTCTGCAGAACATTGTTTCTTCCTTTGTGGATTACAAATATCTTGTTTAAACCTATATGTGCACCACCTCTACAGATCTTGTGCCGGTGAAGAATATTGTGTTCCCTCAAGGACTGAGCTCCATTGTTAGGGATCAGGCCTGGTCCATTAGGTAGTCGCAGTTAGATTGTTGCACCTCAGGGGTGCTTAGTACACGGTCGCTACACGTGGCGCTCCGTCCCCCCCCCCCCCCCCATTGCGGTTCAGTTATATTATTGTAATACATACTGCAGGGACCTGCTTATGTGTTGTAAGCCAAATGTTTGATGCATGTTACCACTTTGAAACTACCAGAAGTAAAGACAGTTATTTCAGCTAGAAGATTGTCTGTGAGTTTGAATCCATCACACTTCGAGCATAAGTAATTTCATGTGTGCTGATATATGTGTATTAACTGTGCTAGAGCGGGTAGAGCAAATTGCCGGGGGGTTGGTGGAGCTGTACTCAGGGACCCAAATAAAACTTGCGGCCCTCTTAGTTGGGGGTATCGCTACACATATGTGCGTTGCATTTGCACTGCGCATTTCCCAAAAAACGTGTGCTTTTTGTGGGCATTGCGGTGCGAGTTACAAGCACATTATCTTCTATGGGACCGCATCTGATTCGCAGATGCATTCCGTTCTGAACACAAATTCTCTCCCCTCCTCACTACACCGCCCTCCTCTCCCTGCTCACTGATCCGCAGCTACAACTGAGAGGGGCCGATGAACAGCTGTTTTTTTCTCTTCGCAGAGAAAACTGAGCTGGAATTTGTCCTGGACTGGTGTGAACCCAGCCTAAGGCTCCATTCACACTAGCGCGTTTTTTGATGCATTTTGCATTTTGCAGAAATGCAGGGAAATTTTTTAATTTTTTAATTTTTTAATTACATGCAAAACGCGGCATTTTGCATGAAAAAAGTCCCCCGACCTTTTCCAAAAATGCAGAGGCACAAAAATGAATTGATGTGAACATGTTTCATAGGAACCCATGTTAATACATTTCCCTGCATTTCTGCAAAATGCAAAATGCATCAAAAAACGCGCTAGTGTGAATGGAGCTTTAAAGGATTGTACCTGAAGGATACTAAAGTAGTGGAGCAACTACTAGGGTTACATAGGTCACACTTGTCCCCTGCACCTCTGGCTGGCAGTTCACTATGCAGTGGAAAGGGGGGGGGGGGGGGCATAGCTCCCAATTCTCCTTGATTTTGAGGGACTGTCCCTGATTTGGAGCAATGTCCCTCTGTCCCTCATTCCTCCTCATTTGTCCCTCATTTTGGTCTGATCTATATAGATGTATATAAAATGCACTTTTTATCCATCAAAAAGTATTTCCCAGCGCTAAACCTTTCATCTGATTTCGAAATTGCTGAATTTGTAAATTCCAAAAACCAATATAAAGGAATAGAAGTGGTAAAAAAAAGCACTTGTGGGTTCAACCAATCTTGTTTTTTTTTGTACAATTCTCCTTTAAGGGGGTGTGGCAAGGGGTGTGCCCTATGCCTGCATACTTTTGCCGATAGGTGTCCCTCATTCCCATCTCAAAAATTGGGCAAATGTTTTCCTGTTTCTCTAATTCAGGGGTCTCCAAAACTTTCTAAACAAAGGGCCGGTTTACTGCCCTTCAAACTTTAGGGTGTAAAAAATGCTGTAAATGAAGAAAGCTTTCAGAAATAGAATTATTAATAGTTTTTTTTTTTAATCAATTAACAAAATGGAAAGTAAATGAAGAGAACAGAAATCCAAATCCAATCAATATTTTGGTTGACCACCCTTTGCCTTCTTCTAGGTAGACTTGCAGACAATTTTTGAAGGCACTCGGCAGGTAGGTTGTTCCAAACATCCTGGAGAACTAAGCACAGATCTTCTGTGGATGTCGGCTGCCTCAAATCCTTCTGTGTCTTCATGTCATCCCAGACAGACTGTCAGGTCTGGGGGATTCCAGGCTGACAGCAGATTGTAAACCAATGAGCTGTCAGTGAAGGGGGGAACTCTTAAGCCTCATACACATGATCTGACTTTCAGCAGACAGAGCGTCAGACTTTTGTCTGAAGGGCGTGTGCCTGTCTTGCATACTAACTGCACACAGTTGTCGGCCAACAAATAAGAACATAGTGACGTACTACATGGAATTTCAACTCTTGAGCGCCACCCTTTGGGCACCTTCTGCTAATGTCGTGTTTGGTGAGCATTGATTCCGAGCATGCGTGTTTGTACTTTGGACTTTTGTGTGATGGACTTGTGTACACACAATATGAAAATCTGACAACAGACCGCTGTCCGACAAAAATTTCCTAGCCTGCCATCCAACATTTGTTGACGGAAAGTTGGACAACAATTGTCTGATGAAGCGTACTAACGGTCGGATTTTAGGCAAACAGTCTGTCATCACACAATTCCCTGCCGAAAATCCGATTGTGTGTACGAGGCTTAATGCCCCGTACACACGATCGGACTTTCCGACAACAAAACTGTGGAATTTTGTTCGATGGTGGTTGGCTCCAACTTGTCTTGCATACACACGGTCACACAAATGGTGGCCAACAATTATGAGCGTAGTGACGTACAAGACGTACAGCGAGCTGATAAAAAGGAAATTCATAGTTATGTGATATTTCCCTTACAAACAATAGTTTTACAAGACCGAGCCCTTCAGGCTCGTACTTGATTACGAGCATGCATGGACTTTTCTGCGACGGACATGTGTACACACGATCGGAAGTCCAACAACAAAAATTTGTTGCCGGAAAATTTGATAACCTGCACGCCAACATTTGTTGGCAGAAATTCCGACAACAAATGTACGATGGAGCATACACAAGGTCAGACTTTCTGCCAACAAGCTCACAGCCAACATTTGTTGTCGGAAAATCTGATCGTGGCATTAGGGGGCATTAGGCTCCATTCACACCTGACCGATTCTGCCCACGATTCCAGAATTGCAGCAAAACGCGTTTGCAATGCCATTTTTTCTTAATGGCACCCCAAACACGGTGTGATTTTTGCCATGATTGTTGAGCGACAAAACATGCTACAATGGTGACAAAAATCGCAACCGCAGACACTCCTGGCTCTGTGCCAAGATTTGGTACCTGGCTTTTTTGGAGCAGAGAGAGGCCCATTCAAATGAATGTGCTGCTCCAAAAACGCTCCACTAAAAAACAAAACAAAGCTAAAAGAAACACGCTGCAGCAGCTGTCGCTGCGCTTCGCTCAGGTGTGAATGGAGCCTTAAACTTCATACCAGACCTGAAGGGCCTGGTAATAGAATGGGTGGGGACCTCCAGGCTGTTAAGGACCTGGTACCGGCTTCTTATCCACCAACACAAATCACAGGCAAAAACACAACAAAAAGATACATACTGCACATGCATTTTTGGTGCTGCTCCATTGAATTCTATGGGGCCAAAGTTGTGTTGGAGTCGCACCAAAGTAGTGCAGGGACCCATTCAAAATCAAATAATGTTATTTCAATTGTCATCTGATTCTGTACAACTGAAGTAGCATCCGAAATCCCACTGGTGTGAACGGAGCATCCCACTATTTGCCATGATTCGGGATCACGGGCAGAATCACGGCGATTCCGCCCGCGATCTGGGATGCCTAGATGTGAACAGAGCCTTATGGTCCCAGATATGTAGCGGACAGGAAGATCACACACCACACAGAATGTACATTACCTGCAACACACCACAGGCTCTGTCCTGACATCTTATCTTATTTGTTCTGTTATCTCTGCGACACACCATCCTGGCACACCGCCCTGGAAGAACTTTGTATGAATAGTCACACAAACAGAGCGGGGAATTATAAGAACAAACTGAGAGACAGGTGGGAGGGTGTAAGGGATATAATGATTAGCAAAGAAGGAGGATCTGATTAAGATATTGTTGAGCAAAATGGATCAAAGATCACAGAGGAGCAGCACCCTTATCTTCATAGGAGATAATGCTGAAGAAAACCTTGAAAAATATAATGAAAAACATCATTGTAATAGTATACATTTATCTTGGGAATTTCAGTGAGGAATTTGACTTTCACTTCACCAGTGTAGAACAAATGTTACCAACCATTTATGTCTGCCCGACCACCGTACTCAGCTTACCCCTTCATATTAATTCCAATTAATGAGACCACACCTGTAATGGAGTACAAATGGCCATAGCAGCCTTCTTTATTAACCACCGTAATGCCCCGTATCTGAAACTCCCGTATCAGCTCCACTACCCAACTGGACCCATAGTGACACTTGTGGGGCCATACCCACGTTCCCCCCTGGCGAAGCGCTGCACTAGGTCCCGCAGCCCCCCCAACAAATCCCTCATTTGGGCTTCCGTACCGGATGTGGCAGGTGAAACACCCACCACCTGTGGGCGGGATGCGGGGCCCGCCACTACCTGTGTGTTTTCCCCCGCCACTAAAGTGGTCCCATTTGCAACCCCCAGCAAGTTGCCCAAAACATTGCCAGCATTCATCAATAAGTCAGCAGACTTACCGGGCTGACCTAGGGTGGTCCTGACAGACGCAGCTCCAGAATCCCTCAGTGCTGGCTGACTCTGCGCTTCCTCCTCCTCCAAGTAAAACATCTCACCCTCCGACTGGACATCTGTCATTTGCAGGTCTTCCTCCTGTAGCAGCCCAGGCGATGTAGGCTTGGCCGCCGTGGAACTGCGCCATTTTTGGCCCCGCCTCCCAGTGCCAGCTCCGCCCCCCAAACTGATGTTGTGGCCGGCCTTACGTCTCGCTCACCGTGTCGCAGTCTCACCTCTCCTGCTGCACTTTCCCCCTTCGTCCTTCCTGGCGGGCGTCCCCGCATTCTCCTCGGAGCTGCCAGCCTCGTGAGGTGATGGCCCAGCAGACGTGGTGTTGCCTCTCCCTCGCGAGACTCCCCCCGCCCCAGAGCGTTTAAGGGGGAGGAGTCTTTTTTAAATTTCGCTCTTTTTTTGTTTATAGTGCAAAAAATAAAAACCGCAGGGGTGATCAAATACCACCAAAAGAAAGCTCTATTTGTGGGGAAAAAAGAACGTCACTTGTTTGGGAGCCATGTTGCACGACCGCGCAATTGTCAGTTAAAACAGCGCAGTGCCGAATCGCAACAAGTGGTCTACAAGCCAGCAAAATGGTCTGGGGCTGAAAGTGGTTAAATAAACTACCCCTGCCCCTCCCCATCCTCTTACTCCTGACCAATACCAACTTTTTTCCATTTTCACTTACACTTCCTTAACCCTATAGTTGCCAACACTTATCACCCTGTCATGCCGTCCCTTCACTATCCTTTTCATTTCATTACACTCGCTCCGGGCTTTACTTTTCATTCACAGATTTTTTTTTCTGTTTCCATCGTTTTTATTAGTTTTACAATGAAAATATACAGTGTGGCAATACAGAGTAACAATAATTTGTACATTACTGAACATACAGAATTAAGGTTGTCAATAGCAACAAACTTGTCGAGTGGGTACTGAAATACGGGTACCAAAGCATACACCCAAGAATAACCTTCATTGATTGAACAAGTACAACTAATAAACCCACAGATTTGTTTTCATGCCATAGTTCTTGTATCCACAAAATACTCCTAATTACTGTACAGAATGAACCGTCTCATAGAGAGAAGAGAGAAATAGAAGGAGGGAGAGTGAGAGAAAATCAGTGCACCTCTTTACAATAAAAGCCCCCACTATACCTATAACACTTTACTATATCTGAGTCCTCCCCTTTACATTAGATGTCTCCTTTACATTAGTGCCCCTCCTTTCACATCAGAAACCCCCTTTCACATTGTAACCCCTTAGTGCTGATCACACACACATATGTGGCCTCGGTTTGAAGGGGTTATACAGGAGTGATATGCAGCTGCAGACATCACCCCGGTACCATTTTTTAGAGCGGGCGGTCTTTATCTTTATTTAGAGATAACAAATGATGCAGCTAAAAGCTGCTCTGCTGTTATCCCAAAAGAGCGGGGTGGGACATCCTCCTTCCCACTGCCTTTTGCAGCTGTTTCCAGGCCTCCCGTGCCACCAGGAGACCCCTCCCACCGCACTTCCGCCAGCTAGAGTGAGACTGAATCAAAGCGGGAAAAGGCTTCATTCCAGTCTTCTATGTAAACACATTGAAGCGAAGTCACAACATCACTTCCGATTTATTCAGCTGCCAATAGCGCCGATTTAAAAAAAATGAGAGTATTCAGAATAAAATTTTTTGGCGATCTGAATAATTTGAAGTACAAAGGAGGGGTTTGGGGTCTTTTAGACCCCCGATACCTCCATAAAGAGTACCTGTCACCACCTATTACTGTCACAAGGGATGTTTACCTTCTTTGAAAAAGAAAAAAACATTTTTAAGCGCCCCTTTCCCCGCGAGCTTGCTCAGTAAAAAAAAAAACACATATGTAAGTCACGTCCACATATGTAAACGGTGTTCAAATCACACATGTGAGGTATTGCTGTGATCATTAGAGCGAGAGCAATAATTCTAGCAAAAGACCTTCTCTAACTCCAACCTGGTAACCGTTACATTTTTTTAACCAGTTAACAACCGGCCCATAGCCGAAAAACGGCTACAGGGCGGTTGCTTAACTCTGGGAGGCCGTTAATTAACGGCCTCACAGAATTCTGCTCTTGCGCGCCCCCTGGTGCGCGCACTCGAGAGCATACATGATCGCCGGGTCCAGAGGACCCGGCGGATCATGGATCACGGTAAACGGCCGCTCATCGCGGCCGTTTACCACGTGATCGATCCGTCAAATGACGGAGTGATCACATGTAAGCAAACCGGCGTCATTTGATGACGCCGGTTCCTCTCTCCTCCTCTCTCTGTACCGATCGGTACAGTATGAGAGAAGAGGGGGAGGGATCGGTGGCAGCAGTGCTGTGGGCGGGATCTGTAGTGCCCACAGCCTGCTCTGCCACCACCGATCCATCCATCCATCCATGCTCAGCCATCCCTCCATACCCTGCAATACCCAGCAATAGCCTGCAGTGTATTGCTGGGTATTGCAGGGTATGGAGGGATGGCTGAGCATGGATGGATGGATTCTCTGCCATCCCCCCCAATACTGTGCCATACCCCCCAATACTGTGCCATACCCCCCAATACTCTGCCATCCCCCGCAATACTCTGCCATACCCCGCAATACTCTGCCATGCCCCGCAATACTCTGCCATGCCCCGCAATACTCTGCCATGCCCCGCAATACTCTGCCATGCTCCGCCATACCCTGCGATGCTCCGCCATACCCTGCGATGCTCCGCCATACCCTGCGATGCTCCGCCATACCCTGCGATACTCCGCCATACCCTGCGATACTCCGCCATACCCTGCGATACTCTGCCATACCCTGCGATACTCTGCCATACCCTGCGATACCCTGCAATACCCTGCGATACTCTGCGATGCTCTGCCATACCCTGCGATACCCTGCCATACCCTGCGATACCTGGCGATACTCTGCGATACTCTACCATACCCTGCGATACTCTGCAATACCCGGCGATACTCTGCGATACTCTACCATACCCTGCGATACTCTGCAATACCCGGCGATACTCTGCGATACTCTACCATACCCTGCGATACTCTGCAATACCCTGCGATACTCTGCCATACCCTGCAATACCCAACAATACCCTGCGATACTCGCTACGATCAAAGCCAGGATCGTTTTTTTTTTTTATTTCAGGCTTTCCAGCCTAGAGGTGAGATGTGGGGTCTTATTGACCCCATATCTCACTGTAAAGAGGACCT
Source organism: Lithobates sylvaticus (assembly GCA_028564925.1). Classification (NCBI taxonomy): domain Eukaryota; kingdom Metazoa; phylum Chordata; class Amphibia; order Anura; family Ranidae; genus Lithobates; species Lithobates sylvaticus. The sequence goes on along the minus strand of CM053027.1, from coordinate 16,419,909 downwards.
GTAATGCCATATTCCTATTACAAGGGATGTTTACATTCCTTGTAATAGGAATAAAAGTGATCAAAAAATTTTTTGGGGGGAAAAAAAGGGTCAAACTAAAATAAATAAAGTAAAATGAACAATAAAATATATATATATTTTTTTAAAGCGTCCCTGTCCCCGTGTGCTCGCACGCAGAAGCGAACGCATACGTAAGTCCCGCCCACATATGAAAACGGTGTTCAAACCACACATGTGAGGTATCGCTGCGAACGTTGGAGCGAGAACAATAATTTTGGTCCTAGACCTCCTCTGTAACTCAAAACATGTAACCAGTAAACAAAATTAAAGCCTATGGGGATTTTTAAGTAGCGAAGTTTGGCGCCATTTCACGAGTGTGTGCAATTTTCAAGCGTGACATGTTGGGTATCTATTTACTCGGCGTAACTTCATCTTTCACATTATGCAAAAACATTGGGCTATATTTACAGTTTTGTTTTTTGTAAAGCACAAAACATTTTTTTTCCAAATAAAACACGTTCGAAAAATTGCTGCGCAAGTACCGTGCTAGATAAAAAGTTGCAACGACCGCCATTGTATTCTCTAGGGTCTTTGCTAAAAAAACATATATAATATTTTGGGGTTCTATGTAATTTTCTAGCAAATAAATGATGATTTTTACATGTAGGAGAGAAATGTCAGAATTGGCCTGGGTGCTCCAGAACACCTGATGGTGCTCCTTGCATGTTGGGCCTCTGTATGTGGCCACGCTGTGTAAAAGTCTCACACATGTGGTATCGCCATACTCGGGAGTAATAGCAGAATGTGTTTTGGGGTGTAATTTGTGGTATGCATATGCTGTGTGTGAGAAATAACCTGCTAATATGACAATTTTGTGAAAAAAAAAAAAAAAATTAAAAAAAATCTTGATATTGCAAAGAATTGTGGGAAAAAATGACAACTTCAAAAAACTCACCATGCCTCTTTCCAAATACCTTGGAATGTCTTCTTTCCAAAAAGGGGTCATTTGGGGGGTATTTGTACTTTTATGGCATGTTAGGGTCTCAAGAAATGAGATAGGCCGTCAGTACTTCAGGTGTGATCAATTTTCAGATATTGGCACCATAGCTTGTGGACTCTATAACTTTCACAAAGACCAAATAATATACCCAAATTTGTACTTATTTTTACCAAAGATATGTAGCAGTATAAATTTTGGCCAAAATTTATCAAGAAAAATTACAAATTTGCTAAATTTTATAACAAAAACGAAGAAAAATTCATTTTTTTACTGAATTTTCAGTCATTTTTCTTTTATAGCGCAAAAAAAAAAAAAAACCAGAGGTGATTAAATACCACCAAAAGAAAGCTCTATTTGTGTGAAAAAAAGGACAAAAATTTCATATGGGTACAGTGTTGTATGAATGAGTAATTGTCATTCAAAGTGTGAGAGCACCGAAAGCTGAAAATTGGTCTGGTTATTAAGGGTGTTTAAGTGCCCAGTGGTCAAGTGGTTAAGTGATCTCCAGTGATGGAGATTTTTAGGTACTGTAGTTTGTCTCCATTCCACGAGTGTGCGCAATTTCAAAGCGTGACATGTTTGCTATCTATTTAAATTGGCGTAACATCATCTTTCACGTTATACAAAAAAATTGGGCTAACTTCACTGTTTATTTTATTTTTTTATTTCATGGAAGTGTCTTTTTTCCCAAAAAAGTGCATTTGAAAGACCACTGCGCAAATACTGTGTGACATAAAATATTGCAGCGATCACCATTTTATTCTCTAGGGTCTCTGCCTAAAAATATATATATATATATATGTAGCGCACTACCCCCTTGGGAGCTGCAGTGTTGTATATTACTTTTTTGTCAGTTAGCCCCGTTCTTCCTGTCACATGCAATTTCAAAACACCAGACGACTTTAAAGTTTATAATGCTTTATTCTGGGGTAAATCAATGAGCAATTAAATGGATGATATGAGATGCCCCATTTTCTTATCGTATTGGCATGTTACAATTTACTCCTGGTGACTCCCTCCTGCTCTCAACTTTTGTTTCAGATCTTGAACATTTCCATTATAGACCGACCAGTAGGGATGGGCCCGGTGCTCGATGCGAACCCGCTCGCTCGGCGAGCCCAGAACTATTTGGGCCGTTCGCATCACATTCGTGTGATGCGAGCGGCCCCACAATGCATTGCGGCCGGCGCGGCCGGCGCAGTGCATTGCTGGCTGATGATTGGCCAAGCATGCACTGTGACCCCGCATGCTTGGCCAATCACAGCGCCGGAAACTCGGAGAGCAATAATTGGCTACAGGCAGGACGCCTGTAGCCAATTAAAGCTCAGGGGCTTTAATACACGCCCCACCATTTAAAAGGCCGCCACGCCGTCGGCGCCGGTCACATGAGTTCCGGCTTTAGGAGAGATCAGTCTGCTGATTCTGTGTCTTAGCCTGATTCATTGCTACAGAAAGATTTGCTCTTCTTTGCTAAACCATTGGCTATTTCTTTGCTAAACCATTGCTACCTAAGTCATTGATCGTTCATTGCTGCTGATTGCACAGTTAGTGTGTTATTAGCTGCTGCTGGGGATTAGTCTGGTGCGTGTTTTACTGTTAGTACAGTATTTCAGTAGTACCAACCGCAGTGCTGTTAGCACAGCACTGCACCCCAACAGCACCCATAGGACTTCTAGTGAGTTAGTGGTAGCAAACAGAGCTCCTATATTTTCTTCCAGAAGCACCCATAGGACTTCTAGTGTGTTAGTGGCATCACACAGAGCTCCTATATTTTCTTCCCAGAAGCACCCATAGGACTTCTAGTGTGTTAGTGGCATCACACAGAGTTCCCATATTTTCTTCCCAGAAGCACCCATAGGACTTCTAGTGTGTTAGTGGCATCACACAGAGCTCCCATATTTTCTTCCCAGAAGCACCCATAGGACTTCTAGTGTGTTAGTGGCATCACACAGAGCTTCCATATTTTCTTCCCAGAAGCACCCATAGGACTTCTAGTGTGTTAGTGGCATCACACAGAGCTCCCATATTTTCTTCCAGAAGCACCCATAGGACTTCTAGTGTGTTAGTGGCATCACACAGAGCTCCCATATTTTCTTCCCAGAAGCACCCATAGGACTTCTAGTGTGTTAGTGGCATCACACAGAGCTCCTATATTTTCTTCCCAGAAGCACCCATAGGACTTCTAGTGTGTTAGTGGCATCACACAGAGCTCCCATATTTTCTTCCCAGAAGCACCCATAGGACTTCTAGTGTGTTAGTGGCATCACACAGAGCTCCCATATTTTCTTCCCAGAAGCACCCATAGGACTTCTAGTGTGTTAGTGGCATCACACAGAGCTCCTATATTTTCTTCTCAGAAGCACCCATAGGACTTCTAGTGTGTTAGTGGCATCACACAGAGCTCCCATATTTTCTTCCCAGAAGCACCCATAGGACTTCTAGTGTGTTAGTGGCATCACACAGAGCTCCCATATTTTCTTCCCAGAAGCACCCATAGGACTTCTAGTGTGTTAGTGGCATCACACAGAGCTCCCATATTTTCTTCCCAGAAGCACCCATAGGACTTCTAGTGTGTTAGTGGCATCACACAGAGCTCTTATATTTTCTTCCCAGAAGCACCCATAGGACTTCTAGTGTGTTAGTGGCATCACACAGAGCTCCTATATTTTCTTCCCAGAAGCACCCATAGGACTTCTAGTGTGTTAGTGGCATCATACAGAGCTCCTATATTTTCTTCTCAGCAGCACCCACAGGACTTCTAGTGTGTTAGTGGCATCACACAGAGCTCCTATATTTTCTTCCCAGAAGCACCCATAGGACTTCTAGTGTGTTAGTGGCATCACACAGAGCTCCTATATTTTCTTCTCAGCAGCACCCACAGGACTTCTAGTGTGTTAGTGGCATCAAACAGAGCTCCTATATTTTCTTCCCAGAAGCACCCATAGGACTTCTAGTGTGTTAGTGGCATCACACAGAGCTCCTATATTTTCTTCTCAGCAGCACCCACAGGACTTCTAGTGTGTTAGTGGCATCACACAGAGCTCCTATATTTTCTTCCCAGAAGCACCCATAGGACTTATAGTGTGTTAGTGGCATCACACAGAGCTCCTATATTTTCTTCTCAGCAGCACCCATAGGACTTCTAGTGTGTTAGTGGCATCACACAGAGCTCCTATATTTTCTTCCCAGAAGCACCCATAGGACTTCTAGTGTGTTAGTGGCATCACACAGAGCTCCTATATTTTCTTCCCAGAAGCACCCATAGGACTTCTAGTGTGTTAGTGGCATCACACAGAGCTCCTATATTTTCTTCCCAGAAGCCCCCATAGGACTTCTAGTGTGTTAGTGGCATCACACAGAGCTCCTATATTTTCTTCTCAGCAGCACCCATAGGACTTCTAGTGTGTTAGTGGCATCACACAGAGCTCCTATATTTTCTTCCCAGAAGCACCCATAGGACTTCTAGTGTGTTAGTGGTATCACACAGAGCTACTATATTTTCTTCCCAGAAGCACCCATAGGACTTCTAGTGTGTTAGTGGCATCACACAGAGCTCCTATATTTTCTTCTCAGCAGCACCCACAGGACTTCTAGTGTGTTAGTGGCATCACACAGAGCTCCTATATTTTCTTCCCAGAAGCACCCATAGGACTTCTAGTGTGTTAGTGGCATCAAACAGAGCTCCTATATTTTCTTCCCAGAAGCACCCATAGGACTTCTAGTGTGTTAGTGGCATCACACAGAGCTCCTATATTTTCTTCTCAGCAGCACCCACAGGACTTCTAGTGTGTTAGTGGCATCACACAGAGCTCCTATATTTTCTTCCCAGAAGCACCCATAGGACTTATAGTGTGTTAGTGGCATCACACAGAGCTCCTATATTTTCTTCTCAGCAGCACCCACAGGACTTCTAGTGTGTTAGTGGCATCACACAGAGCTCCTATATTTTCTTCCCAGAAGCACCCATAGGACTTCTAGTGTGTTAGTGGCATCACACAGAGCTCCTATATTTTCTTCCCAGAAGCACCCATAGGACTTCTAGTGTGTTAGTGGCATCACACAGAGCTCCTATATTTTCTTCCCAGAAGCCCCCATAGGACTTCTAGTGTGTTAGTGGCATCACACAGAGCTCCTATATTTTCTTCTCAGCAGCACCCATAGGACTTCTAGTGTGTTAGTGGCATCACACAGAGCTCCTATATTTTCTTCCAGAAGCACCCATAGGACTTCTAGTGTGTTAGTGGCATCACACAGAGCTCCTATATTTTCTTCCAGAAGCACCCATAGGACTTCTAGTGTGTTAGTGGCATCACACAGAGCTCCTATATTTTCTTCTCAGCAGCACCCACAGGACTTCTAGTGTGTTAGTGGCATCACACAGAGCTCCTATATTTTCTTCCCAGAAGCACCCATAGGACTTCTAGTGTGTTAGTGGCATCACACAGAGCTCCTATATTTTCTTCTCAGCAGCACCCATAGGACTTCTAGTGTGTTAGTGGCATCACACAGAGCTCCTATATTTTCTTCTCAGCAGCACCCATTTTTTATACTATATACACTACCGACTACAATGGCTGGAAGACCGCCAAGGAGAGGCAGAGCGTGCCGAGGCAAGAACACAGGGCAGGCAGGCTCTGTTTCTAGAGACAACAGTGCTGGCCGTGGACGTGGTCGCGCATCGTCATCAGCACGTGGCCATGGGACACGCTTGTCTTTGTTTTCGGCAGCTGGACATGTGGAGCCGCATCATGCTGAAGGCTTGGTAGAATGGATGACCAAGCCCTCCTCATCCTCCTCATCCTCTCTCACCCAGGCTCAGGGTACTGGCAGAGCACCTGCCAACGCGTACTCAATGGCATCATCAGCCACCCCTTCCCTAGACCCACCATGTCCTCCTGAGGAGTCCCCCGAACTCTTTGAGCACAGTGTTGTGTACATGCTCCAGGAGGATGCCCAACGATTCGAAGGCTCGGATGATGATACCCAGCTTGAGGAAGTCAGTAGTGTGCACGCAGAGAGAGGGGATGCTGAAGGACAGCAATCTGGCAGTACTGTTCCACCAGCTGCAGCTTACTGCCAGGTTTGCTCTAGTGGTGAAGAGGGAGGGGATGATGAGGTCACTGACTCCACGTGGGTGCCTGAAGGGAGAGACGAGGAGGACGAGGAGGAGGAGGATGCGGCGTCACATGTCCAACGAGTCAGGATGCCCCCTGGAGGCCAGCTAGAGGCCAGCACAGCAACTGTACCACACCGCAGAGCTCCGCCTGTGCAGGGCGCTGCCTCTGCACGTTATCAGAAAAGTTCTTTGGTGTGGGCCTTTTTTGAGACGAGTGCATCAGATCGCACCACTGCTATTTGCAATATTTGTCTTAAGCGTATCTCGCGTGGCCAAAACATCAGCCGCTTGGGCACCACAAGCATGAGCAGACATATGTCGACCTGCCATGCAGCTCGTTGGCAAGCACACATAAAAGACCCACACCAAAGAACAAAGCGGACCTCTCCTTGCTCCTCATCAGCTGGGATCTCCATCCCCACTATATCTTCAGTCCTCTCTGAAAGCTGCTCTGAGAGGACTGAAGGTGTAGAATTAGGTGTGTCACAACCAAGTACTTGCAGTACACCGACGTCCGATTGTAGCAGGCAAATTTCCCTGCCCCAGCTGCTGGACCGTCGAAAGAAGTATACTCCCAGCCATCCACATGCCCAGCGGTGGAATGCTAGCTTGGCTAAATTGCTAGCACTTCAACTGCTGCCTTTTCAGTTGGTAGACTCGGCCCACTTCCGTGAGTTTGTTCAATGTGCGGTTCCTCAGTGGCAGGTTCCCAAACGCCACTTTTTCTCACGGAAGGCGATTCCGTCTCTCTACCGGCATGTGGAAGGCAATATCCATGCCTCGCTGGACAGGGCGGTTAGCGGTAAGGTGCATATCACCGCTGACTCATGGTCCAGCAGGCATGGACAGGGACGTTATCTTTCTTTCACGGCCCATTGGGTCACTCTATTGGCAGCTGGGAGGGATGCAGGACAAGGTGCAGTAGTGTTGGAGGTTGTTCCGCCACCACGCCTCCAAAATGCTACTACTGGTTGTGACACACCTCTCTCCTCCACCCCCTCCTCTTCTTCTTCCTCCAGTGCTCTGTCCTCGGAACCAGCGGTGCTCCGTAGGCGTACAAGGGGCTACGCAAGTACGCAGGCAAAAAGATGCCATGCCGTGCTTGCGCTGGTGTGTTTGGGGGACAGGAGCCACACTGGGCCAGAGGTTCTGGCAGCTCTGCAGGGGCAGGCCGAGAGGTGGTTGACGCCACGCCAGCTTAAGCCAGGAATGGTCATTTCTGACAATGGCACCAACCTCCTCTCCGCCCTGCGACAGGGGCAGCTCACCCATGTGCCCTGTATGGCTCACGTCCTCAACCTGGTGGTGCAGCGGTTCTTGGGCAGGTTCCCAGGCTTACAGGATGTCCTGAGGCAGGCCAGGAAAGTCTGTGTGCATTTCCGCCGATCTTATAATGCCAGTGCTCGGCTGACTGAGCTACAAAAGGAGCTGAACCTGCCCAAGAACCGCCTAATATGTGACATGCCCACCAGGTGGAACTCAACGTTGGCCATGCTGCAGCGACTGCACACGCAGCAGAGGGCCATCAATGAGTACCTTTGCGACTACGGCACCAGGACAGGGTCAGGGGAGCTTGGCTTTTTTTCCCCACGCCAGTGGAGCATGATCAGGGATGCATGCACTGTCCTCTCACCATTTGAGGAGGCCACGAGGATGGTGAGCAGTGACAGTGCATGCATCAGTGACACTGTACCTCTTGTCCACCTGTTGGAGCATACGCTGCGTGGGATAATGGACAGGGCACTTGAGGCAGAACAGAGGCAGGAAGAGGAGGACTTCCTTGCCTCTCAAGGCCCCCTTTATCCGGACAGTGTTCCTTCTGTCCCACCCATCACACAAGAAGAGGATGAGGAGGAGGAGGAGGAGGAGGAGGATTGTGTGAGCATGGAGGTGGAGCCTGGCACTCAGCATCAGCAGCAGCAGTCTTTTAGGGATGATGTACAGTCCCAACAAACCAGTGGACTTGTACGTGGCTGGGAGGAGGTGGTTGGCGATCATGTCATCCTCAGTGACCCAGAAGACTCCGGACCGAATGCCTCAGCTAACCTACGCTGCATGGCCTCCCTGATCCTGCAAAGCCTGCGGAAGGATCCTCGTGTTCTTCGGATCAAGGAGAGGGACAATTACTGGCTGGCCACTCTCCTTGATCCACGGTACAAGGGTAAGGTTGCGGACCTTATCTTGCCGTCGCAGAGGGAGCAGAGGATGAGACATCTCAGGGAGGCCTTGCAGAAAGGTCTGTGCAACGCGTTCCCAGAAACTGGGAGGTTACAAACTCCTGGTCCTGGACGACGAGTTGCTGAGGCTTCGGTCAGTAGCAGAAGGAGCGGTGGGGAAGGTGGACGTCTGACCGATGCGTTCAGACAATTTTTTAGTCCGCAGCCCCAAGGTATGATCGGTTCCAGCAACCATCGCCAGCGTCTGATATACATGGTGCAGGAATACCTAGGGGCAAGGTCAGACTTGGATACCTTTCCCACCGAAAATCCTCTGGCTTACTGGGTCCTGAGGATGGATCACTGGCCAGAGCTTGCACAGTATGCAATTGAGCTACTGGCCTGTCCTGCCTCCAGCGTTCTTTCCGAACGCACATTCAGTGCTGCTGGAGGATTTGTCACCGATCATAGGGTGCGCCTGTCCACCGACTTGGTTGATCGACTGACCTTCATAAAAATGAATCAGTCTTGGATCACCACCAGCTACCAGGCACCTGAAGCGGATATAACGGAATAATTTATAATGTCACATCCCTTCAAGACTGCCTATGCTGATGCTGAGTGACTGTCCTGTTATGTTCACTGACTATCCTCTTCCTCCTCCTCAATGATCCATGCCACCACACCAGTGCCTAAGGCACAATTTTTCAGCCCCTGTATAACAGGGGCGTGTACTTACAATTTTTTAAAAACAAGCTTCGCAACAGGTGTGACTGCTGTGCTCCAAGTACAGTATCTGTGAGGGGTTGCAGTGTTGTGGCACCAGCACCAGTGCCTAAGGCACAATTTTTCAGCCCCTTTAACAGGGGCGTGTAATTACAATTTTTTTAAAAAAATGCTTCGCAACAGGTGTGACTGCTGTGCTCCAAGTACAGTATCTGTGAGGGGTTGCAGTGTTGTGGCACCAGCACCAGTGCCTAAGGCACAATTTTTCAGCCCCTGTTGGGGCGTGTAATTACAATTTTTAGGCAATGCTTTGCAACAGGTCTCATTGCTGTGCTAAGAGTACAGTATCTGTGAGGGGTTGCAGTGTTGTGGCACCAGCACCAATGCCTAAGGCACAATTTTTCAGCCCCTGTTTAACAGGGGCGTTTAATTACAAATCTTGATCTAATAGTTCACAGCAGGGCCCATTCCTGCGCCCACCAAGAGTAACTATGAGGGCCTACAGTCTTGTGGCAACACCGTCCACCACCACCCCAAAGGCCCAATTTTTCTGCCCTGTTCAACAGGTGCATGCAATTACAAATCTTGATCTAATAACTCACAGCAGGGCCCATTCCTGCACCCACCAAGAGTAACTGTGAGGACTTACAGTCTTGTGGCAACACCGTCCACCACCACCAAAGGCCCAATTTTTCTGCCCTGTTCAATAGGTGCATGCAATTACAAATCTTGATCTAATAACTCACAGCAGGGCCCATTCCTGCGCCCACCAAGAGTAACTGTGAGGGCTTACAGTCTTGTGGCAACACCGTCCACCACCACCACCACCACCCCAATTTTTCTGCCCGGTTCAACAGGTGCATGCAAGTACAAATCTTGATCTATTAACTCGAAGCAGGGCCCATTCCTGTGCCCACCAGTCTTGTGGCTACACCAACATCTAATAGGGCAAATTTCTGCAGAGTATATACGGCAGGCCCCTACTTTCAAACATCCAACTTACAAACGACTCCTACTTGCAAACGGAAAGAGAAACAGGAAGTGAGAGGAAATCTACCCCTAGGAAGGGAAATTCTATCATGTTAGATTTAATTTGGGAAAAAGGTATCTCCTCTCTACTGATGCTTTATCACCAATCCTTGTTTCAATTAAAACCCCACTTTTCCAAAAACATTTGTCATTGGGACGGAAAGTGAGGTGACATGTTCTGAACAGATGTGCAAAGACAGCAAATGTTACAGGGGTGATAACCCCTCCCTATGTTCTCCAAAAAGCTTAAAAATAGATTTTTTTGGGATGGAGCTACACTTCATAATGTACCTGTTCAGATTCTACTTAAGAACAAACCTACAGTCCGTGTCTTGTTTGCACCACCTATATACTGCTGTTCAGACTGTATTTGTATGAAGTTGTAGGTATAGGGTTTTATTTTGGGTGCGGGGTCCCCCTTAATATCCATACAAGACCCAAAGGGGCTGGGGTGGGGGGGGGTGGGGGGGTGATGGGGTAGCCATGCCATTTTTCTCAAGGATTTTCAGCCATATGGCGGCCAGGACAAGACATGACATTAAAGCCGCAAGTGGTTTTAAATGGCTTCTTTTTTTCCTTTACAAATGTCATTTTGTGCAAGGACAGTTCTAAACACGGGAAACACATGCCACTTCACAGGCATACTTTAGACACCCCCCAGGTACCATATTTAAAGGAAAATTTCACTTTATTTTTTTCACTTTATGCATCATTAAAATGACTGCTCCCGAAAAAACGTTAGTTTTTAAAAGTTCTTTTTGCATTGATATATGTCCCCTGGGGCAGGACCCGGGTCCCCAAACCTGTTTTATGACATTAACATGCATATTGGCCGTTGTAATTAGCAATTTTGATTTCGAACGTTCGCGTCCATTATAACGAATAGGGTTCGAAAATTTGCGCGAACTTTCAGTCCGTTCGAAGGTTCTGGTGCGAACCGAACCCGGGGGTGTTCGGCTCATCCCTACCGACCAGCATCACTCTGAATAATGAATTGAGGTTAGACTTCAAAGTCACAGGCCACACTGCCTATTTCCATGACTCTTGTCGTCCAATTCTCCATCAGTCCTGGAAAATGTATAACACTGTAGTTCTTGGACACACAGAATGTTCACGGAATAGCACCACTGGGTTGCACTCCCTTTGCTCACTCCCAATCAACAGTCCATGTTACTCACAGAAAGCCGATTCCCAGTTTCCTCCGTCCGCTTGACTCCTACTTCCTTCTTCTTTGATGTCCGGTACATCCCTGCATGGTAGACATGTGCGATTAGTTTCGTACGAATTCGTAATTCGTACGAATTTTTCTAAATTCGTACGAATTTTTCGAAATTCGTATGAATTTACGAATCCGTAGTATGAATTTTTTCGAATACGAATTCCGTACGGAATACGAAATTCCGTTTACGAATTTCGTCGCTGAATTTATTTGAATCCGACTACCAAATATCGAATTTCAACTAATATGAAAGAAATTATTATAGCGGATATAACGAATGATTCGAATGAATTCGAATGAATTCGAATGACAAAGTGTCATTTTTGCTGAAAAAATTCCGTTTACGAATTTCAGCTCCAAATTATTAGAATCCAACTACCAATATTGAATTTCAACTAATTCGAAAGAAATTATTATAGCAGATATAACGAATGAATTTGAATAAATTCGAATGACAAAGTGTAATTTTTGCAGAAAAAAAAGCTATTTAAAATCACTCGCGGCTATTGCCGGCAAATGAAATGTCGGCTCCGTAACACAGAGAACAGTCATTCATTGATATTAAAAAAAAAAAAAAAGCGTAGGGGTCCCCCCAAATTCAATAACCAGGCCCTTCAGGTCTGGTATGGATATTAAGGGGGACCCCAGCCCAAAAAAAAATGGCGGGGGGTCCCCCCTAAATATCAATACCAGACCCTTCAGGTCTGGGATGGATTTTAAGGGGAACTCCGGCCCAAAAAAAAAAAATGGCGTGGGGTCCCCCTCAAAATCCATACCAGACCCTTTATCCGAGCACGCAACCTGGCAGGCCGCAGGAAAAAAGGGGGGGATGAGAGCGGCCCCCCCTCCCACCTGAACCGTACCAGGCCACATGCCCTCAACATTGGGAGGATGCTTTGGGGGTCTGAGACCCCCAAAGCACCTTGTCCCCATGTTGATGTGGACAAGGGCCTCATCCCCACAACCCTGGCCATCGGTTGTGGGGGTCTGCGGGCAGGGGGCTTATCGGAATCTGGAAGCACCCTTTAACAAGGGGACCCCCAGATCCCGCCCCCCCCTGTGTGAAATGGTAAGGGGGTACAAAAGTACCCCTACCATTTCACCAAAAAAGGTGACAAAAATGGTAAAAAATGACAGGAGACGGTCTTTGACAATTCCTTTATTAAAATCTTCTTTCTTCTTTCTTCTGGTCTTCCTTTCTTCATCTTCTCCTTCCGGCATCTTCTTCCATCTTCTTCTTCCTCCGATCCGCTTCTTCTTGCTCCGGTCTTCTCGTCCTTCTCGTCCGGCATTGGCGTCGGCGTCTCTTCTGTCGGGCCGCTCAGCGCAATGGGAGGCTCCCGCTCTGTGAGGCTTCGCTCCGGCTGACAGGTCTTTTATAACGGAGGGCACCTGGTAACCCCGCCCCCTCTGACGCACGGGGACGTCATGGGGACTTCCCTATGGCTTTCCCCATGACATCAGATGGGGGGCGGGGTCACCAGGTGCCCTCCGTTATAAAAGACCTGTCAGCCTGAGCGAAGCCTCACAGAGCGGGAGCCTCCCATTGCAAGGAGCGGCCCGACAGAAGAGACGCCGATGCCGGATGAGAAGGACGAGAAGACCGGAGCAAAAAGAAGCGGATCGGAAGAAGAAGAAGATGGAAGAGGATGGAAGAAGAAGATGAAGAAAGGAAGACCAGAAGAAAGAAGAAAGAAGATTTTAATAAAGGAATTGTCAAAGACCGTCTCCTGTCATTTTTACAATTTTTGTCACCTTTTTTGGTGAAATGGTAGGGGTACTTTTGTACCCCCTTACCATTTCACACAGGGGGGGGCCGGGATCTGGGGGTCCCCTTGTTAAAGGGGGCTTCCAGATTCCGATAAGCCCCCCGCCCGCAGACCCCCACAACCACCGGCCAGGGTTGTGGGGAAGAGGCCCTTGTCCTCATCAACATGGGGACAAGGTGCTTTGGGGGTCTCAGACCCCCAAAGCATCCTCCCAATGTTGAGGGCATGTGGCCTGGTACGGTTCAGGCGGGACCTCAAGGGTCTGGTATGGATATTTAGGGGGACCCTACGCCATTTTTTTTGGGCTGGGGTTCCCCTTAATATCCATAGCAGACCTGAAGGGCCTGGTTATTAAATTTGGGGGGACCAATATCTAATTTCAACTAATATGAAAGAAATTATAATAGCGGATATAACGAATGCTTCGAATGCTTCGAATGATTCGAGATTCAGTAGATCTAATATAGAGAACTGTTCCAGCACAATGTAATTTTTGCAGGAAAAAAAAGCTATTTAAAATCACTTGCGGCTATTGCCGGCAAATGAATTGTCGGATCCGTAACACAGAGAACAGTCATTCATTGAAGTCATTGATAAAAAAAAGCGTGGGGGTCCCCCCAAATTCAATAACCAGGCCCTTCAGGTCTGGTATGGATATTAAGGGGGACCCCAGCCAAAAAAAAATGGCGGGGGGTCCCCCTAAATATCCATACCAGACCCTTGAGATCTGGGATGGATTTTAAGGGGAACCCCAGCCAAAAAAAATGGCGTGGGGTCCCCCTCAAAATCCATACCAGACCCTTATCCGAGCACGCAACCTGGCAGGCCGCAGGAAAAGAGGGGGGGACGAGAGCGCCCCCCCCCGCCTGAACCGTACCAGGCCACATGCCCTCAACATTGGGAGGATGCTTTGGGGGTCTGAGACCCCCAAAGCACCTTGTCCCCATGTTGATGAGGACAAGGGCCTCATCCCCACAACCCTGGCCATTGTTTGTGGGGGTCTGCGGGCGGGGGGCTTATCGGAATCTGGAAGCCCCCTTTAACAAGGGGAACCCCAGATCCCGCCCCCCTGTGTGAAATGGTAAGGGGGTACTTTGTACCCCTACCATTTCACCAAAAAAGGTGCCAAAAATGGTAAAAATTACAGGAGACGGTCTTTGACAATTCCTTTATTAAAATCTTCTTTCCTCTTTCTTCTGGTCTTCCTTTCTTCATCTTCTCCTTCCGTCATCTTCTTCCATCTTCTTCTTCCATCTTCTTCTTCCTCCGATCCGCTTCTTCTTGCTCCGGTCTTCTCGTCCTTCTCGTCTGGCATCGGCATCGGCGTCTCTTCTGTCGGGCCGCTCCTCGCAATGGGAGGCTCCCGCTCTATGAGGCTTCGCTCCGGCTGACAGATCTTTTATAACGGAGGGCACCTGGTGACCCCGCCCCCCATCTGACGTCATGGGGAAAGCCATAGGGAAGTCCCATGACGTCCCCGTGCGTCAGAGGGGGCGGGGTTACCAGGTGCCCTCCGTTATAAAAAGACCTGTCAGCCGGAGCGAAGCCTCACAGAGCGGGAGCCTCCCATTGTGAGGAGCGGCCCGACAGAAGAGACACCGACGCCGATGCCGGACGAGAAGACCGGAGCAAGAAGAAGCGGATCGGAGGAAGAAGAAGATGGAAGAAGAAGATGGAACAAGATGACGGAAGGAGAAGATGAAGAAAGGAAGACCAGAAGAAAGAAGAAAGAAGATTGTCAAAGACCGTCTCCTGTCATTTTTACAATTTTTGTCACCTTTTTTGGTGAAATGGTAGGGGTACTTTTGTACCCCCTTACCATTTCACACAGGGGGGGGGGCGGGATCTGAGGGTATCCTTGTTAAAGGGGGCTTCCAGATTCCGATAAGCCCCCCGCCCGCAGACCCCCACAACCACCGGCCAGGGTTGTGGGGAAGAGGCCCTTGTTCTCATCAACATGGGGACAAGGTGCTTTGGGGGTCTCAGACCCCCAAAGCATCCTCCCAATGTTGAGGGCATGTGGCCTGGTACAGTTCAGGCGGGAGGGGGGGCCGCTCTCGTCCCCCCTCTTTCTGCGGCCTGCCAGGTTGCGTGCTCGGATAAATGGTCTGGTATGGATTTTGACGGGGACCCTACGCCATTTTTTTTTTTTTTTGCCGGGGTTCCCCTTAAAATCCATCCCAGACCTGAAGGGTCTGGTATGGATATTTGGGGGGGACCCCACGCCATTTTTTTTTTTTGGCTGGGGTTCCCATTAATATCCATACCAGACCTGAAGGGCCTGGTTATTGAATTTGGGGGGACCCCTACGCTTTTTTTTTTTTTTTTTTTTTATCAATGAATGACTGTTCTCTGTGTTACGTAGCCGACTTTTTATTAGCCGCGAGTGATTTTAAATAGCTTTTTTTCCCGCAAAAATGACACTTTGTGCAGGAACAGTTCTCTATATTAGATATACTGAATCTCGAATTCATTCGAAGCATTCGTTATATCCGCTATTATAATTTCTTTCATATTAGTTGAAATTCGATATTCGTAGTTGGATTTACTAACGATTCGTAACTATTCGTAACTTGAAATTGAAATTCGATATTTGTAGTTGGATTCGAATTGTTCTCTGTGTTATGAGAACCGACAATTCATTAGCCGCGTTAACGATTCGTAACGATTCGTAACTTTACTAACGATTCGAAAAAAAAATTACGATTCGTAACGAAATTCGTATTTCGTACGAATTCGAACGGAATTTCGTACACGAATTACAATTTTTTTTATATACGAAACGGGACGAAACGAAACGCAACAAATTTTTTGACAGTTCCGGTCATCATTAGGTTTCTACATGGTGACTTTACTCCAGGGGCCAGATGTGGGCCGACCTGGATTTCTTCTCCTCCTGTTATCCAGCTCTGAGGTCTATGAACCCCCAGGACTTCAAACCTCTGCCCGGAGGCTCCGGGGTCTCTGAACCCATGGCCCTCCTCTCCTGCGCACCCTTGTCTCAGTTCCTCCTCCACCTCTTTGAGCATGTGATCCCCCTTTTTATATGAGAGACACCCATCAAGAAATTAACTACTGGTCAATTCTCTCACATGGGTTTCCTGCCACTCAGGCCTCAGTCCTTCCTCTCTTTCCAGTCCTACCCACTGTCCAGCAGAGGAGGCATCCCTGAGCCCAAGTGTAAGCGGTCACACCCCATTCTACACTAACACCCCCATCCCCAAATAAACGACCAGGCCTAGGAAAAAGAAGAAGGCCCTGGCCAATTTTACCTACATCTAACCTACACTATCAAAGGAACCCATACTAAGCACCTATCTAAGCATAGGGGGCGCTATATATATATATATATATATATATATATATATAATGTAGCACTAACCCCCGAAGGAGCTGCTGGTTTTATTTGGGCTTACCGTTACCTCACCTGCTTTCATCTCCGTCTTGGGGATCCTGGGGATCCCGTGGAAAGTGGCCCAAAGAATGTGAATTTACAATACTTAGTTCTTTTTATGGTTATTTATTCAAAATAAAAGCAAAGTCTTTCAATAAAAAGGGTCAGAGGGTTAAGGATGAGTTCAGGCACCTGGTACTGCGGGTTTAAGATCTCTTTCAGACCAAGAAGATAATAGTGTCACAGACTGGATCCAGCCCCTACCGAATAATGGATAAGCCCTTCTCACATGACCTAGCAGCCAGTGGGGTATTTGACACAGTCTCTGCCACAGACTTGTGATTTTCGCTTAAGTATTGCTGAGAGATTTAAAGAATTTCCATACAACACCAGTCTCTTTCAGCCGGCGATACTGTATGTGTGTTGATCCGGGTTGCGTCCTTTAACTGAGTCTCCAGGCTCCTCCAGAGATACCAGCCTTGCGCACGGTCCTCTCTTGAAAGAGTCCTCCCCTGCATCCTCCAGTTTCTGGGCCTCTCTCCTCAGGCGAGATGGCACGGACCATCCCTGGATCAGTAAGCTCAGAGATTCGCTAGGGCCTACCCTCCCAGTTGAGCAGCCTCGGGCCAGCCGGCCCTGAGACACAGGATACATGGGCTGCGCACCCCAGGCCAGGAGGGCCACGGGGTCTGAGTCAAGAGAAAAACCCCCAAAAAATGGCGTCGGTACCTTAAATACTATCTCCCAGAACGCACAGCAGGAAGAGCACTCCCATTGGGCTGTTTCCGAGCGATAGGTGGCATTCAATACATCCAGTTGAATTGCGTTTCTACACCCACCGGTGGTGACAGCGACACCTAAGGTCAGGAAGAAACCAGTGCAACCCAGCTGAACTGGCACAGAAACCAGAGCTTTAGAATAATTAGCCTGAAACCCAACTGCGGCTTCAGACAACTTAAATTTGAAAAAATCATCAGGAGCCGGCTCTATATATATATATATATATATATATATATATATATATATATATATATATGTGGAAGGCCAACATGGTGGCCTGAATTTATGGGAGGAGCCCGGGAGGGTATTTAACCGGCCCACTCACCTGTGGTCTTCGTCGGTTCCGGTGCGCGATATACTACGTCACTAAGCCGACTACTCGATTTCGCTAGCGTTCGTGAGTGCCAGACGTCTCGTGGATTGCTCTCGTTCGAAGGTTTTGTACACTGTATCTGGCTCGGCTGCCGCAGGTAGGGGTCTCGTTTGACCACCATTTCACTTATGAACGTTACTTACCTTGTCACGAATCTCGCTGTTCACATACGCACAGGTCATTCCATTAGTACCCGCACGTTGCACCCGTACCGCTATCTGCATACAGTAGCCGGTCGCTTACGCATCACCTGATTCGGAATCAGTCGCAGTATCATGCCGTACGGTCACATTTCAGCCATTTCAAAAAACATTTCAGTCATTTCACCATTTCACGGTCCTGCACCGACACGCCGTTCGAATCTAGCCACATCCGATTCGTCCCGGCATGTCCCAGCAGTGGAACCCCATTTCTATACATGACCCAGGGAGCGGCCGTTAGCCGCAATTTCTCGACTCACCGGTCGAAAAAAACACCTCTGTCATGGCATCATTTCACTGTCATGTATTACGTTCCGATTCAAGTCTAGGCGCACCCCGGTGCCTCGATTCGTACCGGCACGCCCCAAGGTGCTCCCAGGCCCCATTTCATTCCGTGCTCCAGAAGTACGGTTGCTGTCAGTCGAAAAGTTTTAGGCTCACCGCTCGGCGTCTCTGTCACGAGGAAAACATTTCACCTCACGAGTCACGTTTTTGATTCGAAACCGGTCGCACCTTTGCGGATCGGTCTTCGCCTCCAACGTACCCCAGGTTTTGTCGGCCCCATTTCAGTAACCACCCCTGAGTCTGCTCGTCGTCGGTCGTGAGACCCGACCGACCGTTCAGCACCTCAGGGAATGGTTCCCCTCATTTTCTCTCACCGCCAGGCCGTACCTCGCTTCGAACCCAGTCGCACTGCGCGCCGGTTCGGACCGATGCGCCCTGAACATCCGTTGGCCTCATTTCAGTACATGCTCCAGAAGTCTGGTTCGTCTACAGTCGCCATCGCGGCTCGACCGTTTCATACTTCTGGCATGCCGATCAGTTCGCTGTCACACAAAAAACGTCCTGATCCGAATCCGATGGCATCTACCATGCATCAGTTCGCCTCAACGTACCCCAGTCGAGTTTGCCTCATTTCATTCCAAAATTCTCGGCAATCAGCAGTCACACTCATAAAACGACACCTTGCGCCCACGACATGGCACAAACGTTTCTCATTTCACTCAAAAAAAAAAAAAAAAAAAAAGTAGTGTGTATGCACAGACGGGGGACACACCCCACGAGGCACACCTCACCAGTTCTCTTTATTTTTCCTTCCCTAGGTCAGTCCAAGTTCAGTAGGTCCACCCTGCACAGGTTGGACGGTGTTTCTCCAGGTAAAATATAAAAAACTTACCGTGTGCGCACGTCCACGTACGTGCGCACACTTGTCCTTTCCAGAGCACAGCAGTTGGGTACGTATGTTTACACAAGGAAAGAAACAGTCTTGGCTTATCTCATCCCCTTGAACAGCTCCGGTCGACCTTCTTACGACCTCAGACGCCTCAAGACATCGCCTCAGGGCACAGCCCATCCGAGGACCATGTCGCAAGCGGGCAGCGAGGATCTCACCGCCCCCTTGTCACGTTCCCCAGTGTCCATGAGTGACAGCATCCAGTCCCTCAGGGGATGGACCATCCCCAGACTGACGGCAGAACTTAGACGCAGGGGCGTGCCGTTCCCCGCCACAGCCAGGAAGGCGGAGCTCTTCAGGCTCTTGTTTCCTCCTCCTGCCATGGCCGGGCCCAGCACTCAGCAAGCCTCCCTCCAGTCTATATCTGCGGCCATAACACAACTCCACACCATGGTGTCGTCCTTGGCGAACACAGTCACGGACGTCCAAGCCAGAGTGACTCTCCTCGAGTCTCACCCGGCCCCGGCCGTCCCCGGCCCCGCCGCGATACAGCCACCTACAACAGTCGCCACAGGTACCGCAGGGACATGTCCCCTGGTCTGCCCAGCACACCTGGTTCCAGCCAGCATTAAGAAGGACATACTGGATGGCAAGGACGTCAACCTCGCCTCCCTTCTCATTTCAGTCCACGACCTAGCCGAAAACAAGGCCTATACCTGGGGAGATGTCTCGGTGGTCCTCAAAGCTAAAGACCCCAGACTCAACCGCAAATTGTCCGTCCCAAAATTTGCGTTGTCATTTGGGATGCTTAGAGATATCATATGCTCAGCTTCCCCCGGCAGAAGGGAAGAGCTGGATTTATATCTCCACACCGTGGTAGATTTGGGCTACAAATACGGCGGGTTCTCATTTTATGACTACCACCGCTCCTTTTCCGCAAAAGCAGCCGCCAGGATGGCGCAATTCCAGTCACCCACAGATTGGAGCCTAATGGACACAGAGTTATTCTGTCGCCATTTCGTCGGTCTGTGCTCACCATTGTGCGCAGTCTGCCAATCCTCCACGCACACCGCCGCCTGGTGCTCCAGTGCAACACTCCGCCACTCGGTCGAGTTTCCCTCGACCTCGGCTCCAGCACAAAACCCGCCAGCACCGACACAGAAACCCCAGCTCGACAAACTCGGACGCCCCGTCCGGACCATGGGAGGAGCGGCCATCTGCAATAATTACAACTATGGCTCGTGTAACTTTAGCCAATGCAGGATGCTCCACGTGTGCGTCGTATGCCACAGGGCGCACCCGAAAAATCTATGCGAGCTCAAACCGAAAAATCTGTGACTGAGCCGCATAAACATCCTATGGTTAGGAGTCTATCTGGACTCACACCCCATCCCCTCACTAGCCACGTTCCTCATACAAGGATTCACGGCGGGCTTCCATACCGGCCTTGTCTCCCTGCCCCACACTACTTACGAGTGTAGGAATCTCAGATCAGCGGCCACCGACGAGCAGGCCATAGACCAACTACTCCTAGCCGAGCTGGAGCGAGGTTTCGTCATTGGTCCCTTCACACAACCCCCCTTCAACACCTGGAGAGTCAGCCCTATTGGGCTTGTCAAGGGCAAATTCTCAAATAAAGTTCGCTTGGTGTACGACCTGTCTGCGCCTCATTCTTGCCACGTCCCCAGCCTCAACTCCCTAATTCCCTCCGAGGAGTTCTCCTTAAAATACGCCTCCGTCGACTTGGCGATCCAGGCCATCCTCAAAGCAGGCACAGGGGCCTGGCTGTCCAAAGCCGACATATCGGACGCCTTCAAAGTTCTGCCGATTCACCCGTCTCTTTGGTGTTGGCACGGTATCAAGTGGAGAGACAGGTACTACTTTGCCACCAAGCTCACGTTCGGCTCCAAAAGTAGCCCCTGGCTCTTCGACACGTTCGCTCAATCCCTCACCTGGATTCTCCTACACAAGGCCCAATGCACAGAAGTCATCCACTACCTGGATGACTTCCTACTGATAGAGCAGCCTAACGTTTCACCAGTAGACCTCGACAAATTAAGAGTCATCTTCCAGAATATCAATGTCCCCATAGCCAAGCACAAGGTTGACGGACCCGCACACTCCATCACCTTCCTCGGAGTTGTCTTGGACACATGCTCCATGCAGGCCAGCCTACCCCTCGACAAGCTGACCCGCATCAGGGCAGTTCTTCAGGACTTCACCCGCACGAGAGGGTGCACAAGACGACAGCTCCAGTCACTACTTGGCATGCTCAATTTTGCCATGCGGATCGTCCCTCAAGGTCGTTCCTTCATTTCACGACTCTTAGTCCACCTGTCACAGGCACAAGACCAGATCCTCAAACTGGACGCCGCGGCCATAGCAGACCTAGCGATGTGGGAAGAGTTCCTTTCCTCGTGGAACGGCATATCCATGTTTATCCCGGCCGTCTCACCCTTCTCACCACAGGTGGTGACAGATGCCGCGGCCTCCACGGGCTTCGCAGCCATATTTGGCCTCCATTGGTTCGCTGGCCCTTGGCCCCCGCAGATACTCTCAATTCCAGGTTTCCGCTGGACTTCCCCCCTTTTCGAGCTCTACCCAATCGTGGCAGCCGCCAAACTTTGGGGTCACAACTGGACCGGGCAGACGGTAAACTTCACAACGGACAACCAGGCCACGGCAGACATCATCAACAAAGGCAGGTCCAAGTCACTCCAGGTGATGTCCTTCTTACGCAGGCTGGTCCAACTGTCGCTACGGCTCCAGTTCAACGTCCATTGCTCTCACATCCCAGGTAAATACAATGTGGCAGCAGACGCGCTGTCACGCTTTAACTTCGTCTCCTTCTTCCGACAGATACCAGAGGCCGATCGGGTGTCCGCCCCTATCCCCGCTTGGTCTCAGCTGACCCTAGACTAGACCGATACCTACGTGGGGCCACCCAGCTCATCAACCAGTCCCTGTCTCACAACACACTCAAAGCCTACCACGCAGCCTGGGACACCTTTAACAAGTTCCTAACCACCAACGCCGTGCCAGCACCCACAGACACCAGGCACATTCTGGCCTTCGTCTCACATTGTCACACACAGCTAAACCTATCCTACAACACCATCCGCCTATACTTGGCCGGCATACAGCACTTTTTGGCCCTTCAAGATCCTACTAGACCGTCTGTCTTCTCGTCCCACGCCGTCCGAGCCGTCCTACGCGGCGTCCAGAAGCAGCAACCAGCAAACAGAACCAGACGTCGCCCCATCACTGGTGCCATCTTCCGCGAGATGTCCGCCATACTCGCTGGTTCCCCCTTTGGTGTCCTCCTCAGCCAGGTCATACAAGCCGCCATCTACCTGGCCTACTATGGGTTCCTACGTCCCAGCGAATTCACCCGTAACAGCTCGTCCAGCCAAACCCTGTGCAGACGCCACCTAGTTCGCCATCAAGACCACTTCGTGCTCCACCTCAACGTCTCCAAGACTCAGCAAGCTGGCCACGGGGTGGACATCCATCTATACAGAACCGGCAATGCCTGGTGCCCAGTGACGGTTCTCAACCGCCTGCTCTCACTCCTGCCAGAACAAAGGGACACCGATCCCCTTCTGCCTTTTCCAGTCAAACCCCTGAGCACCTGTCAGTTCATGACACACGTAAGAATTCTCCTCTGCAACCTACGCCTCAACCCCAGCGAATACTCCGGTCACTCTTTTCAGATCGGGGCCGCCTCAGCCGCCTCACAGCAGGGGGTCCCAGGCCACATCATCCAGAGACTCGGCAGATGGAAGTCAGCCTGCTTCACCCGGTATATACATGACCCACAGGCGGAAATGTCACGGGCCTTCGCCCAGCTCACGCAGTAGTCAATACTAAAAGGCAATAAATATCTTCAAACCCTACCTCAGTTTTTGCCCCCTTATTTCTGGCATACCGGCCATAGACCAAGGCACACTTCAGGTCTCCCTTTTCATGTTATAGATCTTATTGGTTAAGTTATTTCCCTTCAGATACGTGTCGGCCATAGGGCTTCAACCATAAGTGGAAGGCCAACATGGTGGCCTGAATTTATGGGAGGAGCCCGGGAGGGTATTTAACCGGCCCACTCACCTGTGGTCTTCGTCGGTTCCGGTGCGCGATACCCACCCTCCCATTCCCCCTTTTTAAGGGCATTTCTCACAACATCACCCCCATCAAATACTCATTTCTAATCAGGGTATGCCCCCTTATTTCTGGCATACCGGCCATAGACCAAGGCACACATCAGGTCTCCCTTTTCATGTTATAGATCTTATTGGTTAAGTTATTTCCCTTCAGATACGTGTCGGCCATAGGGCTTCAACCATAAATATATATATATATATATATATATATATATAATATGTTTAGGGGTTCTAAGTAATTTTCTAGCAAAATACAGATTTTAACTTGTAAGCAACAAATGTCAGAAATAGGCCTAAGCATTAAAGGGTTAAGCCCTCATTTCACATCAGATGTCCACACCCTTTACATCAAAACCCTACATCAGAGTCCCCCTTCATATCACAGTCCTCTATTCACACCAGAGCCCACCCCCCTTCACATCAGAGGTCCCCTCCAGTAAAGAGATATACTTAGTACTGATAGGGTTGCTGCGGCACCTGCCAGATTTACAGAGCATCAGCATATCAGGAATCGGGAGGTGAAGCAGGTCGGGATGGGGGTGGATTCCAGATGCTGTGCTCCCTCAATCCTTACTACCTTAGAGCACTTTTAATGTGCAGTGATGGAGGGGTGGCATGGGAAATGTCATGGATGGGTGTACAGAGGGTACAGGGATGATAGAGGCCAAATGATTTGCAAGGTATTGCGTTCTAACCCGAACGGCAAACCCCATTGGAGTCTATGGGAGTCGAACAGGAAAAAATCAAGTGCCCATTTTGAAGGCTTTTATGCAAGTAATTGGCCATAAAAGGGGTATGGGTGTCTGGGTATTGTCCTTGGGGACATGTATCAATATAAGTTTTTCTTTAAAAACAATAGTTTTTTTCAGGAGCAGTGATTTAAATGATGCTTAAAGTGCAACAATAAAAATGAAAAATCCTTTAAATATCGTGCCTGGGGGGTCCACATAGTCTGCCTGTAAAGTGGCACATTTGTAGCTTGCATAAAGCATGCTACAGCAAAAAAAATAGTCAAATCCCATTTAAAATTACTTGCAGTTACAATTGTCGGTGTTCTGTCGAGAAGTGCCCCCCATCCAATAGTGCCCACGCATGCGCAGGACGGAGTCGCACTCCAGCTGAGTTGCCAATCAGCTAGAGTGACCAGACCAGGGTGCATGCGCACATCGTAGGAGGCATCTCTCGGTGGGAGATACCATTTCACAGGCACAACTGAAACCTATACAAACAGCGTAGTTCTCACATTGTGACTTGCTGATGGTCCGGTATTGTCTGTCTTGCGGGGCGGGTTTGCTGTCTTGAACGTCTGGTTTTGCCTGTGTAAAAGATCGGGTTACAACACAGAAAAAAACAGCCCTTCAACACAGCCACTCGCCACCCTCCAGCAGCAACGATGCACAATCTGAGAACTACGGTCTCCCCCCCGCTGTTTGTATAGGTTTAAATTGTGCCTTTGAAATGGTATCTCCCATAGAGAGACGCCTCCTATGATGTGCGCATGCACCCTGGTTACGTCAGCCCAGCTGATCGTCAAATCAGCTGTTGTGCTGTTCCGTACAGCGCATGCGCCATACATACCGGGCACTTCTCAATAGCGGCCATTTCTCGACAGAACACCGGCACCCAGCTATTGAAAATATAAAGAAAGGCAGGAGGCCTACCAGGAGGCGAGAGGGTTTTTATTTTTTTATGTTTTTCGGGTCCAGTGGGCGTTGTGATTGATGATGGATTTACATCGAGGGACACAATTTTTTTATTTTTTAATACAGGAATTGTCAAAAACAGTTTCTCGATGTTATTACTTTTTGACACTTTTTTGGTGAATGGGTAAGGGTATGATGTACCCAATACCCATTCAAATAGGGGGGTGGGATCTGGGGGCCACCTTGTTAAAGGGGGCTTCCAGATTCCGATAAGCCCCCTTCCCGCAGACCCTGACAACCACAGCCCAGGGTTGTCGGGCAGACACTTTTCCCATCAACATGCAAAGTACCCAAAGCACCCACCCCCCCATGTTGAAGGCATGTGGCTTGGTATGGTTCGGGGGGAGGGGGGGGGGTGCTTGCTCGTCCCCTCACCTTTCCTGACCTGCTGGGCTGCATGCCCAGAAAAGGGTCTGGTTACTGGTATGGATTTTGGGGGAGCCCACGCACTTTTTTTTTATACAGCTGTCAGCGGGAAAACCCATTGACAGCTGATGACTCATCGGTTGTTAAGGACGCTGCAGCCGGCTTCCCGGGCCCCTCCCCTAGAATACACTGTGCAGTGCTCAGTGCATTGCAGGGTGTTTATCAAGGCAAACACCCAGCAAACACCCTGCAAACACCCTGCAATTTCGGGTGTTCGGTGAAGAGCCGAACAGGCAAATGTTCAAATGAAAACTCATGCTCGGGCCAAACCGTTCACCCATTCCTACTGGTGAATTATAGGGAGAACCAAAAGTCCCACAATCCTGACAAAAGTAACATCCAACTAGCAACAAACACTAATATCCCACTGCTGTCAGCAAGTAGGCAGGTGCACGTTACTTTCTCCATGTCAGGTGGTGCTCTCTGCAGTGCTACTGTTGTTGGAGGAGGAAGTCAAGAGGAGGATGGTTCCTCTATGGTTTCATGGGTCACTGGGAAAGCTATCTTATTGGATGTTGCCACCCCACGTGACTTTAGCAGCCATCTTAGGTCAGGCAAAGTCTATTTAAGGCCCTGGCTCCCGGGTTTGGCACTCTTTATGCAAGTGGGTAGCTTAGGGAGAGGTACCCCGCCTGTCAGGGACAGTAACAGCAGTAGTGAAAGGTTCCTAATGAAGAGGGAAAGCATTGGGTCGGTAATTCCTCTGGACATCTTCCTGATTGGGCAGGAGATGGCCAAGTCACAATCTGCGCTTTACAAATGCTTTTAGTCCAGCAGAGCATTGCCTCATCCCCATTGCTGCAAACTGTGAGTATACCTGTAGGGCCGTCTTAAAAGCATCATGGACAAAGTAATGCTCTGGGGCCCCTACAATGTAGACAGTGCAGGCAAACAGACATCAAGTAGGTAGGAGGCAGACAAGCGGAGCTTCCCCTTTTGGGTGGAGCTCCACATTTACTACATGAACAATCATTATGTACAGCAAAGAAACAGTGGGAAAATACTACATACATAAAGTAACAAAGCTGTCCTGTGCATATAATATATCTGCTAGATAGGTGCCTCCCCAGCACTATGGCCCCTCTACACCCCAGATATCCAACAAGGACTCTGACCCCTCTACATCCCAGATATCCCCCATTACTCTGACCCCTCTACACCCTAGATATCCCCCCAGCACTCTGACCCCTCTACATTCCAGATATCCCCCAGCACTCTGACCCCTCTACGCCCCAGATATCCCCCAGCACTCTGACCCCTCTACATCCCAGATATCCCCCCAGCACTCTGACTCCTCTACATCCCAGAAATCCCCCCTGCACTCTGACCCCTCTACATCCCAGGTATCCCCCCCAGCACTCTGATCCTTCTACACCACAGATATCCCCCAGCACTGTGACTCCTCTACATCCCAGATATCCCCCCAGCACTTGGATCCCTCTACACCCCAGATATCCCCCCAGCACTCTGACCCCTCTACACCCCAGATATCCCCCCAGCACTCTGGCCCCTCTACATGCCAGATATCCCCCCCCAGCCAGGGCCGGATTAAGAACAACATGGGCCTGGGGCTGAAGATTTTGGTGGGGCTTTTTATAAAAATAAATATGGGAGGGAGGATGAGAGAGAGAGAGAGAGAGGATGCACATGAGCATGTGTGGGAGTGACAGCAACGCAGCCCGGCCAAGGCAAGTGACCGAAGGCACAGAACCTGGAAGGAAGACCGGGTGAAGATGGAAGCGCCCGGGACCCGCCAGATTGATCACAGTGCCGGAGGGCTCAGTCTGACAGGTAAGTGTACCCTAATGTGCTAATATGCTGTGCATACTAGTACATTATGGCATAACCTACCTCTAAAAAGTAGTAATGTTAGTGAAGTTTACTACCGCTTTAATATCACAGGATCCCAGGAGCCTCTCATGGGGCCCCCTACTGGCCCGGTGGTCATTAGGCAGTGCCCAAGTGCATAGTTGCCAACATTTAAAACGTATTTTAAGGGACACTTTTTTTTACAAGTGGTATATTTAGAGTAGCTGACATCCCCTTTGTTCCTCTATACATCACAGTAGTAATCACAAAATTAAATGAGTACTAATAATAAGCAGAACAAATACGAGGACTGAGAAGATTTCCTTTAGTTGAACTAACAAAACTGGTAACATTGAGGATATCCAATTACATTTTAAAGAACTGTTTTTGTGGGTAAGAGGCATAGAAGAGGAGTATGGGTTGTATAAAAGTGGTGCAGGTGAGTGAGAGGAATGTGGAGGGTATAACAGTGGGCACTATGTACAGGAGAGAAGTGTGGGGGGTATGACATTGGGCAGTATGCACAGCAGAGGACAGTGAATGAAAGAACAGCCACCAGCTTACTTTGAGTCAGTGAGATGAGCAGCTTACCCCTCCACTACACTCCCGGTGTCCTTGGACAGGAGGCAGGTAGAGGCAGCTTGGAAGTCATCATAACCCCCCCCCCCCCCCCCCAAGAGGCTGTGCAAGGACCTGCTGAGGTGAGAGACCCAGACTACAACACCCCCAGATGACCCCCACATCCCATTCTCCCCTCCCCCCATACACTCCATTTACCCTGCCCCAGTGCCATGCCCACCACCCAGTAACCTCAAAATAGGAAATAGCCCTCAACACTCTCTATTTGTCAGGTCCTGTGCTGGCCATGACCTGTGGGCAGTGGACTCAGGAGGGGGGCTGACCCGGGATATGGCCCTAAGTGGGCCCCCAAAAATCTTTGGGACTCCGCATTACCAATCACCATTATTAGCCCCAAGTCCCAAGGCCTGGGGTTGGTCGGGAACTCAAGGCTATTGGCCGCCTGCCCTGGGGCTGCTTTCAGGCCAAACCTGAGCAGGTGCAAGCCAGGCTGCCTCTGAAGCGAATGGGGGGGGGGGGGCGAGCACCGCCGGTTTACACAGAGCGGGGATCTCCATCTCCCACTTACCCAGTGCGGCCAAGTAACATACAAAGTCCTGCTTCCTGCACCGGCCCAAAAAATCCATTTATACCTACAGTGGAATGTTTTTACAGGTTTTTTTTGGCGTTTTTTTTAGCAATTGTGTATAGTTTATATACTCTTTTTGTGCGTGTTTGCAAAATTAAAGTGGGCTGGTTTGTCCCAGTCCAGCGCTGACACCTGGACTGGGACAGGTCAGGTGCATGCTTTGGCCAATCATCATACAGCAATGCACTGAGATCTCACAGTGATTTATGGTGCATTCTTCGGCACTCGAATTTGCCGTGAACGCCCCATAATGTTCGCTCTTCGGCCAACGGGCAAGCACACGATGTTCGAGTTGAATAAAATAAACGTCATCATAAATTTTAGCCAAAATATATTCTGCTACATGTTTTTGATGAAAAGAAATCACAATTAGTGTTTTATTGATTGGTTTGCATGAAAGTTATTGCGCCTACAAATGATGGTCTATACAGTATCTCACAAAAGTGAGTACACCCCTCACATTTTTGTAAATATTTATTATACATTTTCATGTGACAACATCAAATTCAACACACCTGCTCCCCATTCACACCTGAGACCTTGTAACACTAACAAGTCACATAACACCGGGGAAGGGAAAATGGCTAATTTGACTCAATTTGGACATTTTGCACTTAGGGGTGTACTCACTTTTGTTGCCAGCGGTTTAGACATTAATGGCTGTGTTGAGTTATTTTGAGGGGACAGCAGATTTACACTGTTATAAAAGCTGTACACTCACTACTTTACATTGTAGCAAAGTATCATCTCTTCTGTGTTGTCACATGAAAAGATATAATAAAATATTTGCAAAAATGTGAGGTGTGTGCGTGTGTGTATATATATATATATATATATATATATAATTCTGCCTCCATCAGTGTAGCCTATATCTACAGTGCATTCTGTGGTGTACTGTTTCTAATACACTTCAGGTGGTATACACAGTACAGTGCAGCCATAGTACAGTATCTACTACTTTGCAGGTGGTGTACACATTATCTAATACAGTGTGTACAGTTTCTACTACACTTCTGGTGGTGCACACAGTATACAATACAGTGCAGCCATTGTACAGTTGCTAATACAGTGCAGGCAATGTATACACTGTCTAATACAGTGTGTACAGTTTCTACTAGACTTCTGGTGGTGTACACAGTACACAATACAGTGCAGCCGTAGCACAGCATCTACTACTTTACAGGCGGTGTACACAGTATATAATACAGTGTGTACAGTTTCTACTACACTTCTGGTGGTGTGCACAATACAGTGCAGCCATAGTACAGTTTCTAATACAGTGCAGGCGGTGTACACAGTATCTAATACAGTGAATACAGTTTATAATACACTTCAGGCGGTGTACACAGTATCTTATACAATGTAGTGTGGTGTTGCAAAACAATAAATACATTATGTACGGAAGGCCATCAAGGAGAGGAAGATGCTCACAGGCCACTAAAAGAGGGCAAGTGTCTACAGTATAACCTACAGCCATCCACATGCTCAGCGTCTAAATGCTAGCTTGGCCAAACTGCACTTCAACTGCTGCCTTTTCAGCTGTGCTGTACCTCAGTGGCAGGTCCCAAAACGCCATTTCTTTTCATGGAAGGCCATTCCGGCTCTCTACCGGCATGTGGAAGGCAATGTTTTGGCCTCATTGGACAGGGCGGTCAGCAGTAAGGTGCATAGTACCGCTGACTCATGGTCCAGCAGGCATGGGCAGGGACTTTACCTTTCCTTCATGGTTCACTGGGTAACTCAGGGTTCAGTGTTGTTGGAGCTTGTTCCGCCACCACACCTTCAAAATGCTAGTGGTGATTCTGCCACAGCTCTCTCCTCCTCCCGTCCTCTTCTTCTTTCTCTATGGCCTCTTCTGCAAAGTTGTCCTCTGAACCAGCGGTGACCTGTAAGCATTCAAGGTGCTACGCAAGCAGTCAGGCTAAAAGATGCCATGCGGTGCTTGAGTTGGTCTGCCTAGGGGACAGGAGCCACACTAGGGCAGAGATTGTCAGCTCTGCAGGGGCAGGCTCAGAGGTGGTTGATGCCACGCCAGCTTCATCCAGGAATGGTTGTATGCAAATATGGCACCAACCTTGTCTCCGCCCTCTGACAGGGACACTTGACCTTTGTTCCATGTTTGGCACACGTCCTGAATTTGGTGGTGCAGCGGTTCTTGAGTGGTTACCCAGGCTTACAGGATCTCCTGAGACAGTCTGTGGTCATTTCTGCCGTTCATACAATGCCAGTGCTCGGCTGGCTGACATTCAAAGGGAATGCAACCTGCCCACCAACTGCCTCATTTGTGACATGCCCACATGATGGAACTCAACGTTGGCAATGCTGCAGCGACTGCATACACAGCAGAGGGCCATTAAGGAGTACCTGTGTGAGTACAGCACCAGGACAGGGTCAGGGGAGCTTTGCTTCTTTTCACTACGCCAGTGGCTACTGATCAAGGATGCATGCACTGTCCTGTCACCACTTGAGGAGGCCACAAGGATGGTGAGCAGCGACAATGCATGCATCAGTGACACTGTCCCTCTAGTCTTCCTGTTGGAGCACACGTTTCATGGAATCATGGACAGGGCACTTGAGGCAGTACAGCGTCAGGAAGAGGAGGACTTCCTTACCTCTCAAGGCCCCCTTTATCCAGATAGCATTCCTGCGGGCCCGCCAAACACACAGGAAGAAGAGGAGGATTGTGTAAGCATGGATGTAGAGGATAACACTCAGCAGCGGTCTTCAAGGGATGGTTTTAAGTCCCCAGAAATCCAAGGAGTTGTACGTGGCTGGGAGAAGGTAGTTACGGATCATGTGATCCTTAGTGACCCAGAGGACTCAGAATCAAATGCCTCTGCAAACTTACACTGCATGGCCTCCCTGATTCTGCAAAGTCTGGGAAAAGACCCTAGGATTCGTGGTATCAAGGAGAGGGATCATTACTGGTTGGAAACCCTTCTTTATCCACGTTACAAGGGTAAGATTTCAGAACTCATCCTGCCTTTGCAGAGGGAGCAGAGGATGAAAAATCTTCAGGATGCCTTGAAGAAAGGTTTGTGCAATGCATTTCCAAACCCTGGGAGGTTACAATTTCCTGGTGCTGGACAACGTGTTGCTGAGGCTTCGTTCAGTCAGAGGAAGGGCGGTGGAGAAGGTGGCCGGCTTACTGATGCCTTTATTTTTTCAGTCCTCAGCACCAAGGTCTGATCAGTTCATGCAACCATTGCCAGCGTCTGCATTACATGGTGCAGGAATATGTAGGGGTAAGAGCAGACTTGGAGACCTTTCCAACAGAGCATTCACTGGGTTAGTGGGTCTTGAGGATGGACCACTGGCCAGAACTTGCTCGATATGCAATTGAGCTACTGGCCTGTCCTGCATCCAGCATGCTTTCTGAACACACATTCAGTGCTGGTGGAGGGTTTTTAACGGATTAAAGAGAGCACCTGCCTACAGACTCCATTGATAAAAATGAATCAGTCTTGGATTAGCAGCTATCAAGCACCTGATGCTGATGTAACTGATTGAATTTACTATGGATGTGGGATCCCTTGAAGACTGCCTATGGTGACTATCCTATTCCTCCTCAATCTTGATGATGCTAGCTTCCAACAATATTTTTGGTTTAGGGCACCACCACCACCACCCAAGGCCCAACAAGAGTAACTGTGAGGGCTTACAGTGTTATGGCACTACCACCACCCAAGGCCCAATTTTTCTTGCCCTGTTTAACAGGGACATGTAATTACAACTTTTTATATAATATTTCAACATAGTGCCCGCTCCTGTGCCCACCAAGAGTAATGGTGTATCTGTGAGGGGTTACAGTGTTGTGGCACCACCAACCAGATGCCCCCTGAACAAGTGTCAACGAAACGTACGTCGGCGGCGGTACCTGGTCACGTCCTGTTTCAAACATTTCCGGATCCTTGCTGGTTGTCGGCGACGCTAGCTGGAACGCAAGAAATCTCTACTATCCATCACTATAATTACAACGCAAGCAGCCCCAGTGCTGGGTTGAGCACTGAGACATGTGAGTAGCCATTTGGTTATGTATTTTAACAAATCTTTTAAATAAAAAAACAGTATTATGCTATGTAGCTGTGTTTTGCTCCTCTATATGTATCCTGCCTGAGCCACTTGGGAGGAAGAGTACCTGTCATCATATCCTGATATATCTTATGTGAACAGGCACTTACCTGTACAAGCATTATTGACTTACTTTTTAGGTAAAGTAGTCAATACAATCTGGTAAGCAGCCAGCTTATTTTTCACTATTGGGTGATTAGAAGAGGATTCTCTATGGTGAAGGGTCTTAAAATTCTGCTGACAAGATTGCATTTGAACAAGTGAACAACTACACATTATAAGAAGATTTTTTGTCACAATTTTTATTTGGAGGGGTTCACTTACCCTAATGGACTTTACATAAGTCACTCTTTGATTTTCTGTATAATGTGGTATGATTGAGTAATTTTTGTGGTTTTATGTCAAAGTCTATCGAGATTATCTATTTGTATGGTAGCACGAGGGTGTAACGTCTATATACACATTTCAAACAATTGTCGAGTGTATGCAGGTCACATGGGATACTGATACACAGGAATCATTAATCATTACCTACTTGTAAGATAGAGGGTTTATGCACTTTAATAAATTCCAAAACATTTTTATTATATATTTTTTATTATATATATTTTTATGCACACGATTGGTGATTGCAGTAAATTTATGTAGTGCCCCTATTGCACAAATTGTCACATTCTCAAATCGCATGATTTTCAAGGGATCAGCTTTTTGATAGTTTGTTTTAGAGATACTTTATACACAGGAGTACAATATATATATTTTTTGTTTCGTGGCGTGGAGTTTTATACAGCTGTGTTTGGTAGCTGCCTTTTTCCCACCACCACCCAAGGCCCAATTTTTCTGCCCCTGTTTAACGGGAGCATGTAATTACAATTTTTGATATACCAAGAGTAACTGTGAGGGCTTACAGTGTTCTGGTACCACCAACACCTAAGGCCCAATTTTCTGCAGAGTATATAGGGCAAGACGTATAGTATATATACTGCTGTTCAGAGTATAAAATGCCTGAGGGCCCCCATGCCATTTTTAAAAGAAATTGGGGTACGGGGTTCCCCTTAAAATCCATACCAAACCTGAAGGGTCTAATATGGATTTTGGGGGTGACATCCATGCCATTTTTTTTGGTATTCTTGATATTTTTATCTATATTGCCGGGACCTGACAATACATTACAGCTGCAAACAGTTTTAAATGAAATTTTTTCCTTTAGAAATTAAATTTTGCTGTGGCACTGTTATAAACATGGGGAAGATGCACTGCTTTACAGGCATACTAAGGACACCCCCAGGCACAATATTTTAAGGAATAGTTCATTTTCATTGTTTTACTTTAAGCATTATTAAAATTACTGCTCCTGAAAAAACATCTGTTTTTAAAACTTTTTTTGCATTGATACATTTCACCTGGGGCAGGACCCGGGTCCCCAAACACTTTTTATGGCAATAACTTGCATATAAGCCTTTAAAATGAGCACTTTCGTTTTTTCACGTTTTTGTCCCATAGGCTTTAAAGTGGTTGTAAACCCTTACAAACCACTTTGACCTACAGGTAAGCCTAAATTAAGGCTTACCTGTAGGTCCAATAAATATCTCCTAAACCTACATGGGATAAGAGATACATTTCTCTGAGATAAGCTAATTTCTTATCAGGATATTGAACTTCAGACCTCAGTGTGTTCTGATAGTGGGGAAGTTTCAGAAAACAAAAGTGATTCCTCCATCCACACTGAGTTGAACCCACAGGTTGAACGTAAAAAAAAGACTAATGCATAGGCTGCCGAACTGTATGTAATAAACCGAGTTAGTAAAAATAAAGTTAGAATAAAGCTGTTAGTAAAGTGTGTGTGGTGTATGGAATAAGAATATTACTAATATGTATCCAGTACTAGAAAATGTGTTCATTCATAGCAGGTGGATTTAGTGAAATGTTTTTCATTCTTAACACAATGATACATTGTTGCCAAATCTAACAATATCTGATCTGGTGACAATTATTTATAGTCCACAGTGGCCAGTCTCCAGAGTATGTGTGTTAACCCCTTGAAGTACTACTCCCATTAGTTACCTAAATGCGGCGTACACACGCTCGGACTTTCCGACAGGATTGTCCGCCGAACCTAGTCCAGCAGACAAACCGCCGGACTTTCCAACGGAGGTCCGCCGGACTTTCCGAGCATGTGGACTTGCCCACACACGCCTAGACTTTTCCGGCAGACAATCCGGGGAAAAAAGTCCGTGGGACTTTTGAAATGAACGGACTTGCCAACACACGATCGGAAAGTCCGTTCATTTAGAATGTGACTCCAGGTAGACGGGACTAATGAAGGCAGCGAATGCCGCTGCGCTTGCCCCGTCACCTGGTATGGATTTAAAGGGGAATCCCTACGCCGAAAAAACGGCGTGGGGGTCCCCCCCAAATCCATCTCAAACCCTTATCCGAGCACGCAGCGCGGCCGGTCAGTAAAGGGGGTGGGGACGAGCGAGCGCCCCCCCCCTACTGAGCCGTACCAGGCCGCGTGCCATCAACATGGAAGGTGCCCTGGGGAAAGGGGTGCCCTGCTGCCCCCCCACCCCAAAGAACCTTGTCCCCATGTTGATGAGGACAAGGGCCTCTTCCCGACAACCCTGGCCATTGGTTGTCGGGGTCTGCGGGCGGGGTGCTTATCGGAATCCGGGAGCCCCCTTTAATAAGGGGGCCCCCAGATCCCGGCCCCCCACCCTATGTGAATGAGTATGGGGTACGATGTACCCCTACCCATTCACCTAAGGTGTAAAAAAACACACAATTTTTTAAAAATTTTATTGCACAGCTCCGGGGGTCTTCTTCTTCTTCTTCCTCTTCTTCCTTCTTCTTCTTCTTCTTCCTTCTTCTCCCGCCCCTTGTCCCTATATAAGTCACAACACCACGTGTCTCTGCCATTACGGCCAGAGAGCGCGATGAGTCAACATCAGAAGAAGAAGATGACGACGCAGAAGGCGGCGACAGCGGAAGAACAGAAGAGACCCCCGAAGGCGGAACGAGACCCCCAGACGATGACGGCGGCGAAGAAGAAAGCCAGGCTCCTCCGCTCATGAAAGAGCTAGGTAAAAGAGCAGAAGAGAGCGGAGGAGTCTGGCGAGAAGACCCCCCAAGACGGAGGAAGACCCCCGGAGCTGCGCAATAAAATATTTTAAAAAATTGTGTGTTTTTTTTTTATTTACACTTTTACACCTTAGGTGAATGGGTAGGGGCACATCGTACCTCATACTCATTCACATAGGGTGGGGGGGGGCCGGTATCTGGGGGCCCTCTTATTAAAGGGGGCTCCCGGATTCCGATAAGCCCCCGGCCGCAGACCCCGGCAACCAATGGCCAGGGTTGTCGGGAAGAGGCCCTTGTCCTCATTAACATGGGGACAAGGTGCTTTAGGGTGGGGGGGCCGCAGGACCCCCCTTTCCCCAGGGCACCCCCCATGTTGAGGGCATGCGGCCTGGTACGGCTCAGGAAGGGGGGGGGGCGCTCGCTCGTCCCCACCCCCTTTCCTGATCGGCCGGGCTGCGTGCTCGGATAAGGGTCTGAGATGGATTTGGGGGGGACCCCCACACCGTTTTTTCGGCGTAGGGATTCCCCTTTAAATCCATGCCAGGTGACGGGGCTAGCGCGGCAGCATTCACTGCCTTCGCTAGTCCCGTCTACCTGGAGTCACGTTCTAAATGAACAGACTTTCCGATCGGGTGTCGGCAAGTCCGTTCTTTTCAAAAGTCCCGCGGACTAGCACACAGACTGCGGGATTGCCGCCGGACTGCCAAGTCCAGTGGACAATTTTAAGTCTGAACTTAAAACTTAGTCCGCCGGACTTTTGGGAGGAAAAAGTCCGCAGCCGCCCACACACGGGCGGATTGTCCGGCGGACTCTAGTCCGGCAGACAATCCCCGCGGGAAAGTCCGCTCGTGTGTACGCAGCCTTACAGTACTCGGTGTTTACAAGTTAAAAACTATTTTTTTTGCTAGAAAATTACTTAGAACCCCCAAACATTATACATTTTTTCCCTAACACCCTAGAGCAGAGGTGCCCAACCTTTTGAAGAGCGGGGGGCCACTTAAGCTACTTGGTAACCGGTTGTGAGCCACAATGAGCGGAGCGGGCGGATGGCAGGTCTGTGTCTGCTCTGTTTATGCAGAGCGGACACGGACATGGACACAGCCCACTAATACACATTTTTTTTTCTGGATTGGATTGGATTGGAGGTAGGACACCAGTCAGTTTACATTTGCTACTCTTTAGAGGTGAATGGAGGGTCCAATTGGGTCAGACTGACCGTGTGATACGGGCCCAAGGCTGCTTTCACACAGATGCGCTGCAGTTTACCTGCACTGCTGGTGCAGCGCAGTGTACCTTTGGCTTTCTTGCACTTTGCAATAGACTTCTATTATATTCTACAGGTTTGGTACACTTTCAGAAAGCTCACCAAACTCGCAGGTAATAACAGAAGTCTATGGCTCAGTGCAGGTAACCTGTAGGTGCACTGCTCTTAGCCTGCGGATCAGTTTGAAAGCAGCCCAGTAACAACTGCAGAATAGATATGCCCATATATACACTGTGATTTTATTAATAAAACTGACCTTTAATAACAGTACTCTAGTCTATTTTATCCCAGAGCAGGAGGTTGCGGGCCACATCAGAGGGCTCAACTGGCTACATGTGGCCAGGGCCGAACTGGGAATAAAATTTAGCCCTGGAAAAAATTTCATACCAGCCCCACAGCATTATTATACCAGCGCAACAGCATAACGTCATTATTTTCTGGTTCAAGAAAGGGAAAACCATACATTTTAAAGCACATTTGAAGAGTGTATTATATATAGAAAAGACAGATATGAAATCACATAGGGATATATATATATAACCAAATTCCAGTTAAAAGTGGTCAATCATCAAGGGGGACCCCAGGAACTCAGAACGTGGGGGGGGGGGGACCACATTCCGCTAAAAGAATACACTAAGGTAAGGGGGGGGTTACTGATATAAGGGGGAAACCCTTTATATCAGTGCCCCTTACATTATTGTACTCTCTCCCAACTTACATCAGTGACCCCCCTTCAGACTGGCCTGGCGGTGCTGTCACTGACCTCCTCTCAGGTGCACCAAGCAGGGCTCAGTCAGACGGCTCCAGCTTGGTGGCTCTGGTTTTATCCTATAGTCTCCTCCTATAGGATATAGCCAGCTTATCCACAGTCCACACACGTCTGACTTCTCCCATGACCCCCATCCTGGCGGCGCTCCCACTCTTGACTCCTCTTTATACTCCCTCAGAGACTGCAGACATGATACAGGAGATGGTCAGAGACTGCAGACATGATACAAGAGCTCAATGCAGCCTCACCAGTGCCCATCAAATGCAGCCTCACTGTGCCCATCAAATGCAGCCTCACCAGTGCCCATCAAATGCAGCCTCACTGTTCCCATCAAATGCAGCCTCACTGTGCCCATCAAATGCAGCCTCACTGTGCCCATCAAATGCAGCCTCACTGTGCCCATCAAATGAAGCCTCACTGTGCCCATCAAATGAAGCTTCACTGTGCTCATCAAATGCAGCTTTACTCTGCCCGTGAATGCGGCCTCACTGTGCCCACCATTGCGGCCTCACTGTGCCCACCATTGCAGCCTCACCATGCCCACCATTGCGGCCTCACCATGACCCCCATTGCGGCCTCACTGTGCCCATCAATGCGGCCTCACTGTGCCCATCAAATGCAGCTTTACTCTGCCGTGAAAGCAGTCTCACTGTGCCCATGAATGCAGCCTTACTGTGCCCATGAATGCAGCCTCACTGTGTCCCATGTCCCAGTCTGCAGTACCTGTCTGTGGGAAGGTGTGTTGTTGATGCTCTGTACAGTACCTTGCATGCCAGCAGGATATCCATGATGGCCAGCAGCAGGCAGGGGCTGTTCTCGTTTTGGATGGGGACAGTGCTCCTTCCAGAGGATCTGTTTGCTGTGAGATGGAGTGGTCCTGGGCCACCTGCACCTTCAGCCGTCCTCCCTTTCCGGCCCCAGTCAGCCTGTCCCCTGGTCCTGGGGAAGTGGAGAGCACTGGGTGGGATCTGGAGAGAAGGGGGAGCAGAGAGTAATGGCGGGGTTGGAGAGCACATGGGTGGGTGCAAAGAGCAGGGGGGAGTGAAGATCACAGGGGTGGGGAGTGCAGAGCACTGGGGGGGGGGAATAACAGGGGTGGAGAGCACAGGAGGCTGAGAGCACTGGGGGGGGTAAGAGTGTGGGGTGGCAAAGAGCACTGGACAGGAGCTTAAGAGCACTGGGGGGGGGGGGGCAGAAAAACAGGGCTGGAGAGCACTGGGGGGTACAAAGAGCAGGGGGGAGTGGAGAGCACCCATGGGGGCCAGAAAGTACAGGGGTGGAAAGCACGGAGGACTGGAGAGCACTGGTGGGGTTGGAGAGCACATGGGTGGGGGCAAAATGCAGGGGGGAGTGGAGAGTGCTGGGGGGGAGCTTGTGAGAGCACTGGTGGGGGAGACAAAAAGAACAGGAGTGGAGAGCACGGGGGCTGGAGAGCACTGGGGGGGGGGTAGAGAGCACTGGGGTGGGGGCTGGAGAGCACTGTGGGGGGTGGGGAGCACGGTGGGGGCTGGAGAGCACTGTGGGGGGTGGAGAGCACTGTGGGGGGTGGAGAGCACTGGGGTGGGGGCTGGAGAGCACTGTGGGGGGCGGAGAAAACTGGGGTGGGGGCTGAAGAGCACTGTGGGGGGAGCACGGGGGCTGGGGAGCACTGCGGGGGGTGGAGAGCACTGTGGGGGGGGAGCACGGGGGGCTGGAGAGTACTGTGGGGGGTGGGGAGCACTGCGGGGGGGGTGGAGAGCACTGTGGGGGGGAGCATGGGGGTCTGGAGAGTACTGTGGGGGGTGGGGAGCACTGCGAGGGGTGGAGAGCACTGTGGGGGGGGAGCACGGGGGCTGGAGAGTACTGTTGTGGGGGGTGGGGAGCACTGCGGGGGGTGGAGAGCACTGTGGGGGGTGGGGAGCACTGCGGGGGTGGAGATCACTGTGGGGGAAGCACGGGGGGCTGGGGAGTACTGCGGGGGGCTGGAGAGTACTGTGGGGGGCTGGAGAGTACTGTGGGGGGTGGGGAGCACTGCGGGGGTGGAGAGCACTGTGGGGGGTGAGGAGCACTGCGGGGGTGGAGATCACTGTGGGGGGAGCACGGGGGGCTGGAGAGTACTGCGGGGGGCTGGAGAGTACTGTGGGGGGCTGGAGAGTACTGTGGGGGGTGGAGAGCACTGCGGGGGGTGGGGAGCACTGCGGGGGGTGGAGAGCACTGTGGGGGGGGCTAGAGAAGGATGGGGAGAGCAGGGGGGGCAGAAAGAACAGGGGTTGAGGGAACTGTGGGGGTTGGGGGCTGGAGAGTCTGGTGGGGGAGGAGAGCACTGGGGGGGAGCACAAGGAGAAAGGGGGGCAGTAAAAGAAGTTGGATAGGGGTATCAGCAGGGGGTGGCATATAGAGGAAATGAGCTTTCTATATTCCTCCATGCAGCTACTGAATGCTTGATTCTCCTCCTCTCCCTCCTCCAAGCATTCAGCGGCTGCATGGAGGAATATAGATAGCCAATTTCCACTATATGCGGCCCCCCTGCTGATCCCCCTATTCAGGCACACAGGGCGGCTGTACTCACAGCCTCACAGGCATCTCTCCTGTGAACACGGAGCTGGCCGGGTCTGTGTTCGGCGGCTGCTCCGTAACACGGTCCCGCCCCCCTAGACCGGCTGTGTGATAGGTGGATTCTATCTACTATCACATGAGCCGGTCTAGGGGGGCGGGACCGTGTTACGGAGCGGCCGCCGAACACAGACACGGCCAGCTCCATGTTCGCAGGAGCATAACAGGGGAGCACTGCAGCCGCAAAGCGGCCCCAGGGCAGGCAGCCTACCGGGAAATATCCCGCTATCCCGGTAGGCCAGTCCGGCCCTGCATGTGGCCCCCGGGCCACTAGTTGGGCACCCCTACCCTAGAGAATTAAATGGCGGTCATTGCATTTCTTTTTGTCACACCTAATTTGCACAGCGGTCTCACAAGCACACTTTTTTTGGGGAAAAAATTCACTTTTTTGAATAAAAAAATAAGACAACAGTAAAGTTAGCCCAGTTAGCACAATCGTCACACCGCTCCTAAGGATGAAGGTCCTTATGACACTTATCACGATCCCTATCCCTACATGACTCGAGAAGAACAGTTATCCAAGATTCCTTATAATTACAATTATAATCATCCAGGACAATCTCAATATCAGGATTTTCACAGGCCTACCCCCAACCACTCAGGAAACATAAAACATACATTTATATATTTTTATTTATATATTTTTTTCACTCACTTGTGTTCTAGTATCGTAGGCACTTTGTATGATCAGCCATCATTGGTATCTTGTATGTTCAGCCACACCTTTACACAAAATCATATTTTTTATATCAGCGCTACACTAATTTCCTTCCAATTTTTTTTATAGTGTGAAAGATAATGTTACGCTGAGTAAATTGATACCCAACATGTCACGCTTCAAAATTGCGCCGCTTGTGGAATTGCGTCAAACTTTTACCCTTAAAAATCTCCATAGGCGACGTTTAAAAAATTCTACAGGTTGCATGTTTTGAGTTACAGAGGAGGTCTAGGGTTAGAATTATTGTTCTCTCTCTCTCTCTATCGATTGCGGCGATACTTCACATGTGTGGTTTGACCAATGTTTTCATATGTGGGCGCTACTCACATATGCATTTGCGAGCTCGTCGGGAAGGGGCACTTTAAAAATAAAAAAATGTTCTTATTTATTTTACTTGATTTTATTTATTTTTTCACAAAAAAAAATGTACCTCAGTTCACTGAATAGTGCATTAAGACAAAACTGAGCTTTATAAAAACATTTATTAAAATATTTGAATAAAATCAATATATAACACTGGATTACATCTTAGGGATTTTTTTTTTATTAGGGTAAACATTCTCAAAAACAATATAGAAAACAAAACCAAAAAAAACACACACACACAAAACAAAAATTGCAGTAATATACGATACTATGTGAAACAGTAATAAAGCGCACTAATTCAAGAAGCTAAACAGCAAAAAGACAAATATGCATAAATGACTATCCCTAATTAAAAAGAAAAAAATAATAATAATACA
This sequence comes from Lithobates sylvaticus, assembly GCA_028564925.1. Taxonomy (NCBI): domain Eukaryota; kingdom Metazoa; phylum Chordata; class Amphibia; order Anura; family Ranidae; genus Lithobates; species Lithobates sylvaticus. Next base: position 16,378,433 of record CM053027.1, on the reverse strand, counting down.
ATAATATGTGATAATAGGTGAAACAGTGCTAAAAGTGCTTGAATCAAAAGCAGGTATTCATCTGATTTTACATAAAAGAATAAAAAAAAAACAATAAAATAAGTCCCAAATAATAACATGCATGGGCATCAAAACGTGATGAGATGTGAAGATCACGTGCTCAAAAAACAGTTCTTGAAAGTTGAGAACACAATTGCTCCCACCATCCAGGCATCCACCTAGAGTGTGCCCTAGCAGCTCACCTTAACCACTTGCCGACTGCTGCACGCCGATATACGTTGGCACAATGGCAGCTGTGGGCAAATGAGCGTTGAGGTACGTCCCCTTTAAAAACCGGGGTTAGCAGGCGTACGTGCGCGCCTGCCACGTACAGCGTAACCGTGCCTGTGGGACCGGCAGACTCGATGTCCGCTGGTCTCCCGGCGATCGTGTCACAGAGCCTCAGAACAGGGAAGTGCCTATGTAAACAAGGCATTTCCCCAGTCTCCCTTGTGTCATGACAGAGATCACTGCTCCCTGAAATCAGGAGCAGTGATCGCTGTAATGTGAGTTTAAGCCCATCCCCCCACAGTAAGAATCACTCCCTAGAACACCCACATCACCTTTATCGCCCCTAGTGGTAAACCCCTTCACTGCCAGTGTAATTTACACAGAAATCGGTGCATTTTTATAGCAGTGATCGCTGTACAAATGACAATGGTCCCAAAATAGTGTTAAAAGTGTCCGATGTGTCCGCCACAATGTCGCAGTCCCGATAAAAATCGCAGATCGCCACCATTACTAGTAAAAAAAAAAACTAATAATAAAAATGCCATAAAACTATCCCCTATTTTGTAGACGCTATAACTTTTGCGCAAACCAATCAATATACGCTTATTGTGATTTTTTTCAACAAAAATATGTAGATAAATACATTGGGGGATATTTATTATAGCAAAAATTTTTAAATATTGTGTTTTTTTTCAAAATTGTTGCTCTTTTTTTGTTTATAGAGCAAAAAATAAAAACCGCAGAGGTGATCAAATACCACCAAAAGAAAGTTCTATTTGTGGGAAAAAAAGGACGTCAATATTGTTTGGGAGCCACGTTGCATGTCCGCGCAATTGTCAGTTAAAGCGATGCAGTGCCAAATAGCAAAAAGTGCTCTGGTCAGGAAGGGGGTAAAATCTTCCAGGGCTTTGGTATACAAATCCTTAATGGCAATTCATGTTCCCCTCTCCTCTCCTCTCCTCTCCTGCATCGAAATCCACAGCTGGTCTGACAAGGCTTTAATATATGGATCCTTTATGGAAAATCACATCCCACTCCTCTCCTAAAAGCGCCACTAGACATGTTGTGGTCTTTGTTTAAGGTGAGCTGCTAGCTTATAAAAAAGGAAAAATAAAACATCCCAAATTGTGCTCCAGCAATGGGATATTAGGGTTAGTCACTCCTTGATTTCTACCTCTCTGAACTCCATATCAGATCTCATGGATACAGCTCACCTCTCTGCACACCACATCCCAGCACCAATAACCACTGGGCACTTAAACCCCCTTCCTGCCCAGACCAATTTTCAGCTTTCGGTGCTCTCACACTTTGAATGACAATTACTCAGTCATGCAACACTGAACCCAAATTAATTTTTTGTCCTTTTTTTCCACACAAATAGAGCTTTCTTTTGGTGGTATTTAATCACCACTTGGTTTTTTATTTTTTGCGCTATAAACTAAAAATTTGGTAAAAAAAAAAAAAAAGTTCTTTGTTTCTATTAAAATTTATTGCAGAGTATTGGCGAGTATTGCACAGTATTGGTTGAGTATTGTACAGTGGTGGCAGAGTATTGCACAGTGGTGGCAGAGTATTGCACAGTGGTGGCAGTGTATTGCACACTGCTGGCCGAGTATTTCACACTGCTGGCAGAGTATTTTCACAGTGCTGTCACTGACCAGCGCTGTGGGCACTACACATCCAGCCCACAGCGCTGGTCCCATCTCTCCCCCTCTCTGTTTCCCCCCCACTCACTGTACCGATCTGTACAGAGAGGGGAGGGAGGAACTAACCTCATGACGTGACGCCGGTTTTTGTGCATGTGATCGCTCCATCATATGACGGAGCGATCACGTGGTAAACGGCCGCCAACAGTGGCCGTTTACCATGATCCGTGATGCACCGGGTCCTCGGGACCCGGCGGTCACGGATGTTCCCGAGGCGCGCGGGACAAAGGTCCTCCACCCAGAATAAGCCGACTGCGCTGTAGCCGTCTTTCGGCTATGGCCCGGTCGGCATGTGGTTAAAGAAAAACTTTACACACAGCAGGGAGCAATGATGAAAATTCAGCCACAGTGCCCCCTGTGGTGGGATGACTATTACACAACATAACTGAACCAGAACTTGCAGCAGACTTGCCGAATGTTTGCAAAGAAAGTTGATCTGGAGTCATGCAATGCAGATTTGCTGCAATTGTGCAACAAACTTGTGAACCCTGGCAAGTCTAGCAATAGCTTAGCAAATAATTATTTTTTTGTTTTTTTTAAAACCTGTAAGGCAAAAGGCATAATGAGCTAGTAGGCACCGCCTACTAGCTCATTAGGAAATACCTTAGAACGAGGGGTTAGCAGTTGATCCTGGTCACCGTCGAGGGAGCTGACATTTCCCCTCGGCGTGTCTTCCGGGCTCGCGGCTCCGGTGCTGCGAGTGGCCGGAGCCGTGATGTCATCACTCCCGCGCATGTGCGTGGGAGACTTCTTTCCAGCAAGGTGTGGCAGCATCTGCCAGAGCTTCACAGCGCATACACCACTGACGTCAGTGGCTGCATGCAAAGTGAATATCAGATATTCATTTTACCTACAGGTAAGCCTTATTATAGGCTTACCTGTAGGTAAAAATACAGAAAAAGGGTATACAACCACTTTAATGTCTAAACTGCTGGCAACAAAAGTTAGTACACCTCTAAGTGAAAATGTCCAAAGTAGGCCCAATTAGGCATTTTCCCTCACCGGTGTTATGTGACTTGTCAGTGTTTTAAGGTCTCAGGTGTGAATGGGGAGCAGGTGTGTTAAATTTGATGTTATCACTCTTACTCTCATACTGGTCACTGGAAGTTCAACATGGCACCTCATGGCAAAGAACTCTAAGGATCTGAAAAACCATCAGTTACTTACCGATAACGGTGTTTCTTAGAAACCTTCCAGGACAGCAACACATGAGAGATGAGAGGCTCCTCCCTACAGGAAACACAATCAGTTCACAGCAGTTTAAAAGGCCTCACCTTACCCCTATTCCCTCAGTTGTAAAGTAATTCTCCCAACTGATTCACAAGGGGTATTTAGTCCCTTAGGGACTTACCACCTATTGTATACATTCTCCTCCACCCTTAACAGGGCAGGAAATAGGCCTGCCGTCCTGGAAGGTTTTGTAGAAACACTGTTATCAGTAAGTAACTGTCGGTTTTCTCACCCCCACAGGATGGCAACACATGAGGATAATCAAGTAATCCACAGGCCTACCTTAGGGTGGGACAACTGGCGGCAAGATCTTCCTGCCAAATGCCAGGTTCTGCAGTACATTTTACCTCCACTTTATTATGACTGATGTAGGTATCTTAGCTGGATCAGGAGGCATGACCAGTGTAGCCTAGATAATACCCCCTGGCTGATACAGCCCTATGCTCCCCCCCTTTACTCACCCCTGAATAAGAGACCAACTCAAAATATAAATAACATAATAATAACATATAACACATATGAACAATCTGTTACACCCTCTTTATTGGTTAGTGACGGAGCTAATTACTATTACCGTATATATATAATTATCTAAATATATATATAACCAGGGGGCACTGCAGAATTTTACCGAAACCACCTAGGCCTCCATCTGTACCGCCCCGAGAGACAAACACCTTTCCCGCAGTGCAACAACCAGTAATCATCAAAGAATTTGATGTGCTACACCGGAGGAGCCATCTACTGATGAGCCCCCCACACACTTACCACCTCCATAATTGCTACCGTCACTGACCAACAAACAAACACCGCCATAGCCTGAAAGGGTGAAACCTCAACCTTGATGGCACCTCCACACCCGCAGGTACGCCTGAATACCCTCCTGCATCCCAAAGACCAAAGGTCAATGCCCATGTCAGTTAAATGGACCCCATCCTTCCTTAAATAAAGGCCCACGTTTGTCTCCAGTTCCCTGTGGCGAATCACCAATCCCCCTTCCCAAGCCAAAAATCTCCCAACCACTTTGTTCACTCTGATCCTTGCCTTATTGATTCTATACACCGATCGAGCCATGCGTCATGTTGTTCTCTCCACCATATCTGACCATACCAGCAACGTGTCAGGAAATGTTACACGCAGGTATGTCAGATCAGCTTTTATGTCCGCTATCAGGTCCCTGACTGTCCGGACTCCCAGGTCGTTACCACCTGTGTGGATGACCAGCACCTCAGGCGGTCTGTCCAACCACGCAAATATTTCCACCTCTGGGACCACCCTGCCCCACATAATTCCCGGTCTACCCAACCACCGTATGGTCGCCTCTCTTCTAGAAATTCCCAACTGCCTCCCACCTGGTCTCGTGTCCCCTCTCCAGGCACCCCAACACACATATGAATGTCCGAGAATCCAGACGAGGCATGGGAGCCCTCCATCTGAAATGACAAACATAGTGTAAATGACAGTCAACTTCCCCAAATCCCCCTACAACTTCCAACATGCTAAGAAAGGTAGATATCCGGAAACCACAAAAAAAATATATATTTTTTTATTCACAAAACAACTGAGGCCGAATATAGGTGCGGAATCGCACATCCGCCTCATCCAGCCCGCGCCTGGCGGCCTCAGTGGCCGCCCCCAATGCCAAAGGAGTGTGAGGTGTAGGCGGAACTATCCAAGCCCAACCTCCACAAACATTTTCGAAGCACCTCCCCAAACTGAAATTTTGACAGATGTGAGCCATCCTCATGAACCAAAAAGGGACCACCCACACCCGGTCTAACTCCTGCAAACTTCCCCACCACCCAGGCATAGCGCACAACCCATAAGCGCATACAAATAAACTTGTACCCCTTTGATCTGTTTTAGACTTCCTCAACCGAACTGACACCCTGTCCCCAAACACTGCAACATCCTCCATCAAAAAAAACGCCCGCCCTCCCTTTAGACGGGCTAACCAACTCTCCAATGCGGAATGCCCCAAAAAATGCCAGCGAAAAAGCTGCTGAAAACACCAATCTTTCGTACTGAGCGGTACAAACCGAACCCAACTGATCACATAAAGCCACTAAGTTCACAAACATAATTGGCCGCCTCGTATCCTTAGTCCTGTGTTCCTTCCTGTATCCCTTAATGGCCTGTTTTACCCAGAAATCCTTCGTCCAATCCTCCTTCCTCTGTAACTTAAACCAAAACGCCAACCCCACCATCTTCTTTTCTATGGACGACACTGACTTCCTCGCTTCCATGTTCCTTGATACAAAATACAACACTAAAAGCCGCACTGCCGACTTTTCCCCTCTGACCTCCACCTCCTGCAGCAAAGCACACCACTTCTTCCATACCTTTTCATACGCTGACCATGTGGACGTACTTACTGACCGCTGTATCCATCCTGCGGCGATCCTAGCTCCAAATCCCATATCCAGCCCGGGCAAGGGACGCCCTCCTTCTGTGCCCCCGGTGCCAGAGCCCTGAACTTGTCCCACTGGAAGCGAGACAAAGAGTCAGCCAGTGTGTTGTCTACTCCCGGAATATGTACAGCATAGAGAAAGACGTTAAAGTGGAAGTAAAGTCAGATTTTCCACTTTCACCTACAGGTAAGCCTGTAATGAGGCTTACCTGTAGGTACAAAAAATATCTCCTAAACCTTTACGGTTTAGGAGATATTCCCCGTGCAATACGCCGCTGACTGCAGCGGCGCATGCGCACGGGGGATTCTCGTCTGAAAGGCCGGCAGAATACGAACCCTGCCGGGACGAAGTCTCCCGTGCGCATGCGCGGGAGTGACGACATCGCGGCTCCAGCCACTCACAGCGCTGGAGTCGCGATACCCGGAAGACACGCCGAGGCAACATGTCAGCGACCTCGGCGTGGACCAGGTGAGTTACCGACGCCTCGTTCTAAGGTAAGTATTTCATAATGAGCTAGTATGCGGTGCATACTAGCTCATTATGCCTTTTCCCTTACAGGTGTAAAAAAAAAAAAAAAAATGTCAGCGGGTTTACTCCCGCTTTAAATTGCAAGCAGTGCAACACCAACTGTCGCATCAGCCGAATGACAGGTTGTGAAGACGCCGACATGCTATTGATAACCTGCACTACCCCCATATTGTCGCAGTTCAACCGTAATTTTAAATTCCAATGCCAGTACCACCGGAAAAAGTTCCAGGAGCACCAAGTTTCAAAGAAAGCCAGCCTCAACCCACGACTGCGGGTACTCCAATGTCCCTGGAAGAATGCCCCGTATCCTGTAGATCCCGCGGCGTCCGTAACCAGTTCTACATCAAAATTGCTCACCGGGCCCAACATCCAAACCGACCTGCCGTTATACTCTGCAATAAGGATGAGCCCGGTGTTCGATTCGAACCCATGTTCGAATCGAGCACCGGGTGTTCGCTCGCTCGGCGAGCCCAGAACTATTGGGGCCGCTTGCATCAAATTCGTGTGATGCGAGCGGCCCCGCAATGCATTGCGGCCCGCGCAGTGCAATGCTGGCTGATGATTGGCCAAGCATGCACTGTGACCCCGCATGCTTGGCCAATCACAGCGCCGGCAGCGAGGAGAGCCATAATTGGCTACAGGCAGGATGCCTGTAGCCAATTATAGCTCAGGGGCTTTAGTACACGCCCCACGGTATAAGAGGCCGCCGCGCCGGCGGCCTCGCATATTATGTTTCAGTCAGTGTCAGCGTGTCAGCGTGTTAGTGTGCTGCTGACAAAATGTGCTTTATTTCTGGGGATATGTGTATGCATGCTGTTAGAACAGCATTGCAGTATCACACCTGGGGGGTGTCTATAGGTGGCCTGTGAAGGGGGCAGGTTTCCTGTGCTTAGAACTTTCCCTGCAAAAAAGTGTCATTTTTGCAGGAAAAAAGCTATTTAAAATCACTCGCGGCTAATGAATTGATGGCTCCTGTAACACAGAGAACTGTCATTCATTAATAAAAAACAAAAAAAAGCATAGGGGTCCCCCCAAATTCAATAACCAGGCCCTTCAGGTCTGGGATGGATATTAAGGGGAACCCCAGCCAAAAAAAAAAAAAAAAAAAATGGCGTAGGGTCCCCCTCAAAATCCATACCAGACCCTTGAGGTCTGGTATGGATTTTAAGGGGAACCCTAGCCAAAAAAAATGGCGTGGGGTCCCCCTCAAAATCCATACCAGACCCTTATCCGAGCACGCAACCTGGCAGGCCGCAGGAAAAGAGGGGGGGACGAGAGTGGCCCCCCCTCTCGCCTGAACCGTACCAGGCCACATGCCCTCAACATTGGGAGGATGCTTTGGGGGTCTAAGACCCCTAAAGCACCTTGTCCCCATGTTGATGAGGACAAGGGCCTCTTCCCCACAACCGTGCCCGGTGGTTGTGGGGGTCTGCGGGCGGGGGGCTTATCGGAATCTGGAAGCCCCCTTTAACAAGGGGACCCCCAGATCCCGGCCCCCCCCTGTGTGAAATGGTAAGGGGGTACAAAAGTACCCCTACCATTTCACCAAAAAAGTGGCAAAAATTGTAAAAATGACAGGAGACGGTCTTTGACAATTCCTTTATTAAAATCTTCTTTCTTCTTTCTTCATCCTTCGGTTTCTTCATCTTCTTCCATCTTCTTCTTCCATTTTCTTCTTCCTCCGATCCGCTTCTTCTTGCGCTGGTCTTCTCGTCCTTCTCGTCCGGCATCTTCTTCCGTCGGCGTCGGTGTCGGTGTCTTCTTGGGCCGCTCCGCGCAATGGGAGGCTCCCGCTGTGTGAGGCTCCGCTCCATCTGACAGGTCTTTTATAATGGAGGGCACCTGGTGACCCCGCCCCCTCTGACGCACAGGGACGTCATGGGGAATTCCATGATGGCTTTCCCCATGACGTCAGAGGGGGGCGGGGTCACCAGGTGCCCTCCGTTTTAAAAGACCTGTCAGATGGAGCGGAGCCTCACACAGCGGTAGCCTCCCATTGCATGGAGCGGCCCAAGAAGACACCGACACCGACGCCGACGGAAGAAGATGCCGGACGAGAAGGACGAGAAGACCAGCGCAAGAAGAAGCGGATCGGAGGAAGAAGAAAATGGAAGAAGAAGATGGAAGAAGATGAAGGAAGGAGAAGATGAAGAAACCGAAGGATGAAGAAAGAAGAAAGAAGATTTTAAAAAAGGAATTGTCAAAGACTGTCTCCTGTCATTTTTACCATTTTTGCCACTTTTTTGGTGAAATGGTAGGGGTACTTTTGTACCCCCTTACCATTTCACACAGGGGGGGGGGGCGGGATCTGGGGGTCCCCTTGTTAAAGGGGCTTCCAGATTCCGATAAGCCCCCCGCCCGCAGACCCCCACAACCACCGGGCACGGTTGTGGGGAAGAGGCCCTTGTCCTCATCAACATGGGGACAAGGTGCTTTAGGGGTCTTAGACCCCCAAAGCATCCTCCCAATGTTGAGGGCATGTGGCCTGGTACGGTTCAGGCGAGAGGGGGGCCGCTCTCGTCCCCCCTCTTTTCCTGCGGCCTGCCAGGTTGCGTGCTCGGATAAGGGTCTGGTATGGATTTTGAGGGGGACCCCACACCATTTTTTTTGGCTAGGGTTCCCCTTAAAATCCATACCAGACCTCAAGGGTCTGGTATGGATTTTGAGGGGGACCCTACGCCATTTTTTTTTTTTTTTTGGCTGGGGTTTCCCTTAATATCCATCCCAGACCTGAAGGGCCTGGTTATTGAATTTGGGGGGACCCCTACGCTTTTTTTTTTTCATTTTTTTTTATTTTTTATCAATGACTTTTTTTTTATGAATGAGTTTCAATGAATCACTGTTCTCTGTGTTACGGGAGCCGTGAATTAACATTAGCCGCGAGTGATTTTAAATAGCTTTTTTACTTTCAAAAATGACACTTTGCGCAGAGACAGTTCTAAACACGGGAAACATGCGCCCCTTTACAGGCATACTATAGACACCCCCCAGGTAAGAAATTTAAAGGAATATTACACTTTTATTGTTTCAATTTAAGCATTATTAAAATCACTGCTCCTGAAAAAACGGCAGTTTTTAAAAAAAATTTTTGCATTGCTACATGTCCCCTGGGGCAGGACCCAGGTCCCCAAACACTTTTTATGACATTAACATGCATATTAGCCTTTAAAATTAGCACTTTTAATTTCGAACGTTCGCATCCATTATAACTAATAGGGTTCTAAAGCTCGCACAGACTTTAGGTCCGTTTGCGGGTTCTGGTGCGAGCCGAACGGGGGGGTGTTCAGCTCATCCCTACTCTGCAAGAAATTGATACCATACCTGAAGATCATCCCTATGTTCCTTCCTCAGTCAAATGAAATGCATGGGAACCTTCACCCCAGCCGTGGCGGACGACATCCGGCAACAAAAAATTCTCCTCATAGGAATGATCCTGCACGCGAAGTTCAATTTTCCTAACAGTGATTGTAACTTTCTTACACCCATGGATGTCCCTAATCTCTTTCTTCAAGTCCCTGAGCTTCTCTTCCACATCGGATTTTGCGATTAGTGCCCCTTGACCGTACCGCCGCACCCATCTGACCACGGCATCAAAGGATGTATACGAAACCGTACAAGCCTCAGGGTCAATGGAATCATTCACCAAACCCCCTTTAGGAAACGATAAATGGTGTATCAACCGAAACTTATTCGGTTCTTTTTTGGGAACCACCCCCAACGGGGATACCACTAAACTGGCTAACGGTTTGACAGCAAATGGCCCTGCCATGCGACCTAAAGCCACCTCCTTGGCCAGTTTTTACGACACCACCTCTGGGTGTTGCAAAGCTGATCTCAAATTATTTGCCAGAGGGGGAATAACTTTCAGTGCACACGGAATCTGAAACCCATGTTTGAACCCCGCACTAATCAATCCCGCTGCCGCCCTATCCGGGTACTTTGTATTTAGGAAAGGCTGTATCCTTTCCCACATCACCGGAGTCGTCCCTCTTATGACCAGGCAAATGTGTGTGCTCCTCCGCACCCTAAACATTTGTGTTTAAATTTACAGGTACCTCCAAACTTGCAGGATCCCTCATTAAACTGCCAGCACACTCCCCATTTTTTACCGGCCAGGGGGTCCCGAAGAGTGGCTACCCCCGGCCCCCCCTTGAAATGACTGCGTCGGTGCCTTTGCCGACGCCATCTGCCTCATCCAAAGGCTAATGTCCTTATGACCACACACTAATCTTTTTAATTAATTATTTTTTGTATATTTTGTGTTTAATAAATATTTATGTTATTTTTATAATTGGTGCCTAATGCAATAGAGGGTTCTGGACTGTACCATTGTTTTAAAAAGGGGTTAATTCCGGGCCACTACCTGGCCGCGTGAGCTGTGGGCGGAGTCAAGAAAGCCCAGGAGCTACGTAACCAGAGTAGCCAGTGGGAGGAGTCCTTCCGTCTACTTGCTGTGTGAGCAGGCCTGGATTTACTCCCGTTGTCGCCCCAAGGCCGAGTCCTTCAATGCCTCCCCCCCATCAGTGTCCCCTGCCCCTAAAGACCCACATCAGACTGCCTTACAGAGAGCCGTTTCGAGCCAGGAAATGTGCAAGCTGGAGTTTGGGGACGGGGCGAAGCTGCTCTACTGTAGTGCTATTTTCCTTCTTTCCTTCCCTGGTGTGGGGGGGGGGGCTTGGAGAGAAGGCAAAGTAGAGGCAGGTGCTGCATCGCTGTGCCCAGTGTGTCGGCAGGACACAGGAATCAAAACACTGTAAGCCCTCACAGTTACTCTTGGTGGGCACAGGAATGGGCCCTGCTGTGAATTATTAGATCAAGAATTGTAATTGCATGCACCTGTTGAACAGGGGCAGAAAAATTGGGCCTTTGGTGGTGGTGGTGGTGGACGGTGTTGCCACAACACTGTAAGCCCTCACAGTTACTCTTGGTGGGCGCAGGAATGGGCCCTGCTGTGAATTATTAGATCAAGAATTGTAATTGCATGCACCTGTTGAACAGGGGCAGAAAAATTGGGCCTTTGGTGGTGGTGGACGGTGTTGCCACAACACTGTAAGCTCTCACAGTTACTCTTGGTTGGTGCAGGAATGGGCCCTGCTGTGAATTATTAGATCAAGATTTGTAATTACACGCCCCTGTTAAACAGGGTCTGAAAAATTGGGCCTTTGGTGGTGGTGGTGGACGGTGTTGCCACAACACTGTAAGCCCTCACAGTTACTCTTGGTGGGCGCAGGAATGGGCCCTGCTGTGAATTATTAGATCAAGATTTGTAATTACACGCCCCTGTTAAACAGGGGCTGAAAAATTGGGCCTTTGGTGGTGGTGGTGGACAGTGTTGCCACAACACTGTAAGCCCTCACAGTTACTCTTGGTGGGTGCAGGAATGGGCCCTGCTGTGAATTATTAGATCAAGATTTGTGATTACACGCCCCTGTTAAACAGGGGCTGAAAAATTGTGCCTTAGGCACTGGTGCTGATGCCACAACACTGCAACCCCTCACAGATACTGTACTTGGAGCACAGCAATGAGACCTGTTGCAAAGCATTGCATAAAAAATTGTAATTGCACGCCCCTGTTAAACAGGGGCTGAAAAATTGTGCCTTAGGCACTGGTGCTGGTGCCACAACACTGCAACCCCTCACAGATACTGTACTTGGAGCACAGCAATGAGACCTGTTGCAAAGCATTGCATAAAAAATTGTAATTACAAGCCCCTGTTAAAGAGGGGGCTGAAAAATTGGGCCTTAGCCACTCGTGGTGGCACCCAGAAACAAAAATGTTCTTCCAAGCTATCATCAGGATCATTGAGGAGGAAGAGGATAGTCAGTCAACATAACAGGACAGTCACTCAGCATCAGCATAGGCAGTCTTGAAGGGATGTGACATTTCAAAATAAATTATTCTGTTATATCAGCTTCAGGTGCCTGGTAGCTGGTGGTGATCCAAGGCTGATTCATCTTTATGAAGGTCAGTCGATCAACCGAGTCGGTGGACAGGCGCACCCTGTGATCGGTGACAAAGCCTCCAGCAGCACTGAATGTGCGTTCGGAAAGAACGCTGGATGCAGGACAGGCCAGTAGCTCAATTGCATACTGTGCAAGCTCTGGCCAGTAATCCATCCTCAAGACCCAGTAAGCCAGAGGATTTTCGGTGGGAAAGGTGTCCAAGTCTGACCTTGCCCCTAGGTATTCCTGCACCATGTATATCAGACGCTGGCGATGGTTGCTGGAACCGATCATACCTTGGGGCTGCGGACTAAAAAATTGTCTGAACGCATCGGTCAGACGTCCACCTTCCCCACCGCTCCTTCTGCTACTGACCGAAGCCTCAGCAACTCGTCGTCCAGGACCAGGAGTTTGTAACCTTCCAGTCTCTGGGAACGCGTTGCACAGACCTTTCTCCAAGGCCTCCCGGAGATGTCTCATCCTCTGCTCCCTCTGCGACGGCAAGATAAGGTCCGCAACCTTACCCTTGTACCGTGGATCAAGGAGAGTGGCCAGCCAGTAATGGTCCCTCTCCTTGATCCGAAGAATACGAGGATCCTTCCGCAGGCTTTGCAGGATCAGGGAGGCCATGCAACGTAGGTTAGCTGAGGCATTCGGTCTGGAGTCTTCTGGGTCACTGAGGACGACATGATCCGCAGCCACCTCCTCCCAGCCACGTACAAGTCCACTGGTTTCTTGGGACTGTAAATCATCCCTAAAAGACTGCTGATGCTGAGTGCCAGGCTCCAGCTCCATGCTGACACAATCCCCTCCTCATCCTCTTGCTGTGTGATGGGTGGGAGAGAAGGAACACTGTCTGGATAAAGGGGGCCTTGAGAGGCAAGGAAGTCCTCCTCTTCCTGCCTCTGTTCTGCCTCAAGTGCCCTGTTCATTATTCCACGTAGCGTATGCTCCAACAGGTGGACAAGAGGTACAGTGTCACTGATGCATTCACTGTCACTGCTCACCATCCTCGTGGCCTCCTCAAATGGTGACAGGACAGTGCATGCATCCCTGATCATGCTCCACTGGCGTAGGTAAAAAAATCCAAGCTCCCCTGACCCTGTCCTGGTGCTGTAGTCGCACAGGTACTCATTGATGGTCCTCTGCTGCGTGTGCAGTCAGCATGGCCAACGTTGAGTTCCACCTGGTGGGCATGTCACATATGAGGCGGTTCTTGGCAAGTTCAACTCCTTTTGCAGCTCAGCCAGCCCAGCACTGTCATTATATGATCGGCGGAAATGCACACAGACTTTCCTGGCCTGCCTCAGGACATCCTGTAAGCCTGGGTACCTGCCCAAGAACCGCTGCACCACCAGGTTAAGGACATGAGCCATACAGGGCACATGGGTCAGCTGTCCCTGTCGCAGGGCGGAGAGGAGGTTAGTGCCATTGTCACAAACCACCATTCCTGGCTTAAGCTGGCGTGGCGTCAACCACCTCTCGGCCTGCCCCTGCAGAACTGACAGAACCTCTGCCCCAGTGTGGCTCCTGTCCCCCAAACACACCAGCGCAAGCACGGCATGGCATCTTTTTTCCCGCTTATTTGCGTAGCCCCTTGAACGCCTACGGAGCACCGCTGGTTCCGAGGACAGAGCACTCGAAGAGGCCATGGAGGAAGAAGAAAAGGAGGGGGTGGAGGAGAGAGGTGTGTCACAACCAGTAGTAGCATTTTGGAGGCGTGGTGGCGGAACAACCTCCAACACTACTGCACCTTGTCCTGCATCCTTCCCAGCTGCCAAAAGAGTGACCCAATGGGCCGTGAAAGACAGGTAACGTCCCTATCCATGCCTGCTGGACCATGAGTCAGCGGTAATATGCACCTTACCGCTGACCGCCCTGTCCAGCGAGGCATGGACATTGCCTTCCACATGCCGGTAGAGAGCCGGAATCGCCTTCCGTGAGAAAAAGTGGCGTTTGGGAACCTGCCACTGAGGAACCGCACATTGAACAAACTCACGGAAGGGGGCCGAGTCTACCAACTGAAAAGGCAGCAGAACTGAAACAGCAGGGAGGCGGGACTCTGAGCGGGGCCGAACAGTCGGCTTGGTCTTTTTCGGCGGCGCTTCTGCCTTTTTTAGAGGCGGTTCGGTCTTTTTCGGCGGCGCATGTGCGGTTTGTCTCGCGGCGGGAAATTTAAACGTGGGTAAGGCAAATGACGCTGGCAATGCTGCAAATCACACTGGGCAAACTACAAATGACGCTGGCAAGCTGCAAATGACGCTGGGCAAGCTACAAATGACACTGGGCAAGCTTCAAATGACAATGGGCAAGGCTGCAAATGACGCCTGGCAAGGCTGCAAATGACGCTGGGCAAGGCTGCAAATGACGCTGGGCAAGGCTGCAAAAGACGCTGGGCAAGGCTGCAAATGACGCTGGGCAAGGCTGCAAATGACGCTGGGCAAGGCTGCAAAAGACGCTGGGCAAGCTGCAAATGACGCTGGGCAAGCTGCAAATGATGCTGGGCAAGCTGCAAATGATGCTGGGCAGGCTGCAAATGACGCTTAAATGTAAGTTTTTTTTTTCCCTAAACTTCTCTCATAAAACTTGTTTTCCTTAAAATTCCCTCCTAAACTTGGGGTGCGTGTTATACGCCGATAAATACAGTACTTGGCTGTGACACACCAAATTCTGCAACTTCTTTCCTCTCAGTGCAGCTTTCAGAGAGGACTGAAGGTATAGTGGGGTTGGAGATTCCAGCTGATGAGGAGCAAGGAGAGGTCCGCTTTGTTCTTTGGTGTGGGTCTTTAATGTGCCCTTGCCAACGAGCTGCATGGCAGGTCAACATATATCTGGTCATGCTTGTGGTGCCCAAGCGGCTGATGTTTTGGCCACGCGAGATACGCTTGAGACATATGTTGCAAATAGCAGTGGTGCGATCTGATGCACTCGTCTCAAAAAAGGCCCACACCAAAGAACTTTTGTAATAACGTGCAGAGGCAGTGCCCTGCACAGGCGGAGCTCTGCGGTGTGATTCAGTTGGTGTGCTGGCCTCAAGCTGGCCCCCAGAGGGCATCCTGCCTCGTTGGAGATGTGCGGCCTCCTCCTCCTCCTCCTCCTCCTCCTCCTCTCTCCATTCAGGCACCCACGTGGAGTCAGTGACCTCATCATCCCCTCCCTCTTCACCACTGGAGCAAACCTGGAAGTAAGCTGCAGCTGGTGGAACATGACTGCCAGATTGCTGTCCTTGAGCATCCCCTCTCTCTGCGCTCATGCTACTGCCTTCCTCTAGCTGGGTATCATCATCCGAGCCTTCAAAACGCTGGGCATCCTCCTGGAGCATGTACCCAACACTGTGCTCAAACAGTTTGGGGGACTCCTCAGGAGGACATGGTGGGTCTAGGGAAGGGGTGCCTGATGATGACATTGAGTATGCGTTGGCAGCTGCTTTGCCAGTACCCTGAGCCTGGGTTAGAGAGGGTGAGGAGGATGAGGAGGGCTTGGTCATCCACTCTACCAAGCCTTCGGCATGATGCGGCTCAACATGTCCAGCTGCCGAAAATAAGGACAAGCGTGTCCCATGGCCACGTGCTGATGACGATGCACGACCACGTCCACGACCAGCACTGTTGTCTCTAGACACAGAGCCTGCTTGCCCTGTTTTCTTGGCTCGTGACTGTCTGCCTCTCCTTGTTGGTCTTCCAGACATTGTAATGGGTAGTGTATATTGTGCTGGAATCACACAGCACACACACTAACTCCTGCAGATGGCTGCCTTAGATGACAACAGGCCAGAAGGGCAGATACAGGTTAAGGTGGTTTAGTGTGCTGTGTTATAGTCACAGAGCACACACACACACTAACTCCTGCAGATGGCTGGCTGGCTGGCTGGCTGCCTTAGATGACAACAGGCCAGAAGGGCAGATACAGGGTAAGGTGGTTTAGTGTGCTGTGTTATAGTCACAGAGCACACACACACACTAACTCCTGCAGATGGCTGGCTGGTTGCCTTAGATGAAAACAGGCCAGAAGGGCAGATACAGGGTAAGGTGGTTTTGTGTGCTGTGTTATAGTCACAGAGCACACACACACACTAACTCTTGCAGATGGCTGGCTGGCTGCCTTAGATGAAAACAGGCCAGAAGGGCAGATACAGGGTAAGGTGGTTTAGTGTGCTACTGCTGTGCTATACTCACACTAACATGCACACACACTAACTCCTGCAGATGGCTGGATTGGTAGAGATTGAGAACAGCACTGAGAAGAATAAACTATCCCTGCCTATTTTTCCTCTTTCCCTACACTATTCCCCACACAGAAATGAATCACAAGCAGATATAGTGTGAACACCGTACAGTACAGTCTGTCACTGACACTGTTCCTAACACCGGAACACACTACACGAGGCCGCCGGCGCGGCGGCCTTATATAGTAAGGGGCGTGTACTAAACCCCCTGAGCTATAATTGGCCACAGGCATCCTGCCTTTGGCGAATTATTGCTCTCCTCGCTGCTGGCTCTATGATTGGCCAAGCATGCGGGGTCACAGTGCATGCTTGGCCAATCATCAGCCAGCAATGCACTGCGACTGGCGCAGTGCATTGTGGCCCGTTCGCATCACACAAATTTGATGCGAACGGTCCACATAGTTATGGACTTGACGAACGGCCGATGTTCGATTCGAACATGGGTTCAAAACGAACACCGGGCCCATCCCTTACCAGCAACAGTGTGTGACAACCTTGTGAAGACTTACAGAAAACGTTTGACCTCTGTCATTGCCAACAAAGGATATATAACAAAGTATTGAGATGAACTTTTGATATTGACAAAATATTTATTTTCCACCATAATTTGCAAATACATTCTTTCAAAAAACAGATTGATGTGATTGGATTTGTTTCCATATTTTGTCTCTCATAGTTGAGGTATACCTATGATGACAATTACAGGCCTCACTCATCTTTTTAAGTGGGAGAACTTGCAAAATTGGTGGCTGACTAAATACATTTTTTGCCCCGCTGTATATGTAGGAAGGCTGGCCGCAGGCCAGCCTGAATTTGTGGGAGGAGCCCGGGGCTATATAGCCCTCCCTTCTCTGCCAGGTCAGCGTCGGCTCGAGTTCCGGGTCAGCGACGTCATTTCCTGTCAGACTGCTGGTTTGCGTTCCAGGGGATCTCGTGCATCACGGCACCACGGCTACTCGTTCCTAAAATCGGGCGGAAGGTAGGAGAGGAGGGGGGGAAGGTGCCGCGCTGTTGGCTCGGGGGGTCGGGTGTCACGAGGCAGATCCGGTGGCCGCGATTCGGGCGGCGGAGGAGGGGGTGGGGGTGTGCAGGCAAGGAGGGAGGGGGGTGATCCACATCACTGTCGGTGGCATGGCTGGGCGGTCGAGAGGCTTCAGCATAGGATTGCTGAAGCTTCTACTCAGAAGCGTCAGGGGTCATCTGGACGGCCTGTGAGAGGCTGGGCGCTGGGGGATGGATGGTCTGACATCCAGCATCTGGGGAGGGAGGGGGGGGGGGGGGGGGTGTGGGGGGGGGGGGGGGGGGGGCGGGGGGGGGGGGGGGGGGGGGGGGGGGGGGGGGGGGGGGGGGGGGGCGGGGGGGGGGGGGGGGGGGGGGGGGGGGGGGGGGGGGGGGGGGGGGGGGGGGGGGGGGGGGGGGGGGGGGGGGGGGAATCGGACAAGCATCAGGGACAATCTGTCCTGTTTGTCTGTTACATCTCAGCTAGACCCAGTGACACCAGCACTGGGTCTCTGTGCGTCTCTAGGCATGCAGGGGGAGAGGGGGGGTGTGTCACACAGCAGGGATCACCATGCGCAGTGTGGGTGGGGCTGCAAGCATGTTCAAGCTCCATTCACAGGACACGGCCCTACGTTTCTTTCTCATTCAGGGGTTCGCTCCCCTCAGAGGGGGTGGCTATACCGCATCAGGTGGGTTTTTTGGTTTGATCTGCCATTTTATTGTTATTTTTCATGTTTTATTGCAGGTTCTGTTCCTTTTCAGGTGTTTGGTTTGGTTCTCAGGGATCCGTGCGTTTCTCAAACGTCAGGTGTGTTCAGGGGTATGGTGGGGGGAGGGGCGTCAGCTTGTCAGGGGTTTTTTCTTGTGTCTACATTCCTGCTGCAGGGTAAGTGATGTACTTGGTTTTTTCTCTGTCTGTCATGTTACCATGTTTTAGGTTCATCACCACGCAGGTGATTCGGTCATCTTGTCCAAAACTCACGCTAAAGCGGCAGGTGTGTGCGTCTTTTTTCTGGTTTCAGGGGTTTACCTGTGTACAGGTCTGGGTCTATCACGTCTTTAGATCCTTACGGGCTAGGATTCACATAAGTTTTATACACAAGTTTTCGGCCGACTTTTCATACGTCATACGTCGCACTTCATTTCCTACTCTTATTTCTGTACCCACCACGCTCTGTGGGTATCGTAGCCCTGAGTGGTCGTTATTAATTGCCTGTCTCAGCGTCACAGGTTGCTCGGGCTCACTCAGTACATACACTTAAGAGGGTTGCACTTCAGTTTTTCATTCACGCGCTGTTTGACACATGACTGCACCCACGTTTTCTGTAGGCCCGTCCAATAATGGGAGGTTTGGATGGTTGGTACGTTTCATTTCTCACGTTTGTTGTGTTTTCCACCTCAGATTCACCATGTCACACGTGTCGGAAAGCGACGAATTCGCGTTGATTCCTCCATCTGTTACCGGGGGGTCGGCGCACGGCAGCACCCCATCGTTGAGGAGCTGGACTGTGCCCAGGCTCACGGCGGAGCTTCGTCGTAGGGGTATTCCTTTTCCGGCCACGGCCAGGAAGGCAGAACTTTTTAGACTTTTGTCCTCTAGCCCGGCACAGCCTCTCCCTTCTACTAACATGTCGCAAATGTCGGTGCAAAATTCACTCACGCAGATCCATGCATTATTAAACACGCTGTCGACTTCCATGTCACAGAGGCAGGACAGAATGGAGGCGGTGGAAGCACATGCGGCAAGTGCGCAGGCGCCACCCGTGCCCCCAGCTCCGGTCCTTCCCAGTGCTCCCGCAGGTAACGCGGCCATTTCCCTGCCTGTGGCAGCTCCTTGTCCATTAGCAACGCTCCCGTCCGTGTCTCCAGCCCACTTCATTCCCGCAAATTTGAAGAAGGACATTCTGGAGGGGAAGGATGTGAATTTGGCTTCATTACTCATAGCCTCACAAGACATCACGGAGAACAAATCCTATGCTTGCGGTGATGTGTCGGTTGTGCTGAAAAGCAAAGACCCCAGACTCAATCGCAAACTGAATGTGGCTGAGTTTGTGCTTGCATTCGGCATATTCCGGGACATCATCTGTGCGGTCAGTCCCGACAGGAGGGTGGAGTTGGATCTGTATCTTCATAAGGTAGTAGATCTGGCGCATAAATATGGGGGATGCAGTTTTTATGACTACCACCGGTCTTTTTCAGCCAAGGTGGCGGCCACTTGGGCACAATTCCAGGTGGTCATGTGTTGGAGCAATGTAGACATGGAACTGTTCTGCAGACATTTTGCCAACCAGAAGTCCCCGGTTTGCAGCTCCTGCCAGTCCTCGGCACACACCTCTGCCTGGTGTCCTGTTTTTGAGGCCCCAGGCCCATCAGGGGTTAGTAAGCAGGGGGGTTGGTGTCGCTTCCACGGGACCTTCGGGCCAGGTGGACAAGCTGGGCAGGACCATCCATTTTTTAGGGAAATCGCAGGTTTGCAATAACTTCAACCATTCCGGATGCAATTACAACCAATGTAGACTCCTTCACGTATGTTCTAATTGCTTCCGGGCTCATCCCAAATCTTCTTGTCTTGTAAAACCATTCAGCGCGGTATGACTAAGCCGAGTCAATGTTTCCGCTTTAGGGGTTTATCTAGAGGGGCACCCATCTGCAGATATCAGGCAATTCCTGATAGACGGATTCACATTCGGGTTCCACACAGGATTGATCACCTTGCCGACGGAGACATTCGAGTGTAAGAATCTTTTATCTGCTGACCATCATGCCATGTTAGTGGACGACTTGTTGGAGATAGAGGTAGCCAAAGGTTTCGTGATTGGGCCTTTCACAGCATCACCTTTTGGTATGTGGAGGGTTAGCCCCATTGGGGTTGTATGTGGGAAATTTTCCAATAAATACCGTCTCATCTACGATTTGTCCGCACCTCATTTCTCACACGTCCCGAGTCTCAATTCACTGATTCCCTCGGAGGAGTTTTCTTTGAAGTATTCTTCCGTAGATTCAGCCATTCAGCTCATCCTTCAGGCAGGTAAAGGGGCTTGGTTGTCCAAGGCGGACGTTGCCGATGCTTTCAAGTTGCTGCCTATCAGTCCCACGCTGTGGCAATGGCATGGCATCAGGTGGCGGGGTCGCTATTTTTTCGCCACTAAGCTAACCTTTGGGTCCAAAAGCAGTCCCTGTTTATTTGATATTTTCGCCCAGGCTCTCCATTGGATCCTGGGTCATCACAAAGGCTGTCTGGGGGTGGTGCACTATCTGGACGATTTCTTGCTCGTCGAGAACCCCTGTCGGCCACCCAAGGACCTCCAGGGGCTCACGGATTTGTTTGCCGAGTTAAATGTGCCACTGGCTGTGCACAAAGTGGAAGGGCCTGCCAATACCATCAATTTCTTAGGCATCACTCTCGATTCCAGTCGCATGATTGCGAGTTTGCCCAAGGAGAAGCTGGATAGAATTCGTTCTACTATCCATGCATTCGTTCGGTCTCCGGTCCGCTCAAAACGGGAGTTACAGTCACTCTTGGGCATGCTCAATCATGCGATGAGAATTATTCCGCAAGGCAGGGCTTTTGTGTCCAGACTATTGGCCCATTTGCCCCTGGTGCAGGACGTTGACGCATGTGTCAGCTTGCAAGCTGACGCACGTGCCGACTTGGTAATGTGGGACCAGTTCCTCCGGGACTGGAATGGCATTTCCTTGCTCATTCCTCAGCCTTCCAACTCTTCACCCAGGGTGTTCACTGATGCAGCTGCGTCAGTGGGGTTTGCGGCCATATGTGGGGCTGAATGGCTGGCTGGCCTTTGGCCCCAGGAGGTGTTTCAGTTGCCTAAATTTGCACAGACTTCTGCTTTGTTTGAAGTCTACCCGATTGTGGCAGCGGCGGTCACTTGGGGACCAGTCTGGGCGGGAAGCTCAGTTATTTTCTTCACGGACAATCTGGCCACTGCCAATATCATTAACAAGGGTAGGTCAGGGTCCCTGGTCATCATGACCTTCATGCGCAGGTTGACTTGGTTGGGTTTGACGTACAGGTTCCATTTTCAGGGGGAGTTCATCAGTGGGGATTTCAATAGGGCGGCTGATGCTTTATCTCGTTTTAAATTCGACCATTTTTTCTTGCAGCACCCGGAAGCAGAACGGGTGGGCAAGCCGGTCCCCTCATTTTCCCTGCTCACCATGGACTGACAAGGTTCTGGACTCAGGCGATTGGTTTGGCTAATACGTCATTATCCAGCAACACGTTCAAAGCCTACTCTACAGGGTGGAGGCAGTTTCTCAGCTTTTTGAGGCATCATCCTGCCAACGGTTCGTGGGATATCAAAGAGGTAATGGCGTTTGCAGCCTATTGCCACAGTGAGTTGGCTTTGTCTGCCAGTACCATTAAAACCTATCTCGCAGGTATACAGCATTTCAAATCCCTCCAAGACCCTTCTAGTCCGTCTATTTTTGACGCTCACCCTCTCAAGGCCTTGCTGAGGGGTATTCTGAAATCTCAGGGTCCAGCACAGGCTTCCAGACTACCCATATCCGGTCAGATGGTTCGGGATATTTCGGATTTACTGTCGCTGTCCCCCTTTGGTGTAGGTCCCAGTCTGGTGCTCAAGGCGGCGGTATACTTGAGTTTCTTTGGGTTCCTCAGACCAGGTGAGGTTTCACGGGTCAACAACCAGGCACCTTTTCTGTCCAAAAACAGTCTCCGCAGGTTCCCGGATCATTTCGCCCTACAGCTTAACAACAACAAAACTAGACAGGTGGGGCAGGGCTACGTGGTCAAGTTTTACAGTACCAATAGCAGGTGGTGTCCACTCCAGGTACTTGACTCTCTTGCCACGTTTTTGGTTACATCTCCGCCGGACAGGCCTTTGCTGCCATTTCCCTCAGATCCTCTAACGACCAAGCAGTTCATAGTTCACGTTAGGTTGTTAATCGCAAAGTTGGGTTTGAATCCTAAACTATTCACTGGCCACTCATTTAGAATTGGGGCAGCTTCTGCCGCTTCCAAACAGGGGGTGCCTCCGTTCATCATCAAACACATGGGGCGATGGAGATCCTCCTGTTTCAGCAGGTACATCCCTGAACCGCATGCGGAGGTCAGCAGGGCGTTTGCTTGTTTATTGGATTGATTTGTTATCTTATTTCTATTAAACATTCTGTGTTTTGTCCTCACCTACTCATGTGTCTTTTGCCCTCTTTTCAGGTATACCGACCTATCAGGCCAAGGCACAACGCAGGTCTTGGGTAAAGTAGTAATCGGGTCTGGGAGGGCTCTGATTACAAGTAGGAAGGCTGGCCGCAGGCCAGCCTGAATTTGTGGGAGGAGCCCGGGGCTATATAGCCCTCCCTTCTCTGCCAGGTCAGCGTCGGCTCGAGTTCCGGGTCCCACCCTCCCGGTTCCCACAATCTTTTCATTCATACTCACTCAGTTCATCCATACAGGGTATGCCCTCTTTTCAGGTATACCGACCTATCAGGCCAAGGCACAACGCAGGTCTTGGGTAAAGTAGTAATCGGGTCTGGGAGGGCTCTGATTACAAATATTATATGTATATATTATATATATATATATATATATATATATATATATATATATATATATATATATATATATATATATATATATATATATATATATATATATATATGTATTTATATATATAAATGTATATATATATTTTGGAGACACTATAATTTTTGCGCAATCCAATCAATATACGCTTATTGCGACTTTTTGTTACCAAAAATATGTAGAAGAATACATATTTTTTGGGATATTTATTATAGCAAAAAGTAAAAAGTATTGTTTTTATTTCAAAATAGTTTTTTTTGTTTATAGCGTAAAAAATACAGACAGCAGAGGTGATCAAATACCACCAAAAGAAAGCTATATTTGGGGGGAAAAAAGGACAATGTTGCACGACTGCACAATTGTCAGTTAAAGGGACGCAGTGCCGTTTTGCAAAAAATGGCCTGGTCATTAAGGAGCAAATCTTCTGGTATGTAAGTGGTTAAAGTGGAACTTTAATTTTAAAAATTCCAGAAAGGAATTTTAATGCTTTATCTCTTCTGCATTAAATAATTTTTACCCACTTGTTCTTATGTGCCAAGATGAATGAACCTCTGCCCATGCACAGGCGTGACATCATCTTGACATGGCCAATAAAAGTGACTGAAGATCTCAGAACCCGGAAGAAGATGTCAGCAACCGGCAGGGAGCTTCTGGACACCACATCACTGGAGAGAAGGTAAGCATAAACCAACTTTAAAAGCACCACTTGTCTCCACCACAGTAAATTGAATGTAAATGTAAACCCAACCACTTATTTCTCATGGAAGCTTTAGCATATTAATATGATTCAAATTACATTTTCAACCATTTAATTTCTGTAGATTTTGTTAAAAAGATAATCCATGGTGATCCTGTCATGAAGGTCCCTCCCTGAGAAATACCACGCAGCCATTGCTGGAGTGTATGTGGACAGAAAATGGCTGCAGGAGTTGCAACTAAGGATGAAATATTGTGAAAACAAGTATTAAAAAATAGCAAATGTTTACAATACCTAGTGCTTTAGCAAACGTAATGACATTCAGGTAGGAATTACATCTACTTTTACAATTCAAATATACAATATGTATTTAAACTGGCTGGGAAGTGCCCATTGATCCTGCACAGCTGAAACAGATGGAGCGAGGACATCTAGTGGTTATTTTTCACTATTACATTGAGAAAAATGAGTTGGGTAATGGATATCCGTGTCACTGGTATCCGTGTCACGGGTGCTGGTCAGGTTACATAGGTACCACAAGGACCTCTAGTGGTTACTTTTAATATCTATAAATCTGTTAAAGTGATTGCTTACACACTATGAAATAGATCAGGGGTTTCCAAACTTTCTGAAAAAAGGGCCAGTTTACTGTCCTTGAGTCGTTAGAGGGGTAAGACTGTGGCCAGTGGGATTAGAAAATGTTGTCAGTGAGAGCTAACATCCTTGGTGTCTGTGGGAGGAACAATGTCCCCCACCCTTGGTGTCTGTGGGAGGAATGGTGTCCCCCATCATTGGTGTCTGTGGGAGGAACGGTGCCCTCCATCCTTGGTGTCTGTGGGAGGAATGGTGTCCCCCATCCTTGGTGTCTGTGGGAGGAACAGTGCCTCATCACTGGTGTCAGTGGGAGAAATAGTGCCCCACCCTTGGTGTCTGTGGGAGGAATGGTGCCCCCATCCATTGTGTCTGTGGGAGGAATGGTGCCCTCGTCTATGGTGTCTGTAGGAGGAATGGTGCCCCCATCATTGGTGTCTGTAGGAGGAATGGTGCTCCCATCATTGATGTCTGTGGGAGGAATGGTGCCCCCATCATTGGTGTCTGTAGGAGGAATGGTGCCCCCATCATTGGTGTCTGTAGGAGGAATGGTGCTCCCATCATTGGTGTCTGTGGGAGGAATGGTGCCCCAACATTGGTGTCTGTAGGAGGAATAGTGCCCCATCATTGGTGTCTGTGGGAGGAATGGTGCCCCCATCATTGGTGTCTGTGGAAGGAATGGTGCCCCCGTCATTGGTGTCTGTGGGAGGAATGGGGCCGCAAGGACCAGATAAGGGCAAGTATTATACTTGTTGTACTACAAGTCCCAGTATACGGACATTATAAAAAAGATTAAAAAGTCAGTGTGTGTGTGACAGTGTATGCAGCTGTAGGGCATGTGCAAATCAGCTGAAGGGTGTCCTTCAATGGGTCTTTATCCTGAGCCTGAATCTCTGAAAGGTCCCTGTGTTGGGAAAGACATTGTGCCTCCATCCTTGGTGTCTGTGGGAGGAATGGTGTCCCCCATCCTTGGTGTCTGTGGGAGGAACAGTGCCTCATCACTGGTGTCAGTGGGAGAAATAGTGCCCCACCCTTGGTGTCTGTGGGAGGAATGGTGCCCCCATCCATTGTGTCTGTGGGAGGAATGGTGCCCTCGTCTATGGTGTCTGTAGGAGGAATGGTGCCCCCATCATTGGTGTCTGTAGAAGGAATGGTGCTCCCATCATTGGTGTCTGTGGGAGGAATGGTGCCCCCATCATTGGTGTCTGTAGGAGGAATGGTGCCCCCATCATTGGTGTCTGTGGGAGGAATGGTGCCCCATCATTGGTGTCTGTAGGAGGAATAGTGCCCCATCATTGGTGTCTGTGGGAGGAATGGTGCCCCCATCATTGGTGTCTGTGGAAGGAATGGTGCCCCCATCATTGGTGTCTGTGGGAGGAATGGTGCCGCAAGGACCAGATAAGGGCAAGTATTATACTTGTTGTACTACAAGTCCCAGTATACGGACATTATAAAAAAGATTAAAAAGTCAGTGTGTGTGTGACAGTGTATGCAGCTGTAGGGCATGTGCATATCAGCTGAAGGGTGTCCTTCAATGGGTCTTTATCCTGAGCCTGAATCTCTGAAAGGTCCCTGTGTTGGGAAAGGCATTGTGCCTTGTCCCTGTGCCATAGATATCACGTACTGGAGTTTCCAAGGATTACAGACCGGGGGCTTTGACTTTACATGGCATGAAGACCTTAAAGAGATTTATTTTACATCAGTTATGGCCCATGGTTAGTACTTATTTAGGTCCACTGCAGTTCGCCTATGTGGCTAGATTTGGAGCTGGATGCTATCATCTTTCTACTAAATCGCATGTATGTACACCTGGATAAGCTGGCGAGCACAGCGAGGGTCATGTTTTTTAGTTCTCTGGTGCTTTTGATACCATCAGGCCGCCTCTCCTAGGTGAGGAGCTAACAGCGATGTAAGTTGATTCTCCCTTGTGTCGTGGAATGTTGACTGCCTGACAGGAAGACCACAGTATGTGCGTTTGTGTCAGATAGGGTGGTCAGCAATATTTGGGTTCCACAGGTGACAGTTCTCTCACCTTTCTCTTTACTATCTATACCACTGACTTCAGCTAGAGAGATAGGCAAAGTCTTGCAATCTTCAGAAGTTCTCTGACGACTCTGCGGTAGTGGGATGAATCAGGGATAGGGAAGAGACTGAGTATAGGACTGTGGTGGAGAACTTTTTCACATGTTGCGAGGATAATCATATGTAGTTCACCCCATGGAGGAGCCGCTAATAGCAAGTAGATAAATTCCTCCAATTCCAGTACCCACACAGCCAGACACATAGAATTTCCTCCTTCTCACTGGCTCAAACAAACTAGGAGTGTCTTTTTTATGCTTTTATAGCACCCTTTAGTGTGCAACTAGTGTAGGTAATTTTATTAATGACTCATGGTAGTTGTGTGATTCTGTAATTAGTTTGGGTTACTGCAAGTTAGGCTGAATGCAGGTCTCTGGTATCTCCCCCTGGATCTAGAGGCTTGGAAAAGCTTCTGGAAGTTAGTGGATGGAGGCCAGGAGGTCCTGATCTGCATACTTGAGGGAGTCTGGCCAATCCCCAGGCAGAGGACCTGGCAGGGTGGCTGGATCAACCCTTAAATATGGGGGAGCCTGACCAGCAGGAGAGTCAGGTGGAAGATGGAGTGCAGAGGGTGCTGTCATGTGCCTGGAGAGGACCCTAGATCTGGTTTGTAAAGGATCTTGTCACTGATCCATAGAGACTGTATTTATTCTGGAGGGAGAATAGTCCAGGATCTTCATTTTTATACATAGAGAAGAAAGTTTGTCCTCATCTGTTATTCTCCAAGTCAACTTGGGCATCCCATATACCCAGATAAAAGTGTATATAAGGGCGCACTGATTAACAGGCCAAGCAGATATCAGTCTATGTAGAACTAGAAGATGGTCTTCATGCACTTGAAGAGAGAGGCAAACTCTGGAAGTAAAATGAAAACAAAAAAAAAAGACGCCTCTAGTGCAGAAGTAAAACTTTATATTTCCCAAAAGGGTTAAAAACAACAATGGTGGAGGGGTAGGAGCACATCATATTAGTAATATGGCAGGTGGTCCGGTGTTCTGGTAGTCACAAGGAGTCCCAGGGATAACTGGAGGTGAGGAAGGGGTTGCAACCCCAAAATGCGTTAGCTGTGTTTTGTGCATGTCCATGCATTGTTTTTATGGACTTTTGTCAGTTGCATTTTGTGAGTACCCACTTTTATATAAAACTATTTTTTTATTAAATTATCTTTGGTAATGCACTAGGTGTGCGCGCCTTCCATTTCTGTTTTTCTTGTAGTTCCTTTCGGATTACCCCATCTGATGAAGGCAGCATCCACCCAGTTTTGGATACCATATAAACTTTTCACACCACCATTTTATTTGACATCTGTTACTCCACACCTTTGAAGACCTATTAGCGCGGGAAGTGCATGTTGATGACATCACTTCCGGTTTGCTGTCCACGCTGGTTGCTGGTCCCTTCCTGCTGAAGTCACTTCCTGGATTCGGCTTCCATGCTGTCTCAGACAGCCTAGCTGTCTTCCCAGTATCCAGGAGAGTTGTGGCTTCCATCCGCCGGCCACTTCAGAATATGCTGCCATAGAATTACACCTCAGGATATCCCTGAGACTCCTTGGGACTACCAGAACGCTGGACCACCTGCCATATTACTAATATGATGTGCTCCTACCCATCCACCATTTTGTAAGTGTTTTTAACCCTTTTGGGAAATATAAAGTTTTACTTCTGCACTTAGAGGCGCCTTTTTTTTTTCTTTTTCTTTTACATCCCATATACCCCTAGATCCTATCCAATTTGTTCTCCCCAATAAATCAACAAAAACAAGCCCATGGACTAATTCTTGTGTCTGGATGTAAGGTGGATATATATGGTGCCTGGCTATGCAGACTATAGGGGGACCCAAGAATATATCGGCTCCTGTGGGCTTAGTGCTGAGGATTAAACTTGTATGGAATACCCCAAAATGATTGAATTTACTTCTTTTGATGCTTTTCTTTCCACAGATCTGATAGAAAGTTCCCATAAAATTCTCTACTGCCTGAAAAATGCTTAGGATCTCCTCTTAAATAACTGAACACTGCAAACAGTCACTAGGGCAGAGACTTAGGTCAGTAGTCATAATGTCACAGGATCATTGGCTGCCTCCATCCGATATCCACTGAGCACTCCTCAGTGAGGGAGACGATACCACAGGACACCTGGACACCCCTGTCCAACTTCCCCCCGGGTACTCTTCAGTGAGCTTCCCCAGACCTGAAATAATAAATCCCAGACCATGCTTTAAAAATAGTTCCCCCAGCTTAAGCTACAGCTGAGACCTTGATGACCTCCGAGCAGCATTTCCAGTAGACTGCCCTTAGGGGAAGAGCCCCTAGGCAGGGGACTTCTATTGCAGGATTGGACCCACACACACTGCTCAAGGCCTCCGACTACTTATGGGCTTTCAAGTCAACTACTGGACACACCTCCCTAGGGATTGGATGGGCCCCCATAAATAATCAAGTATGCTGCGTACAGGGGGCAGAAGTCAGGAGTATGCTGCGTATAGGGGCAAAGTTCAGGAATGTGCTGCTTTTAGGGGCAGAGTTCAAGAATGTTCTGCGTACAGGGGGCAGAGTTCAGGAACCCCATGTGCACATCTATGTCACTATGCCCTAGTTATTGTTGACCACTTCACCAAGTTCCTGGTAGTAGTCCCTGCTAAGGTCCAGACAGCCCCAAACACGGCTAAATTTATCTGGAAGCATGTGGTCCAACCATACAGTTGTCCCAACGTATACTCTCAGACTAGGGAACAAACTTTGAGTCTGTGATTATGTCCAAGCTGTGTCCCCTGAGTGGTATCCAGAAATCCCATACCAGCCCTTACCACCCTCAGGATAATGGAGCTTTTGAAAGGTTCAGCAGTATTATGCTGGGCATACTACTGACTCTCAAACAAGACCACAGAGATAGATGGCAACAACATGTGGGGACAGGGGTGTGGCCTACAATAATACAGTTCATCAGGCTATAGGTCATGTGCTCTCCATCCAGTGGATCTCCTACTGGGCTCTCCAGAGAACTCAATGCTCTGGGTACATACCACCTGGGTTCAGGAACAGTGGGAATGGTTACAGAAAGCCAAGCAGGAGGTGTTGGATAGACACAAGGAAATAGCGGAGGACTCTGCCCTAGAGGAACTGCCACTGTAACCTGGAGACTAGGTGTTGGTGAAAAATAACCAAAAATGACAGAGGCAGTGAACTGCAGCCCAAGTGGGAGTGTTCTCCCTATTTGTTTGAACAGCAGCCCTTTCCTCATATATGACATACATTAGTCTCAGAGGGACCCAATCCCTTCTAAAGACATCTCCACCACAACCTGCTGATACCTTGTATACTAAGTGGCAAATGCTCCGCAAAACCAGCCAGGGTTGACAGGTTGTGTTACCGGCTTTGACAGTTCCCCAGTGTCCTCCAATATCCTTCCTTCACTGGAGCCACCACAGCGGCATTGCCTCACAGCCCAACTGCGGGCAGGACAATTGTACAGAGCTCTCTCCGATTTCACACTTGTACATCTGACACCTTTGTGAGTGAAACTTTTATGTGATTTTTTATTTACTGATAATAAAAACTGTACTACACCAATTGGTCACTTGGCGCCTTTCTCCCCCCTTCCATCTTTTGATGAGCCTCCAGCCTGACAAAGTCAGATTAGTCTACACTATGACTCCAAGCCCACTCCATAACCAACAACTCCCCTTTTCACCTCTTGAAGGTTCTTGCATAGGTAAGATGTTCTCAATAACTGGATTGTCCATATCAGATAATGATTAAATGGTGTGCTCTTTACTTATAGAGATTTTGGCACAAATTCAACAAGAGGTCCATTTCTTTATCAGTACGAATAGTGCTACAGCACATCCTTCTTTCACAGTGTAATCAATTCTTAATGGTGCAAGTTATCATTACCAGGAAGAGAGAACAAATACCTACATTTGGCAACTAACAAAAGATCAGTGTATTGGAAAACAACATAAAAGTCCCCTTCTGTATTCCATCTCTCAAAAAGGGAAAAGTCCTTGTTTTTAGTCCTCGTCACACCCCAGTGATCTTCCAGTCTTTTTCAGCCACTTTTTTTTTTTTTAAACATTTTATTGTTTTTTTTAACAAGAAAAGGACAATGTGGCAGACAAAATAAATGTTGAGCTTTACCCTGACGAAATAGGTAGAACCAATAACAGGTAAACTTATGTTCCATACACAGGTAAAATACTGGATAAGTTCAACAGGGTTAATACAGAAAAAATTATATTAATAAAAGGTGTATACTATAAGGTGTACTAACAAATGAGCAAGAATATACTGGTGCATATAAGAGGGGTGGGGTGATAATACTCCAATGCCTTCAGGCATCCCCCCACCTCGGCTCTGATCAGGAGAGAGAAAAGGGGGGAGGCAGGTGCGATGGTGGCTCTGGTCTCATACATCCCTGGCGGGGGGGGGGGCAGAGGCACCAAGACCGTGACCCAGAGGGGACTTGTTGGCACACATTTTGGTTCAAAATGTAAGTAGTTAAAATGTTAAATGAAGTAAAGATCATGGCTCGGAGACTATGGATGGATCAAGAGGCTAAAGAGGAGCACATATACAGTTTTGAAACATTTACCATGGTAATAATGTTGACTGAGAATCATGGGCGAGTTAGTGGTCAACCCCTATTGCTGTTGGTTACCCTAAAAGTGGAGTGAGAAGAAGGTGAGGGTGACCAGGGGGTGGTACAAGATTCTGTGTCATTGAAGTAGGAGGACGAACACCCATTGAGGTTAGGTGCTGGAAGGGTGAAGATACCAGGGGGTATGGGTGCTGTTGAGTTCTGGTGTACGCTGGTGCATTCCATAGCTTGACCTTAAAGAGGAACTGCAGTCTGCTCACATAATTTGTAATAAAAACATCTTTGCCATTCTGAAGCTTCCCTCCAACCACTTTACATATTATTTTATATATACTGTGATTCTGTACTTGCAAAATATGCTGCAGAAATCTCCCTCCACTGAGTCTGGCTGCAACCATTTTAACTGTGGGCAGATGAAGCTGCTGCCTTTTCACTTCCTGGATTTACACAGACACACAGAGGCACACCTCCAGCTCTGCAGCCCTGCAGCTCTCATTGGCCCTCTTACGACTCCCCCTCCCTTCCTGGCAAACTCTCACGAGAGTGAGAGGGAGAGCTGTGCATGATGTCATAAGCCTAGGCTAATGACCAGACAAGAAACAGGAAGTGGGCTGTATTAGGGATTTACTGGCAGAAAAAAAATGTTTTACTATCCAAAGTTAAAACAACAACAACAAGGGCAGAAGATTTAATAGGTGGGAAGATGAAAAAATGATTGAAGGTCTGCTTTAAGGAGAGTGAAAATCTGCAGGAAGAAGGGGGGTTCCAGTAAATGCAGGAGAGGGATGGGGTACCAGGATGGTCAGCCATTGATAGTGTAATGGCGATGAAGGGTGACCATTTGCGTTGGAAGCGGGGTGATGGTCCATGTCTGGATAGGCATATAGAGTAGACAAAAAGAGGGAAGCCTACATTTAAATGTAGTCTGTTTATTGAAAGAAGCATACAAAAAATTAATGCACTCACTGCATGTGTTGTTTGATCTCCAGAATGCTAATTTCACCTTGCAGAGATCTGCAGATAAGTGGCTGGTAATTGCAGGGATCATCAGGGAAGCAGCTGGAGAGTAATGCTGGAAATGTCTGGCTGCAGAGTGGTTCCAGGAGATTTGGCAATCTTTGAGAGTCACTTTAATGACATCACTACATTGGAGGTATAGTTAACGCATTTCGAGGCACAAGCACCGCCCCTTTAACAAAGCCAAGGATAGGGACAATGCTGGGAGCTTGTAATATATAGGGAGAGATTGGGTGGGACCACATGACCGGTTACCACCTACTGTAGTTGATTGGGCCAGGATATTGGAGTGGCAGAGGGGCAGTCCTTGGAGGTAACCTGTAGAGTAACAAGACATATGCCGGTATTCCCAGAAACATGTTAGCCACGCCCCCAACATAGTGACCTCATTGCCTGCTGATCTCTGCACACAGTCTGGCTGCTTACTTGCTGAAAGGTCAAATCAACATTTTGAAGATCTTCTACACCATTTATATGCCTATCAAACAACACATGCAATGAGTGCATTACTTTTTTGTTAGCTTCTTTCATTAAACCTCTTTTGTCTACTGTCTATTGGTGCATTAGGATACTCTGGACCTGCTATAGAGTCTTTGTCCATCTACCAGACCTTACCAGGTGGTTTCTTCTCCCTCACTATTTTCTCCTCTGCTTATTATCCTCCAGATCCAGGAGCCATAGGCAGTGCTATAGTTTATCCTTTTACTAATAATCTTTCAACCACTTCCATTTATTTGTTCCACTGTCATCTGCACATTGTTGTTCTGGATCCGCAGCCTGATATTGACAACAATGGACACAGTGGCTGGTAACCTCCAACAGGGACACTTGTGACAAGGTGACAACTCAGGAGCACTATTCAGACAGTTGTCATCACATAACAGGAAATGTCTGAGCAAGAACCTTTATGGTGGGATCACCATGTAGTCTTTAAATTAAATCTGCAGATGGACAACATCTTTTTGAAATCACATAAACATGCTAAAACTTATATGAGGTTTTAGTGATTGGGTTAACATCTACTTATATTCCCCCATATGAGCTTTACAATGATCCTGATATGAGTGGGAAAAATGAAAAGCCAAAATAGTCTTCTCCAAATATAAGATTCAATAATGCAAATTGTAAGATAGAACAGTTATTGGTGTGAACATCTATTTTCCTTGTGTTGTCCTCTTCAGATCCATGTAGGAGGTGACCAGTATATACATCTGTGGATATATTGGGAGCTCCCATCTGAAGAGGATGGAATACGCTTCACCAACTTCCAGATGGGCAAGACAAAGGAAGAGGAGATCGTCCACTTTGAGCCTAATGATGATTATTTCAGCTTCTGTTCTCTCCTGTCAATTTTGAATCCACTTTGCTGACCATACGTTATAAATATCAAGTCTCTGAAGTTTCTTTGTGTTGGCAAACTGTTAATGCAGACATGGGTGCAACAACTAATCTCACATATTATACTTCGATTTCTGGTTTTGCCACTAGGTGGTAGTGTGTGTTATATTTAACGCATGAACAATGTAATGTTTTTACTTGTGGAACTACAGTTATGAGTTTCTGTTGTTTTCAAGTAAACCAAGAAGGGCTCCGCCATGTGTCCAGTACCATATGGACTGGTAAGAGTTGTATCTGGAACAGCTTTCCACCACATATCTCGCTTTTTATATATTAGAGGCCATACCGATATTCTCAAACATAGTGTTAACAATTTTACTTACTAAACAGAATTAGCGTAGCCTTGGAGGAAGCAAAGGGAACATGGCACTGAGCAGATCTAATCATGGCCCTAATTCTATAGTGTTTGGCCTTATTGTGTAATGCAATCATCATCACAGTGTGCTTATTAAAGCATTTCCAAGCATTTGGGGGAAGAAAAATGCTGACAATGAACCTAAGAACACCATCCCTACAGTCAAGCACAGAGGTGGAAACATGATGCTTTGGGGCTGTTTCTCTGATAAAGGTACAAGCCGACTTTGCTACATTGAGAGCCCAATGGAGGGGGCCATGTATTGTAAAATCTTGGATGAGAACCTTCTTCCCTCAGCCAGAACACTGAAGATGGGTCATGGATGGGTCTTCTAGCATGACAATGACCCAAAATATACCACTAAGGCAACAAAGGAGTGTCTCAAGAAGAAGCACATTAGGGTCATGGAGTGGCCTAGCCAGTCTCCAGACCTTAATCCTATAGAAAATTTATGGAGGGAGCTGAAACTTTGAGTTGCCAAGAGACAGCCAAGAAACCCTAAGGATTTAGAGAAGATCTGTAAAGAAGAGTGGACCAAAATCTCTCCTGAGATGTGTGAAAACCTGGTCACCAACTACAAGAAACATCTGACCTCTGTGATCACCAACAAGGGTTTCTCCACCATCATGTTTTTGTTAGGAATTTAAAATGTATTTTACTCACTGAACTTCAACTCAATTTATAACATTTGTATTGTTGTTTTTTTTTTTTCTGGATTTTTTGGTTGATATTCTGTCTCTATCATATAAAATACACCTATGAGAACAATTATAGGCCCTTCATTTATTTGTAAGTGGGCAAAATGACAAAATCAGCAGGGAATCCAATCATTGTTTTCCCCACTGTATTACCTCTCACAGAGATCACACTACTCCCCCTGATAATACCTTCATCTGAAGGGATGACACCATCTGGCTCAGAGATGACACAATCATGTAAATCCTGGTGCAGTTCATGGATGTGTTCACAAATATCACAAATATCTGACACTGTTCAGTCCCTGCTGTAGCCTATTACCTTGTGACTTGCTTCAAAGTTACAATGTTGCAGTCTGTACACTGGGGGAGAGGCGACTGAGGAAATGCTTCCTTCCGCTTGCAGCAGACTCATATAATCTCCAATTAGACAAAGTCACTGGATTGCAGCACAAGGATGGATTTTTATTGATAAATGTGGAGCTTATCTGAAAAATGATTTTGCTGTTTTGTGTGTGTTGTGACTTGCCAGGAATTCACAAAACTGTTCGTCCATCAGAGCTGCATGTAAAAATGTATTCTGCTTGAATGGGACAAAATGTAAAATTTTTAGGTAATATTCTCTGCAGATCAAATGTGTGAATGGAGAAATACCACATTATGGTCACTAGATGGTGCTGACTATGATAGGAAATAAGTATGCTCCTCGGCTCTATCTAGTGGCCAAACTGCAAGATTTTTCCCATTTGATCTGCAAAAAATAGAGCCTGAGAACATTTATTTGCGTCTCATTTTCCCTTGAGGATTCTGCTTCTATTAAAACATTAGGAACAAGGACTATCTTGGCTGATATGTGGCCCTTTGGTGATATCAGGGGCCCCACTCAAAGCCCCCTATATATTGCAAGTTGACAATCACTGGACAGGCACTGGTCTAGAGAAATACCTGTAAACTTAGAGGAACGAGATGCAAGAAGAATATCTCCAGTCAGTCAAGAACCAATTTTAATCAAAAACATCTTTCTTCACTGAACATAAAGAAATACCCGGAGTTCTACTTTAATTTGATGTTATCACATTTTTATTCACTTATTTTTTTGAAGATTTTCTTTATTCAGATTCAAAGGGTTTAAAACATACAACACAGAGCCTAATGAACATAACACGGCTCGTAAAACATAACAATAAAAAACAGTGAATAAACAAAACAAGTACACTAATGCACATAACACGGCTCGTAAGACATAACAATAAAAAACAGTGAATAAACAAAACAAGTACACTAATGCACATAATACGGCTCGTAAGACATAACAATAAAAAACAGTGAATAAACAAAACAAGTACACTAATGCACATAACACGGCTCGTAAAACATAACAATAAAAAACAGTGAATAAACAAAACAAGTACACTAATGAACATAACACGGCTTGTAAAACATAACAATAAAAAACAGTGAATAAACAAAACAAGTACACTAATGCCGCATACACACGATCAAAATTCTCGTCGGAAAAAGCTCTGATGGTTTTTCCGTCGGAATTACGACGGAATTTCGCTCAAACTGTCTTGCACACACACGGCCACAAATTTGGCTGAAATTCCAATCGCGTGTACACGGCATCAGATCACAAAAGCAAAATAAATTACAGACAGTACTCATATATCAAAACTCAGGGTGGAGATATTATAAAGGGAAGGATTATATATATGGCACTACCTTAAAAATTAGCACCAAACTAAGTTAAAGTGGTTGTAAACCCACTTTGAAAAAAAAACAAAAAACTAAAACCTGCAAGACAAAGGCATAATGAGCTAGCATGCATAGCATACTAGCTCATTATCTATTACTTACCTGAGATTGAAGCCCCCGCAGCGTCCCTCGTTCACCGATCCAGCCGGCAACATCGCTCCTGGAGTTACTTCTGGGTATCGTGGGCTCCGTCGCTGTGATTGGCTGGAGCCGCGATGACATCACTTCCGTGCTTGCGCATGGGAGCCGCTGGTAACGGGCACAATCTAACTAAAGCAACGGCACCTACTGCCATTGCTTCAGTGCGCATATCCTGATGACGTCGACACATGCAAATACAGGGGATATTTCCTAAACCATGCAGGTTTAGGAGATATCCTGGGTAGCTACAGGTAAGCCTTATTATAGGCTTACCAGTAGCAAAAAGTGGTCTGTAAGGCCCCTTTCACACTGGGGCGGGGAGCCGCTATATTTAGCGCTGCTTTACCGTCGTTTTAACCGCGGTTTTCGGTCGCTCGCGGTGCGGTTTTAACCCCCGCGCGAGCGGCCGAAAAGGGGTTAAAGCCCCCCCGCAGAGCGCCGCCGTAGTAGGTTTCACCGCGGTGTCCCATTCTAATCAATGGGATGGAGCGGTATAGGAGCGGTGAACACACCGCTCCTATCCCGCTCCAAAGATGCTGCTAGCAGGACTTTTTTTGTCATCCTGCTAGCGCACCGCTCCAGTGTGAAAGCCCGCCGGCTTTCACACTGGAGTTAAAGGGGCCGGATTTTTTCATGCGGTGAACAGGCGCTATTTTTAGCGATGCACCGCATGAAAAACGCCCCGGTGTGAAAGGGGCCTAAGTGTTTGCAACCACTTTAAGGCATTCACAGAAAGCAAATAGACATGTCACCACCGTTACACCAACTTCACAGGAAATTGACTAGAACTAGTGGGGCGAAGCAGAGTCAGTGTTCATAGATGGGGAATCTATCCATATATCCCAACATTTATGAAACTTTTTAGCACAACCAGGAGCTAAATAGGTTGCTTTCAGGGGAGGGCTGGCAGCCTTAGGCCTGGGGGGCAAGTCCAGTCAAGTGGCCCATTGAACCACTGAATCAGCTCACCATCCATCTACACCACATTCCCCGCAGAGAGAGAGAGAGAGAGAGAGAGACTGCTCCATATTGCCCCAGAGAGAGAGAGGCCACTTGACACTGCCTGCACAGAGAGAGAGAGGCCACTGGGCACTGCCTGCACAGAGAGAGAGAGGCCACTTGGCACTGCCTGCACAGAGAGAGAGAGAAAGGCCACTTGGCACTGCCTGCAGAGAAAGAGAGAGGCCACTTGGCACTGCCTGCAGAGAAAGAGAGAGGCCACTTGGCACAGCCTGCACAGAGAGAAAGGCCACTTGGCACTGCCTGCACAGAGAGAGAGAGAGAGAGAGAGAGAGAGAGAGGCCACTTGGCACTGCCTGCACAGAAAGAGAGAGAGGCCACTTGGCACTGCCTGCACAGAAAGAAAGAGAGGCCACTTAGCACTGCCTACACAGGGAGAGAGAGAGAGAGACCACTTGGCACTGCCTGCATAGAGAGAGAGAGAGAGAGAGAGAGAGAGGCCACTTGGCACTGCCTACAGAGAGAGAGAGAGAGAGACCACTTGGCACTGCCTGCACAGAGAGAGAGGCCACTTGGCACTGCCTACACAGAGAGAGAGGCCACTTGGCACTGCCTGCACAGAAAGAGAGGCCACTTGGCACTGCCTGCACAGAAAGAGAGAGAGGCCACCTGGCACTGCCTACACAGAGAGAGAGGGGCCACTTGGCACTGCCTGCAGAGAAAGAGAGAGGCCACTTGGCACTGCCTGCAGAGAAAAAGAGATGCCAATTGGTACTGCCTGCAGAGAAAGAGAGAGGCCACTTGGTACTGCCTGCACAGAGAGAGAGGCCACTTGGAACAGCCTGCACAGAGAGAGAGAGGCCACTTGGCACTGCCTGCACAGAGAGAGAGAGAGAGAGAGAGAGAGAGAGAGAGGCCACTTGGCACTGCCTGCAGAGAGAGAGAGAGAGGGGCCACTTGGCACTGCCTACACAGAGAGAGAGAGAGGCCACTTGGCACTGCCTGCACAGAAAGAGAGATAGGCCACCTGGCACTGCCTACACAGAGAGAGAGGGGCCACTTGGCACTGCCTGCAGAGAAAGAGAGAGGCCACTTGGCACTGCCTGCAGAGAAAGAGAGATGCCAATTGGTACTGCCTGCAGAGAAAGAGAGAGACCACTTGGTACTGCCTGCACAGAGAGAAAGGCCACTTGGCACAGCCTGCACAGAGAGAGAGAGGCCACTTGGCACTGCCTGCAGAGAGAGAGAGAGAGAGGGGCCACTTGGCACTGCCTGCACAGAAAGAGAGAGAGAGAGAGGCCACTTGGCACTGCCTGCACAGAAAGAGAGAGAGAGACCGATTGACACTGCCTGCACAGAGAGAGAGACCGCTTGACACTGGCATTTAGGGGGTTAAAACAGGCAGAGAGGAAATGTAATATCACCTTCTCTTTCTGTCACTTTTCAGTGGAGTGGTAGTGCCTGCTGCAAGAGAATACAAGCCTTTGGGCTCACACTGGTGAACTGGCAGTTTTCCATAGCCACAGTCCCTCAGACTTTTTTTAGGTTGCACATTTTTGCTGCATTTTCTTAAAGTGCACCAAAGATGCAGCATGCAGGACATTTTGTGCACTTTCAGAACATGCAGCAAAATGTGCTACCTCTATGGGACCGGTGGCAACGTGCAGGAAGACTGCCAGTACACCAGCACTGCAGACAAACCACAGCATGCCAGTGTGAGCCCACATCAACACCTAGGAGGGCAATCAAGGTAGTGTCACAGGCTGCTAGGGGAAAAAAAACTCTTTAGCTGAAGGGGGGGGGGGGGGGGGGAGAAGTTCACTTACTTGGTCTTTCCAAGCCTCCCAGGAGCCTCGCTGTATTTGAGCCGACTGCTCAGATTTAACTTTCCCGCCCACACATCCTCTTCACAGACAGCACACAGGCTGCCCGGAGTGTGGGCGGGGAAAGAGAGAGCTGGTCCAGCCTCTGCTAGCCATTCGTGTGGAGGAGGGAGGAGCTGGGCGGGGCTGTGCTGTGATCTGTAACACAGACTGTCGGCCCTGAGACATCCCTAGCTCACAGTACTGGATGGAGATGCAGCACTCGGCCTGCTCAAAAACTGCGCATGTGCGGTTCTGAGCTGGCTACACAGCGGCCTTTGTAGAGCATATGAGAGCAGCCCAGGGGGCAATTGCATCTCTGCCCCCCTGCCCGCCCCTGTCGCAATCACTGCCGGGCTCCCATGGTGGCTCGGGGCACATGGAGAACCGGGATCTCTGTGTGTAAACACACAGTTTCCGGTTCTCTGAGGGGAGAAATAACAGATCGTCTGTTCATACAGAGTATGAACAGCGATCTATCTTTTCCCCTACACAGTCCCATCCCCCCTTCAGTTAGAACACACACTAGGGAACACAGGTAACCCCTTGATCGCCCCTAGTGTTAACCCCCCTTCCCTGTCAGTGACATTTCTACAGTAATCAATGCATTTTTATCACACTGATCGCTGTAAAAATGCCAATGGTCCCAAAAATGTGTCAAAAGTGTCCGATGTGTCTGCCACAATGTCGCAGTCCCGATAAAAACACACATCACCGCCATTACTAGTAAAAAAAAAATGATAATAATAATAATAAAAATGCTATAAAAGCTCTCCCCTATTTTGTAGACGCTATAACTTTTGCGCAAACCAATCAATAAACGCTTATTGCGATTTTTTAAAAACAAAAATATGTAGAAGAATACGTATCGGCCTAAACTAAGAAAAAAAATAGACAGCGCAATTGTCAGTTAAAGCGACGCAGTGCCGAATCGCAAAAAGTGGTCTGGTCAGGAAGGGGGTAAAATCTTCCTGGGCTGAAGCGATTAAAACAAGTAAATATAATATACTTTCCTATCTATTTACTAATACTAGCAGCATAAGGATTCAAAATAGTCAATGTTGATTGAGAGAGTGAAATTCCACTTTAACCTGCAGTGCTGTACAGAGAACACTGAGTACTGATAGTGTATCCCCCGCCAGGTACTGTGGTTCCTCCCACTGAACCTTACCTCACTACAGATCACAGTACCTGGTACCTTCATTATCTGAAGTTCTGTAAGAGACCAAAGATTTGGATCACCACCCTCCAGGCAGGTGCAACACAGCACACACTATTCTTAATGGCACCTCGACACACTTTGCCAATGCACTACCATGCATTGGGATGAGCATTTGTATTTGTTTCCTATTTCTGGCTTTTTCCCATAATTTTAACCTGATCTAAACCAGTGTGCAGCGGAATCAGGGCTGTCAAATGAGCCGATCCCCTGCCGAACATCGGCACTGTGTGAGAAGCTCCATTAGCCTCAAAAGTGAAAGTAAAGTGCAGAGGAGTGTGCTGTGCTCTCTGCTTCCCCCTACAGTGCAGTACCCGGCTGAATGAGGAAGCTGGAAAGGTACAGTACTGTGCTAGAAGCTATTCCTTTTAAAAGGGCTTTATTTATGTGTCTGTATGTGTGTGTGTGTGTGTGTGCATGTGTCTGTATGTGTGTGTGTGTGTGTGTGTGTGTCTGTGTGTGTGTGTGTGTGTGCATGTGTCTGTGTGTGCATGTGTCTGTGTGTGTGTGTGTGTGTGTGTGTGCATGTGTCTGTAAGTGTGTGTGTGTGCATGTGTGTGTGTGTGTGTGTGTGTGTGTGTGTATGTGTCTGTATGTGTGTGTGCATGTGTCTGTGTGTGTGTGTGTGTGTGTGTGTGTGCATGTGTATGTATGTGTGTGTGTGTGTGCATGTGTGCATGTGTCTGTATGTGTGTGTGTGTGTGTGTATGTGTCTGTATGTGTGTGTGTGTGCATGTGTCTGTGCGTGTGTGTGCATGTGTCTGTATGCATGTCTGTATGTATGTGTAGGCATGTGTCTGTATGTATGTCTGTATGTATGCGTATGCATGTGTCTGTATGTGTGTGTGTGCATATGTCTGTATGTATGGCTGTATGTATGTCTGTATGGATGTGTCTGTATGTGTCTGTATGTATGCATGTGTCTGTATGTGTGTGCATGTGTCTGTATGTGTATGTCTGTGTATGTGTGTCTGTATGTGTATGTGTGTCTGTATGTGTGTGCATATGTGTCTGCATGTGTCTGTGTGTATGTTACTTTTAATCCGAAGCCCCCCCCCCCCCCATTCCTGTACCATCAGAACTGCTTTTGTAGGGCTTGTGTGTGATAGCAGCCAGGACTGCTGCTCCTCTGAAAAGCAATCCATGCACAGATCTCTTTTCAGAGGCATTTTAAAGGCGGTAAAGAGGCATTATGTTGCCTCCTCACCACCTTTTTTATCCCGTAAATGCAGCATCACAACGCCACAAGTGTGAAATCCACACAGTTGCGGGTAGTTGCAGTGCAGCCCATTCACCCTTGGTATACCTCCAGCTGCTGCCACAGCATGTGTACACCCCCAGCTGCTCCCTCTGCAGCTAAAGGGGGAGAAGTTGGGGGTGGTAAAAACAGCTTAACCATGTGGTTTTACTGCCCCTCCAACCTGACATGTGAACAAGCCCTTGGTTCACATCTGTGTGGCTGTGTGTAGGGCAGCCACAAAAATGCAGGGAAAGAAGTCCAAGCTTTTTTTTTTTTAAATTGCACTGCACCAAAAGCACCCCACATTTTCCAATGTGTGGGGGACCATCAAGAATTAACGGTACCCCTAAAGAGCAGAGCATTCGCCTGTGTGTCGGGAACGAGCGCTTCATGTATTAGTGCTCGAACAAACACACTTAGACCGAATTTTAATGGTTTAAAGAATGTCAGGCAAAATGGTCGGCCCTCATGCATGTTCACTTCATCAAATCTGGCCCTCTTTGAAAAAAGTTTGGACACCCCTGATTTAATGGTATTAAAAATACATGAGGTCAGGTCAAATTTGAGGAAGATTGACATCAGAAAGGCAGCAGGACCAGATGGGATGTCAGGCCGTATACTGAGGGGATGTGCAAACCAGTTAGCAGGTGTTTTTACTGATATTTTTAATTTGTAATTGAAGAAGGCTGCAGTTCCTTCTTGTTTTAAATCTACTACTATTGTCCCAATACCTAAAAAATCTGGAGTAACATGCTTAAATGATTATCGCCCAGTTGCCCTAACTCCTATCATCATGAAATGTTTTGAGAGGCCTCGTATTATCACATCTTAAGGCAAGCATTCCTGTTGATCTGGATAAGTATCAGTTTGCCTATCGTCCAAATAGATGCACAGATGATGCAATTTCTATTGCATTGCATGCTGCCTTGACACATCTTGGGCTCTCAAACACATATGTTAGGATGTTATTCATTGATTTTAGCTCTGCATTTAACACAGTAGTTCCTGACAAATTAGTGAAAAAGTTAAAAGCTTTGGGCTTCTGTCCATTGCTGCTCTCATGGATTATGGATTTTCTAACAAACAGGCCACAAATGGTGAGAATAGGAGATCAGGTGTCTAACATCATTATTTTGAATACAGGGGTACCACAGGGATGTGTCTTAAGTCCGGCCCTGTTTACATTGTTCACGCACGACTGTACTCCCATACATGCGTCTAACACTATAGTGAAGTTTGCTGATGACACCACTTTAGTGGGACTTATACAAGATAATGATGAGACAGCTTATAGGCAGGAAATTCTACATTTGGTTGAGTGGTGTACAGAAAATGACTTAATACTCAATACTGCAAAAATTAAAGAAATAATAGTGGATTATAGGAGATCAAGAAATATCAATCATTGCCCGGTTTATATAGGTGGTGAGGAGATGGAAAGGGTGGACACTATTACATTTTTGGGAGTGCATATTCCAAGGGAGTTGTCATGGTCTCAAAGTCTCTAGTGAAAAAAGCACAGCAGAGATTGTTTTTTCTT
This sequence comes from Lithobates sylvaticus, assembly GCA_028564925.1. Lineage (NCBI taxonomy): Eukaryota > Metazoa > Chordata > Amphibia > Anura > Ranidae > Lithobates > Lithobates sylvaticus. The sequence continues at coordinate 16,335,408 of CM053027.1, read as the reverse complement.
CGGAGACTTAAGCAGGCTGGATTACCCTTAAGGCTTTTGGTCTATTTCTATCAGTGTACTATTGAGAGTACTCTTCTCCACTGCACTGTAGTGTGGTATGCCAGCTGCAGGGCGGAGGATAAGAAGTGTCTCGTGTGGTGAAAACAGCACAGCGGATCATAGGAACAGAGCTACCGAATTTGGACACAGCATATGCCAGCCGATTAAAAAAGTGGGCAAAAGCTATTTGTATTGATCCAAAAAACCCAGGTTACAGTGTGTTTGTCGCATTGCCATCTGGAAAAAGATATAGGACACTTAAAACGCACACTAATCGCTTAAAAAAAAGTTTTTTCCCTAGGGCTGTATTGTCCATAATCCCATCAGGTACAGTGTTTTAGGAATTTTATGTGGAATTCTATTGTAGCGGCCATAACCCCTTGAGGGGCGGCCTTGACTTTTGGGCTTACCAGTTACCTCCTCTTGGCTTGTCGGTGAATATCCAGGGGTTCCCAGGGTTAGTACCCAACAACTTTGGATGCTGACACATAAAAGTCCTTTATAAGGTTTTTATTCTGCAGTGGTAACATCCAACATAACAGATAGGAATAGAGGGCACGGGTGAAGAAACTCAGGCACCTTGAACTGCTGACATCCACAGAATGTCTCTAATGAACCCAGAGAGTAGCCACTCTACCCCAGACGGATAGACCTCTAGCCAGAGATCTAGCAGCCAACAATGTAATCCGGAAACTTGCAGAAGTCTCTGATGCAGAATAAACTTGCAACTGAAGATGAATAGGAACCTTTCTCACAGTACTAGACATGTGCACAATAGAAAAATTAGTTTAGTTTCGTTTTGTTTCTGTTTCGTTTCCGTTGATTCGTAACGATTCGTAAATTCGTAAGTCGTCGATGTTCATATTCGGACTCGTTCGTATTTTCGTAGAGTTATTTTTTCGTTGATTTGTTTTTCCGTTAGTCTAATTTTCGTTTATTCGAAATTCGTATTTTCGTATTTTCGTTGTATTTTGTATTCGGACGCATTAGTATTTTCATAGATTTAGTTACATTCGTACTTTCGTAAGATTGATTTATTCGTACTTTCGTAACATTGTTTTCCTAGATTCATAATCAGGGCATATTTCATAATTTTATGTAATGTGTATGCTATTATTACATTGTAAGAGACACGGAAAATTACGAATCAACAAAAAAAAAAGAAAAAGTTACGAATGTACGAATTTTTTCGTTCAATCCATTTGAAGCACGTTAAGCAGCGCCATTGTAAGAGACACGGAAAATTACAAATCGACAAACAAAAAAAAAAAAAGTTACGAATGTACGAATTTTTTCGTTCAATCCATTCGAAGCACGTTAAGCAGCGCCATTGTAAGAGACATGGAAAATTAAGTATCAACAAACAAAAAAAAGTTACGAATGTACGATTTTTTCGCTCATTTTGATTTTCGTTGTTTCTATTTTCGTTTTTCGGATTTTCATTCTTTCGTGGTTTCGTTGTTTCTAATTTGATTATTTCGTATTTTCGTTGTTTTTCTTATTCGTTCGTTTCGATAGTTCGTTATTCGTTAGAATTTTTAGCGAATCATTTGTTCATTCGTACGATAACGAATGAACGAATATAACAAATTTGAACGGAAAACGAATCGTAACTAAACGAATTGCACATGTCTACACAGTACCTAGAACTTTCTCTGTCTCCTTGGCAGTACTGTGGAAGTGTGTATTCTCTAGTGTCCCTACAACTCAGCTCCCATGCTCTCACCGAGGTGCCAACTTGTTGGCCCTCCTCCGAAGAGTCCTCCCCTGGTCACTTGTACGAGTTGCCGTGTCCCTCCAATACTGAGAGCACACCGGGACACCTCCGAATCCTCCTTCAGTTACTGGGCCTCGGGAACAGACGTATCCCCACCCCAGACCATGCGGGTTTATGGAGCTAGTCAAACTGACCATGTTTGTGGGACGGCAAACGCTGCTGGGCCCGGGACCCCTCACGGGGCTACCCCGGTCCAGAACCTGGAAGCAAGACTGCGGCCGAACCCCGAACACACGTGCCTTTAGCACCTTAAGTACCCCTTCCCCAGACTACACAGCGGGGCCAGACACACCAACTGATTGGCTCCGGGAAAGATTGGTACCTAAGACGTCCAACCAGGCCTGGTTCTCAACCTGTCATGGGTACCTCACTGCACCTATGACCAGGCAGAACCCTAGTACAGCCCAGCCAAACTGATGCCAAAGTAGACATGTACAGACCAGAACTCCACTACTATTCTGGAGGGGAAAAACTAAATTTCCACTTATAGCGCACACTTGTTAAAGTGTGACCGCTAAACTAAAAAAAACATTTTAACCACTTCCCGACCGGCCACTGCATATATACGTCAGCAGAATGGCACGGGCAGGCAGAATCACGTACCGGTACGTGATCGTGCATGTGCCTGCCCGTGGTCGCGCACGCGCCGCTAGCGGCGCGCTCGCGACCCGGTCGGGAGCTCCGTGACCCCGGCCGCGGGACCAGCGGACCCGATCGCCGCTGGTATCCCGCGATCGGGTTACGGAGCTGAAGAACGGGGAGAGGTCTATGTAAACAAACCTCTCCCCGCGCTTCCTACACTGACTGTCAGTGATCGGCGGTTCCCTGTCATCGGGAACGCCGATCAATGATGTCAGACGTACAGCCACGCCCCCCTACTGTAAAAAAAAACACAACACGTCACACTGACTCCTCCCCGCCCCCTAGTGGTTAACCCCCTAACTACAACTGTCATTTACATAGGAATCAGTGCTATTTAAATAGCAGTGATTGCTGTATAAATGACAAATGTCCCAAAAATGTGTCAAAAATGTCCGATGTGTCCGCCAAAATGTCGCAGTCTTTAAAAATCGCTGATCGCCGCCATTACTAATAAAAAAAAAATATTAATAAAAATGCTATAAAACTATCCCCTATTTTGTAAACGCTATAACTTTTGCGCAAACTAATCAATAATCGCTAATTGCGATTTTTTTTACCAAAAATATGTAGAAGAATACGTATCGGCCTAAACTGAGGAAAAAAAATGTTTTTTTATATTTTTTTTGGGGATATTTTATTATAGCAAAAAGTAAAAAATATTGCATTTTTTTTCAAAATTGTCGCTCTATTTTTGTTTATAGCGCCAAAAATAAAAACCGCAGGGGCGATCAAATACCACCAAAAGAAAGCTCTATTTGTGGGAAAAAAAGGACGCCAATTTTGTTTTGGAGCCACGTCGCACGACCGCACAATTGTTAGTTAAAGCGACGCAGTGCCGAATTGCAAAAAGGGGCCTGGTCCTTTAGCTGCAAATTGGTCCGGGGCTGAAGTGGTTAATTTATTTATTTTTTTAATTAAATTTTTAAATAACATTTTATATTTTGATAAATTTAAATAGATATGTGGGCATGTGCTAGGAGTATGTATGTGGTTTTGTTGAGAAGTGTTTTATTGCTGCTGTAAAGAGTACTTGGAAAAATTTTGTTGTATGTATACAATGACAATAAAGTATATCTGATAATCCAGGGAGTAACACTTCCTGTGCTTAGTGAACATGCTCCCTCTTTGTATGGTTATCAGGACAACAGAAACAAGAAAGGACTACAGAAACGTTTTCCTCTTCTCCATAACATAAATGGGAGGGGTCCTTTATTCCTCAGAAATATACCAAATGATAACAAGAGATGTCGCGAACTCTCAAACATCGTAAAAGTTCAGACACGAACCGCAAACTCTATAACTCTAACTCTATAAGTATATGGGAACCGATCTTGAAAAATCAAAAGTCCCCATTTTGAAGGCTTACCGTATATACTCGAGCATAAGCCGAGTTTTTCAGCACATTTTTTTGTGCTGAAAGTGCCCCCCTCGGCTTATACTCGAGTCAAGCACTTTTATACAGCAAAAAAAAAATAATTTACGACATGACTTTGGGGCCCCGAGATACGGGGGCCCCAAAGTCGGTTCGGAAAATGTCATTCTCTGCTGCAGAAAAGTGCTTGACATTTTCTGACCTGACTTTGGGGCCCCATATCTCGGGGAGACTTGGTGCTAGGAACCCCAAATTTGGTATTCAAACCCAGTGGAACTAGCACTACAGATGGGATTCCTAGCACCAAGTGACCCCGAGATACAGGGCCCCAAATTCGGTTAACTGTGTGTTATTTGTTATCTGCAGCAATGTCATTTCGGGACCCTTTGGGTCCAGAGACCCCAAATTTTGGCTGCAGCTAGGGGGCATTTAGCAGCTAGGGGCAGCTAGGGGGCACCCTTAACTACCAAGTTTGAAGTTTGGGGGGACCTATGGCTGCAAATGGGAACAGTGAAGCATGCAAATGGCCATTGTTGACCCTCTTTTCCACTTACAGTAGCTGCGCATTTCTCACCCTAGGCTTATACTCGAGTCAATAAGTTTACCCAGTTGTTTGTGGTAAAATTAGGTGCCTTGGCGTATATTCGGGTCGGCTTATACTCGAGTATATGCAGTATATGCAAGTAATTGGCCATAAAAAGGGTAGGGGGGCCCGGGTCCTGCCCTGGGAGTCATGTATCAATGCGATTTTTGTTTTTAAAAAGATAGTTTTTAAAGGAGCAGTTATTTTAATGATGCTTAAAGTGAAACAATAAAAATGAAAAATTCCTTTAAATATAGTGCCCGGGGGGTCCCGAGGAGTGTATTTTTTTTTTTTGATGCAGCAACTGGGGCAGAGAAATTTGCCTGCTATACTCTACAGCTGGTTTTGTGCTGCTGGCAGACTTGTTGCAAGGACCTGTGACACCCTTTGCTATACCATCCTATACCATCCCTGTCAGTGGAGGCTGCTGAGAGGTCATGAGATATAGCGGGGGTAGACATGAAAGGTGAGGAGTGAAGAGAAGAAGAATTGTGTCCCTTTTGTGTGCCTTTCAGGTGCTCTTGCCAACAGGCTTAGTGGTGGAAAGTTAAATGCCTTAGCAGGCATGTGGTACCCAAATGACTGGTGTTTTTGCCACTCTTGTGGCAGAGATTGCAAATTACAACAATGCGATTGGCTGAACTCTACGACGAGTACATACACGCAACATGGCTTCAAAACGGTCGGCTGGTCAGAACGGACTAAAGAAAGCACTGATAAACAGCAAGGCCTGAAAGAACAAAATGCAAATTAGCAACGAGCGGACAATAAGCACTGAAAATCCAGTACTATATATAAATATATAGGCCGCAATGACAAACAAATGTGAACTGACAACACGCACTGATAAGCAAATACGCACCGACAAGCACAAACTGTAGAGCAGGAACGATCTTAAGCACAAGTCTGAAAAGCGCAAATCGTCTCTAACCAAACTTCTACTAACACGCGATAAACACGAGATCCGCAGAAGGAGCCCAAAGGGTGCCGGAAGTGGTGCTGAACTTCACTTCCCTTTTCTAGTCTCGTCGTACGTGGTGGACATCACCGCGTTCTTGGCGGTCGGAATTTGGTGTGACCATGTGTAGGCAAGACAGCTTGAGCGGAATTCCATCGGGAAAACTATCAGAGCTTTTTCCAACGAGAATTCCGACCGTGTGTATGCGGCATAAAAATATGGACACTTACCCGTCCAGCGCACCCGCTCTCGGGTGCTACCGCCGCCATTTTCGGTATGGGAATCAGGAAGTGAAGCCTTGCGGCTTCGCTTCCCGGTTCCCTACAGCACATGTGCGAGTCATGCTGCACAATAAGGATGGTCCCTGCTGTCTCTGGGATCCATGTGTTTCCCAGCAGACAGCGGGAGGGGAGACAGGAAGTGGCGTAAATACCCGCAGATTCTGCGAATATCTATGCCCGGAAGTGGGTGCAGATACCTGTATTATACAGGTATCTGTACCCCCCTCCCCCCTGAAAGGTGCCAATTGTGGCACCGGAGGGGGGGAGGGTTCCGATGAGCGCAAGTTCTACTTTAGGGTGGAACTCCGCTTTAATGCAAAAAGAGCTTATTGTACCATAATGTGCCTAAACCTCAATCAATTGTCTTAAAACTTTGTACAGTCTAAGTTCTCAACTTCTCAAACTTGTCCTAGAAGTTTAATGGATTTTTGTTTCCCATAAGGCAAACTTAGGGACATTAAGTTTTTTTTTTTTGGGAAGCTTAATGTGGCTTAATGTACAAAAAAAAGCTTAGATGTTAACCAATCTCCCTCAACCTACACACAATACAAGACTCTGTCTATGGAAACATATTCTGAAAATGTCAGATGATTTGGTAAATCGAACCAAACATTATTCACATTAAATTAAACTGGGGTGGGCAAGCCATTGATCACCGGCAGCCCACAGGTCGTTTGGGAACACGGCCCCAAACAAAGCCCTCCCCCCAGGCACCGTCACCTCTCTTCTCTTCACTGCAATGCAGAGAATGGGAAAATTCACAGTACTGGACAGAGAGCTGGAGCTGCTGGAATTAACTTTATTCATTAAACTGGTTGTAAAGTCAGAAGGTTTTATTTTTATTTTAATGCATTCTATGTGCATGATGTGTATAAACTTCTTTGTGCAGCAGCCCCCCTCAGCCCTCCTAATACTAAAATATTGATCCAGCGATGTTGCAGGAGATTCTCAGCTCCCTGGGACTCTCCCTCCTCATTGGCTGAGACAACAGCACGGTGCCATTGGCTCCCACTGCTGAAGTCAGTGAACCAATGAGGAGAGAGAGGGGGCAGGGCCAAAGCACGGTTCCATGTCTGAAGGGACACACAGTGTGGCGGCTCGGCTTGGGCTCCCCATAGCAAGCTCCTTGCTCTGAGGGCACTTGGCAGGAGGGGCTGTTCTGTACAAAATGACTGCACAGAGCAGGTAAGTATAACTTGTTTATTATTTTTAAAAGAAAAAACCTTGACTTTAGTATCACTTTAACCAGCAGGTGATTGGTTTCAGGGCGGTCCTACTGTGGGGGGGGGGGGGGGCAAAGGACACTATTGTGAGGGGAATTTTTGATTTCCTCAATGTTTTTCCAGGTAGATCTCAACCTCTGAAAGGTTGCCTACCCCTGCATTAAACAATATTTTACAATCCTAAAACATTTTAATGTGAACAGCTAGGCTATGTTCACATCTAAGCATTTTGTGTTTTGCAGAAATGCACTACAGTTCATATAACATTATTTGCTAGGGGTCACGTTCACACCTCTGCATTTTCAACTGGTGCGGTTTTTGGAAAGGGGCAGGGACTTTTTTACCTGCAGCAGTTTGAGCTTTTGGTTCCATAGACTTCAATGGAAATGCACCAGAAACGCAAGTACTGCGTTTTTTACGCTTTCTGTAGCGGTTTGTGTTTTCAACCTGCATGCCAACAAACACCTCCCCTAACAACATACTTCCCAGGATGCCCAGAAAACCAGGAAGTTGATCCATGCAAGCAGCATGGTGAAGACAGAGGAACTTATCAGGCTGGTGAGGCCAAGAAGCTACCTATACAATACCACAGACCCAGCCCATAAGGACTGGTCCAAAAGAGATAAGGGATGGATGGAGAAAACCCTGGAAATATATCCAAGATGGAAATCATTCTCCCAAAAACAGAAAGAAAATAAATGTAAGTATTGGCTGCACCTTACTGTATGAGTTCAGATTAAATTTTTTTATTTTTTTTTACATTTTCCTGGGCAATGATCGTCCACTATTCCTCCCACTGATACCTATAATCAGACACTAATCTGCCCACTGACACCAATGATGGGAAGCAGTTCCTGCCACTGACACCAATAAAAATGTACTTCCTGTGACATCAAAAACGCATCAAAAATGCATGTTCAAAAATGCAACAATTTTCTGGATGGATCCTCTGCACACTGCTACACCCTTTCCAGCAAACCATGCAATGAAAAACAGGGATATTTAGTTCACATATATTGCAATACATGTTTAAGCTGACCAACTGCGTCAAAGTAATCCCTCTTCTGGTCAGTCCTACACAGCTCTGCCACTAGAAAATGCCATGGTGAACTATCAGATGCTAAAGGGATATGACCACATTAACCACTTCCCGCCCGCCGTTTATCAGCTTTTCCTCCACTCGTGTCTGACAGCTCTTCTGACAGGTGGGAACTGCGCTGATTGATTATCAGCGGAGCCCCCCCCCCAAGGATACCCACCCAGGACCACCAGGCATGTCCACCATGGATGTCCACTCAGGGCCACCAGGGATGCCACCCAGGACCACCAGGTATGATCTTTAGAGGTGCCAATCAGTGCCCCTTGTAGATGCCAATCAGTGCCCAGCAGTAATACCTGCTAGTGTCTCCTCATCAGTGCTGCCTATCAGAGCCATCTATCAGTTCCCATCAGTGCCACCTATCAGTTCCACCTCTCAGTGCCCATCAGTGCCGCCTATCAGTGTCCATCAGTATGACCTATCAATGCCCATCAGCACTGCATATCCATGCCACCTAACAGTGCCCATTATTGCCACCTATCAGTGTCCATCAGTGCCGCATATTAGTGCCTCATCATCAGTGCCCATCAGTGCCACCTCATTAGTGGCACCTCACTAGTGCAGCCTCATCAGCATCCATCAGTGAAGGAGAAAAATTACTTATTTACAACAGTTTTACAAAAACAGAAAAACAGTGGTGATCAAGTACCACCAAAAGATATCTCTATTTGTGGGAACAAAATGATAAAAATCTTGTTTGAGTACAGTGTTGCATTGTCATTCAAAGTGCGACAGCGCTGAAAGCTGAAAATTGACCTGGGCAGGAAGGGAAGAAAGTGCCCGGTATTGAAGGGGTTAAAAAATGCAAAACGTGCCTGAAAAGCCGCAAACTGCTAACTGCATAGATGTAAAAGTAGCCGTAAGCTGTTCACATTAAAGTTTTAGGATTGTAAAATATACTTTAATGTGAATAACTTTTGGTGTGATTCATCGAATGATGTGAAATGTTCAGAATATGCTGGCATAGACAAAGTAATGTATTGTGTGAAGTTTGGGGAAAATTGGTTGACATCTAACCTCTTTTTTGTACGTTAAGCCACATTAAGCTCCCCAGAAAAACAAGTTTGCCTTGTGGGAGATCCATGAAATTTCTAGGATAGTTTTGGGAAGTTGAATACGTTGGCTGTGCAAAGTTTCAAGGAAATTGATTTAGGTTCAGGCTTATTATGGTACATTAACCACTTCCCGACCGGCAAACGATGATGTACATCGGCAGAATGGCACGGACAGGCATATGGGCGTACAGGTACGTCCCTTTAAGAATGCCGCCATTCCATCGCGTGCACGCCGGTCGGGACCCCCCGTGAGTCTGGTCGCAGGTCCTGCGGACTCGATCGCTGTGGGGATACCCGCGATCATCTCACGGGGAGGCTGAATGGGGAGATGCAAAAGTAAACAGCATCTCCCCATTCTGCCTAGCAACAAGTGACACTGATCTCTGCTCCCTGTGATTGGAGCAGAGATCAGTGTTCACTAACACACAGCCACGCCCCCCACAGTTAGTAAAACGGCCCTAGGACGCACTTAACCCCTACACTGCCATCCCCTGGTTAACCTCTTCATTGCCAGTGTTATTTACACAGGAATCAGTGCATTTGTATAGCACTGATTGCTGTATAAATGACAATGGTCCCAAAAATGTGTCAAAAATGTCCGATGTGTCTGCCATAAATGTCGCAGTCACAATAAAAAATCGCTGATCATCGCCATTACTAGTAAAAAAATAAATATTAATAAAAATGCCATAAAACTGTCCCCTATTTTGTAAACGCTATAAATTTTGCGCAAACCAATCAATAATCGCTTATAGATTTTTTTTACCAAAAATATGTAGAAGAATATGTATCGGCCTAAACTGAGGGAAAAAAACGTTTTTTTATATATTTTTGGGGATATTTATTATAGAAAAAAGTAAAAAATAATGTGTTTTTTTCCATTTTTTTTTGTTTATAGCGCAAAAAATAAAAACTGCAGGTGTGATCAAATACCACCAAAAGAAAGCTCTATTTGTGGGAAAAAAAAGGACGTCAATTTTGTTTGGCAGCCACGTCGCACGAAAGCAGTGTCAGTTAAAGCAACGCAGTGCCGAATCGCAAAAACTGGTCTGGTCTTAAGCCAGCAAAATGGTCCGGTCTGAAAGTGGTTAAGCTCTTTTTATAGTAAGTTGTTTACACCGTTTAGGATTGTAAAATATAGCTTAACCTTTCTAGCGGTATTTCCGAGTGTGGCTCAGGGTACATTTTTTATTACATGCTTCACAGTATCCTTGTAAAGTTACTTAGCTTGTCCTCAGGATCCTGCGATGTCCCCCCGCTGTGTGTGCGGGCTGTGTACTCCGCACGATTCATCACATTAACCTCTTTTTTTTACATTAAGCCGAGTGAGGGGAAGATGGCCCCCACTCGGCACCATAGCATTGGATGGCGAAAGCCACGTCAAACGTCACTTCTGCTCAATGCTCTTAAAAGGGAAATTTTTGTTTATTTTTTCAAATTACGTTTTTATTTTATTTATTTTTGCATTTTAGTGTAAATATGAGATCTGGGGTCTTTTTGACCCCAGATCTCATATTTAAGAGGTCCTGTCGTGCTTTTTTCTATTACAAGGGATGTTAAATTTTTTGTTAAAAAGACAGTGTCAAAATAAAAATTAAAAAAGTAAAATAAATAAGATTTTTTTAAAATTAAAGCGCCCTGTCCCGCCGAGCTTACACGCAGAAGCGAACGCATACATACGCTGCGCCCACATATGAAAACGGTGTTCAAACCACCGATATATCTACTTCTCTGTGAGTGTTCATGTTTCTATGTAGGTAAGACTAATGCCGCGTACACACGAAGGGACTATCCCGCGGGATTATCCGCTGGACCGAAGTCCAGCGGATAATCCCCTCGTGTGTGGGCGCCGGTGGACTTTTTTTGGCCAAAGTACGGCGGACTAAAGTTTCAGGTTTTGTTTTCAAATTATCCGCTGGACTTGGCAGTCCAGCGGATAATCCGGTCGTGTGTAGTATGGTCCGGCGTACCAAAAAGGACGCATGCTCAGTAGCAAGTATTTTTCTAGTATTTTTCGTTTTCTAGTCCCGTCGTACGTGCTGTACGTCATCGCGTGAACTGTCGGACTTTTTGCGTGATCGTGTGTGGTCAAGTCCGTTCGCTTTTTAGTCCAGCGTACCCAGCTGGAAAGTCCAGCGGATTGTCCGCTGGACTTAGGTCCGCCGGGAAAAGTCCGTACGTGTGTACGCGGCATAAGATGGAGTTTTGACAATGGGCCTATAGACACATTCATGCCATGAAAACCTGCAATCATGATCTCCCCTTGTGGAGACATGTTACCGCAGTGCACATGGTCCTTTTTCCAAAGATATCGTTTCTAATCCTGGACCGAATCCATCCTGGGATTCGTGGCGGTGACTGGAATAAGATTCTGCTCCAACATGTGCAGAAGTGGATATTCCGTCTTAACGTCACTTTCCCTTCCAGGATTGAATGAGTCTCTTACGTTTAGACCCTTCTTAGAAGGTTTCAAGTCAGGGGTCTCAGAAATGAATATGTAATCAATGACCTTCCCCTATGGGGTTCTGTATTTCTGTTTATCCCTTTAAGATCTCCTCTCCCCTTAGTATTATCAAATAGATGTGCTCATCATTTGTCAATTGTTCATTGTAATAAACTATGTTTATTTTGCATTTAGATGCTTTAGACATCACATTTCTTTTTTGTTTTATTTTTTGTTTTGTTTTTTTTTTGTTAAGTGTAAATTAAATGCTAGCTTTGCAACCTTTCTCTTTTACCAACTATTTTATTAGCATCTATGTTGTTCGGATACTAGCTGCATTTTTTCTGCATTTATGGCTGTGCTCGTCTTCCCTTTGCCCACTAGATGGAGCAATGCTTCCTGGCCTCCTTGCGGCCATCATCCAGCACACAAAGGCTGTCGCCTTGATTATTGGTTGCCATGGACCAGATAACCTTCTGGCCGTTTTGGCACAATTGTGCGCTGGTGGGCGGATGACGCGGGTATCCGTTGCTCTTGCGCATCCTGGGGACGCCCGCCCCTCATTGGCCATGTATGCATCTATGCTGATGCCCCATTCTCATGCTATGGGTGCTCCCTTGCATTCATTCCCTCCCCCCACCCCACCCTCTTCCCCTCCCCTTCCCCTCCTCACTCTAAGTATAAAAACAGCAGCAGCTGTGATGTTTACTCCCGCTGCTTTCCTGACAAGGAGAAATCCTTTCCAGACCTTGGACACTCACATGTCAAGCCATTTATATTGGTAAGCCCTGTATATGCTACTTTGTCTTTTGGTTTGTTAAGGGGAGGATGTATCCTCTGCCAGTTTGTGCTGCTTTGGGACTGCTTTGCCTTATGGGTGTGCCAATTTTGGGCTATCCATTCAATCCCTTTATGCTGATATATCTATTTTACTCTTATACTGCTTGTATGCATATGGATAGGCCCTATAAGCACTTTGTGCATATATGCAGTGACATTTTGATCTTGATAATGATTTTTTGTACTTACTCTTTTAGGCATATTCTAACAACTCAAGATATAGACACATACCTATAGAGGTGATTGTCCTGGCATTTGTTTCAGTGGCTATCGCTCTTTTGCAATACCAATCCCTAAGTAAGCATAGCTATATACATATTTTTCTATACATATATACATATCTAGCTACTCTGCCCTCTAGTTGAGCAGCATAGAAATAGTACAAGCATTTGTGCAATGTTTACAAAATACTTTATTATCTCTAATTATAGATCAGAGTCACCGATAGCATTTTTTCATCTATTTTGGTTCTGGATTCTCCATTTTGGAACCTTTTCAGTTTTTATGCTGTGTACTCTTTTAGTGAGGTAGGTTTAGACACCACATTAAAAAACATCTAATCTATTCCTATTTCTTTATCATTATATACATGCATGTCATTTATATGTGCATTTATATTTCCCACTAATTCTATATCTATTTATTTTTATGTTAATTGCTAGATCTGAGTCCCCTTCCTTTTGACACAGAGTGTCTATTTTTGGGACGGGTTTCTCCCCTATACCTGCCCCCCTTTTGACGGTTTCTGTGGTGGCATTGCCTGTCTCCAATGCTCTTTTGGGCACTGTGGGGCTAGCATAACCATATCTCCTTGTTTCTTTGACTAAATCCTTGATGTGACGTAGCAAAGATACCTGCCTATATATGGTCAGTAGACAATGTTGTCAATATATAAATTGCTTGTCTGTAGACAATCTTTTGCCTAAATATTTGTATGCATATACGTTTTACTTATTTGTACATTTCGTGAATTATAGATATCATAAACCTTCACACCACTTTCTCCTGATGAAGAGGAATAACAAATAACCTTGAAACGGGTTGAGTATCACTTCAATTGCACAAGAGTGATGTAAATTAGTGGTTGCCTTGTGATCTCATTATGAATAATATGTTATATCAATCTTAACTTGTAACTGGATGATACAGCTTTTGTTGTGGTCATGGTTTTAGATTTTCTATTATTAAACGTATTTTTTCTACATTTAATTATTTTGTATACATATTTTCGGAGTCATTGCCCTAAAAAGTCCTTCTAGAGGGTTTTGCTGCTTTCTGTGTTTCAAACCACACACAAGAGCAAAAATTCTAGCACTAGACCTCCCTAGACGTCGCCTATGGCGATTTTTAAGGGTCAAGGTTTGTTGCCATTCCACGAGCAGGCGCAATTTTGAAGCGTGACATGTTGGGTATCAATTTACTCTGCGTGAAATTATCTGTCACAATATAAAAAAATAGGCTAAATTTACTGTTGTCTATTTTTTATTCAAAAAGGGTGTATTTTTTTTTCAAAAAAATTGCACTCGTGAGACCGCTGCACAAATACAGAGTGACATAAAGTATTGCAATGACTACCATTTTATTATTTAGGATGTCTGAAAAGAATATATAATGTTTGGGGGTTCTAAGTAATTTTCTAGCAAAAAAAATGATTTTAACTTGTAAACACCAACTCTCAAAAAGAGGTTTGGTCCTTAAAAGTTTAATGTGAATAACCTTAGGTATGATTTGCCAAATGGTCTGACATTTTCAGAAAATGTTTGCATAGACAGAATCTTGTATTGTGTGAAATTTGGGGAAAATTGGTTAACATCTAATCTCTTTTTTTTTTTTGTACATATAGCCACACTAAGCTTTCCAAAAAACAAGCTTAATGTCATTCATTTGCCTTCTGTGAGACCAATATCCATGAAACTTTGAGGATGGGTTGAAAAAGATGAAAACGTAAGCTGTGCAAAGTTTCAAGGAAATTAATTAAGGTTTAGGTTTATTATTGTACATTAAGCTTTTCTTACATTAAGCTGTTCACATTAAATGTTTTAGGATTGTAAAATTTAGTTTCAGTTTAATGCGAATAATTTTTAGTATAATTTACAAAATGATATGACATTTTGTTGAATATGTTAACATAGACATAGTCTTCTACTGTGTGAAGTTTAGGTGAAATTGGTTAACATCTAACCTTTTTTTGTATGCTAAGCCACATTAAGCTCCCCAAAAAACTAGCTTAATGCACCTAGTTTTCCTTGTGTAAGATCCAAGTCAATGAAACTTCTAGGATAGGTTGAAAAAGTTGAAAACATAGGCTGTGCAAAGTTTCAAGGAAATTGATTAAGGTTTAGGCATATTATGGAACATTAAGCTATTTTTTAAATTAAGTTGTTCACATTAAATGTTTTAGGATTGTAAAATATTGTTTAATGTGCATAACCTTTGGTATGATATGCCAAATGATCTAAAATTCTCAGAATGTGTTGGCATAGACAGAGTCTTGTATTGTGTGAAGCTTGGGGGAAATTGGTTAACATCTCAGCTTTTTTTGTATGTTAAGCCACATTAAGCTCCCGAAAAAACTAGCATAATGCCACTAGTTTGCCTTGTGTGAGACAAAAATCAATGAAACTTCTAGGGTAGGTTTGGAAAGTTGAAAAACTTAGATTGTGCAAATTGATTAAGGTTTAGGCTCATTATAGTACATTAAGCTCTTTTTACATAAAGTTGTTTACATTAAATGTTTTAGGATTGTAAAATATAGTTTAATGTGAATAACCTTGTTTATGATATGCCAAATGATCAGCAATTCTCAGAATATATGGGCATAGACAGAGTCTTGTATTGTGTGAAGTTTTGGAGAAATTGGTTAACATCTAACCTTTTATTGCATGTTAGCCACATTAAGCTCCCAAAAAACTAGCTTAATGCCCCTAGTTTGCCTTGTGTGAGACACAAATCAATGAACCTTCTAGGATAGGTTGAGAAAGTTGAAAACATAGGCTGTGCGAAGTTTCAAAGAAATTGATTAAGGTTTAGGCGTATTATGGAACATTAAGCTTTTTTTACATTAAGTTGTTCACATTAAATGTTTTAGGATTGTAAAATATAGTTTAACCGCTTCCCGACCGCCTAACGCCGATATACGTCGGCAAAATGGCACGGGCAGGCAGAATCACGTACCTGTACGTGATCGTGCATGTGCCTGCCTGTGGGTTGCGCGCGCGCCGCTAGCGGCGCGCTCGCGACCCGGTCGGGAGCTCCGTGACCCCAGCCGCGGGACCAGCGGACCCGATCGCCGCTGGTATCCCGCGATCGGGTTACGGAGCTGAAGAACGGGGAGAGGTCTATGTAAACAAACCTCTCCCCGCGCTTCCTACACTGACTGTCAGTGATCGGCGGTTCCCTGTCATCGGGAACGCCGATCAATGACTTCAGACGTACAGCCACGCCCCCCTACTGTAAAAAAAAAAAACAACACGTCACACTGACTCCTCCCCGCCCCCTAGTGGTTAATCCCCTAACTACAACTGTCATTTACATAGGAATCAGTGCTATTTAAATAGCAGTGATTGCTGTATAAATGACAAATGTCCCAAAAATGTGTCAAAAATGTCCGATGTGTCCGCCAAAATGTCGCAGTCACAATAAAAATCGCTGATTGCCGCCATTACTAATAAAAAAAAAAATATTAATAAAAATGCTATAAAACTATCCCCTATTTTGTAAACGCTATAACTTTTGCGCAAACTAATCAATAATCGCTAATTGCGATTTTTTTTACCAAAAATATGTAGAAGAATACGTATCGGCCTAAACTGAGGAAAAAAAATGTTTTTTTATATATTTTTTGGGGATATTTATTATAGCAAAAAGTAAAAAATATTGCATTTTTTTCAAAATTGTCGCTCTATTTTTATTTATAGCGCAAAAAATAAAAACCGCAGGGGCGATCAAATACCACCAAAAGAAAGCTCTATTTGTGGGAAAAAAAGGACGCCAATTTTGTTTTGGAGCCACGTCGCATGACCGCGCAATTGTTAGTTAAAGCGACGCAGTGCCGAATTGCAAAAAGGGGCCTGGTCCTTTGGCTGCCAATTGGTCCGGGGCTGAAGTGGTTAATGTGAATAACTTTTAGTATGATTTATTAATTGATCTGAAATATTTTGAATATGTTGGCATAGACAAAGGCTTCTATTGTGTAATATTTGGTTGAAATTTGTTAACATCTAAGCTCCTTTTTGTACCTTAAGCCACATTACGCTCCCCAAAAAACAAGCTTAATGTTCCTCATTTTCTTTGTGGGAGACCAAAATCCATGAAACTTCTAGGACAGATTTGGGAAGTTGATGTTGAGCAAAGTTTCAAGGCAAATGATTGAGGTTTAGGCACATTATGATAATAACCTCTTTATTTACATTAAGCCACGTTTTAGGATTGTAAAAAATGGTTAAATGTGAATAACTTTTGGTATAATTTACCAAATAATCAGACGTTTTTTGACTATGTTGGCATAGACAGAATCTTCTATTGTGTGAAGTTTGGGGGAAATTGGTTAACATGTAATCTGTTTTTTGTACATTAAGCCACATTTAGCTCCCCAAAAAACAAGCTTCAGTCATTTGCCTTGTGGGAGACCTAAATCCATGAAACTTCTAAGATATGTTGAGGATGTTGAAAACGTAAGCTGTGCAAAGCTTCAAGGCAGTTGATTAAGGTGTAGGCTTATTATGGAACATTAAGATATTTTTACATTAAGTTGTTCATATTAAATGTTTTAGGATTGTAAAATATTGTTTAATGTGAATAACCTTTGGTATAATTTGCCAAATGATCTGAAATTCTCAGAATATGTTGGCATAGACAGAGTCTTGTATTGTGTGACGCGTGGGGGAAATTGGTTAACATCTCAGCTTTTTTGTATGTTAAGCCACATTAAGCTCCCCAAAAAACTAGCTTAATGCCCCTAGTTTGCCTTGTGTGAGACAAAAATCAATGAAACTTCTAGGGTAGGTTTGTGTAAGGTCCTCTGAATCAGCCCCTCTTTCTCTCAATTGGACTTTGGCGGTCAATGGAAAATAACCCTGTCTGTCCGGACAGATAATCAGACACCATACACCGTATGAGGTTTGCAAAAAGATGCCTTTACTTCCGTTTCACAGAGCATATACAATACAAAAAAGGGGGAAGAACGCAATTGAACAACCAATCACATTCAAGCATTTAAGCATTCTGTTATACAATTCAATATTGATCCGCAAGATTCATAATATTTCTTCTTTCGGACTCAACATCATATTTACTCTAAAAATGTCTTATGCAATATATGTGCTTGATAAGATTCTCAGTATGTTTTGATAATATAGCCTACTTGTTATGGGAAGCAGACCCGTTACTAGAAGCCATGAGAACTAAAACTTGTTATGGAAATGTGTGAGTGAGATAAACAGAATTTACAGTGAGTTTCTACAGAGAAACAGAAAAACATCTTTGTTACAATACTATTAAATCTTAAAGGGTAACTCTACACTTCCCACGTTTCCTTACAATCCCTCCTTTGATCATAGGAGACTTTAAGAAGTCTCCGCTGATCACTCATTGTACCACCTATATCCTGCCTTGAACATGGTCATGGCTGTTTCAGACTTATCAACTAGGTTCTTTGATTTTGCTACTTTACTTATCAGGTAGAACACCAATTTGATTGTCACATAAACTGCCAGAGCTAAAATAAGTAATCTTGAAGAGTATCATACCCGCTTTATTAAAGTAATTCATAATGTTTTCACAAATAGAACCGAACCATCCTCCTGCACCTGAAAAGGGATTCCATGAGTGCATTAACATCCCAAATCCATCTACCTTTGTGAGGGCATTGTATACGCCCACCCCACCGAAGGATGCAAAAATTTTGTCCCACCAAGTGGTTAATTCCCTCTTGTGTCTGCCAAATTCAAGGTGACTGTGGGCAGGTTTCATGGACACAAGTGTGCCTGACCCTGTGGTCCCCATTAGAGGGATCATTTCCACAATAGTACACCAACCTGAAGCTTTTTCTGTCCATAGGGTAAGGGACGGTGGTATGGCACCATAGTCCACAACAGACCATCCATCCGTGGGGAACATGAGGGGTTTAAACCACTTTGGGGGGGCTAAGTCTTGACCTTAATCCCACTAAACACATCCAATCCTCCAAAGAGGGAATCTCCATCTCCACCTTGCCTTATCCAGGGGCTGTCCATGTGTGTGCTGTTTATCCATTCAGTAACCCGTGGATTGTTGGATCCCCTTACACATTTACATATGTCATATAGGGACATGTTACCTATGCTTTCATCAGGGTCCAGGATATTAAAAGTAGCTAACCCGTGGGAGTGGTGTTTATAACAGGGACTTCCTGGGTGGTATTTAGTAACTGCTCTAGGGTGATAGGCCTTCCAACCATAGGGACTAAATGTGGGCCTGTGGATAAGTATGACTCCTTTCCATATATGTTGCTCTGGCATTCACTACAACAGTATTCTCACCCATCCCGCACGAGGAGTTTAGCCAACACCCAAAAAATAAGAGCAAGAATACAGTGATGGTCATTCTAATTGAAAACAGAAATTGTCCAGGTGGTGCATTTTCTTGGCTCACGGAGAAAGTCTATGGTAAGAATGGTTTGGGGGTTTTGTGAGAGGGGGCATGGGACAGTAGTGGCTGAGTCTTCTTGTGGGGCTCCTCCATTTCCTTCCCTGTCTCCTTTATTTGTGGGCTCTTCTTCAACCTTGATGCATGGATCCATTGCAGGCTTTGATCCGTCAGTATTGCTGTCCTGGAGACATTGAGGACTTCAAATGGACCTTGGAAGACGGGGGCCTGATTGTTTGCGGACTGCAAGTTGTTTGATCAGTACTTCATCCCCCGGGACGAAAGGATGTGTTGGTTCTGTGGAAAGAGGAAGAAAGGTGACAGCAACCTTGTCATAAGTTTCAGCAGGGCTACTTACCAGATATTTCACGTACTCTTCCTGTAAGGAATATAAGTTAGATTCCTCGCCTATCTTAGGGGCTTTTTGAGCGGGTCTTCCCATAAGGATCTCAAAAGGGGGACAGTCCTGTCTTTTAATGTTTCTATTCATCCCTGCGGTCTTTCCTGTTACGGGAATTACTTCCGGCCATGAGGGAAAATGGCAAACTGGAGTATTATTACGCAATATTTGATATTACCTTTCTGTTTGGGCATATGTGTCAAATCAATCTGTAAGTCTTTTAATGGGCCTATGTGTCCCTTGTAAGTCTTTTAATGGGCCTATGTGTCCCTGAACAGTATTCTGGACACAAGTTAAGCAAGTGGCTTAAGGGTTTTCTTATCAAAGGAGCTACTGTTTCTGGAATACCTATGATCCCCTCCTTGTTTGACCACAAGCCGTCCGGGTTGTGTGTCAAACCTTGTGGTTCCCAACAGGTAATGTCAGACAATTCTTCTGGCTCGGGCTGGGAAACTTGGGGACGAAAAATCTGTAGAAAACAATTGGAGGGTTGATTGCCTTCTTAGCAGTAATTTTGGCTGCTGACTCTTAAGTTGTTTCCCTTAGTAATATCAGATTTGTCATAGGAATGACCTATTACTTTTATGACATTAATGGAGTGCACTTAATAAATCCTCTACCCAGACTTGATTTGAGATTTGCTTATTATCCGCTGTCTTGTACCCGCGGGCCTAAAAGACCCCAAAAGTGTATCTACTGTCAGTGTAAATGTTTACTTTTTGTCCTTTGAATAATTGACAGGCATGTGTCATAGCATAGAGCTCTGCCTGTTGGTCTGAAGTCGCTGCTAGTGGTTTCGGTTCTTATATTATGTCTGGTAAAGTTACTACAGCATACAGTATCGCTTAGAACAGCTGCCCTCCAAAAAAAAAAAAAACATTTATGTAGTCAGTAGATGTAGAAATGTTTTGTAAAAGGTGTACTACAGTATGTGTTGTGTACAATGTAGTATTAGTTCCTAAAGTGATTTTGGATGTTTCCTTTACTGTCATGTTTACTGCCATAGGCAGTAACAGCTTGTAGGCAAGCTGGCAGTCCTTGAATTTGAACGGGGAGTTTTTTGGATAGATAAGCCACGGGTCGATAGTGGGTGCCATGCGCTTGGGCCAGTACGGCAGCCAGCGCAGGGCCCCTGACTATACAGTAAAGCACAAAGGATTTCTCATGATCTGGTAAACCCAGTGCTGGAGCACCGGCCAAAGACTGTAATAAGGTCCGTGTCATTTCCTCAGTGTAACACTTGCCTGGGGGCAGTGGCTGCAGTAGAGGGGTGCAAGGATTGGATCAAAGAAAAGTACAATCTGGGATTCACTGCCTGCAGTAGACAATAGAGCCAAGAAAAGAAAGGAGCGTTGCCTTATCTTTGGGTGGGCCGAGACAGGTCAGAGTCTTGACTCCTTTTGGGGACACTTGCTTGGTCCCGCCTGAGATAATACATCCTAGGTATTCCACCCTCTCCCTGTACCACTGGATCTCTTTTGCGAGACACCAAGTGACCCTTAAGAGATAAGTGATTCATCAGGCTTTTAGAGTTTTCTGCACACTGTGCCCCGCTCTCACTACATAACAGTAGGTCATCTACATATTGCAGGAGTACTGATCCCTGTGGGAGCACCCAGTCATCCAGGGTTAGTCCTAACACCATGGAAAATGCTGCAGGACTGTCCACAATGTCTTGAGGAAGACAGGCCCAAGTCAGTCGGCCCGAGCTCGAGCCTCAGGCAAAGGCAAAGATCCTTTGGAAATCCCTGTGAACATCAATGCTAAATAAAGCATTGGAAGTCTAGTACCCTATATACAGTGGAGGAAGCGGGGATGTTTATAAAAATTCCCGTGATGTTTGAGACTAGTGGTGGAAGTGGTTAAATACATTTGTTCACCCCCCTCAAATCCCCCTAGCCTCCACTCGCCGCTGGCTTTCTTTACTGCATGTATGTGGTGATCAGTGGTGTACTCTATACTTCGTCAGCATGACGGTGGTATTGTTTCTGAAAGAAAAGGTGTGATGTTTGGTTTGCAGTAGGGACATAAGGAGTGCATTTGACATGTCCTACATCTGTCTTTGACTTTTCCCATATCGGGTGAGTCTCTAATGCTGCTTGTATGGTCATAAAGTAAAACGTAATTTTTATTTTTTTTTTATTTTTTTTGGCATAGTCAAGTCACATGTTGATGATTTGGCAGTCATTCCCCCTTGTAGGTCAAATTTAACAATTTAACATTACCCCTAATGAAGACATGAGGTCTCTTCCCTTTAGACATAAGGGGCAGTCAGTGAGGATGGCAAATGTTTGTGTGTAACATCTATCCCATTAATTCCCATAGAGTGGAGCAGCCCTCGGTACAAATTTTTTTTTTTTTTTTTTTTTTTTTTTTTTGTTAAAACGGGTGTCATTACGACAACTCGTGCTAGCCCCTGTGTCCACTAAAAAACATACCACCCATCCCTCAACTTTAAGGACTACCTGCGGAAGTGTTTTCCAGTGGGAAGAGAAGAAATGCATTACCAAGGAGGGAATCTATTCGGGTACTCCTTATGGATGTTGATGAAAGGGGTTATTGCGAGGGTTGTTATCATTGTATCCTGGCCAATCCATTTGAATTAATTCGACAGTGATTCTGGGTTCTGGCCATTCTCTGGGGGGCCAGGCCGCCTTGACTATAGGACGGTTATATCCTGGTTGCATTCGGCGGCGGCCAGGTGGTGGTGGTTGGTCTAGGGTGTATTGTTGGGGTTGCAAGGGGCGGCTTTGTTGTCTTGGAGAAGGATATTGCTGTTTTTGATAATTGTGAAATTTACGCTGATATCTGCCTCTAGAAACACTCCACCCCGTCCTTTGAAACCTACCCTGTCCATTTCCCTGGGTGTTTCTTCTGTGCGGACAATATTTTTTCCAATGGGAGGGGTCTCCACAATGAAAACAGCTTTGATTTGGGTATTCTTGTGTTTGCAACGTGGAATTATCAAAGGCTGGGAGCATGGGGGTGGGAGTCCCTGAGGTCTGGGCGAATAGTCCTCCTCTGGTATTAAAAAATCTGGAGGAGGCCCTTTTCTTTACATCATCCACAAACTGTGGGGGGGTCAGGGTCAGGGCCTGCCACCCAGGGCAAACATGGGCCGCATGGGGTGGCGGAGGTACTTGCACATAATCCTCTGTATCCCCTATGTCATAACAAAGGGGTTGGACAGGGGCAGAGGCAAGTGTTGGTTTTTTAGGAGGCTTGTCTAAGGAAGGATGAGGCTTCTCTAATGGATGAGGGAATTGCTTCTTATAATTTTTCAATGCTTTACACCACATTTTATAACATTCAGTCATATATTCTTTATCATAAGGAAACGGTGGATAATTATACTGCTTATGTTGGCTACAAATTTTAGTGACTTCTTCCCATTCCTCTGCAGAACATGGTCCCCAGTCACTTAGCCCCGCAATTTGTAGAGCATGTGCTCTGGTCAATATGTTTTTCCAGAAGGGTTCAGTATAATATGTTCCATAGTTTCCAGACACGAAATCTAAAGGAGTGGGCTGATCCGGCTTACCTTCCGAACCTCCCTTTCCCGGCAGATTTCCCATGTTTACAATTCTTATACTTTATCTTATTTTATTCTCTATTTATACACATCAGCTGCAGAACATACAGTTAATGAATTAGGACAAACCACAATTTTTTCACCAGTTCCAAATTCTATAATACCTATGACACCTTTTAACAGTTAAAGCTTCTTGAAATTAAAACGTTTTTTTTTTTTATTTCTTGGCAAAATGCCAAAAAAAAAGACTCCCTCTGGCCAGAGGTTCCCCTGCTTATAAGTAAGCTTTGTACGTTATTACTTTCCTTATTCCTATAACCAAACAATTTTTATTTATATTTTAAATTTCTTGGCAAAGTGCCAACAGGTTTAAACAGTACTTTCAATTGCTGTAATACTAATGCCGCAAACAATTTCCCACTATCCGTTACGGTTGGTGAGATATTAGCATTTGAACCCTTGTTGGCAAAACGCCAAAATATCCAAAATTTGCACCTGACTTCCCCTGCGCAAAAGATTTCAGTGGCAAAAGGAATTATTCACATAGCATGTTTTGATCAAAAGTTAGCCTCACCAATCCATGTATTACCCCAGAAAAATGTTACAACGTCCCTGTTGTCATGATGTATCAAAGACCCTCCTGGAACACAAAACTATTATGTATATTAAACCTGGTAATAACCTCCGGGAATACTAGCAACCAAATAAGTATTTGATCCCTCATACACAAATAACAGACCTGTTATACAATTAGGGCAGCGTCCTGCCAAAAAACACTTAGGACGAGGTCCTGACATTAAGTGTTTAAATGATTTAGGGGTTTCCAATGACCAGTCCTTCTGGTTAAAAACAAGGTTTTCAACCTGCTATGGTATGGTATTAATACAATATATGGGAGGGATCCTGGGCAATTTTAGCAAGTATCCTTGTCCCCTATATTTTGATCCTGATACCGTCCTTTTATATTAATACCCGGAATCCTGGCGCCTGCCCCAATTTAGGCAGCACAGCAGGCATTCCTATCTATGAGCATACCCGTAATCCTGGCGCCTGCCCCAATTTAGGCAGCACAGCAGGCATTCCTATCTATGAGCATACCCGGAATCCTGGCGCCTGCCCCAATTTAGGCAGCACAGCAGGCATTCCTATCTATGAGCATACCCGGAATCCTGGCGCCTGCCCCAATTTAGGCAGCACAGCAGGCATTCCTATCTGGTACCATCTGTAAGGTCCTCTGAATCAGCCCCTCTTTCTCTCAATTGGACTTTGGCGGTCAATGGAAAATAACCCTGTCTGTCCGGACAGATAATCAGACACCATACACCGTATGAGGTTTGCAAAAAGATGCCTTTACTTCCGTTTCACAGAGCATATACAATACAAAAAAGGGGGAAGAACGCAATTGAACAACCAATCACATTCAAGCATTTAAGCATTCTGTTATACAATTCAATATTGATCCGCAAGATTCATAATATTTCTTCTTTCGGACTCAACATCATATTTACTCTAAAAATGTCTTATGCAATATATGTGCTTGATAAGATTCTCAGTATGTTTTGATAATATAGCCTACTTGTTATGGGAAGCAGACCCGTTACTAGAAGCCATGAGAACTAAAACTTGTTATGGAAATGTGTGAGTGAGATAAACAGAATTTACAGTGAGTTTCTACAGAGAAACAGAAAAACATCTTTGTTACAATACTATTAAATCTTAAAGGGTAACTCTACACTTCCCACGTTTCCTTACAGTTTGGAAAGTTGAAAACTTAGATTGTGCAAATATATTAAGGTTTAGGCTCATTATGGTACATTAAGCTATTTTTACATACAATTGTTCACATTAAATGTTTTAGGATTGTAAAATATTGTTTAATGTGAATAACCTTTGGTATGATATGCCAAATGATCTGAAATTCTCAGAATATGTTGGCATAGACAGAGTCTTGTATTGTGTGAAGTTTGGGAGAAATTGGTTAACATCTAACCTTTTTTTGTATGTTAAGCCACATTAAGCTCCCAAAAAAACTAGCTTAATGCACCTAGTTTGCCTTGTGTGAGACCCAAATCAATGAAACTTCTAGGATAGGTTGAGAAAGTTGAAAACATAGGCCGTGCAAAGTTTTAAGGAAATTTATTAAGGTTTAGGCTTATTATGGAACATTAAGCTATTTTAAAAATTAAGTTGTTCACATTAAATGTTTTAGGATTGTAAAATATTTTTTAACGTGAATAACTTTTGGTATGATATGCCAAATGATCTGAAATTCTCAGAATGTGTTGGCATAGACAGAGTCTTGTAATGTGATAAGATTGGGGGAAATTGGTTAACGTCTAAGCTTTTTTTTGTGTGTTAAGCCACACTAAGCTCTACAAAAAAATAGCTTAATGCCCCTAGTTTGCCTTGTGTGAGACAAAAATCAATGAAACTTCTAGGATGGGTTGAGAAAGTTGAAAATGTAGGCTATGCAAAGTTTCATGGAAATTGATTACAGTTTAGGCTTATTATGGTACATTAAGCTTGTTTACATTAAGTTGTTCACATTAAATGTTTTGTGATTGTAAAATATAGTTTAATGTGAATAACTTTTAGTATGATTTATTAATTGATCTGAAATATTTTGAATATGTTGGCATAGACAAAGCCTTCTATTGTGTAAAGTTTAGTTGAAATTGGTTAACATCTAAGCTCCTTTTTGTACCTTAAGCCACATTACGCTCCCCAAGAAAACACGCTTAATGTTCCTCATTTTCTTTGTGGGAGACCAAAATCCATGAAACTTCTAGGACAGATTTGGGAAGTTGATATTGAGCAAAGTTTCAAGGCAAATGATTGAGGTTTAGGCACATTATGATACATTAACCTCTTTATTAACATTAAGCCACGTTTTAGGATTGTAGACAATTATTAAATGTGAATAATCTTTGGTATAATTTACCAAAAAATTGTAAAAAATGTTATAAACAAAATCTTCTATTGTGTGAAGTTTGGGGGGAAATTATTAACATCTAATCTGTTTTTTTTGTACATTAAGCCACATTTAACTCCCCAAAAAACAAGCTTAATGTCAGTCATTTGCCTTGTGGGAGATCTAAATCCATTGAAACGTCTAGAATATGTTGAGGATGTTGAAAACATAGGCTGTGCACAGCTTCAAGGCAGTTGATTAAGGTGTAGGCTTATTATGGTACATTAAGCTCTTTTTACAATAAGTTGTTCACATTAAATGTTTTAGGATTGTAAAATATTGTTTAATGTGAATAACCTTTGGTATGATTTGCCAAATGATCTGAAATTCTCAGAATATGTTGGCATAGACAGAGTCTTGTATTGTGTGAAGTTTGGGAGAAATTGATTAACATCTAACCTTTTTTTGTATGTTTAGCCACATTAAGCTCCCAAAAAAACTAGCTTAATGCACCTAGTTTGCCTTGTGTGAGACCCAAATCAATGAAACTTCTAGGATAGATTGAGAAAGTTGAAAACATAGGCTGTGCAAAGTTTCAAGGAAATTGATTAAGGTTTAGGCTTATTATGGAACATTAAGCTATTTTAAAAATTAAGTTGTTCACATTAAATGTTTTAGGATTGTAAAATATTTTTTAACGTGAATAACCTTTGGTATGATATGCCAAATGATCTGAAATTCTCAGAATGTGTTGGCATAGACAGAGTCTTGTATTGTGTGAAGCTTGGGGGAAATTGGTTAACATCTCAGCTTTTTTTGTATGTTAAGCCACATTAAGCTCCCCAAAAAACTAGCTTAATGCCCCTAGTTTGCCTTGTGTGGGACAAAAATCAATGAAACTTCTAGGGTAGGTTTGGAAAGTTGAAAACTTAGATTGTGCAAATTGATTAAGGTTTAGGCTCATTGTGGTACATTAAGCTCTTTTTACATTAAGTTGTTCACATTAAATGTTTTAGGATTGTAAAATATTGTTTAATGTGAATAACCTTTGGTATGATATGCCAAATGACCTGAAATTCTCAGAATATGTTGGCATAGACAGAGTCTTGTATTGTGTGAAGTTTGGGAGAAATTGGTTAACATCTAACCTTTTTTTGTATGTTAAACCACATTAAGCTCCCAAAAAAACTAGCTTAATGCACCTAGTTTGCCTTGTGTGAGACCCAAATCAATGAAACTTCTAGGATAGGTTGAGAAAGTTAAAAACATAGGCTGTGCAAACTTTCAAGGAAATTGATTAAGGTTTATGCTTATTATGGAACATTAAGCTATTTTAAAAATTAAGTTGTTTACATTAAATGTTTTAGGATTGTAAAATATTTTTTAACGTGAATAACCTTTGGTATGATATGCCAAATGATTTGAAATTCTCAGAAAGTGTTGGCATAGACAGAGTCTTGTAATGTGATAACATTGGGGGAAATTGGTTAATGTCTAAGCTTTTTTTTTTGTATGTTAAGCCACACTAAGCTCTCCAAAAAAATAGCTTAATGCCCCTAGTTTGCCTTGTGTGAGACAAAAATCAATGAAACTTCTAGGATGGGTTGAGAAAGTTGGGAAAGTGAGATTGGCCCATTAAATAGCGAGGACCAGAAGAACAAGATCTTAGGACGTGTTTTTTCAATAGCAAAAGATATACAGTCAGTAGAAATGTCCTACAAACTTCTAGCTAGGTGGTATGTAACTCCTCAAGGAGCGAACGCCTACAATGGTGATAATTCTCCAAACTGTTGGCGAGGGTGCGATGCAGTGGGGTCCTTCTCACACCTGTGGTGGTACTGCCCGAAAATAAAAAAATATTGGGAGCAAATAATAGAAATAATTTTTAATATAACACGAGTTAGGCCCCTTTCACACATGCGGACCGTACATCAGATCAGTTCAGTCACGTTTTTTTATCATCAGTTGTTGTCAGTAAACATCAGTTTTCATCCATTTTCATTTCCGTTTTTCATCCGTTTACGTCCGTTTTTCATCCGATTACGTCCGTTTTTCATCAGTTTTTTATCCGTTTATGTCCGTTTTTTTTATCCGTTTATGTCCGTTTTTATCCGTTTTTTTTATTTTAAAAAAAAAACAGTTTTTCATGAATTATGGGAATTTTTTGGATGAAAAACGGATGTCAGCGGATCGGATGTGAACGGATCGTCCGCTAACGTCCGTTTTTCGTCCGTTACGTATTTTTTACGGAAGACAAAATAGGGTCTTCTTCCGTTCAGAAAAACGGACCTTAACGGAGACGGATGTTAACGGACGTTAGCGGATGATCATCCGCTAACGTCCGCTATCCCATAGACAAGCATTAATGTCCGTTTTCATCCGTAAACGGACGTATGAAAAAAACGGACGAACGGTCCGCATGTGTGAAAGGGGCCTTAGGGTGAAGAAACTTCCATGGGTATGTCTATTCCACGATACAGAGAGGGAAGAGGGACGGAATGCTAGGAATCTCACCCCTTATCTATTAAACGCAGCCAAAGCCTTAATTCCTTGCTACTGGAAATCCCAGGAGATACCCTCAATGAAAGATTGGGTAGTGAGGGTGGAGAGGACAAGAATAATAGAACAGTCACTATACACCCTAGAGAATCTAGGAAGAAAATATCAGAGGATATGGCAACAATGGATTGAGTCCTTTTTTTTTTTTTTTTAGAGGGGGAGGGGGGTGGGGCGGGATTTGGTGAAAAATTTAACTTGAATAGATGTATTTTTCTAATATTTGATTATAAATGTGATGAATCATGTGTATAAGGAAAATTACGAAAATAAAGAATATAAAAAAAAAAAGTATATAACAAAGAAAAATTGTGCTGGACCTAAAACAAAATAATATACGTGAGCAGCAACCACATGTGATAAACAAAAACATATAAGGGGAAAGAAAGGCTGCGCTGAAATTTGATGTGAATACTATATAATAGTGATTACCTGTAAATAACCAACAAGTGATATCGACATTTGCATAGTGTCAGTGATATCAAAAACATATACCAAACCTCTCTGTGACACAGCTAGATAGAAAACATTCAATTAAATATCATCGACCGTGAGAATCAGAAAAGTTCCAAATAAACATAATAATTAATTATGTGCTAGTAGTGAATAGTCCACAAGGATGTCCAAATGTGGCTGGACATCAAATCCAAAAGTAGCAAAAAGTGGCACCGAAAGATGTGAAGAGTGACCTTCCAAAATGGCATCAAAGATAATGTGACTTGTATTGCGGTGATCCCACCACCTTATGAATTAAAGGCTTACCAGATGAAGCAAGGGGAATCGCATATGGCTACAACCCAGTCAGGGCCTTTTCCTCTGTTGTACCTTGGTGCCACGAATCCTGATGTCTGTATCTTTAATAGGGATACCGCAAACACTCCAGGTTCTGACCGATATATAACTCACCAATGGCGATTGTAGTGGCGGTTGCTGGGTCACATAGCAATTGTAGTGGCAGTTGCTCGATCTCCAAACATAGCCAAAAACAGAGAAGAAAAGGGGCACACCATGGGTGGAATCCAACGAAATTTAATTTCAAAAAGACGCCTGGCATCCAACCAGATCACTGGTCTGCCATTGCCTCACACCTCCTGTGTGCACTAAATCATTAAGGAGGGAGGGACACTGTGGCAGTGATCCTTGTGTTTGAGCTGCTCTGTATATTCCTATTCCTAATTGTTTTGACCAGTAGTCGGCCCCTTTTCTAATGTGTTCTCTCCGAGACCAAAAACGTCTGGAATTTCTTTTGCGTGTTTTTGTATCTCTGAATAACTTTTATTTGCCGTGTTCTATGAATTTGCGTTTCTACACAAACGCAAATAAACGCAAATTCATAGAACACGGCAAATAAAAGTTATTCAGAGATACAAAAACACGCGAAAGAAATTCCAGAAGTTTTTGGTCTCGGAGAGAACACATTAGAAAAGGGGCCGACTACTGGTCAAAACAATTAGGAATAGGAATATACAGAGCAGCTCAAACACAAGGATCACTGCCACAGTGTCCCTCCCTCCTTAATGATTTAGTGCACACAGGAGGTGTGAGGCAATGGCAGACCAGTGATCTGGTTGGATGCCAGGCGTCTTTTTGAAATTAAATTTCGTTGGATTCCACCCATGGTGTGCCCCTTTTCTTCTCTGTTTTTGGCTATGTTTGGAGATCGAGCAACTGCCACTACAATTGCTATGTGACCCAGCAACCACCACTACAATCGCCATTGGTGAGTTATATATCGGTCAGAACCTGGAGTGTTTGCGGTATCCCTATTAAAGATACAGACATCAGGATTCGTGGCACCAAGGTACAACAGAGGAAAAGGCCCTGGCTGGGTTGTAGCCATATGCGATTCCCCTTGCTTCATCTGGTAAGCCTTTAATTCATAAGGTGGTGGGATCACCGCAATACAAGTCACATTATCTTTGATGCCATTTTGGAAGGTCACTCTTCACATCTTTCGGTGCCACTTTTTGCTACTTTTTGATTTGATGTCCAGCCACATTTGGACATCCTTGTGGACTATTCACTACTAGCACATAATTAATTATTATGTTTATTTGGAACTTTTCTGATTCTCACGGTCGATGATATTTAATTGAATGTTTTCTATCTAGCTGTGTCACAGAGAGGTTTGGTATATGTTTTTGATATCACTGACACTATGCAAATGTCGATATCACTTGTTGGTTATTTACAGGTAATCACTATTATATAGTATTCACATCAAATTTCAGCGCAGCCTTTCTTTCCCCTTGGATGTGTTAGGTACCAATCTCTCTCTGATCCAATCAGTGGGCGCGTCTGGCCCCGCTGTGTAGTCTGGGAAGGGTTATTTAAGATGCTTAAGTCACGTGTTTAGGGCTCGGTTGCTGCTTTGATTCCTGGTTCTGGTCCGGACCAACCCCGTGAGGGGTCCCGGACCCAGGAGTGTCTGCCGTCCCCGTAAGCATGGTCCGTTTCCGAGTCTCAGAACTGGCTAGTTCGAGGCCCAGTAACTGAAGGAGGATTCGGAGGTGTCCCGGTGTGCTTTCGGCATTGGACACGGCAACTCGTACAAGCGACCAGGGGAGGACTCTTCGGAGGAGGGCCAACAAGCTGGCTGCTCGGTAAGAGCCTGGGAGCTGAGATGTATGGACACTAGAGAATCTAAACTTCTCACAGTATCACCAAGAAGACTGAAAGATCCAGGTACTGTGGAAAAAGGTTCCTAACAATATAGTCTGTGACAGAGACTTTGCAAATTTTACGGATCACATGTTGGCTGCTAAATCTATGGTTAGAGGTGTATCCAGCAGTTAAGCACCCAGCTGCGAGTGGCTACTCCCTGGACTACCTAAGAGACATTCAATTGATGTCAGCAGTTCAAAGTGCCTGAGTTTTATCATCCGTGCCCTCTATTCCCAATAAAGACTGTGTTATATTTGGATGTTACCCCTGCAAATAAAAATCCTTAAAAGGACTTTTGTGTGTCACCATTTGAAGTTACTGGGTACTAACCCTGAGAACCCCTAGACAACGAACGACGAACTACGAGGAGGTAATTGGTAAGCCCAGAAAATTCAAGGTCGCCCCTAGGGGTTATGGCTGCTACACTTAGTTTGCACATTCTGTTTTCTTTGATGGTTTTCCTTGTGGAACTGACCAATGCATTCATCTACGAGTCTGTTGGAAACTTCCATTTGAAGAGGATGGAATATGCCTCACCACATTCCAGCTGGGCAGGACAAAGGTGGAGGAGTTTGTCCACTTTCAATCTGATGGTGACCTGAGAGATTAAATCTCAATCTGCTTTCTTTCTGTTTTATTTTTTTTCATCTGTTAAAGAATAAAAAAAAGTCCATGTGATAAAAAATATGGCATCTCTGAATCTTCACTAAAACAGAATGTACTATATTACTTAGCAGCATTGTTGTAGCCTTTAGGAGAAGCAGAAGCAACATTGTAATGGGCCTGGGAGGGTCTAATTTTAGGCTCGGTTCACACCTATGTGTTTTTTGGTGCTTTTTTTCAGAAACGCACTACAGTTCATTTAACATGGTTTCCTATGGGACACATTCACATCTATGCATTTTCCAGCCGTTGCGTTTTTGGAAAGGGTCAGGGAATTTTTTAAACACAAAACGCTGCTTTTTTTTTTACTTTTTTGGTTAAACAGACTTCAATGGAGAAGCTTCGGAAAAGCATGTATTGCGCTTTTGCCCAAATTTTGGTTATTGTGCTGCGATTTGCATTTTTTAATCTGCCCAACAACAAATTGACCAAGAAAAAAGCAAATAAAAATGCAAAACGCAAATTGCAGCAAAATCGTGGTAAAATCACGAGTGCAAAAATGCATAGCAAAAAGCACTGCAGAAACGGATCCAACGCAAACTGCTTTGGGCACTTGGCAGAGTGGCAGTGGGGTGTTGGGTGCTGGAATGCTCTTAAGTGAATGTTGACTTAGCTTAGTAAATAGATTTAAGCTGTGTTGACTTTGTATATCCAACCATGTGTAATGGAAATTAAAAAGCAGAATTTTTCTTATCATCTCATCCCATTTTGACCATTATGTATGTGATATACAGTATCTCACAAAAGTAAGTACACCCCTCACATTTTTGTAAATATGTTATTCTATATTTTTATGTGACAACGCTGAAGAAATAACACTTTGCTACTTTGAGTGTACAGCTTGTATAACAGTGTAAATTTGCTGTCCCCTCAAAATAATTCAACACACAGCCATTAATGTGTAAACCGCTGGCAACAAAAGTGAGTACACCCCTAAGTGAAAATGTCCAAATTGTGCCCAATTAGCCATTTTTCCTCCCCGGTGTCATGTGACTTGTTAGTGTTACAAAGTCTCAGGTGAAAATGGGGAGCAGGTGTGTTAAATTTGTTTCTATTGCTCTCACTCTCTCATACTGGTCACTGGAAGTTCAACATGGCACCTCATGGCAAAGAACTCTCTGAGGATCTGAAAAAAAAGAATTGTTGCTCTACATAAAGATGGCCTAGGCTATAAGAAGATTGCCAAGACCCTGAAACTGAGCTGCAGCACGGTGGCCAAGACCATCCAGCGGTATAACAGGACAGGTTCCACTCAGAACAGGCCTCGCCATGGTCGACCAAAGAAGTTGAGTGCACGTGCTCAGCATCATATCCAGAGGTTGTCTTTGGGAAATAGATGTATGAATGCTGCCAGCATTGCTGCAGAGGTTGAAGGGGTGGGGAGGTCAGCCTGTCAGTGCTCAGACCATACACCGCACACTGCATCAAATTGGTCTGCATGGCTGTAATCCCAGAAGGAACCCTCTTCTAAAGATGATGC
The DNA here is from genome assembly GCA_028564925.1 of Lithobates sylvaticus. Classification (NCBI taxonomy): domain Eukaryota; kingdom Metazoa; phylum Chordata; class Amphibia; order Anura; family Ranidae; genus Lithobates; species Lithobates sylvaticus. The sequence continues at coordinate 16,302,266 of CM053027.1, read as the reverse complement.
ACAAGAAACACCACAAACAGTTTGCTGAAGACAAGCAGACTAAGGACATGGATTACTGGAACCATGTCCTGTGGTCTGATGAGACCAAGATAAACTTATTTGGTTCAGATGGTGTCAAGTGTATGTGGGCGGCAACCAAGTGAGGAGTACAAAGACAAGTGTGTCTTGTCTACAGTCAAGCCTGGTGGTGGGAGTGTCATGGTCTGGGGCTGCATGATTGCTGCCGGCACTGGGGAGCTACAGTTCATTGAGGGAACCATGAATGCCAACATGTACTGTGACATACTGAAGCAGAGCATGATCCCCTCTGTTCAGAGACTGGGCCGCAGGGCAGTATTCAAACATGATAACGACCCCAAATACACCTCCAAGACGACCACTGCCTTGCTAAAGAAGCTGAGGGTAAAGGTGATGGACTGGCCAAGCATGTCTCCAGACCTAAACCCTATTGAGCATCTGTGGGACATCCTCAAATGGAAGGTGGAGGAGCGCAAGGTCTCTAACATCCACCAGCTCGGTGATGTCGTCATGGAGGAGGGGAAGAGGACTCCGGTGGCAACCTGTGAAGCTCTGGTAAACTACATGCCCAAGAGGGTTAAGGCAGTGCTTGAAAATAATGGTGGCCCAGGGGCGGACTGACCATTCGGCCACTCGGGCACTTCCCGAGGGCCCCGGGCCACTAGGGGGCCCCATCAGGGTTGCCAGCCTCAGTAAAACCAGGGACAGTATGTAAAAATATGTTTTTTTTTTACATCCGTTTCTGAAATGTCCCTTACCGACATCCTTTTAGTCTTAAAATCCAGAGATTATAGCTGCCCCCCCCCCTCTCCAGTACCTTCTCTGCCAATAGTAACATGTCTGTGTATACTGTATGTACATAATCTCTGATTACCTGGGGGTCCCATAATCTCCTATTGCCCGGGGGCCCCATGAGTTGTCAGTCCGCCCCTGTGGTGGCTACATAAAATATTGACACTTTTGACCCAATTTGGACATTTTCACTTAGGGGTGTACTCACTTTTGTTGCCGGCGGTTTAGACATTAATGGCTGTGTGTTGAGTTGATTTGAGGGGACAGAAAATTTACACTGTTATACAAGCTGTACACTCACTACTTTACGGTGAGGAGAGACATCTGGATGGACATCTATTGGCTTGCACCCGCTGATCGGCTTCTGCTGTGTCTAATCACAGCACAGTCGGTGCGCCCCCTCCACCCCCTTAATAATTTTGAAGCCTTTTTCTGATTCTCTTTCTAACAACGTCTATTCTGAGGATTGGTGACCAAAACTGAACTGCACATTCAAGATGAGGATGAACCAGTGTTTGTAAAGGAGTAGAATGATCAGTGTAATACAGAGAGAGGGGAAATATCACTCACCAGATATATGCTGTACACAATCAGTGCTAACAATATTACTGGCAATACAACGAGACCAACCGTGAGATATTGCCTTGCATATGAATAGGAATCTGTGAAAGAGAAAAAGCAAAGTACACACAATGTATAAAATTGATACACATGTGATAAATAAATATCAGTCTGTATGGTCGGTGGTCATGTGACATCTCACCTGTATAATCCTCCATCAGGAGAGCAGAGAAGAGACAACATGACACAATGTTACTATTCTGTGTCACACTCCCACTAAGACCCCCCAGTTCCCGAAGCAATTCAAGTTTGAGGGGCCCCTCAACATAGAAATTTAATTATATAACAAATAAAAAAACATTGGTTAGGAGCCAACTTGTCAGGGACATGGCCAGGGGAGGGCTGGCAGCCTTAGGCCTGGGGGGCAAGTCCAGTCAAGTGGCCCATTGAACCACTGAATCAGCTCACCATCCATCTACACCACATTCCCTGCACAGAGAGAGAGAGAGAGAGAGAGAGGAGACTGCTCCATATTGCCCCAGAGAGAGCGAGGGACCATTTAACACTGCCTGCACACAGAGAACGCTTGACACTGCCTGCACAGAGAGAGAGGCCACTTGGTACTGCCTGCACAAAGAGAGAGATGCCACTTGGCACTGCCTGCACAGAGAGAGATGCCACTTGGCACTGCCTGCACAGAGAGAGATGCCACTTGGCACTGCCTGCACAGAGAGAGATGCCACTTGGCACTGCCTGCACAGAGGGAGATGCCACTTGGCACTGCCTGCACAGAGAGAGAGGCCACTTGGCACTGCCTGCACAGAGAGAGAGAGAGAGGCCACTTGGCACTGCCTGCAGAGAGAGAGAGAAAGGCCACTTGGCACTGCCTGCAGAGAAAGAGAGAGGCCACTTGGCACAGCCTGCACAGAGAGAGAGGGGCCACTTGGCACTGCCTGCACAGAGAGAGGGGCCACTTGGCACTGCCTGCACAGAGAGAGAGATGCCACTTGGCACTGCCTGCACAGAGAGAGACGCCACTTGGCACTGCCTGCACAGAGAGAGAGGCCATTTGGCACTGCCTGCAGAGAGAGAGGCCACTTGGCACTGCCTGCAGAGAGAGAGAGAGGCCACTTGGCACAGCCTGCACAGAGAGAAAGGCCACTTGGCACAGCCTGCACAGAGAGAAAGGCTACTTGGCACAGCCTGCACAGAGAGAGAGAGCGGCCACTTGGCACTGTCTGCGCAGAGAGAGGGGAGAGAGAGGGGCCACTTGGCACTGCCTGCACAGAGAGAGAGAGGCCACTTGGCACTGCCTGCACAGAGAGAGAGGCCACTTGGCACTGCCTGCACAGAGAGAGAGGCCACTTGGCACAGCCTGCAGAGAGAGAGAGAGGCCAATTGGCACTGCCTGCACAGAGAGAGGGGCCACTTGGCACTGCCTGCACAGAGAGAGATGCCACTTGGCACTGCCTGCACAGAGGGAGATGCCACTTGGCACTGCCTGCACAGAGAGAGAGGCCACTTGGCACTGCCTGCACAGAGAGAGAGAGAGAGGCACTTGGCACTGCCTGCAGAGAGAGAGAGAGAAAGGCCACTTGGCACTGCCTGCAGAGAAAGAGAGAGGCCACTTGGCACAGCCTGCACAGAGAGAGAGGGGCCACTTGGCACTGCCTGCACAGAGAGAGGGGCCACTTGGCACTGCCTGCACAGAGAGAGAGATGCCACTTGGCACTGCCTGCACAGAGAGAGATGCCACTTGGCACTGCCTGCACAGAGAGAGAGGCCATTTGGCACTGCCTGCAGAGAGAGAGAGAGGCCACTTGGCACTGCCTGCAGAGAGAGAGAGAGGCCACTTGGCACAGCCTGCACAGAGAGAAAGGCCACTTGGCACAGCCTGCACAGAGAGAAAGGCTACTTGGCACAGCCTGCACAGAGAGAGAGAGAGGCCACTTGGCACTGTCTGCGCAGAGAGAGAGGAGATAGAGGGGCCACTTGGCACTGCCTGCACAGAGAGAGAGAGGCCACTTGGCACTGCCTGCACAGAGAGAGAGGCCACTTGGCACTGCCTGCACAGAGAGAGAGGCCACTTGGCACTGCCAGCACAGAGAGAGAGGCCACTTGGCACAGCCTGCACAGAGAGAGAGAGGCCACTTGGCACTGCCTTCACAGAGAGAGGGGCCACTTGGCACTGCCTGCACAGAGAGAGAGATGCCACTTGGCACTGCCTGCACAGAGAGAGATGCCACTTGGCACTGCCTGCACAGAGAGAGATGCCACTTGGCACTGCCTGCACAGAGAGAGAGGCCATTTGGCACTGCCTGCAGAGAGAGAGAGAGAGGCCACTTGGCACTGCCTGCAGAGAGAGAGAGAGAGAGGCCACTTGGCACAGCCTGCACAGAGAGAAAGGCCACTTGGCACAGCCTGCACAGAGAGAAAGGCCACTTGGCACAGCCTGCACAGAGAGAGGGGAGAGAGAGGGGGCCACTTGGCACTGCCTGCACAGAGAGAGAGAGGCCACTTGGCACTGTCTGCACAGAGAGAGGGGAGAGAGAGGGGCCACTTGGCACTGCCTGCACAGAGAGAGAGAGGCCACTTGGCACAGCCTGCACAGAGAGAGGGGAGAGAGAGGGGCCACTTGGCACTGCCTGCACAGAGAGAGAGCGGCCACTTGGCACTGTCTGCACAGAGAGAGGGGAGAGAGAGGGGCCACTTGGCACTGCCTGCACAGAGAGAGAGAGGCCACTTGGCACTGCCTGCACAGAGAGAGAGGCCACTTGGCACTGCCTGCACAGAGAGAGAGGCCACTTGGCACTGCCTGCACAGAGAGAGGGGCCACTTGGCACTGCCTGCACAGAGAGAGAGATGCCACTTGGCACTGCCTGCACAGAGAGAGAGATGCCACTTGGCACTGCCTGCACAGAGAGAGATGCCACTTGGCACTGCCTGCACAGAGAGAGAGGCCATTTGGCACTGCCTGCAGAGAGAGAGAGAGAGAGGCTACTTGGCACTGCCTGCAGAGAGAGAGAGAGGACACTTGGCACAGCCTGCACAGAGAGAAAGGCCACTTGGCACAGCCTGCACAGAGAGAGAGACTGCTTAACACTGCCTGCACAGAGAGAGAGAGACCGCTGGACACTGGCATTTAGGGGGTTAAAACAGGCAGGGAGGAAATGTATTATCACCTTCTCTGTCTGTCACTTTTCAGTGGAGTGGCAGTGCCTGCTGTAAGTGAATACAAGCCTTCCATAGCCATAGTCCCTCGGTCTTCTTTTAGGTTGCACATTTTTGCTGCATTTTCTGGAAGTGCACCAAAGACGCAGCATGCAGGACGTTTTGTGCACTTTCAGAAGATGCAGCAAAATGTGCAACCTCTATGGGACCAGGGGTAAAACATGCAGGAAGACTGCCAGTACACCAGCACTACAGACAAATCGCAGCATGCCAGTGTGAGCCCCACATCATACCAGCTAGGAGGGCAAGCAAGGCAGTGTCACAGGCTGCTAGGAAAAAAAACTCTTTAGCTGCAGAGGGGCGGCCGGGGGGAGGAGGGAGAAGTTCACTTACTTGGTGTTTCCCAGCCTCCCAGGAGCCTCACTGTATTCAAGCCGACTGCTCAGATTTAACTTTCCCTCCCCACACATCCTCTTCACAAACAGCACACAGGCTGCCCGGAGTGTGGGCGGGGAAAGAGAGAGCAGGTCCAGCCTCTGCCAGCCATTCGTGTGGAGGAGGGAGGGGCTGGGCGGGGCTGTGATCTGTAACACAGACTGTCAGCCCTGAGACATCCCTAGCTCACAGTACTGGATAGAGATGCAGCACTCGGCCTGCTCAAAAACTGTGCATTCTGAGCTGGCGACACAGCAGCCTTTGTAGAGGATATGAGAGCAGCCCAGGGGGCAATTGCATCTCTGCCCCCCTGCCCAGCCCTCCCCTGGACATGGCATGCGCAGACGTGCATTTGCAGGTGCCTGTCTTGGATAAAATGAATGGATGGCTGCACACCGAAGTAGTGATGAATCTCTTTCTTGTAACATCCATAACATGAATAACACCAAAGGACAAGCAAACAGGTACCTTGAATTCCTCTTATCCAAATTGCACGGCCAGCGAGCTGAGGCTAGCTCCCTGGGAGGAGTCCATTCCCCAGCCTACCTGGTTCCATCACTTATGAAAAAAAAAAAAAAAAAATTTAAAATGGTTCCATCACTTACCTGGAGCAGCATTTTGTTTTACTATTAGGTGCCCGTCTTGCCGGGCACAGGCTAACGCCTATTCGCATGCGCTGGAACATTAGCCCTAATAGGTAAACGCATGCGTGAAAATACATGCGCACGTTAGCCATTAATGCTGGTGCCGACAGCAGCTGCACTAGTGCAGCTGCTGTCTGATCTGCAGCTTTACCCTGTGTTCTGATCCTGTGCCTGTATCTGATCCAGTATTTGACTTGGCTTCCTGACCATGCTGCTATCTCCAGTCCTGACCTTTGGCTTGCCTTGACCCTGATTATTCCTGCCTGTCTGCCTAATTTCCTGTTGCCAAATCCGGCTTGAACTCTGGCCATTTTCTACTTGCTGTTTATGATAGACTGATCCTCTGTGCATGACCTGGCTTGTCTGACTCTGCTCCAGTCTTCTGCTTCCAGCCTGTGCAGCTCTGGTACCGCTGATCTGCATCCACAGCATACCTGCATCCTCTGTCCTGCATCCACAGCATACCTACATCTCAGTGGCGGCTGGTGCTCCATTTTTTTAGGGGGGGGCGCAAACAAAGCCCTAACCAACCACCCTCGCCGGTCACTCGCCCGCAATAGGGCCTACAGGTGGCTAGATAAATAGATAGACAGACAGATAAATGGAGACATAGATAGACACTGGGTGGGTGGGATGGATGGATGGACACTGAGTGGGATGGATGGATGGACACTGAGTGGGATGGATGGATGAACACTGAGTGTTAGGGAGGGATAGATATTGGGTGGGATGGACACACACACAGTGATGAGCAGTGATGTAAGTAACTGAGTTAAAATAAACTGAGTTACGTAACTCAGTTACTTTAGAGGGTAACGAGTAATCTAACTAATTACTTTTCCCCTCATGGTAACTCAGTTACCATTACTTTGGCTTAGTTACCCCAATTACATCTACCGCCACTAGATGGCAGTAGTGTAATTCCGGTGTCCTGACGAAAAAGTTCCCCCGCCTGATAGGACCCCCTGTACTGCGCAGGCGCAGGGCTTGCACAGTACGAAGGACTACGGAGCTCCGAAAATTGCCGAACCTAAACAGCTCTGAGTGAACTCTAAACCGCGCAGGCGCAGTTAACATGTAATTGTACGAGTTGATGCCGCACGCTCCTGATGCTCGTGCTACTCTGCAAGGGGCGTCTATCGTGTAAGTAAGGGGCGGGTCTAGTATTACTGTAACCAAGGGGTGCATTTATTATTATTGTTATATATCGAGCTCTGCCCATTCATTTAACATTCGCCCTCTTCTGTAGCCATCCGCCCCTTACACGATATAATAATAATAGACCCGCCCCTTACACGATATAATAATAATAGACCCGCCCCTTGCTTACACGCTATAACAGATCTGCCCCTTGGTTAGAGTAATAATAGAGCAGCCCCTTGGTTACACGATATATAACAATAATAATAAATGCGCCCCTTGGTTACAGTAATACTAGACCCGCCCCTTAGTTACACGTATAGAATATTTAAAAAAAGTCAGTTACTTTGCTGTGTAACTAATTACTTTTCCAATGTAGTAACTGAGTTACTAACGCAATTACTTTTTGGGAGAAGTAATTTGTAACTTAACTAATTACTTTTTTAAAGTAGGATGACCAACACTGGTGATGAGGACTTACATGTCTGTTAATGGGGCTCTGTCCTGAGCAGGCTGCAATCCATGGCTAGTGACAGGCAGCTGTCCTGACACCTCCTCTGCCTCCTTCCTTCCATACACTGGCTGGGAAGGATGTCTTATCTCGTGTGTAGTCAGTCACACAAGGCTGGTCTCCTTATTTCTACAGGATGTGAGGCTTCACCTGAGCTGTGTGTTCAACAAGTGTCTCCACTGACACTGCCAAACCGAGACACAGCAACACCAGTGGAGATAATAGAAGTATTGACGATCGGCACTTGTTAAACACACAGCCCATGTGAAGCCTCCCCATTCATCCATCCTGTAGAAATAAGGAGACCAGCCTTGTGTGATCGTCAATGCTTCTATTATCTCCACTGGCTGTGTATTCTGCTTTGCCCCCCTCCTGTGGATTACCAGCATCTACCTTGTTGTTTTGTCTCTGAAGTTGAAGACAGCGGCAAGTGAAGGAGTCCGCTCCTCCCCTTGGGTGCACTGGTCTGACACAGGGAAAACCGGAAGTGACAGACTAAATAGTCTGTCACTCAAAGCACACAGCCATAGCAATACATACAATGGGTGCCAGGCGCATGCCGATCGGCGCATTTCATTGCGCCGCAAGGCGGGTTAAAACCCCACAAATGAAGCGCCTCGTCTGCAATCTTGTGATTGCATTGATGTGGCGCTTCCCATAGTGCAATGTGTCCGGCGCTCGAACACAGTGCACTTAAAGACTTTTTTTTCAAAAATAATTTTTGAAAAAAAAAAACTTTTTTTTTTTTCTTTCAATTTTTTTGTTTTTTTGTGACTGCCTGGGGGAGGGAGGGCGGCGGCGCCCGGGCGCCCCCTATGGATGGACCGCCACTGCTACATCTGTTGTTCCTGCTACCTTCTGCTGCTCAACCATCCAGTCTGGTCCTGCTACTCATCAGCTACGACTACCGCTACCAACGGAGGACTTTGCAGGCACTCTTACCTCACCGTGCTCTTGCGGCCACTGTTGCAACTCCAGTGGTCCTTGAGCCGGGGTTGTATGAGAGGGCTTCCTCTACTTATTAGGCTCTCCCAGATGATACGTAACACAACTTCACTATTACACTCGGTGGAAGACATGTAAGGAAGAAAGGTCCTCTACGTTCTGCTGATTTCGTCCAACGTACTGCTATTTTTTTCTGGCCAAAATTCAATCCAGGGCCACACCTGTCCAAAATTCTACTATTCTCGTAATTTTGGGTTAAACTTGCTAACTAAGTTTTACCCTATTAGAGATTGCGGAGTGTTGGATTCGCCCCTTAAACCAATCAGGGTGAAGCGGAGGAGTGAGCTTCTCTCTGTTTCTCACTGCAATAAATCATTGCTGGTCAATAACTTCACTCCTATATGATGGGGTCGGAAAATTTTTCTAACTTTTTCCTTGTCCAACCCAATTGTCTCTCATAAACAAGGTGATAAATTCCACAACACAGTCACATTTATGCCGCGTACACACGAAGGGACTATCCCGCGGGATTATCCGCTGGACCGAAGTCGAGCGGATAATCCCCTCGTGTGTGGGCGCCGGCGGACTTTTTTTGGCCAAAGTACGGCGGACTAAAGTTTTAAGTTTTGTTTTAAAATTATCCGCTGGACTTGGCAGTCCAGCGGACAATCCGGCCGTGTGTAGTATGGTCCGGCGGACCAAAAAGGACGCATGCTCAGTAGCAAGTATTTTTCTAGTATTTTTCGTTTTCTAGTCCCGTCGTACGTGCTGTACGTCATCGCGTGAACCGCCTGACTTTTTGCGTGATCGTGTGTGGTCAAGTCCGTTCGCTTTTTAGTCCAGCGGACCCAGCTGGAAAGTCCAGCGGATTGTCCGCTGGACTTAGGTCCGCCGGGAAAAGTCCCTTCGTGTGTACGCGGCATAAGAAAACAACTCAAATAGTAAAATAATATGAGAAGTTGAAATTTAAAACATCTGCCAGAAGCCCTCATCCCTTTCTTTACCTCTGAAGTCCGGCTTAACTGTTCTGTATCCTGATACCCACACACACTGTTTATTTTTTTATTATTTTTATTGTAAAAGTAATTTTATAATAACTTTTTTTTTTTTAAGGAAATTGCCTATTTTGCCCCCTGATAAATCCAACACTGGACAGGATGACCCCAATCTATAACACCCCCATACATGGAATACAACATGATCCCCATACTCACCAATACCTTCTGTTTTCAGCATTTTGATGAACATTGTATCATTGATCAGCCGGTATTCCCAGGTCTCCTCACTGACCGGGTTTGTGATCCTGACCCGGAATCTCCTCTCGGCGTCGTCTCTCTGCACACTGGGGATAATCAGCGTCCTATTGTCATCTATCAGCCGGTATCTTTCAGGGATCGGCTCCCCGTCCACCTCCCAGATCACAGCGCTCTCTTCTCCAGAGAACCGGACCCTCACCGCCATCTCCTCACCCAACAGGCTGAAGTTACTGGAGATGTTGGAGATGAGAACCGGATCTGAAATTATCAGAAGATGGACAGTCACCATCAGAAGTCAATCATAGGTCACCAGCATAGAGCGCAGATACATGGTATAAATAATAAAACATAGAAATAAAAGGGCAATGCACATAATAAAAACATGTAAAAAAAAATAATTAAAGATTAGTCTACATCTTTGTGTGTGATCTTGAATAGTAAATATATCCACAGATATGTATCACTCAGTACTCCAGGTTAAAGGTTAATCCCACCATCTAGTGGACTGGAAGTCACAGCATCAGAATGACCACTTGATTAAAGGTAAGTCAAAGTGCATTTCATTATCTCTTCTCCACGGAATCAAACTTCCTTCCCTCTATAGTGTTAAACTCTATATAGATGGATATCCCACCGACAAATCATCAGATTCTGGTAACAATGCCCTGCGCTCTGAACCCACCCTTTTTGTTAAGCCTATTAGAGCCTCTGGCTCTAATCAGGTGCTTGAAACCCCCCCCCCCCCATTGAAATCCATGGTCTGGCACCCTGATATGTAGATGAGGGGGCCAGACGCTTGGATAGGGGAGGCGGCTCCCATCGCCTTTTATGGACGGGCCGCCACTGGTGCAGACAGAGCTTCAGTAAGATAATAATAAATTGGTGAATTTAATTACTTTTACAGATTGCACATATATATATAGACTGTTTGAACCATCGTCATCACTATTGATTTTGCTTAATTTACACATTTTTTAAATGTTGATATTATGTGCAATGCCCATTATTGTCTATTGTTAGGATGCACAACACATATTTAATGTATTTATGTACAAAAACAGTTACAGAGTAGCTTAACGTTACCATATACTGTATATTTATAAGATGAAATAGATTAATAGCTCTCATACACACTAAAAACCCCAAAAATTAAACTGCGCTATAAATTAAATATTTACAATATCCAAGTTGAATTAGAGCAGCAACTCAACTGTGAGATACTATACACAGTAAAACCAGTATTAGATCAAAAATAGTTGCACTTGTATAAAGATGACAAGTGATATAAGACATACTGTATGTAAACCAAACAGAAAACATTTGTTTCCAGTGAAAAAAATACAAAAGAAAAAGGTTGGTCCAAATGTGTTCAAATGTTCCTAAACATGTGATAAGCCTCCATCACCAATGTACAGAGCTCGCTTACTGACTAAATAGGACCCCCTAATTAAAGAGAAGTCAGCAGAGCTTTTAATCAGACACCCAGCCCTGGATCACCAATGGGGCAACTCCTCCGGCTCCCCCCACTGGCGGGTGACTGTGGCTGGAGCTCAAACGGGCATCGCCCCATAAACATATTTTGTGAGAATATAAAGAAAAGATGCTCTGAGTGTAAAACCTTATGGGCACATTTATTAATTCATTAAAATTACACTTACCGTATATACTCGAGTATAGGCCGTCCCGAGTATAAGCCGAGGCCCCTAAATCACCACAAAAAAATGGGGAAACGTATTGACCCGTGTATAAGCCGAGGGGCAAAAATGCAGCAGCTACTGTAAGTGGAAAAAGGGTCAGCAATGCCAATCTGAATGTCCCCTGTACAGACCCCCGTGTCCCCATTGCAGCCCGTGTCCCCATTGCAGCCTACCTGTGCCGATCCGCCGATCCGTGGGTCCGTGGGTCCGGGATCCTGGGTCCTGTGTCCGGGGTCCTCGGTCCTCGGTCCTGGGTCCTGGGTCCGGGGTCCGGTCCCGCTCTGTCCTCCCCACAGCGTGTATTACAGGCGCCATTAAAATTTAAAAGCCGCGCCTCCTCGTCCGTGATAGGAGGAACACTTTTTTCCCAGCAGTCAGTGTTCAGTGTTCCGCCTATCACGGATATCCTCTCATCCTCGTCCATGAGATGAGAATGACAGGCCATCCGTGATAGGCGGAACACTGTACTGCTGGGAAAATTAGTGTCCGCCTATCACGGACGGGCGGGAGGAGGCGGCGCGGCTTTTGAACACCGCCGTCTGTCTGCACGACACGCTGTTCATGTAGGCAGACGGCAGTGACTCCAATATAAGCCGAGAGGTGGACTTTCAGACCTAAAAAAGGGTCTGAAAATCTCGGCTTATATTCGAGTATATACGGTACATTTGATTAAAATCAAAGCGCTCTAAAATAAATCCTCTCTAGCCAGATAAACAGCCCAACGCACTTCTGGGAACTCGTGATGATGTCAGCACATTTCTCCGCCACTGACATCATCACAAGTTCCCCCCTCTCTCTCTCATCCCACTTCTCTCAATCCATTTCTCTCTCTCACCCCTCTCTCACTCCATCTCTCTCTCTCACCCCTCTCTCACTCCATCTCTCTCTCTCTCACTCCATCTCTCTCTCTCACTCCATCTCTCACTCCATCTCTCTCTCTCACCCCTCTCTCACTCCATCTCTCTCTCTCACCCCTCTCTCACTCCATCTCTCTCTCTCACCCCTCTCTCACTCCATTTCTCTCTCTCACTCCTCTCTCACTCCATCTCTCTCTCTCACCCCTCTCTCACTCCATCTCTCTCTCTCTCTCTCACCCCTCTCTCACTCCATCTCTCTCTCTCACCCCTCTCTCACTCCATCTCTCTCTCTCTCACCCCCCCTCTCTCACTCCATCTCTCTCTCTCACCCCTCTCTCACTCCATCTCTCTCTCTCTCACCCCTCTCTCACTCCATCTCTTTCTCTCACCCCTCTCTCACTCCATCTCTCTCTCTCACTCCTCTCTCACTCCATCTCTCTTTCTCACCATCTCTCTCTCTCACCCTTTCTCTCCCCCCTTCTCTCTCTCTCTCTATCACCCTCCCTCCCTCCCCCCTCACCCCTTCCTCCATCTCTCCTATACTTTACCATCTCTCTCATCTCTCTCTTCCTCCTTATATCAGTGTGACAGACTCACCCAGGACAGAGGCTTTTGGGTGGGACTGAATTCTAACCTCTTGCCCACCGATTATGGTCCCTGGCATTTGGGGGAACGGTGCTCTTTGTGAGCTGTATCCCTGGGGACCCTTGAGGTGGTGTTACTTTGGATTCGGATCCATGTCCCCCAAGACACACAGACTCTGGGGACCCTGTATCTGCCATATTAGAAATAGTGGCTGATTCATCCTGTTGGGACACATACTGTGAGGAGATTCTGATGTCATCAACTCGACACCTGTCTGTTGTCTGCTATAATGTGTTTATTGTAAATCAGGCTAGTGTTGGCTCTAATGCCACGTACACACGGTTCGAATTCTCGTCAGAAAAAGCTCTGATGGTTTTCCCTTCGGAATTCCGACGGAATTCCGCTCAAACTGTGTTGCCTACACACGGTCACACCAAATTCCGACGGTCAGTAACACAGCAGCATAAAACACGTTCAACGGCACTATAAAAGGGAAGTTTAATGCTTCCGGGCATGCGTTGAATTGTTTCCCAGCATGCGTCGGAATTTTGCGTGTCGGAATTGCATACACACGATGGGAAAATCCGATAGAAAGGTTTTCCGTCTGAAAAATGGAGAACAGGTTCTCAATCCAAAGTCCGTCGGAAATTCCGACAGAAAAAGACAGTTGGGCGTACACACGGTCGGAAAATCCGTTGAAAAGCTCCCATCAGACTGTTTCCATCGGAAATTCCAACCGTGTGTACGCCGCATTAGAGTCTTTCACCCATTGTTGTTTGTGTTAATTAACTCTGCAATTGTGAGAAGGTTTTCTTAGATTTGCCCAAAGACTATTCTTGGTTGTTAACTCTGAACAATACATGATCATTGCAAGAGCTGATTACATTGACCTCCGGAGACGGACTGTCTGGTCACCTAGGCTGCGTTAAGTGCTGTGTTAATTAACATGTTAATTATGTGATTGTCTTTATGTTGTTGCTATAGGGGAGGGGGGAGTATCCATGAGCAGCCCTACCTCATTATCTAACCCCTTGTGTTAAAAGTGTATAAAAAGGCTGTATTCTGTCCAATAAATGAGTTCAAGATTCTACAAGTTATTTTTGGCTAGACTTGTATTTAATTCAGCTATAATAATATCTCTCTCTGATGGTCAGACTGGAGGAAGCGGGATATACTGATGGAAGCAGGATAGGATCTGTTACAATCAGTGTCCTCACTCCCTTTTTACATCAGTGTCCCCCTTACCATAGTGTACTCACTTTGCAGATGCTGATGTAAGGGGGGCCCTGGTGACCCTTTTACACCAGAGTCCGCAATGTTCCCCTTTGCATCCCTTGCCCTCTAAGGGGGGAATTCTACAGACTCTGATGTAAAGGGACACCGGAACTCTGATGTAAGGTGAGATGCTAACATAAGGGGGAACACTGTGGACTCTCATGCAAGAGGAACTCTGCAGGCTCTGATGTAAAGGGGAATGCTTCAGACAGTGATGTAAGGGAGAACTCTGCAGCTTCTGATATAAGAAGGAAGTCTGCAAACTCTGATGTAAGGGGGGCTCTGTTAACCAGAGACCCCCGTACATCAGAGTTCCTCTTTACATACCAGAGTCTGCAGTAATCCCCCTTACATCAGGGTCTGCAGTGCTCCCTCTTACATCAGGGTCTGCTGAGTTCCCTCTGTGGACTCTGATGTATGGGGGAACTCTGTGGACTCTGATGTACGGGGCAACTCTGTGGACTCTGATGTACGGGGCAACTCTGTGGACTCTGATGTACAGGGCAACTCTGGGGACTCTGATGTACGGGGCAACTCTGGGGACTCTGATGTATGGGGCAACTCTGTGGACTCTGATGTAAGGGGAAACTCTGTGGAATCTGATGTAAGAGGGAACTCTGTGGACTCTGATGTATGGGGGAACTCTGTGGACTCTGATGTAAGGGGGAACTCTGTGGACTCTAATGCATGGGGGAACTCTGTGGACTCTGATGCATGGGGGGACTCTGATGTAAGGGGGGACTCTGTGGACTCTGATGTAAGGGGGAACTCTGTGGACTCTGATGTAAGGGGGAACTCTGTGGACTCTGATGTAAGGGGGAACTCTGTGAACTCTATATAAAAAGGCCCAACAAAATCCTCAGCGCTAGGGCCATGATGCTCTTAATCCAGCACCCCTACATGAACAACTGCTAAAAATGATTAAATACTATTACAAACTATACTGTATCTATCCATCTTTTTATCTTCACACACCTAGTATATTAAAAACAACTAAAAACCTTTGCAGGGCCCAACACTCAATATATAAAGCTATACCTCATATTATTTATTTATTACATCCAATTATACAGTGCTGACACTTTATGAATTGCCATACATACTGTAAATTCACATCATTCCCTGTCATCAAGGAGCTTACAATCTACAAAAGTCAATGTAGATAGCAGCCAATGAACCTTCCAGCATCTATTAGGAGGGTGGGAGGAAACCCAGCCAGAAGATGCAAACACCATGCAGATAGTGTTCTGGATGAGATTCAAACCAAGGATCCCAGTGCTGCACAGCAGCAGTGCTAACCACTAAGCCATTGTGTAATAGATTTCAAACACAAAATCTTCTCCCGCAAAGAGAAGTGTGATGTAGTATATGGACTCTTACCCAGAACACGGATCTCTGTAGAGGACATTACATATCCCGGAGCACAATGACACCAGATCTTATACACACAGGAATCATCCTTCCTGGCGGGTGTCAGCTTCCAGCATCCGCTCCCTGTGTGCAGTCGGAGTCTGGAGTCATGAGATTTAGTGTGATTGAAATAACAGTGATTTTCCAGCAATGTCCTATCCACCCCTCTGCATAATCGGTACAGCTCCACAGTAACATCATACTCAGGGCATTTCATATTACAGTCAGTGATGTCTGATCCGCTCTGTACATACACCGTTCCTGATGACACCGATATGATCATCATACACAGGAGACCTGGGAGGAGAAGACAGATCAGAAATGTCAGCAGAACTTTCATAGTGTCCCTAAACTGCAATTTCTGGTAGAATGAATATGAACAGAAGAACAATATAACAAAAATGAAGATCACAGCAGACGGGGAAAAATAAAAAAATGCACACATAGAATTAGGGCCGATATATGACAATGGCACATTTATTGGTATCAATGCCACTTGAATGGTCATCTGATCTGCTGGTCACTGATGGGAGACTGGTGGACTCATAGGACCGGAGCAAATAAAAATGTTCACAGATGCATTATGGGAGATCGATGGACCGTTCCAGTACAAGAAGACCTGATCCCAGGACCACAGCAGTTGTAATAAATGGACATTTCTATATAGACAAGGACAGTACAGCTTTACTAATTGCCATCAATGCAGGGAGGGGGGGGGGGGATGAGCGCTGACAGATTACATACAGTGAGAACCTCCTATGATAGACAGATCAGTGGTCCAATGGCGGCCCAGGAGACGGGACTTCCTATAACAGAGGCCGCCAAGTAAACAGGAGATTCTCACTGTATGTAATCTGATGGCGCTCGTCCCGTCCCCCTTCCTGTCCCCTCCGAGGCAGCTAAAATTGAAGTATTGGTGTATAACACACACCCGCTATTTGCATTTTTCATGGTGAAAAGGTGAGTGTTATACGCCAATAAATACAGTATTTGTCAAATGTCAATGTACATATTCAACAAATATTAATCACCCATTGGGAAATAGGGATGAATAACCAATTACTAAATTGAATAATGATAAACAATAACTATATATGACATAATACAATAATCTGTGGTTCAAAAAAATATATAAACATTTAACTGATTATTCAAAAAAAACTGAAGATAAAATATAAGTCATAACTAAAAATACATTTTTTTTTTTTTAATTAAAAAATTCCTTATAGTGTCCAAATCAAACACCCGGTGCATCTCCCCAGCAAAATCACTGCAAAGTTCTCCCTTCACTGCACAATAGGAAACCCCCTCCCCAATAAATCATGGTGGTCTTGTCTGAAGATCGGTATAAACAACTTGGGTAAAAGTGATGCTGCTTTAGTCACAGCGCAGAGACAGCTCCAAGCTCCAGAGATGGTGGATGGATCCCTCCCACATAGTGTGATATTGTTTCTACAAGACATTTATTAAAATCCACATATTTACTCAAAGAGCTCCACAGACTAAAGGCATCAAATCACAGAAAGGCAGGAAGGTGAAAGGTGAAGTCCCACAGATGTGACAAGCATTTGCTGACAAATAAATAATCAACTGACCGCTCAATGTCAGAATTCTCCGAGACCCACACAGTACACCCAGGGTTACCACCTTTTCTTCAAGTCAAACCCGAACACTTTAGCAGCACACAGAAATAATTTTTTTTATAGTATAAACTACCGTATATAATCGAGAATAAGCCGACCTGAATATTAGCCGAGGCACCTAATTTTACCACAAAAAACTGGGAAAACGTATTGACTTTAGTATAAGCCTAGGGTGAGAAATGCGCAGCTACTGTAAGTGGAAAAGAGGGTCAGCAATGCCCATATGCAGCCTCACTGTGCCCATTTGCAGCCATAGGTCCCCCGAACTTCAAACTGGGTAATTAAGGGTTCCGAGATGCCCCCCTAGCTGCAGCCAAAATTTGGGTCTCTGGACCCAAAGGGTCCCGAAATGACATTGCTGCAGATGGACACAGTTGACCGACTTTGGGGCCCCGTATCTCGGGGTCACTTGGTGCTAGGAACCCCATCTTTGGATATGTTGTAGTGCTAGTTCCACTGGGTTTGAATTTGGGGTTCCTAACACCAAGTGTCCCTGAGATACGGGGCCCCAAAAGTCGGGTCAGAAAATGTCAAGCACTTTTCTGCAGCAGAGAATGACATTTTCCGAACCGACTTTGGGGCCCCCGTATCTCGGGGCCACTTAGTGCTAGGATTCTTTGGATATGTTGCAGTGCTAGGTCAACTGGGTTGGCATACCAAATTTGGGGTTCCTAGCACCAAGTGGCCCCGAGATACGGGGCCCCAAAGTCGGGTCGGAAAATTAAATTTTCTGCTGCAGAAAAGTGCTTGACTTGAGTAAAAGCCGGGGGCAGGGGCGTACCAAACGGGTGGGGCGGGGGTGCATTCCGCCCCGGGTGCCACACATTGGTGGGGTGTCAGTGGTCAGGTGGCATTGCTATGGGGATTTGCTCTGCACCCAGGTCGGATGACACTGTCTGACAGAATCCTGAGGGCATCCCTGGCTCTGGCTGCTCTGTTTAGTGATTTTTTTGTCAGCTGGAATACCCCCAGCGCTGCAGAAGAAATAGTATGGTCTGGTTTCTGTTTTCCCCTGCTAGCTCCTCCCACCACTGCTGAGTGTGTCATCATTCAGCGCGGGGGTGGCTGCTGTTACACACTGTGTCCACACCATCTTCCGGAGTCTAAACCTCCCCAGCTGAAGCTGATAGCCCCAGGTGAGCTGGTGATAGTGGGTGTGTGGGCTGTGAGAGGAGGCTGGAGGAGTGTGTCTGCCTTGCCATCCTTACTGTGCTGGTCTGTCAGAGAAGGGGGGCGGGGGGTTGCTGTGTCCACTACCACCCAGGTAAAGTGTAGCTGACCTGTTAAGGGGAGGGGGGGGGGGTTACAGAATACAGGCACGTGTTATGTACAGGTTACGGAATACAGGCACGTGTTATGTACAGGTTACGGAATACAGGCACGTGTTATGTACAGGTTACGGAATACAGGCACGTGTTATGTACAGGTTACGGAATACAGGCACGTGTTATGTACAGGTTACGGAATACAGGCACGTGTTATGTACAGGTTACGGAATACAGGCACGTGTTATGTACAGGTTACGGAATACAGGCACATGTTATGTGCAGGTTACAGAATACAGGCACGTGTTATGTACAGGTTACGGAATACAGGCACATGTTATGTGCAGGTTACAGAATACAGGCACGTGTTATGTACAGGTTACGGAATACAGGCACGTGTTATGTGCAGGTTACGGAATACAGGCACGTGTTATGTGCAGGTTACGGAATACAGGCACGTGTTATGTACAGGTTACGGAATACAGGCACGTGTTATGTACAGGTTACGGAATACAGGCACGTGTTATGTACAGGTTACGGAATACAGGCACGTGTTATGTACAGGTTACGGAATACAGGCACGTGTTATGTACAGGTTACGGAATACAGGCACGTGTTATGTACAGGTTACGGAATACAGGCACGTGTTATGTACAGGTTACGGAATACAGGCACGTGTTATGTACAGGTTACGGAATACAGGCACGTGTTATGTACAGGTTACGGAATACAGGCACGTGTTATGTACAGGTTACGGAATACAGGCACGTGTTATGTACAGGTTACGGAATACAGGCACGTGTTATGTACAGGTTACGGAATACAGGCACGTGTTATGTGCAGGTTACAGAATACAGGCACGTGTTATGTACAGGTTACGGAATACAGGCACATGTTATGTGCAGGTTACAGAATACAGGCACGTGTTATGTACAGGTTACGGAATACAGGCACGTGTTATGTGCAGGTTACGGAATACAGGCACGTGTTATGTGCAGGTTACGGAATACAGGCACGTGTTATGTACAGGTTACGGAATACAGGCACGTGTTATGTACAGGTTACGGAATACAGGCACGTGTTATGTACAGGTTACGGAATACAGGCACGTGTTATGTACAGGTTACGGAATACAGGCACGTGTTATGTACAGGTTACGGAATACAGGCACGTGTTATGTACAGGTTACGGAATACAGGCACGTGTTATGTACAGGTTACGGAATACAGGCACGTGTTATGTACAGGTTACGGAATACAGGCACGTGTTATGTACAGGTTACGGAATACAGGCACGTGTTATGTACAGGTTACGGAATACAGGCACGTGTTATGTACAGGTTACGGAATACAGGCACGTGTTATGTACAGGTTACGGAATACAGGCACATGTTATGTGCAGGTTACAGAATACAGGCACGTGTTATGTACAGGTTACGGAATACAGGCACGTGTTATGTACAGGTTATGGAATACAGGCACGTGTTATGTACAGGTTACGGAATACAGGCACGTGTTATGTACAGGTTACGGAATACAGGCACATGTTATGTGCAGGTTACAGAATACAGGCACGTGTTATGTGCAGGTTACAGAATACAGGCACGTGTTATGTACAGGTTACGGAATACAGGCACGTGTTATGTACAGGTTACGGAATACAGGCACATGTTATGTGCAGGTTACAGAATACAGGCACGTGTTATGTACAGGTTACGGAATACAGGCACGTGTTATGTACAGGTTACGGAATACAGGCACGTGTTATGCACAGGTTACGGAATACAGGCACGTGTTATGTAATGGTTACGGAATACAGGCACGTGTTATGTACAGGTTACGGAATACAGGCACGTGTTATGTACAGGTTACGGAATACAGGCACGTGTTATGTACAGGTTACGGAATACAAGCACGTGTTATGTACAGGTTACGGAATACAGGCACGTGTTATGTACAGGTTACGGAATACAGGCACGTGTTATGTACAGGTTACGGAATACAGGCACGTGTTATGTACAGGTTACGGAATACAGGCACGTGTTATGTACAGGTTACGGAATACAGGCACGTGTTATGTACAGGTTACGGAATACAGGCACGTGTTATGTACAGGTTACGGAATACAGGCACGTGTTATGTACAGGTTGCAAAGTGCAGGCTTGTGCTATGTACAGGTTGCAGAATGCTACCTATAGTAGCTGAGCTGTGAGGGGTGGTGGTGTTGCTGTGTTCACAACCAGGTATAGAGTAGATGAGCTGGTATGATATGGGGGGTGGGGGGGGGTCTGCAGCCTAGGTGACATACATTGACTTACACCCACATCTTGCAGCCATCAGATCCGTCCAGCAAGCAGCAGATCACAGCAGCATCTTTGCCATCTTCCCTGCAGCCATCAGATCCCGTCCGTGGTCCAGCAAGCAACTTGCCTTGTCAGCAGGTCAGTTCCCAAATCCGAATCAAATCATCAATGCCAATGATGCCGTTGTCTGCTGTCCCCAGGGACAGATCCAATCCAGAGATCGCTATACAGTGGGATCTCTGGATCAGATCTGTCCCTAAAGGACAGTAGATAATGAAAAGTATGGGCCATACTTTGTATTGTCAGCTGTCTCCCCATCTCACTCTGATTTCTCCCTCGTAGCAGCTCCAGTCCAGCTCTCTACTTTCCTGACCGTGGCACGATCTGTCCAAAAATGTGGCATCTGCTCACACCTGAGTGACTGACACCTCTGTCCTGTCCCGTCTATTGTCACGGGCTGCCCATCCCCCCACAGCTCCGCCCAGGTCTCCCATCACACCCACAGACCTGAGCCACCAGCCGGCTGCCCAGAGACCCGAACAAAGCCGGATTTGCCTTTGATCGGGTCTCCGATGTAGAAACCTGGAAGCGACAGCAAAGCAGAATTTAAAAACGCTGATCTTGGCAGAGAAGGGTGTTTTTTTGTGGGTGTTTTTACAGTTGGGGGGGGGGGGCGGTGCCAGATATAGGATGGGCCCTGGGTGTCAAATGCCCTAGGTACGCCACTGGCCGGGGGTGCATTTTCAGCACAAAAAAATTTGCTGAAAAACTCGGCTTATACTCGAGTATATACGGTATACATATATTTATATATTTTGCAATTACGGTAAATAACATTTCTAATCATATGAAGTTAATCACAAGAGTCCCCCTTTACATATGAGTCCACAGAGTTCCCTTACACTGTAAGGGGGGACTCTGCAGACTCTGATGTAAGGGAGAACTCTGGGGACTCCAACATAAGGGATGCTCTGGGAACCCAGATTTATGGGGGAACACTGAGTACTCTGATGTACGATGAGGAGTCTAATGTTAGGGTGAACACTGTGGCTTCTGGTGTAAAGGGGAACTCTGATGTAAGGGGTGCTCTGAGAACCCTGATTCCCCTTAGTGTACCCACTCAGAGGCAGAAGAAAGAAGGGAGGAGACTTCAGTCACAGACAGGGATGGATGGTGAGCTCACTCACCCCTTGGCAGTCAGCACCTCTCATCCAGATGTATCTGAGGCTGCTGGACTTCAAATTTCCAGCCCCCACTTTCCTTTTCTGAGGCACAGCACTGGGGATTGGAGTGTGGAAAGACACAGAGGGGTAGGGGCGGGAGGAAGGGGAGCAGATCGAGCCCTCTCTCCTCTCCCATCTGTATGTGAGGGGAACTGTTAGTGTTGGCTTTGGGCAGTGTGAGATTGTAACAGACACACTCAGCTTAGACAATGGCAGCAAGCAACCCTGCTGGGACTCCATAGTCCAGTCTGAATAATGTGTCCGGGTTTCAGGTAGTTTGAAACCCGGACACATGATTCCAAACCCAAAATGTCCAGGTGAATCCTGGACAGGTGGCAACCCTAAGTACACCCCTAGGATCCGGCACAGTGGTATAGTGGGTAGCACTCTCGCCTAGCAGTAAAACGGGTCACTTGCTTGAATCCCAACAATGACACTACCTGCCTGGAGTTTTCATGTTCTCCCTGTGCCTGTGTGGGTTTCCTCTGGGTACTCCAGTTTCCTCCCATACCCCAAAGACATGCTGGTAGGTTGGCTTCTGTCTAAATTGGCCCTAGTATATGAATGTGAGTTCAGGACTTTAGATTGTAAGCTCTTTGAGGGTAGGGACCGATGTGAATGTACAATGTATATGTAAAGCGTTGCTTAAATTGACGGCGCTATACAAGTACCTTAACCGCTTCCCGACCGGCGCAAGACGATGTACGTCAGTAAAATGGCATGGACAGGCATAAGGACATACAGGCTCTTTGAATATGCCGCCGTGCCGTCACGTGCGTGCCGCCGGTCGGGCCCCTGGGAGTTCGGTCGCGGGTCCCGCGGACTTGATCGCCGCGGGGATACCCGCGATCGTCTCACGGGGAGGACGAACGGGGAGATGCGGAAGTAAAAAGCATCTCCCCGTTCTGCCTAGCAACAAGTGACACTGATCTCTGCTCCCTGTGATTGGAGCAGTGATCACTAACACACAGCCACGACCCCCCCCACAGTTAGTAACACACCCCTAGAACACACTTAACCCCTACACTGCCACCCCCCTGGTTAAGCCCTTCACTGCCAGTGTCATTTACACAGGAATCAGTGATTTGTATAGCACTGATTGCTGTATAAATGACAATGGTCCCAAAAATGTGTCAAAAATGTCCGATGTGTCCGCCATAATGTCGCAGTCACAATAAAAATTGCTGATCGCCGCCATTACTAGTAAAAAATTATTAATAAAAATGCTATAAAACTATCCCCTATTTTGTAAACGCTATAAATGTTGTGCAAACCAATCAATACTCGCTTATTGCGTTTTTTTTACCAAAAATATGTAGAAGAAAAAGTATCGGCCTAAACTGAGGGAAAAAAAACTTTTTTTTATCTATTTTTGGGGATATTTATTATAGCAAAAAGTAAAAAATATTGCTTTTTTTCAAAATTGTCGCTCTTTTTTTGTTTATAGTGCAAAAAAAAATAAAAATATCAAGATCAAATATCGCAAAAAGAAAGCTCTATTGTGGGAAAAAAAAGACATCAATTTTGTTTTGGAGCCACGTCGCACGACCGCACAATTGTCAGTTAAAGCGATGCAGTGCCAAAAAGTGAACCTCATTACCTCTTATTAGTGGCCACCAGTGTATAGGAGGAATCCTTTCAGTTCTCCCGCATAGAGGAGTTTGGCTCCCATGGTTGAGACGCAGGATCTTTCATTCTATTACTAGGGTAGGACCCACTAATTCGGGGTACTTTGTCGCAGTAAGTGGGCTTAATTAACATTATGATTTTGATAAGACCAAACTATATCTACCTCAATATCTTTGCCTATAGCGCTCTCCCCATATCAGTTCTAGTCCATTGAAGAACCAATTAGAGATTGACTGAGAGACTTTGATTCTCTATAAAACGATTAATTTACCCTATTGATTGTATTGGTTCCAATTGACTACAACAACTGTCCGGACATTTGTGGTGTGTTAAGTGTTGTTTTATGGTTGTCTTGTTTTGTCCAGTTTGTCTTTAGTAACAGAA
The DNA here is from genome assembly GCA_028564925.1 of Lithobates sylvaticus. Taxonomy (NCBI): domain Eukaryota; kingdom Metazoa; phylum Chordata; class Amphibia; order Anura; family Ranidae; genus Lithobates; species Lithobates sylvaticus. The sequence goes on along the minus strand of CM053027.1, from coordinate 16,278,523 downwards.
ACAAGATATCTACTTACATGGATTTTCTTTTTAAAGAGATACACTAACTTCATTAATAAATTAAATTTTGATACTTATTAAATCTGATTGATCCGATCAATTTTTTTGCCGCCCTAAGTAGCCTCTTTGTGAGCCCGGTTCTATCGGACTCAGGACCCCCTTTTCTATATACGTTTATGGCTATGGTGGCAATACCCTACGTGGTTTAGGATCGGCTGCTGATCCCTCAAATAGGAGACAGGCAGATGGTGGCCCATTTGCAATTTCCCCAACCCTCTCCCTTTTCCCCATAGTTACCCTTAGCACTATATAACCATATAGTGTGACCAAACCCCCGTATTTATTGAATATGTTCAGGTGTTTTTAACTAGCCCTGCAGGAAATGTCATTCTTCAATGTGTGCTGTAATATGTTCGCTATGAACAATGTCCCTCTTTCCTCCTCATTTGTCCCTCATTTTGGTCTGATCTATATAGTTGTATATAAAATGCACTTTTTATCTATCAAAAAGTGTTTCCCAGCGCTAAACCTTTCATCACTTTCTAAATTGCTGCATTTGTAAGTTCCAAAAGCCAATATAAAGGAATAGTAATTGTTAAAAAAAAAGCACTTGTGGGTTTAACCAATCTTGTTTCTTTGTACAATTCTCCTTTAAGGGGGCGTGGCAAGGGGCGTGCCCTATGCTTGCATACTTTTGCTGATAGGTGTCCCTCATTCCTAAGTTAGGAGGTGTGGTTAATGGTACTCTGTATGTTATGCACATTTAAGAGTGTAGGTACAAGTACCTGTGGCATATGTGTGATGTTTATATAGCGAGTATAAAAAGTAAAATATACCAACGCAAAAAGATAATACGAAACAGATCAAACAGCTGCTGGACATGCCAGGCAAATTTACAAAGAAATCCCAGATAATAAATAAAAAATATAGTGCAACACTAAAACAACATCAAATAAATAATAAAAATGCATTGAAAAAAAGTTGATAAGCAGTCATGAGAATACGCAAATCCGTTTCCCAACAAAGCGACAATGTCCATTCATGAAGATTAGAAATTCCGTGTGACCTCCACCATAAGACCCTCTGTGCTGCTCACCTCCACACCGGGACCGCTGAATCAACAAAGAGTCATAAAAGCTTTTCTCGAAGAGCAAAATCCTTGAGAACATCGATACACCTCTTCTGAATGCAGATCACATGGATTTTTTTTTTCTTAGCAACCAACACAAATCACAGGCAAAAACACAACAAAAAGATATATATATATATATATACTGCACATGCATTTTTGGTGCTGCTCCATTGAAATCTACGGAGCCAAAATTGTGTTGGAGTCACACCCAAGTAGAACAGGGACCCATTCAAAATTAAACAATGTTATTTCAATTGTCATCTGATTCTGTACAACTGAAGTAGCATCCGAAATCCCACTGGTGTGTATGGAGCCTCCGTTCACATCTAGTTGTCCCAGATCGTGGAATTCTGCTTGCGATCCCAAATCACAGCAAATCTCGCTACGCCCTTGCGATCCCCGTCACTTCCAATGGCACCCCAAACGCGACGTAATTGTGCTGCAACTGTCGCCCAATGAATTGTGGTAAAATCGCACAAAAACAGATTGGCGGTACGCCTGTTTATTTGGGCGACAGGCGTACCTCAGTTCTGTTTGCACAATTTTAATTTCCGGGTGCCATTGGAAGTGACAGGGATCGCAATGGGCATATGTGTGATGTTTATATAGCGAGTATAAAAAGTTAAATATACCAACGCAAAAAGATAATACGAAACAGATCAAACAGCTGCTGGACATGCCAGGCAAATTTACAAAGAAATCCCAGATAATAAATGAAAAATATAGTGCAGCACTAAAACAACGTCAAATAAATAATAAAAAATCATTGAAAAAAGTTCATAAGCAGCCATGAGAATACACAAATCCATTTCCCAACAAAGTGACAATGTCTATTCATGAAGATTAGAAATTCTGTGCCAAAAAGTGTGACCTCCACCATAAGACCCTCTGTGCTGCTCACCTCCACACCGGGACCCCTGAATCAACAAAGAGTCATAAAAGCTTTTCCCGAAGAGCAAAATCCTGGAGAACATCATCGATACACCTCTTCTGAATGTAGATTACGTGGATTTTTTTTTTTCTTAGCAACCAACACAAATCACAGGCAAAAACACAACAAAAAGATATATATATATATATATATATATATATATATACTGTACATGCATTTTTGGTGCTGCTCCATTGAAATCTACGGAGCCACAAAAACAGTGACAGGGATCGCAATGGGCATCCCACTATTTTCCGTGATTTGGAATCGCAAACAGAAACACAGCGATTCTGCCTGCAATCTGGGATGCCATGGATGTGAACGGAGCCTCATGGTCCCAGGTATGTAGCGGACAGGAAGGTCACACACCACACAGAATGTACATTACCTGCAACACACCACAGGCTCTTTCCTGACATCTTATCCTATTTTTTCTGTTATCTCTGCGGCACACCGTGCTGGAAGAACTTTGTATGAATAGTCACACATACAGAGCGGGGATTTATAAGAACAAACTAAGAGACAGGTGGGAGGGTGGAAGGGATATAATGATTAGCAAAGAAGGAGGATCTGATTCCTTATTATTAAAATATTGTGGTGAGAAAATTGGAGGAGATCAAAGATCACCGGGGTGCAGCACCCTTATCTTCATAGGAGATAACGCTGAAGAAAACCTTGAAAAATATAATACACCCATCATTATATACATTTATCTTGGAAATTTCAGTGAGGAACTTGACTTGATTTTTTTTCTGTTTCCATAATTTTTATTAGTTTTACAATGAAAATATACAGTGTGGCAATACAGAGTAATAATAATTTGTACATTACTGAACATACAGAACTAAGGTTGTCAATAGCAACAACCGTGTGGATACTGAAATACGGGTCCCAAAGCATACACCAAAGAACAACCTTCATTGATTGAAGTACAACTAATAAACCCACAGATTTGTTTTCATGTCATAGTTCTTGTATCCACAAAATACTCCTAATTACTGTACCAGAATGAACCGTCTCATAGAGAGAAGAGAGAAATAGAAGGAAGGAGAGTGAGAGAAAATCAGTGCACCTCTTTACAATTAAAGCCCCCACTATACCTATAACACTTTACTATATCTGAGTCCTCCCCTTTACATTAGATGTCTCCTTTACATTAGTGCCCCTCCTTTCACATCAGAAACCCCCTTTCACATTGTAACCCCTTAGCGCCGATCGCACACACATATGTGGCCTCAGTTTGAAGGATTTATACAGGGGTGATATGTAGCTGCAGACATCACCCCGGTACCGTTTTTTTAGAGCGGGCGGTCGGCTCTTTAGAGATAACAACTGATGCAGCTAAAAGCCACTTGGCTGTTATCCCAAAAGGAGCGGGATGGGACGTCCCCCCTCCCACCGCCCTGCACCGCTTTTCCCGGGCCTCCCGTGCCACCGAGAGACCCGATCCACGATCCAGCACTTCCACTGGTTAGAGTAAGACTGAATCAGAGACGTTTTTTTATTTAGTTCATGAAAGTGTCTTTTTTTACCCAAAAAAGTGCATTTGAAAGGCCGCTTCACAAAAACCTTGTGACATAGAATATTGCAACGATAACCATTTTATTCTCTGGGGTCTCTGCTAAAAATATATATTTGGGGGTTCTAAGTAATTTTCTAGCAAAATACAGAACTTGTAAGCAACAAATGTCAGAAATAGGCTTCGGCATGAAAGGGTTAAGCCCTCATTTCACATCAGAAGTCCACACCCTTTACATCAAAAGCCTAAATCAGAGTCCCCCTTCATATCACAGTCCTCTCTTCATACCAGAGCCCATGCAAGAGCGTTTTTATTTTTTTCAGTTTTTTGGGTCCAGTGGGAGTCGTGATTGATGATCGATTTACATTGAGGGACACAATTTTTTATTTTTTTAATACAGGAATTGTCAAAAACTGTTTCTTGAGGTTATTACTTTTTGACACTTTTTTGGTGAATGGGTAAGGGTACGATGTACCCGATACCCATTCACATGGGGGGGGGCTGGGATCTGGAGGCCACCTTGTTAAAGGGGGCTTCCAGATTCTGATAAGCCCCCCTCCTGCAGCCCCCAACAACCACAGCTCAGCGTTATTGGGCAGAGACAGTTCTTAATAAAAATGCTATAAAACGATCCCATATTTTGTAAATGCTATAACTTTTACGCAAACCAATCCATAATCGCTTATTGCTATATATTTTTACCAAAAATATGTAGAAGAATACGTATCGGCCTAAACTGAGGAAAAAAAATGTTTTTTTATATATTTTTGGGGGATATTTATTATAGCAAAAAGTTAAAAATAATGTGTTTTTTCCAAAATTGTCGCTCTTGTTTTGTTTAATAGCGCAAAAAATAAAAACCGCAGAGGTGATCAAATACCACCTATTTGTGGGGAAAAAATGACGTCAACTTTGTTTGGGAGCCACGTCGCACGACCGCGCAATTGTCAGTTAAATCGACGCAGTGCCGAATCGCAAAAAGTGGTCTGGTCTTAAGCCAGCAAAATGGTCCGGTCTGAAAGTGGTTAAATAATAATATTAATAGGATCCATCTGCAGACCCTGAGTGAGTGTAGTGGTGTACTTACAGAGGGTGTACGGGGTGCTGTCCATACTGGTTAATGGCATAGCTCCCAACTGTCCCTGATTTAGAACAATGTCCCTAATTCCTCCTCATTTGTCCATCATTTTGGTCTGATCTATATAGTTGTATATAAAATGCACTTTTTATCTATCAAAAAGTGTTTCCCGGCGCTAAACCTTTCATTTAATTTCTAAATTGCTGCATTTGTAAGTTCCAAAAGCCAATATAAAGGAATAGTAATTGTAAAAAAAAAGCACTTGTGGGTTTAACCAATCTTGTTTTTTTGTACAATTCTCCTTTAAGGGGGCGTGGCCAGGGGTGTGTCCTATGCCTGCATACTTTTGCTGATAGGTGTCCCTCATTCCCATCTCAGAAAGTTGGGAGGTATGGTTAATGGTACTCTGTATGTTATGCACATTTAAGAGTGTAGGTACAAGTAGCTGTGGCATATGTGTGATGTTTATATAGCGAGTATAAAAAGTAAAATATACCAACGCAAAAAGATAATACGAAACAGATCAAACAGCTGCTGGACATGCCAGGCAAATTTACAAAGAAATCCCAGATAATAAATGAAAAATATAGTGCAGCACTAAAACAAAATCAAATAAATAATAAAAATTTTTTGAAAAAAGTTGATAAGCAGTCATGAGAATACACAAATCCGTTTCCCAACAAAGTAACAATGTCCATTCATGAAGATTAGAAATTCTGTGCCAAAAAGTGTGACCTCCACCATAAGACCCTCTGTGCTGCTCACCTCCACACCGGGACCCCTGAATCAACAAAGGGTTTTCCCGAAGGGCCAAATCCTGGAGAACATCGATACACCTCTTCTGAATGCAGATCACATGGATTTTTTTTTTTTCTTAGCAACCAACACAAATCCCAGGCAAAAACACAACAGAAAGATATATATACTGCACATGCATTTTTGGTGCTGCTCCATTGAAATCTACGGAGCCAAAATTGTGTTGGAGTCGCACCAAAGTAGTGCAGGGACCCTTTCAAAATCAAACAATATTATTTCAATTGTCATCTGATTCTGTACAACTGAAGTAGCATCCGAAATCCCACTGGTGTGAACGGAGCCTCCGTTCACATCTAGGTGTCCCGGATCACGGAATTCTGCCTGCGATCCCAAATCACAGCAAATCTCGCTAAGCCCTTGCGATCCCCGTTACTTCCAATGGCACCCTGAACGCAACGTAATTGTGCTGCAACTGTCGCCCAATGAATTGTGGTAAAATCGCACAAAAACAGATTGGCGGTACGCCTGTTCTTTTGGGCGACAGGCATACCTCAGTTCTGTTTGCGCAATTTTAATTTCGGGGTGCCATTGGAAGTGACAGGGATCGCAATGGGCATCCCACTATTTGCCGTGATTTGGGATCGCGAGCAGAAACACAGCGGTTCTGCTCGCGATCATGGATGCCTAGATGTGAATGGAGCCTCGTGGTCCCAGGTATGTAGAGGACAGGAAGGTCACACACCACACAGAATGTACATTACCTGCAACACACCACAGGCTCTTTCCTGACATCTTGTCTTATTTTTTCTGTTATCTCTGCGGCACACCACCCTGGCGCACTGTCCTGACACACTGTACTGGAAAAACTTTGTATGAATAATCACACAAACAGAGCAGGGAATTATAAGAACAAACTGAGAAACAGGTGGGAGGGTGGAAGGGATGTAATGATTAGCAAAGAAGGAGGATCTGATTCCTTATTATTAAAATATATAGTTGAGCAAATTGGAAGAGATCAAAGATCACCGGGGTGCAGCACCCTTATCTTCATGGGAGATAACGCTGAAGAAAACCTTGAAAAATATAATATAATCATTGTAAAAGTATATATTTATCTTGGGAATTTCAGTGAGGAACTTGACTTTCACTTTTCAGGCACAGATTTTTTTCCCAAAGCATACGCCAAAGAACAACCTTCATTGATTGAAGTACAACTAATAAACCCGCAGATTTGTTTTCATATCATAGTTCTTGTATTTACAAAATACTCCTAATTACTGTACAGAATGAACCGTCTCATAGAGAGAAGAGAGAAATAGAAGGAGGGAGAGTGAGAGAAAATCTGTGCACCTCCACCGGTTAGAGTTAAGCCCCATACACACGGTCGGATTTTCAGATGGATTCTGTCCTATCGGACAATGTTGTCGGAAATTCCGGCTGTGTGTAGGCACCATCGGACAGTTTCCATCGGATTGTCCGACGGACAAAGTTCTATCTCCTGCTCTAAAGATTTTCCGACAACAAAGTCCGATCACACCAAATCCGATCGTGTGTATCGAATTCCGACGGACAAAGTGCCACGCATGCTCAGATCACATTACAAGACCAAAGCTATTGGCTACTAGCCTCTACGTAGTCCCATCGTAGGCAACAAACGTCACCACGTTCAGAATGATCGGATTTTCCGACAACTTTGTCCGACCGTGTGTATGCAACACCAGTGTCGGACAAAATCCGTCTGGCAAAATCCGATAGATTTTGTGGTCGGATTTTCCGACCGTGTGTATGGAGCATAAGACTGAATCAGAGACGTTTTTTTTTTTAGTTCATGAAAGTGTCTTTTTTACCCAAAAAAGTGCATTTGAAAGACCGCTTTGCAAAAACCTTGTGACATAGAATATTGCAACGATAACCATTTTATTCTCTGGGGTCTCTGCTAAAAATATATATTTGGGGGTTCTAAGTAATTTTCTAGCAAAATACAGAACTTGTAAGCAACAAATGTCAGAAATAGGCTTAGGCATGAAAGGGTTAAGCCCTCATTTCACATCAGAAGTCCACACCCTTTACATCAAAAGCCTAAATCAGAGTCCCCCTTCATATCACAGTCCTCTCTTCATACCAGAGCCCATGCAAGAGCGTTTATTTTTTTCTGTTTTTTGGGTCCAGTGGGCGTCGTGATTGATGATCGATTTACATCGAGGGACACAATTTTTTATTTTTTAATACAGGAATTGTCAAAAACAGTTTCTTGAGGTTATTACTTTTTTGGTGAATGGGTAAGGGTACAATGTACCCAATACCCATTCACATAGGGGGGGGGGGGATCTGGGGACCACCGACAACCACAGCTCAGGGTTGTTGGGCAGAGACAGTTGTCCCCATCAACATGCAAAGCACCCATAGCACCCACCCCCCATGTTGAGGGTATGTGGCCTAGTATGGTTCAGGAGGGGCCGCTCGCTCATCCCCTCACCTTTCCTGATCTGCCGGGCTGCATGCCCAGATAAGTGTCTGGTATGGATTTTGTGGGGGTTCCCACACTGTTTGTTTTTATTTTTTATTTTACCAGCACTCACCGTATATACTCGAGTATAGGCCGTCCCGAATATAAGCCGAGGCCCCTAATTCACCACAAAAAACTGGGGAAAACGTATTGACCCATGTATAAGCCGAGGGTGAAAAATGCAGCAGCTACTGTAAGTGGAAAAGAGGGTCAGCAATGCCCATCTGCAGCTGCATGTCCCCTGTACAGACCCCCCTGTGTCCCCATTGCAGCCTACCTGTGCCAATCTGCATCGCTCTGCATGTCCTGGGTCCTGTGTCCCCCCCTGTGCGATCTGTCTTCCACCACTGCAGCCGATGCAGTCTCGCTCTGTCCCCCCACAGCGTGTAAGGCGCCATTCCAAGATTACAAAAGCCGCGCCTCCTCCTCGTCCGTGATAGGAGGAACACTGTTTTCCGAGCAGTCAGTGTGCAGTGTTCCGCCTATCACGGATGTCCTCTCATCCTCGTCCATGAGATGAGAATGACAGGACGTCCGTGATAGGCGGAACACTGCACACTGACTTACTGCTGGGAAAATTAGTGTTCCTCCTATCACGGACGAGGAGGAGGAGGAGGCGCGGCTTTTGAAAACTGCCGTCTGTCTGCATGACATGCTGTTTATGTAGGCAGACGGCAGGGACTCGAATATAAGCCGAGGGGGGGGACTTTCAGCCCTAAAAAAAGGGCTGAAAATCTCGGCTTATACTTGAGTATATACGGCATTTTTTATTCAGCTGTCAGCGGGGAAACTCATTGACAGCTGATGACTCATCGTTTGTTAAGGACGCCGCGGCCGGCTTCCCGGCCCTGCTCCTTAACAACCAGCATAACCAGCACAAAGATTTGCCCAATCAGGGCGCAGAATGCACTATGCAGCTCTCAGTGCATTGCCGGGTGTTTATCGGGCCGAACACCTGGCAAACACCCTGCAAATTTGGGTGTTTCGGGAAGAGCCAAACAGGCAAATGTTCAGCCCAAACTCATGCTCGGGCCAAAACGTTCGCCCATCCCTACAGGTGAATTATAGGGAGAACCAAAAGTTCCCCAATCCAGACAAAAGTAACATCCAACTAGCAACACACACTAATATCCCGCTGCTTCCACCATGTAGGCAGGTGCATGTTACTTTCTTCATGACAGGTGGTGCTCTCTGCAGTACTACTGTTGTTGAAGGAGGAAGTCAAGAGGAACATGGTTCCTCTATGGTTTCATGGGACACTGGGAAAGCTCTCTTATTGGATGTTGCCATCACATGTGACTCTAGCAGCCATTTTGGCTCAGGCAGTGCCTATTTAAGGCCCAGGCTCCCGGGTTTGGCACTCTTTATGCAAGTGGGTAGCTTAGGGAGAGGTACCCCGCCTGTCAGGGACAGTACTAGCAGTAGAAAAAGGTTCCTAATGAAGAGGGAAAGAATAGGGTTGGTAATTCCTCTGGACATCTTCCTGATTGGGCAGGAGATGGCCAGGTCACAATCTGCGCTTTACAAATGCTGTCAGTCCAGCAGAGCATTGCCTCATCCCCATTGCTGCAAACTGTGAGCATACCTGGCCAGGCGGTTCCCCCTTTGGGTTCTGTTATAAAACATTACTGCAATACAAATTATTGCACCCACCTGTGTGAATTATTGTCATCGCACCTGGCTGCATACCACCTACAACCAGAATGTCAAAGGATTATGCCCACAGTGACTTGCTAATCAGAGTGAGATCCTTGTGTGGTGGAAGAGGGATGAGGTACAGACTTGCTTTAGGCTTGTTTTACACAGGCTTCACCTTGTATAGCAACAATGTGAACAGCAAGCTTTGTTTAAGCTTTTAAAAGTACCATTCAGCTTTAGTTTGTACACTATATTGCCAAAAGTATTGTGACGCCTGCCTTTACATATGAACTTTAATGGCATCCCAGTCTTAGTCCGTAGGGTTCAATATTGAATTGGCCCAACCTTTGCAGCTATAACAGCTTCAACTCTTCTGGGAAGGCCGTCCACAAGGTTTAGGAGTGTGTCTATGGGAATGTTTGACCATTCTTCCAGAAGAGCATTTGTGAGGTTAGGCACTGATGTTGGACGAGGTCCAAATGGACCTATGGCAACTATAAGAGCATCCATGTGCAGTGCTACCCCTAAGGCTGGGTTCACACTGGTGCACTGTGGGAGATTGCATGTGATTTACTGCAGTGCAAATCACATGCGATGTCTGTGCGATGCGATTTCTGCCATACAGATAGTATGGCTGAATTTGGATAGCATTTGGACCATGCTAGCACAGGATCCTTTTTTTGGTCCGCACCAGAATTGGATCGCATGGGTGTTCACACCCATGCGATCTGATTCCAATCCGAACTGTCAGTTCGCACTGCAATATGCAAACTGAAATGGGGGTGTCATTAGCATTAGACATGTGCGATTAGTTTCATACGAATTCTTCTTAATTTTCGAAATTCGTACGAATTTACGAATCCGTAGTACGAATTTTTTCGAATACGAATTCCGTACGGAATACGAAATTCGGTTTACGAATTTCGTCGCCAAATTATTCGAATCCGACTACCAAATATCAAATTTCAACTAATATGAAAGAAATTATTATAGCGGATATAACGAATGATTCGAATGAATTCGAATGACAAAGTGTCATTTTTGCAGGAAAAATTGCAGGAAATTATTCGAATCAAACTACCAATATCGAATTTTAACTAATTCGAAAAAAAATTATTATAGCAGATATAACGAATTCGAATCATTCGAATAAATTTTACTGATTCGAATGATTCGAATGACAAAGTGTAATTTTTGCAGGAAAAAAATCTATTTAAAATCACTCACGGCTATTGCCGGCTAATGAATTGTCGGCTCCGTAACACAGAGAACAGTCATTCATTGATAAAAAAAAGCGTGGGGGTCCCCCCAAATTCAATAACCAGGCCCTTCAGGTCTGCTATGGATATTAAGGGGAACCCCAGCCAAAAAAAAAAAAGAAATGGTGCGGGGCCCCCCTTAAAATCCAAAAAACCCCAAAGCACCTTGTCCCCATGTTGATGAGGTCAAGGGCCTCATCCCCACAACCCTGGCTATTGGCTGTGGGGGTCTGCGGGCGGGGGGCTTATCGGAATCTGGAAGCCCCCTTTAACAAGGGGACCCCCAGATCCCGCCCCCCCCCCCTGTGTGAAATGGTAAGGGGGTACGTACCCCTACCATTTCACCAAAAAAGGTGACAAAAATGGTAAAAATTACAGGAGACGGTCTTTGACAATTATTTTATTAAAATCTTCTTTCTTCTGGTCTTCCTTTCTTCATCCTTCGGTTTCTTCATCTTCTCCTTCCGGCATCTTCTTCCATCTTCTTCTTCCTCCGATACGCTTCTTCTTGCGCTGTCAGCTGAAGCGAAGCCTCACACACCGGGAGCCTCCCATTGCGAGGAGTGGCCCAAGAAGAGACCGACGCCGTGGAAGAAGATACCGGAGAGAAGACTCCCACAGCGGGAGCCTCCCATTGCGCGGAGCGGCCCAGAAGAGACACCGATGCTGGATGAGAAGGCCAAGAAGAAGCGGATCGGAGGAAGAAGAAGATGGAAGAAGAAGATGCCGGAAGGAGAAGATGAAGAAACCGAAGGATGAAGAAAGGAAGACCAGAAGAAAGAAGATTTTAATAAAGGAATTGTCAAAGACCGTCTCCTGTCATTTTTACAATTTTTGACACTTTTTTGGTGAAATGGTAGGGGTAATTTTGTACCCCCTTACCATTTCACACAGGGGGGGGGCGGGATCTGGGGGTCCCCTTGTTAAAGGGGGCTTCCAGATTCTGATAAGCCCCCCGCCCGCAGACCCCCACAACCACTGGGCACGGTTGTGGGGACGAGGCCCTTGTCCTCATCAACATGGGGACAAGGTGCTTTCGGGGTCTCAGACCCCCAAAGCACCCTCCCAATGTTGAGGGCATGTGGCCTGGTACGGTTTAGGCGGGAGGGGGGCCGCTCTTGTCCCCCCTCTTTTCCTGCGGCCTGCCAGGTTGCGTGCTTGCATAAGGGTCTGGTATGGATTTTGAGGGGGACCCTACGCCATTTTTTTTTTGGCTGGGGTCCCCCTTAATATCCATCCCAGACTGAAGGGCCTGGTTATTGAATTTGGGGGACCCCCACGCTTTTTTTTTGTTGTTTTTTTTATTTTTTATCAATGACTTTTTTTTTATGAATGGCTTTCAATGAATGACTGTTCTCTGTGTTACGGAGCCGACAATTCATATAGCTGCGAGTGATTTTAAATAGCTTTTTTTCCGGCAAAAATTACACTTTTTGCAGAGACAGTTCTAAGCACGGGAAACATGCGCCCCTTCGCAGGCATACTATACACACCCCCCAGGTACGGAATTTAAAGGAATATTACACCTTTATTGTTTCACTTTAAGCATTATTAAAATCACTGCTCCCCAAAAAACGGCCGTTTTTAAAAGTTTTTTTTGCATTGATACATGTCCCCTGGGGCAGGACCCGGGTCCCCAAACACTTTTTATGACTAACTTTTTAAAAATAAATGACTTCAATGACTGTTCTCTGTATTAAGGGGGACGGGAGCCGACACTTTATTATAGCCGTTCGGGTCCCCATTGACTTCAATGGGGTTCGGTGTTCGGGGTCAAGTTCGGGTCAAGTTCGGTCCCGAACCCAAACTTTTTTCTGAAGTTCGGCCGAACCTGCCGAACCCGAACATCCAGGTGTCCGCTCAACTGTAGTTCTGAACAAGAAATCTCTCCTTGTTCTCACTACACCTCCCCCTCCTCTCCCCCTCTCCCTGCTCAGCTGATGTGCTGATAGAACGGAGCGGCACCACAGAGAAAATGTAGCTGGAATTCGCACCGCACTGGTGTAAACCCGGGCTAAAGATTTAATCAACAGCAATGATTACTATAGCAATAAAGAATTATAGCTCCTTTTATGATGAATAGGAATATGTATGAAACTGGCTGGTGGTAATTACAGTCATAAGGAGAGAGACATTTCCATGATAAGTTTAGCGTTCAGTCCTCATTTCTTATTCACTCGGTAATTGGTATATTGAACTTCAGACTGTGGATGGATATTACTGTAGATAACACTTTGTTTATTATGTTATATCACTGAACTTCTGTCCCTTGTTCGGTTGTTTTATATATACTGGCAGTGCTGATCAGTGTGTTCTGAAGGTGGGAAGTTTGAAAATACAATAACTAAGCAGGAGGAATTCCTCCATCCATATAAAGTGTGCAGAGGGGAAATCCGGGTCATTTTTATTCAATTACCCGCTGGTTGAATGAAAACAAAAAAAGACTAATGCATAGGTTGCCTAACTGTATGTAATAAACTGAGTGAGGAAAAATAAAGTTAGAATAAAGCTGTTAGAAATGTAAAGTGTTTGTGTAGCTGTATGGAATGAGAATATTACCAATATGTATCCAGTACTAGAAAATGTGTTCATTAACCACTTGACATCTGGCCATAGCAGAATGATGGCTTTGGCGCGGATGTCAATTCCCGGGAGGACATCATATGACGTCCTCCCCTTTCCTCGCTCCCCGTGCGCGCTCACGACCGCGCATCAGTGAAATTCTGTGTTGGCCGTGTCCCTTGGACACAGCCAATCACAGATCGCTGTAAATGGCCAATCACATCGGCCGTTTACAGCGCGATCGCCCTGGCCAATGAGCAATGATCTCAAATGTAAACATATGAGATCATCTCTCATTGCCGGCTCTCTCTCCTCACACAGAGACAGCGTGTGAGGAGAGAGAGAGGATCTGTGATAGCCGTTACAGTGAGACAAATTACAGTGCCAAAACAGTGCCCCATCAGTACAGTGCCCCATCAGTACAGTGCCCCATCAGTACAGTACCCCATCAGTACAGTACCCCATCTGTGCTAATCGGTGCCCACCTGTGCCAATAAGTGCCCACCTGTGCCGATCAGTGCCCACCTGTGCCGATCAGTGCCCACCTGCATATCTTCACAATCAGTGCACATCTGTGCCACCCCATCAGTGCCCACCTGTGCCACCTCATCAGTGCCCACCTGTGCCAATCAGTGCCCATGTCTGCCGCTTCATCAGTGCACATCTGTGCCGCTCCTCAGTGCCCATCTGTGCCACCTCATCAGTGCCCATCTGTGTCGCCCCATATGTGCCATCCCATCTGTGCTGCCTCATCTGTGCCACCTCCTCAGTGCACATCTGTGCCACCTAATCAGTGCACATCTGTTCCGCCTCATCAGTGCACATCTCTGCCACCTCATCAGTGCCCACCTGTGCCACCTCATCAGTGCATATCTGTTCCACCTCATCAGTGCATATCTGTTCCACCTCATCAGTGCATATCTGTTCCACCTCATTAGTGCACATCTGTTCCACCTCATCAGCGCCCACCTGTGCCACCTCATCAGTGCCCACCTGTGCCACCTCATCAGTGCACATCTGTTCCACCTCTTCAGTGCACATCTGTTCCACCTCATTAGTGCACATCTGTTCCACCTCATCAGTGCCCACCTGTGCCACCTCATCAGTGCACATCTGTTCCACCTCATTAGTGCACATCTGTTCCACCTCATCAGTGCACATCTGTGCCACCTCAGTGCCCATCTGTGCTCATCAGTGCTGCCTCATCAGTGCCCATCAGTGCAGGCTTAGTACACACCTGTGTAGTCACACCAGCAACCATGTCCAAAAGAGGCTTTTCCGCCGAGGATGCATTCCAAATTCTTTGCCAGGCCGACGAGAGCAACGGGGAGCTCTCTTGTTCAGATTCCTCTTCAGACTCCGATTCTCAGACGGACATAAATTACGAGTCAGTCCTCAGTAGTGGAACACTGAGTGACTCACAGGAGGAAGATATTCTGCCCGCCAAACAAAAGCGTTCTGGTGAGGAAGCAGTTCCATCCACCAGCACCGCAGTGCCATCCACCAGCACCGCAGTGCCATCCACCAGCACTGCAGTACCATCCACCAGCACTGCAGTACCTCGGCAAGAAAGGCCAAGGACCCATGCCAACCTTCCCTATGCCCTTCAAAACCCCTTGTGGCTTCCTCCTAATTCAGGAGAAGCCAACATTCCCCCTTTCACTGCCCAGCCAGGAGTCCAGGTGAACACAGAGAATTTTTCCCCAATAATTTTTTTTTACTTAATTTTTACCGAGGACATTTTAGCGTCAATTGTGGCCCAGTGCAACCTTTATGCCCAGCAATTTATTTTGCAAAACCCAACCTCGTATTATGCCCGTCCCTGTGAATGGAGAGACCTAACGGTAGAGGAGTTCAAGGTATTTTTTAGGCCTCACAATTAACGTCGGACTCAACAAAAAAAACACTTTGATGTCCTATCGGTCAATCCAACCACTCCAACACATGCCAGTCTTCTCCAAGGCAATGCCCCGAAACAGATACCTCATGATAATGAAGTTCCTTCATTTCAACGACAATACCCAGTGCCCTCCCCGAAAGGACCCAAATTTATATAGGCTTTTCAAAATTCGGCCACTTCTAAATTATTTTTCTGAAGTATTCCCCCAGCTGTTTACCCCGGACCAACACATTTGTGTGGATGAGTCCCTTATTAAATTTAGTGGCAGGCTTAAAATCAATTTATTCCCAGCAAAAGGGCCCGCTATGGGGTGAAGGTATACAAATTATGCGACCGAGTCACAGGGTACATGTATGCCTTCAAAGTCTACGAAGGGAAGGACACCCAGCTGCAGCCCCCTAATTGACTACTTGGGATCAAGCGGGAAAATTGTTTGGGACCTCATATATCCCCTACTGGAGAAAGGCTACAATTTATATGTAGATAACTTCTACACATCCCTGCCCCTGTTCCTCAACCTCCACCGGATGAAGACACCAGCATGTGGCACCATTAAAAAAAAAAACGGAAGGGCTTTCCTCAAAGTCTCGTGAATCAAAAATGTAAAAAAGGAGAAACGGCAAGCCTGAGAAACAAAGAGATTTTGGCAGTGAAGTGGAGGGACAAAAGGGATGTCTACATGCTGTCTTCAATCCACAATAATACCTTTGTAGAAATCCCCAGAAGAAATGGCCCCATAAACAAACCCAAATGTATTTATGATTATAATTTGTATATGGGGGAGTCGACTTCAACGACCAAATGATGGAACCATATCTTGCTACAAGACGGACATACCATTGGTACAAGAAAGTTGCAATATATTTTTTTCAATTGGCAATATATAATTTGTATGTCATTTACCGGAACTCCACCCAAAACCCCAAACCCTTCCTTGGCTACCAGGAGGAAGTTTTCACTGCTCTTGTATTCCCGAGCGGCCTACCAGAAAATATCCAATCAGATGTTGTTAGTCGACTCTCCCACTGCCACTTTCCTGATTAAATCCCTCCCAAACCAACAGGCCAACGACGTCAAAAAAAATGTAAGGTGTGTACCAAAGCAGGAATCAGAAGAGACACATCTTATTATTGTGCAGAATGTCCTTCCGAACCAGGCCTCTGCATAGGTGACTGTTTTCGCCGTTACCATACTTCAATAAATTATTAGTGAAGTATGGTAAACGGAATCTTCAGTTCCTGCCTTTACACACCTTCACACCCCTTATGCCACTGCCTGCTCTGTAACTGACCCTGGCTTGTTATACGACCATGCTTCTGCCTAACGATTCTGTACCTACCTCTGCCTGATCTGTAACTGACCCTGGCTTGTTATACGACTATGCTTCTGCCTAACGATTCTGTAAATACCTCTGCCTGATCTGGAACTGACCTTGGACTGTTTGACCATGCTTCTGCCTAACGATTCTGTAAATACCTCTGCCTGATCTGGAACTGACCTTGGACTGTTTGACCATGATATTTACCTGCCACTTGGACTGATCTTGTACCCTGCTACTGGACTAGTGGGATTCAACACAGGGGTCTCACATATGTGAGGGGCTCCAGAATTGTTTTTCTGGATGAAGAAAACAAATTTTTTTTTTTTTCTCAATCCTAGATTAGGGTCTGGAGGCTCGGAGGCTTCAAAGAGATTTGGGTGGGAGAAGCCTCTACCCCTGTCCCCATTCTGTCCTGAACGAGGCCCTACTTCTGCCTGCTGCTTGTAGGACTTCCTGCCGTCATGCCTCTGCCTGTCGCACTGACCACACCACATGTCCTGCCTACTACCAGGACCAATATTTTTGGCACTGCTGACAATATCTCTGCACTGACCCTGGACTTTATATGGACAATATCCCTGCCTGGACAATTGTGTTCGTCGTTGCTGACCAAGTCCCTGCCTGCTGCCTGGACCAGCGCTATCCTCCTGTGTACAACTGCGCTACTACAACCACAGGTAAGCCTTTGTTTACGCTTTGCTCAGCATAATGTATTTTGGGGTGTAATTCTTGGTATGTGCATGCTATGTGTCCCTGGAATACCTGATGGTGTTCCTTGCATTTTGGATCTCTGTATGTGGCCAGACTGTGTAGAAGTCTCATACGCATGGTATCGCTATACTCAGGAGGAGTAGCAGAATGTATTTTGGGGTGTCATTTGTGCTATCTAAATGCTACCTGTTGGAAATATCTTATAAACGGACAACTTTGTGTAAAAAAAATGCGTTTTCATTTTTTTCCACATTTTCCAAAAACTTCTGGAGAAAAATGAACCATTCAAAAGACTCATTATGCCTCATAGATTATACATTGGGGTGTTAGCTTTCCAAAATGGGGTCATTTTGTGGGGCGTTTCCATTGTCCTGGTGCTCCAGGGCCTTCAAAATGTAATAGGTGGTTGAGAAATGTGATGTGTAATTTATGCTCCTAGAACACCTGATGGTGCTCCCTGCATGTTGGGCCTCTGTATGTGGCCAGGCAGTGAAAAAGTCCCACACATGTTGTATCGCTATACTCAGGAGGAGTAGCAGATGGATTTCGGGGTGTCATTTGTGCTATCTAAATGCTACGTGTTGGAAATATCTTATAAACGGACAACTTTGTGTAAAAAAAATGCGTTTTCATTTTTTTTCCACATTTTCCAAAAACTTCTGGAAAAAATTGAACCATTTAAAAGACTCATTATGCCTCATAGATTATACGTTGGAGTGTTAGCTTTCCAAAATGGGGTCATTTTGTGGGCGTTTCCATTGTCCTGGTGCTCCAGGGCCTTCAAATTGTAATAGGTGGTTGAGAAATGGGATGTGTAATTTATGCTACTAGAACACCTGATGGTGCTCCCTGCATTTTGGGCCACTGTATGTGGCCAGGCAGTGAAAAAGTCCCACACATGTGGTATCATAATACTCGGGAGGAGTAGCAGATGGATTTTGGGGTGTCATTTGTGCTATCTAAATGCTGCGTGTTGGAAATATCTTATAAACGGACAACTTTGTGTAAAAAAGAAAAATGCGTTATCATTTTTTTTCCACATTTTCTAAAAACTTCTGGAAAAAAATGAACCATTTAAAAGACTCATTATGCCTCATAGATTATACGTTGGGGTGTTAGCTTTCCAAAATG
The DNA here is from genome assembly GCA_028564925.1 of Lithobates sylvaticus. Lineage (NCBI taxonomy): Eukaryota > Metazoa > Chordata > Amphibia > Anura > Ranidae > Lithobates > Lithobates sylvaticus. The sequence goes on along the minus strand of CM053027.1, from coordinate 16,260,079 downwards.
GGGTCATTTTGTGGGCGTTTCCATTGTCCTGGTGCTCCAGGGCCTTCCAAAGTGTAATAGGTGGTTGTGAAATGTAATGTGTAATTTATGTTCCTAGGGTGTCATTTGTGGTATACATATGATATGTGAGAGAAATAAGCTATTACAATGACAATTTTGTGAAAAAAAAAATATCTTAATTTTGCAAAGAATTGTGGGAAAAAATTACAACTTCAAATAACTCACCATGCCTCTTACTAAATACCTTGAAATGTCTACTTTGCAAAAAGGGGGTCATTTGGGGGGTATTTGTACTTTCCTGGCTTGTTAGGGTCTCAAGAAATGAGATAGGCCTCAGTACATCAGATGTGATAATTTTTTTATGATTTGCACCACAGCTTGTAGACTCTAAAACTTTCACACAGACCAAATAATTTCCACAAATTTTTGGTTATTTTTACCAAAGATATGTAGCAGTATAAATTGTGGCCAAAATTTATGAAGAAAAATTTATAATTTTCTAAATTTTATCACAGAAACCAAGAAAAATGCGTTTTTTTTTTCAAAAAAAATTTCATTTATAGCGCAAAAAATAAAAAAACCCAGAGGTGATCAAATACCACCAAAAGAAAGCTCTATTTGACTGAGTAATTGTCATTCAAAGTGTGAGAGCACCAAAAGCTGAAAATTGGTCTGGATGGGAGGGGGGTTTAAGTGCCCGGTAAGCAAGTGGTTAAATATAATTCTAATATGCGATCATGTAAACTGTTCAGAAAAGCCACTGCAGGCAACACCATTCTCCACTCGTCTAGTTTTCACCCAAGGTCTCTAGTAAATTCCATTCCCTATGGACAATATTTACGCATTAAGCGTAACTGTTCTAACCATGATGACTTTAAACATGAGGCCAACAACCTCAAAAAACGGTTGCTTGACCGTGGATACAGCCATAAAAGCCTTAAAAAAGCATTTAATCGAGCAAATACCAGTAATAGATGTACGTTATTGGCCCCAAAAAAGAAAAAGTCAGACAATAGTGTTGGTACTAGAATTATCACGACCTATACTAGTGAACATGTCAAGATTAATACCATTTTTTCTTGTTAAAAAAGATTAATACCATTTGCAAAAAATACTGGCACTTATTAACATCAGATATCACTATAGGGCTCTTTGTACAGCCCACTCCTTTGGTTACATATAGACGAGCCAAATCCATAGGTGATCTTCTAGTCCAAAGCAAATTTAAGGGGTCAGCGAGAGGAGACCTGTGTAAAACCATAGGGACTTATCCCTGTGGTTCTTGCACGTACTGCAAATATATGGACACTAGGAAAACTATTTATCTACCCAATGGTATGCAATACAGGCCTAGACATTTTTCAAATTGCCAAACCACTGGTGTGGTTTATCTTATCCTATGCAGTTGCACTTGCTTCTATGTGGGTAAAACCATCCAAAATCTATGGGAGAGAATTTATCGGCATATAAAAGCCATGAAGACCAGTGATCCAAACACTACACTGGGGAGACATGTTGCTTTAACACACAATGGAATTTTTCCCAGAGTTACTGTAATAGTGTTGGATCGATTACATCCTAGCAGCCGAGGTGGGGATTTTGACAAATATCTGCTGCAGCTTGAGCTAAAATGGATATCAAATTTAGATGCCACTAGACCCCCAGGTTTGAATGAAGCATTCAACCTGAAGCCTTTCCTAACAGGTTTTTCTACAGGTAGCTACGATAGGGATCTTTAATAACAAACACATCCTATCTCTTACTTTTAATGTTTGCTTACACAATTTCCTTCTGATAATGTGTTCTCTGATGTTCTTTCCCTCCAAATGTAATTTTGTATATAGCTCATGCGATTATTCTGTCTTCTTATATGTACTTTGCTAACTTCATTAGCTGTTGTTTTCCTTTGTCATTGCAGATTATACAGGACTTTACCTTGATGGTCTATGTCGCATATAGCAGTCACAATGTGGAAATTGTAAAGATGTACCTAATTGTCTCTTTCTGTTAATATATGCTGTGTCATGCCATGCTTATTTGATTTCTATTTTGAGTAATACTTAATGTTGCGGCTTATACAATTTTTTTAGTTAACATAATTTTTGTTATTGTTATATTTTTGTATTATTTTTTATCTCCCCCTCCATGATATGTGACTTGTTGGCTCATCCCGGCACGGGGGGGCCTCCTCCATGGCTATCTCTTCAGCGCGGATGAGGCCACTTCCCCCTTTCTATGGAGGAACAAATAAACACTGAGTGCCTGACTTTTTGACCATCTTCTGGTTTCAGTGTACTGGCTTCCGCCAGTATTTGTTCGCTCCATGACGTGCCGGCGGCTCTGTTTGCGCCTGACGTCACTGGACTTACGTCAAGTGGTGCCGGGCGTCACGTGATCTGAGGGCCCACCTTAATGCTTCTGAGATCCATTCAAGGCGTAACAGCTTAGAGGTGTTCGGACGGATCATCACATCTGATGCCGCCCCAATCACCCATTCCAAAATTCCTCCCCTTTTTTCTTCCCCACCTCCCTCTCTCTTTTTTTACATCTACTCTCCAATCAAACCATTTTTCCTCCTCACCTCCCTCTCTCCTTTTTAGTTGGAGCACACACATAGATGCTTGCAGGTTTATACAAGACAAATTAGGCTACAGGTGCTCGGATGGATTGCCACGCCTGATGCCGCCTGATTTACCTATTGCAGCCTTTTAATACACCTGTTCCTTAATTAATCTCAGTAATTTATACGCCCATTTTTTTTTTTTTTTTTTTTTTTACTGCTATCACTTGTCAGCAGTATATAATGAGGTGTTCTGCTGACACTTGTTGCGCTGCACAGCCAGGATACAGGTCTTTCCTTCTTGAGAGTGCTAAGCAGTCTTGCATCTTCAAGGTAAATATACTTCACTTCATATACTATACTATACTGAGTGCCCCAGGAAGACGTTATCTTTTAACGAAACGGCGTAGGGTAAGCGGCATGCTGACGTCACCTCCATTCCCCGTCCATCCAGGAAGCGACGGGCAGCGAATAAGAGAGCCGGCCGGCTCGACAGTTTTTCTTTTTAAACAAACACATTTGCCTATTTGATGCATTTTAAATGTAAGTGTACTACCTATGAGAGTTTTTATAAATAAAAGGTCAAAACGGTATTGTGCTATGGGTGTTCCTTTTTCTTCCATGTAAATGGTTTGGAGGAAAGCAAGGAGGACCCAGGAGAGATTTGGATATTGGAGTGCCATCTGGGAGACCTTGGAGAGAGACCCGGGCAGGGGTTCATGCCACAGGCTTATCTGATCTCTTTGACACAGAGATCAGAACAGCTGGTAAGCTGCTAATTTTTTATTTGGTGGAGGACTCTTATCTGGCTATCCAATCACTGGTTTCGTGGGTGTTAAAAGCTATAGCACTGTGAATCAACAACCACAGAACCCTAAACCTATATGGTGGACTTTTGCATGCTTTGAACTTTCCAACAAGTGATGTCTTATCCTTGTCCTCTGTTGTTCACTATGCCACTATATTGGATCATGGATGTCTGAAATCACTCCAATTTTTTTATTACATATTGTTTATGTCATTTTTTTCATTTCACTGTTTGATTATATTATTTTGAACTATATTGGAACGGCGGGTTCAGGACTGCGTCCAGCGGATGCCTGTTGTAGTGCATTTCACGTGTAACACTGCCAGCTTAGGGCTGGATTGAATTTTTATGCACCACAATATTCATTTAGGTGATAGAATTTTCACATGTTTTAATTTCCAGCGCAGCCATTTTTTCTTTTCTTTTCAAATATACTTCATTTTTGAATTTTGGTTGTCACCATGTTTTGCAGAATATGGAGTCCGCTTGGTCTCTTTTCTGTTTTCCCAATAGGATTGTTTATTCCTTTAGGTCATCATTATTTAATTGATCATGTTTGCCTGCTGTTAGCCCATACTTAGATTCCTCCACTCTGTTTTTTATTATCAACAGAAAACTGCCTTTGGTTCTTGGTGCCTCAGCGGTCCTTGCATGAACTGACTTGCTGCTTACCTTTGGGGGAGACGATATGTTGCTTTTTTGCATTTTTGCTTTTTTATGATCCTTATGAATGCAAAGATTGGATCATTGCATTAGACCACCACTATACTCAAAGTTCTAGCTTCTATTGCTTCCATGTATGGCAATTATACAGCAGATATTCTGAGACTAAAAGGAACATCTATCCACATTGTGCTTTATGACCACTTTATTTTATGTCCTGTAAGTATCGTTTTTTGACAAAAATAATTACATTATCTATGTTTACTATGTTTCATTGTCTATATTTACGATTTTCATTTATATTCTTATTCTCTTTTTTTTTTTTTGTTTTTTTAGAAATAATACCAACACGCCAAAATATCAAACCCCAGAAGAAGGATATGGATACATCAATCTAGCCTCCATTTGGCTTTATTTTCCAAAAAAAAGTTGGGTTCCATTGTTACTCACACCTACATCCGCCTTTTGTCTGATTATTAGTGTGTTTCAATCAATTTTTTCTGGTAGTTGGTATATTATGCTTTTTTGTCTTTTTAGTTTTATGTGCTCATTCTTTGCAGATGTGTACAAATTTATTTTGTGTATTTAATAATAAAACTTTTGTACTTTTCACATATCTACTAGTTTTGATACATTGTTTTTCTCTTATCCGACACACTTTTTTTCTACCCACACTATCCATTGGGGCCATTCACAGTAGTTTTTCAAACTTAATCGGGATGTGGTAGAATAGTGCCAGGATTATTTTCTCAGTTTGTTTTTTTTCTACCTTCTTAGTTTTTCTGGTCTGCATAGTAGGCCATTCATATGTGTGTTGGGGGGTAAGGAGAGGTGAAGGGAGACAGCTTGGAATCTCCAGACAGGAAGTGTGCATTAAGTGGTTGGGGGTACCGGGTATGCTCTGGGGGAGGGTGGTTCCAGAGGTGCATAGATATGCACGGATGGATAGGCCGCCTGATGTCTTAGTCCTGCACGTGGGCGGCAATGATTTGGGGAACAGGACCATATTAGATTTAGTGCGAGATGTAAAGTTTGACTTCTGGCGACTTCGCATGGCTTTCCCACAGATGATCATTGTATGGTCAGACATTGTGGGATGGACCACTTGGCGGCTGGCGAGGTCGGTGAAAAAGGTTAATAGGGCCAGGAAAAAGGTGAACAGGGAGGTCAGTAGATTCGTGGTAAGGAATGGGGGTTGGCTATTAGGCATTGGGAGTTGGAGGTGGATACGCGGGGATGGAGTTCATTTGAATGACGTGGGAATTGATCTGTGGGCCTTGGGCAAGATGGCATTGAAAGGGTATTGAGGGTTTGGCGGGGCACACAAGGGTAAACTTTACCCTGGTGGGTGCCGTGGGGGGGTGTTGGCCTTTGTGGGTGAAGGAAGAAACCCCGGATATGGAAGATTTTGGGAACCCTCTGTGGTATTGGGTCCTGTTGGTGGTATTCCAGCTAACGGTGGTTGGAGTTGGAAGCTGGTTAATGGGGGTACTGTGGTCAGTGGTTTGTCTCTGAGCTAGTATGTCAGCTTGAGGCCTTTAGTTAAGTTTAATTTACCGCAGTGCAGGAGTGGATTGAGTGAAAAGATTTGGGTTTTTTTTTTCCTGCAAAGGCCAACGTGTTCATTTAACTGAGGGGAGGTTGTTTATAATACCTTACACAGTTTATGTTAATTTATTCAAGTTTTTAATAAACAAGAAAATGGCTGCTATGGCCAATGTTTACTCCAGCTTGGTGTGGTCTCAGTTATTGGTTAAAAGTAAGGGGTTTATGGGTGGCTGGAGGTTTGACTGGTTGCAGTGATAAAATGGGGGTACCTCGGTTATACAACAGTCATGCCCATGTACAGGAGTGACATCATCTTGACATGGCCAATAAAAATGACCGAAGATCTCAGACCCCGGAAGAAGATGTCAGCAACTGGCAGGAAACTTCTGGACACCTCATCACTGGAGAGAAGGTGAGCATAGATCAACTTTAAAAGCACCACTTGTCTCCACTACAGTAATTTAATGTAAATGTAAACCCAACCACTAAATTCTCATGGAAGCTTTAGCATATTAATATGATTCAAATTACATTTTCAACCATTTAATTTCTGTAGCTTTTGTTAAAAAGAAAATCCATGGTGATCCTGTCACGTGATAATGCCCTGTCCCCATCTCCCAGTTGTGCTCCGGTGTTGTCACCCTGTCACAGGGGCTGCCAATGGAGAATACAAGTGTTACCATCAGGAAACCCTCCCTGAGAAATACCATGCAGCCATTGCTGGAGTGTATGTGGACAGAAAGTGGCTGCATGAGATGCAACTAAGGATGAAATATTGTGAAGACAAGTATTAAAAAATGGCAAATGTTTACAATACCTAGTGCTTTAGCAAACGTAATGACATTCAGGTAGGGTTTACATATACTTTTACAATGTTTACTCCAGCTTGGTGTGGTCTCAGTTATTGGTTAAAAGTAAGGGGTTTATGGGTGGCTGGAGGTTTGGCTGGTTGCAGTGATAAATGATGCAATATACATATACAATATGTATTTGACTGGCTGGTAAGTGCCCATTGACCCTGCACAGTTGAAACAGATGGGCGGGGACATCTAGTGGTTATTTGTCACTATTACATTGAGAAAAATCAGTTGGGTAACGGATATCTGTGTTACTGGTGCTGATCAGGTTACATAGGTACCACGAGGACCTCTAGTGGTTACTTTTAATATCTATAAATCTGTGATTGCTTACACACTTTATCTATGAAATAGATCAGGGGTCTCCAAACTTTCTGAACAAAGGGCCAGTTTACTGTCCTTGAGTCTTTAGAGGGGCCGGACTGTGGCCAGTGGGATTAAATAATGTTGTCAGTGAGAGCAAACAGTACCCCATCATTTGGTTTTGGTGGAAGGAAAAGTGCCCCACCCTTGGTGTCTGTGGGAGAATCGGTGTCCCCCATCCTTGGTGTCTGTGGGAGAAATGGTGCCCTAATCCTTGGCATCTGTGGGAGGAACGGTGCCCTCCATCTTTGATGTCTGTGGAGGAATGGTGCCCCCCCATTCTTGGTGTCTGTGGGAGGAACAGTGCCTCATCACTGGTATCAGTGGGAGAATTTGTGCCCCACCCATGGTGTCTGTGGGAGGAATGATGCCCCCATCCATGGTGTCTGTGGGAGGAATGGTGCCCCCATCATTGGTGTCTGTGCGAGGAATGGTGCCCCCATCATTAATGTCTGTGGGAGGAATGGTACCCCAAGGCCAGATAAGGGCAAGCATTATACTTGTTGTATTACAAGTCCCAGTATACAGACATTATAAAAAGGATAAAAAAAAGTGAGTGTTGTGTGTGACAGTGTATGCAGCTGTAGGGCATGTGCATATCAGCTGAAGGGTGTCCTTCAACGAGTCTTTATCCTGAACCTGAGTCTCTGAAAGGTGTGCCATAACTATCATGTACTGGAGTTTCCAAGGATTATAGACCGTTGGCTTTGACTTTCCATGTCATGTTGCTGTCCACGCTGGTTACTGGTCCCTTCCCGCTGACGTCACTTCCTGGATTCAGATCCATGCTGTCTCAGACAGCCTATCTGTCTTCCCAGTATTCAGGAGAGTTGTGGCGTCCATCTGCCGGCCACTTCAGAATATGATGTCATAGAATTACACCTCTGGATATCCCTCCTTGGGACTACCAGAACGCCGGACCACCTGCCATATTACTAATATGATGTGCTCCTACCCATCCACCCTTTTGTAAGTGTTTTTAACCCTTTTGGGAAATATAAAGTTTTACTTCTGCACTTAATGGCACTTTTTTTTTTTTTTTTTTTTCATTTTACATCCCATATACCCCTAGACCCTATCCTGCGGGCGTAGTGCTGAAGATTAAACTTGAATGGAATACCCCAACATTATTGAATTTACTTCTTTTGATGCTTTTCTTCCCACAGACCTGATAGAAAGTTCCCATGAATTTCTCTACTGGCTGAGAAATGCTTAGGATCTCCTCTTAAAGAAGTGAACACTGCAAACAGTCACTAGGGCAGAGACTTAGGTCAGTAGTCATAATGGCACATGATCATCGGCTGCCTCTGTCCGATATCCACTGGGCACTCCTCAGTGAGGGAGACAGACTCACAATACCACAGGACAGCTGGACTCCCTCTCCAACTTCCCCCCGGGTACTCTTCAGTGAACTTTCCAAAACCCGAAATAAAAAATCCCAGACCAGGCTTGAAAATAGTCCCCCAGCTTAAGCTACAGCTGAAACCTTTATGAACTCCAAGCAGCATTTCCAGTAGACTGCCCTTAGGGGAAGAGCCCCTAGGCAGGGCAGCCTCCGACTGGACACACCTCCCTAGGGATTGGCTGGGCCCCCATCAGAGGCGTACTAAGTGGGGGGTGGGGGGGCGGGCCGCCCCGGGTGCCACACACTGGGGGGGGTGTCAGGCCAGGGCCCCCCCCTCCGCGACTGAAGTGGATACAGCGCCGGGTTATGCAGCAGCACCGCTCGGTGACAGACCACACTGAGTGCCTGAGGCAGTGGCATTGCGGGGGGGGGGGGGTGCGAGCCGCACGCCGAGTGGCACCTGTCGTCAGTAACCCGGGACCCGTCGCTATCCCCTTCTCTCTGTGGTCACGGTTCTTATCAGTCTCGGCAGCGGCTGTCATAGCCAAGCATGGTGAAGCCGCCTCCCCCTCCTCCTGCATGCACAGCACTGTGTAGACATAAAGGAGGAAGGGGAGGCGGCTTCACTCTGCTCGGCTGTGACAGCCGCGGCGCTGCCGAGACTGATCAGAGCCCTGACCACTGAGAGAAGGTGATTGTTGCGCCGGGTCCTGGGTCACTGCTGACAGGTGCCTCGCACCTCCCCCCCGCAATGCCACTGCCTCGGGCTCTCCCCATGTGTGTTTTCTGAGGTACATTATGGGTCTGAAGGGGTGGTGGTCTTTACTGTAAGGGGTTCTGTACTGTAGGGGGTCTTTACTGTAGGGGGGTTCTTGTACTGTAGGGGGTCTCGCACTGTAGGGGGGGTCTTGTACTGTAGGGGGGGGGTCTGCACTGTAGGGGGGGTCTTGTACTGTAGGGGGGTCTGCACTGTAGGGGAGTCTTGTACTGTAGGGGGGTCTTGTACTGTAGGGGGGTCTGCAATGTAGGGGGGTCTTGTACTGTAGGGGGGTCTTGTACTGTAGGGGGTTCTGTACTGTAGGGGGGTCTTGTACTGTAGGGGGTCTGTGCACTGTAGGGGGGTTCTGTACTGTAGGGGGGTCTGTACTGTAGGGGGGTCTGTACTATAGGGGGGAGGTCCTGCACTGTAGGGGGGTCCTGCACTGTAGGGGAGGATTCTGTACTGTAGGGGGGTCTGTACTGTAGGGGGGTCTGCATTGTAGGGGGAGGGGTCTTAACTGTAGGGGTTCTGCACTGTAGGGGGGGGTCTTCACTGTAGATGGGGGGTCTGCACTGTAAATGGGGGTCTGTACTGTAGGGAGGGGGTCTGCACTGTAGGGGGGGTCCAGAGCTGTGGGGGGCTGTGTAATGTAAAGGGGTGCAGCGGTACAAGGGCTGTGTAATGTAAAGAGGTCCAGAGGTTCAGGGTGCTGTCTAATGTAAAAGGGTCCAGAGGTTCAGGGTGCTGTGTAATGTAAAGAGGTCCAAAGGTTCAGGGTGCTGTGTTATGTAAAGGGGTCCAGGGGTACAAGGGTTGTGTAATGTAAAGGGGTCCAGGGGTACAAGGGTTGTGTAATGTAAAGGGGTCCAGAGGTGCAGGGTGCTGTGTAATGTAAAGAGGTCTTTAGGTGCAAGGTCCTGTGTAATGTAAAGGGGTCCAGAGGTGCAGGGTGCTGTATAATGTAAAGTGGTCCAGAGGTGCAGGGTGCTGCATAATGTAAAGGGGTCCAGAGGTACAGGGTGCTGTGTAATGTAAAGGGGTCCAGAGGGGCAGTTGTGGAGAGGGGGTACACAGTAGTGACAAAAAGATATTGAAGGATGCAGAGGTATGCAGGGGGCACAGTGGGGTGTTTTAACATTTTAAGGTGGGGTGGGGGGGTGCCATATATAGGATCTGCCCCGGGTGCCAAATGCTCTAGGTACGCCCCTGCCCCTTCTCTCTGTGGTCGCGGTTCTTATCAGTCTCGGCAGCGGCTGTCATAGTCGAGCAGGGTGAAGCCGCCTCCCCTCCTCCAGCATGCACAGCACTGTGTAGACATAAAGGAGGAAGTGGAGGCGGCTTTACTCTGCTCGGCTGTGACAGCCGCGGCGCTGCCGAGACTGATCAGAGCCCTGACCACTGAGAGAAGGTGATCGTTGCGCCGGGTCACTGCTGACAGGAGTCTTGCACCTCCCCCCTGCAGTGCCACTGCCTCAGGCTCTCCCCATGTGTGTTTTCTGAGGTACATTATGGATCTGAAGGGGTGGGGGTCTGTACTGTAGGGGGTCTGCACTGTAAGGGGGGGTCTTGTACTGTAGGGGGGTCTGCACTGTAGGGGGGTTCTGTACTGTAGGGGGGGTATTGTACTGTAGGGGGGTCTGTGCACTGTAGGGGGGTTCTGTACTGTAGGGGGGTCTGTGCACTGTAGGGGGGTTCTGTACTGTAGGGGGGAGGTCTGCACTGTAGGGGGGAGGTCTGCACTGTAGGGGGAGGGGTCTGCACTGTAGGGGGAGGGGTCTGTACTGTAGGGGAGGATTCTGTACTGTAGGGGGGTCTGTACTGTAGGGGGGTCTGTACTATAGGGGGGGTCTGCACTGTAGGGGGGGGGTCCTGCACTGTAGGGGGGGGGTCTGTACTGTAGGAGAGGCTTCTGTACTGTAGGGGAGGGGGGGTCTGTACTGTAGGGGGGTCTGTACTATAAGGGGGTCTGTACTGTAGGGGGGTCTGCATTGTAGGGGGAGGGATCTTTACTGTAGGGGGGTCTGCACTGTAGGGGGGGTCCAGAGTGTGGGGGGTGGTAATGTAAAGGGGTGCAGCGGTATGTGTTGCTGTGTAATGTAAAGGGGTCCAGAGGTTCAGGGGGCTGGTATAATGTACAAGGGTCCAGTTGGTGTAGGGTGACCGAGGTGGTGATCGGTCGAGGTGGGTGGTATGGTGTTATGAAGAGGCTGAGGTACAGGGGTTGTGAGAAGTAGGAGGTCTGAGCTGTGGGGGGGGGTTGCTGGTACTGTAAGGTGGGAGGTCTGCACTGTAGGGGGGAGGTCTGCAACTGTAGGGGAGGGGTCTGCACTGTAGGGGGAGGGGTCTGTACTGTAGGGGAGGTTCTGTACTGTAGGGGGGGTCTGTACTGTAGGGGGGTCTGTACTATAGGGGGAGGTCTGCACTGTAGGGGGGTCCTGCACTGTAGGGGGAGGGGTCTGTACTGTAGGAGAGGCTTCTGTACTGTAGGGGGAGGGGTCTGTACTGTAGGGGGGTCTGTACTATAAGGGGGTCTGTACTGTAGGGGGGTCTGCATTGTAGGGGGAGGGATCTTTACTGTAGGGGGGTCTGCACTGTAGGGGGGTCTGCACTGTAGGGGGGTCTTCACTGTAGATGGTGGGGTCTTCACTGTAGATGGGGAGGTCTGCACTGTAAATGGGGGGTCTGCACTGTAGGGGGGTCTGTACTGTAGGGAGGGGTCTGCACTGTAGGGGGTCCAGAGCTGTGGGGGGCTGTGTAATGTAAAGGGGTCCAGAGGTTCAGGGTGCTGTGTTGTGTAAAGGGGCCCAGAGGTTCAGGGTGCTGTGTTATGTAAAGGGGTCCAGGGGTACAAGGGTTGTGTGATGTAAAGGGGTCCAGAGGTGCAGGGTGCTGTGTAATGTAAAGGGGTCCAGAGGGGCATTTGTTTAGAGGGGGTACACAGTAGTGACAAAAAAGATATTGAAGGATACAGAGGTATGCAGGGGGCACAGTGGGGTGTTTTTACACTTTAAGGTGGGGTGAGGGGTGCCATATATAGGATCCGCCCCGGGTGCCAAATGCTCTAGGTACGCCCCTGCCCCTTCTCTCTGTGGTCGCGGTTCTTATCAGTCTCGGCAGCGGCTGTCATAGCCGAGCAGGGTGAAGCCGCCTTCCCCTCCTCCTGCATGCACAGCACTGTGTAGACATAATTGAGGAAGGGGAGGCGGCTTCACTCTGCTCAGCTGTGACAGCCGCGGCGCTGCCGAGACTGATCAGAGCCCTGACCACTGAGAGAAGGTGATCGTTACACCGGGTCCCGGGTCACTGCCGACAGGTGTCTCGCACCTCCCCTGCAATGCCACTGCCTCGGGCTCTCCCCATGTGTGTTTTCTGAGGTACATTATGGGTCTGAAGGGGTGGGGGTCTTTACTGTAGGGGGGGTCTTTACTGTAAGGGGTTCGGTACTGTAGGGGGGTCTTTACTGTAGGGGGTTCTTGTACTGTAGGGGGTCTTGCACTGTAGGGGGGTCTTTACTGTAGGGGGGGTCTTTACTGTAGGGGGATCTGTACTGTAGGGGGTCTGCACTGTAGGGGGTCTTGTACTGTAGGGGGGTCTTGTACTGTAGGGGGGGTCTTGTACTGTAGGGGAGTCTTGTACTGTAGGGGGGTTCTGTACTGTAGGGGGGGTCTTGCACTGTAGGGGGGTCTTGTACTGTAGGGGGTGTCTGCACTGTAGGGGGGTCTTGTACTGTAGGGGGTCTGCACTGTAGGGGGGTTCTGTACTGTAGGGGGGGTATTGTACTGTAGGGGGGTCTGTGCACTGTAGGGGGGTTCTGTACTGTAGGGGGGTCTGTGCACTGTAGGGGGGTCTGTGCACTGTAGGGGGGTTCTGTACTGTAGGGGGAGGTCTGAACTGTAGGGGGAGGGGTCTGCACTGTAGGGGGAGGGGTCTGTACTGTAGGGAGGATTCTGTACTGTAGGGGGTCTGTACTGTAGGGGGGTCTGTACTATAGAGGGGAGGTCTGCACTGTAGGGGGGGGTCCTGCACTGTAGGGGGAGGGGTCTGTACTGTAGGGGAGGCTTCTGTACTGTAGGGGGAGGGGTCTGTACTGTAGGGGGGTCTGTACTGTAAGGGGGTCTGTACTGTAGGGGGGTCTGCATTGTAGGGGGGGATCTTTACTCTAGGGGATCTGCACTGTAGGGGGGTATTCACTGTAGGGGGAGGGTCTTCACTGTAGATGGGGGGTCTTCACTGTAGGGGTTCCAGTGCTTTGGGGGGCTGTGTAATGTAAAGGGGTCCAGAGGTTCAGGGTGCTGTGTAATGTAAAGGGGTCCAGAGGTTCAGGGTGCTGTGTTATGTAAAGGGGTCCAGTGGTAAAAGGGTTGTGTAATGTAAAGGGGTCCAGAGGTGCAGGGTGCTGTGTAATGTAAAGGGGTCCAGAGGGGCAGTTGTGGAGAGGGGGTACACAGTAGTGACAAAAAAGATATTGAAGGATACAGAGGTATGCAGGGGGCACAGTGGGTGTTTTTACATTTTAAGGTGGGGTGAGGGGTGCCATATATAGGATCCGCCCCGCGTGCCAAATGCTCTAGGTACGCCCCTTCCCCTTCTCTCTGTGGTCGTGGTTCTTATCAGTCTCGGCAGCAGCTGTCATAGCCGAGCAGGGTGAAGCCGCCTCCCCCTCCTCCTGCATGCACAGCACTGTGTAGACATAAAGGAGGCAGGGGAGGCGGCTTCACTCTGCTCAGCTGTGACAGCCGTGGCGCTGCCAAGTCTGATCAGAGCCCTGACCAGTGAGAGAAGGTGATCGTTGCGCCGGGTCCCGGGTCACTGCCGACAGGTGTCTCGCACCTCCCCCCCCAATGCCACTGCCTCGGGCTCTCCCCATGTGTGTTTTCTGAGGTACATTATGGGTCTGAAGGGGTGGGGGTCTGTACTGTAGGGGGGTCTTTACTGTAGGGGGGGTCTTTACTGTAGGGGGGTCTGTACTGTAGGGGGGTTCTGTACTGTAGGGGGGGTCTTGTACTGTAGGGGGGGGGTCTGTGTAGGGGGGGGGGGTCTTGTACTGTAGGGGGGTCTGCACTGTAGGGGGGGTCTTGTACTGTAGGGGGGTCTTGCACTGTAGGGGGGTCTTGTACTGTAGGGGGTCTTGTACTGTAGGGGGTCTGTACTGTAGGGGGGGTCTTGTACTGTAGGGGGGTCTTGTACTGTAGGGGGGTCTTGTACTGTAGGGGGGTCTTGTACTGTAGGGGGGGTCTTGCACTGTAGGGGGGTCTTGTACTGTAGGGGGGTCTTGTACTGTAGGGGGGTCTTGTACTGTAGGGGGGTCTTGTACTGTAGGGGGGTCTTGTACTGTAGGGGGGGTCTGCACTGTAGGGGGGTCTGTACTGTAGGGGGGTCTGTACTGTAGGGGGGGTCTGTACTGTAGGGGGGGTCTTGTACTGTAGGGGGGGTCTTGTACTGTAGGGGGGTCTGCACTGTAGGGGGGTCTGTGCACTGTAGGGGGGTTCTGTACTGTAGGGGGAGGTCTGCACTGTAGGGGGGGTCTGCACTGTAGGGGGGGTCTTGTACTGTAGAGGGGTCTTTACTGTAGGGGGGTCTGTACTGTAGGGGGGTCTTGTACTGTAGGGGGGGTCTGTACTGTAGGGGGGGGTCTTGTACTGTAGGGGGGGGTCTGCACTGTAGGGGGGGTCTGGTACTGTAGGGGGGGTCTGCTACTGTAGGGGGGTCTGCACTGTAGGGGGGGTCTTGTACTGTAGGGGGGTCTTGTACTGTAGGGGGTCTGTACTGTAGGGGGGGTCTTGTACTGTAGGGGGGTCTTGTCCTGTAGGGGGGTCTTGTACTGTAGGGGGGTCTTGTACTGTAGGGGGGGTCTTGCACTGTAGGGGGTCTTGTACTGTAGGGGGGGTCTTGCACTGTAGGGGGGCTGCGGCTGGGGCTGCCTGAGGGGTGGGTCTGTACTGTAGGGGGTCTTGCACTGTAGGGGGTCTGTGTACTGTAGGGGGGTCCTGTACTGTAGGGGGGTCTTGTAATGTAAGGGGGGTCTGCACTAAGGGGGGTCTGCACTGTAGGGGGGGTCTGCACTGTAGGGGGGTCTGCACTGTAGGGGGGTCTGCACTGTAGGGGGGGTGTGTAATGTAAAGGGGTCTGCACTGAGGGGGGGGGTCTGCATGGAGGGGGGGGGGTAGTGACAAAAAAGATATTGAAGGATGCAGAGGTATGTAGGGGGCACTGTGGGGTGTTTTTACATTTTAAGGTGGGGTGGAGGGTGGGGGGGTCTTGTACTGTAGGGGGGTCTGTCCACTGTAGGGGGGGTCTCTGCACTGTAGGGGGGTCTGCACTGTAGGGGGGGGGGGTCTAGTACTGTAGGGGGGTCTTGTACAGTAGGGGGGTCTTGTACTGTAGGGGGTCTTGTACTGTAAGGGGGGTCTGTACTGTAGGGGGGGTCTTGTACTGTAGGGGGGGTCTTGTACTGTAGGGGGGGTCTTGTACTGTAGGGGGGGTCTGCACTGTAGGGGGGGTCTGTACTGTAGGGGGGGTCTTGTACTGTAGGGGGGTCTTGTACTGTAGGGGGGTCTGCACTGTAGGGGGGTCTTGTACTGTAGGGGGGTCTTGCACTGTAGGGGGGTCTTGTACTGTAGGGGGGTCTTGTACTGTAGGGGGGTCTGCACTGTAGGGGGGTCTTGTACTGTAGGGGGGTCTTGTACTGTAGGGGGGTCTGTACTGTAGGGGGGGTCTGGCACTGTAGGGGGGTCTTGTACTGTAGGGGGGTCTGCTACTGTAGGGGGGTCTGCACTGTAGGGGGGTTCTGTACTGTAGGGGGGTCTGTGCACTGTAGGGGGGTTCTGTACTGTAGGGGGAGGTCTGCACTGTAGGGGGGGTCTTGCACTGTAGGGGGGGGTCTGCGCTGTAGGGGGGGGGTCTGCTCTGTAGGGGAGGATTCTGTACTGTAGGGGGGTCTGTACTGTAGGGGGGTCTGTACTGTAGGGGGGAGGTCTGCACTGTAGGGGGGGTCCTGCACTGTAGGGGGAGGGGTCTTTACTGTAGGGGATCTGCACTGTAGGGGGGTCTGCACTGTAGGGGGGTCTTCTCTGTAGATGGGGGGGTATTCACTGTAGATGGGGGGGTCTGCACTGTAAATGGGGGTCTGCACTGTAGGGGGGTCTGTACTGTAGGGAGGGGGGTCTGCACTGTAGGGGGTCCAGAGCTGTGGGGGGCTGTGTAATGTAAAGGGGTGCAGCGGTACAAGGGTGCTGTGTTATGTAAAGGGGTCCAGGGGTACAAGGGTTGTGTAATGTAAAGGGGTCCAGAGGTTCAGGGTGCTGTGTAATGTAAAGAGGTCCTTAGGTGCAAGGTCCTGTGTAATGTAAAGGGGTCCAGAGGTGCAGGGTGCTGTATAATGTAAAGGGGTCCAGAGGTGCAGGGTGCTGTGTAATGTAAAGGGGTTCAGAGGGGCAGTTGGGGAGAGGGGGTACACAGTAGTGACAAAAAAGATATTGAAGGATGCAGAGGTATGCAGGGGGCACAGTGGGGTGTTTTTACATTTTAAGGTGGGGTGGGGGTGCCATATATAGGATCCGCCCCGGGTGCCAAATGCTCTAGGTACGCCCCTGCCCCTTCTCTCTGTGGTCGTGGTTCTTATCAGGCTCGGCAGCGGCTGTCATAGCCAAGCAGGGTGAAGCTGCCTTCCCCTCCTCCTGCATGCACAGCACTGTGTAGACATAAAGGAGGAAGGGGCGGCTTCACTCTGCTCAGCTGTAACAGCCGCGGCGCTGCCAAGACTGATCAGAGCCCTGACCAGTGAGAGAAGGTGATCGTTGCGCCGGGTCCCGGGTCACTGCCGACAGGTGTCTCGCACCTCCCCCCACAATGCCACTGCCTCGGGCTCTCCCCATGTGTGTTTTCTGAGGTACATTATGGGTCTGAAGGGGTGGGGGTCTTTACTGTAGGGGGGGTCTTTACTGTAGGGGGGGTCTTTACTGTAGGGGGTTCTGTACTGTAGGGGGTCTTTATTGTGGGGGGGTTTTGTAGGGGGGGGGGGTCTTGTACTGTAGGGGGGTCTGCACTGTAGGGGGGTCTTGTACTGTAGGGGGGGGGGGTCTGCACTGTAGGGGGGTCTTGTACTGTAGGGGGGTCTTGAACTGTAGGGGGGTCTTGAACTGTAGGGGGGTCTTGTACTGTAGGGGGGTCTGTGCACTGTAGGGGGGTTCTGTACTGTAGGGGGAGGTCTGCACTGTAGGGGGAGGGGTCTGCACTGTAGGGGGAGGGGTCTGTACTGTAGGGGAGGATTCTGTACTGTAGGGGGGTCTGTACTGTAGGGGGGGTCCTGCACTGTAGGGGGAGGGGTCTGTACTGTAGGGGAGACGATTTTGTACTGTAGGGGAGACGATTTTGTACTGTAGGGGGGTCTGTACTGTAGGGGGGTCTGCATTGTAGGGGGGAGGGGTCTTTACTGTAGGGGATCTGCACTGTAGGGGGGGTCTTCGCTGTAGATGGGGGGGTATTCACTGTAGATGGGGGGGGTCTGCACTGTAAATGGGGGTCTGCACTGTAGGGGGGTCTGTACTGTAGGGAGGGGGGTCAGCACTGTAGGGGGTCCAGAGCTGTGGGGGGCTGTGTAATGTAAAGGGGTGCAGCGGTACAAGGGTGCTGTGTTATGTAAAGGGGTCCAGGGGTACAAGGGTTGTGTAATGTAAAGGGGTCCAGAGGTGCAGGGTGCTGTGTAATGTAAAGAGGTCCTTAGGTGCAAGGTCCTGTGTAATGTAAAGGGGTCCAGAGGTGCAGTGTGCTGTATAATGTAAAGGGGTCCAGAGGTGCAGCTTGCTGTGTAATGTAAAGGGGTTCAGAGGGGCAGTTGGGGAGAGGGGGTACACAGTAGTGACAAAAAAGATATTGAAGGATGCAGAGGTATGCAGGGGGCACAGTGGGGTGTTTTTACATTTTAAGGTGGGGTGGGGGGTGCCATATATAGGATCCGCCCCGGGTGCCAAATGCTCTAGGTACGCCCCTGCCCCTTCTCTCTGTGGTCGTGGTTCTTATCAGGCTCGGCAGCGGCTGTAATAGCCAAGCAGGGTGAAGCTGCCTTCCCCTCCTCCTGCATGCACAGCACTGTGTAGACATAAAGGAGGAAGGGGCGGCTTCACTCTGCTCAGCTGTAACAGCCGCGGCGCTGCCAAGACTGATCAGAGCCCTGACCAGTGAGAGAAGGTGATCGTTGCGCCGAGTCCCGGGTCACTGGCGACAGGTGTCTCGCACCTCCCCCCACAATGCCACTGCCTCGGGCTCTCCCCATGTGTGTTTTCTGAGGTACATTATGGGTCTGAAGGGGTGGGGGTCTGTACTGTAGGGGGGGTCTTTACTGTAGGGGGGGTCTTTACTGTAGGGGGGTTCTGTACTGTAGGGGGTCTTTATTGTGGGGGGGTTTTGTAGGGGGGGTCTTGTACTGTAGGGGGGTCTGCACTGTAGGGGGGTCTTGTACTGTAGGGGGGGTCTGCACTGTAGGGGGTCTTGTACTGTAGGGGGGTCTTGTACTGTAGGGGGGTCTTGAACTGTAGGGGGGTCTTGAACTGTAGGGGGGTCTTGTACTGTAGGGGGATCTGTGCACTGTAGGGGGGTTCTGTACTGTAGGGGGAGGTCTGCACTGTAGGTGGGGGTCCTGCACTGTAGGGGGAGGGGTCTGTACTGTAGGGGAGGATTCTGTACTGTAGGGGGGTCTGTACTATAGGGGGAGGTCTGCACTGTAGGGGGGGTCCTGCACTGTAGGGGGAGGGGTCTGTACTGTAGGGGAGACGATTTTGTACTGTAGGGGAGACGATTTTGTACTGTAGGGGGGTCTGTACTGTAGGGGGGTCTGCATTGTAGGGGGGAGGGGTCTTTACTGTAGGGGATCTGCACTGTAGGGGGGTCTGCACTGTAGGGGGGTCTGCACTGTAGGGGGGGGTCTTCGCTGTAGATGGGGGGGTATTCACTGTAGATGGGGGGGTCTGCACTGTAAATGGGGGTCTGCACTGTAGGGGGGTCTGTACTGTAGGGAGGGGGGTCAGCACTGTAGGGGGTCCAGAGCTGCGGGGGGCTGTGTAATGTAAAGGGGTGCAGCGGTACAAGGGTGCTGTGTTATGTAAAGGGGTCCAGGGGTACAAGGGTTGTGTAATGTAAAGGGGTCCAGAGGTGCAGGGTGCTGTGTAATGTAAAGAGGTCCTTAGGTGCAAGGTCCTGTGTAATGTAAAGGGGTCCAGAGGTGCAGTGTGCTGCATAATGTAAAGGGGTCCAGAGGTGCAGGGTGCTGTGTAATGTAAAGGGGTTCAGAGGGGCAGTTGGGGAGAGGGGGTACACAGTAGTGACAAAAAAGATATTGAAGGATGCAGAGGTATGCAGGGGGCACAGTGGGGTGTTTTTACATTTTAAGGCGGGGTGGGTGGTGCCATATATAGGATCCGCCCCTGGTGCCAAATGCTCTAGGTACGCCCTTGGTGCTATAGTTTATCCTTTTACTAATAATCTTTCAACCACTTCCATTTATTTGTTCCACTGTCATCTGCACATTGTTGTTCTGGATCCGCAGCCTGATATTGACAACAATGGATACAGTGGCTGGTAACCTCCAACAGGAACACTTGTGACAAGGTGACAACTCAGGAGCACTATTCACAGACAGTTGTCATCACATAACAGGAAATGTCTGAGCAAGAACCTTTATGGTGGGATCACCATGTAGTCTTTAAATTAAATATGTAGATGGACAACATCTTTTTGAAATCACATGAACATGCAAAAACTTATATGAGGTTTTAGTGATTGGGTTAACACCTACCTATATTCCCCCATATGAGCTTTACAATGATCCTGATATGAGTGGGAAAAATGAAAAGCCAAAATAGTCTCCTCAAAATACAAGATTCAATAATGCAAATTGTAAGACAGAACAGTTATTGGTGTGAACATCTATTTTCCTTGTGTTGTCCTCCTCAGATCCATGTAGGAGGTGACCAGTATATACATCTGTGGATATATTGGGAGATCCCGTCTGAAGAGGATGGAATGCGCTTCACCAACTTCCAGCTGGGCAAGACAAAGGAAGAGGCTGATGATGATTATTCCAGCTTCTGCTCTCTCCTATCAAGTTTTAATGTATTACTTTGCTGACCATAAGTTATAAATATCAAGACTCTGAAGTTTCTTTGTGTTGGCATGCTGTTAATACAGACATGGGTGTAACAACTAATCTCACATATTACACTGTGATTTCTGCTTTTGCCACTAGGTGGTAGTGTGTGTTTATGTTTCATGCATGGATAATGTCATGTTTTTCCTTGTGGAACTACAGTTATGAGTGTCTCTGTGTTTCTGCTGTTTTCAAGTAAACCAAGAAGGGCTCCGCCATGAGTTGTATCTGGAACAGCTTTCCACCACATAGTGTTAACAATTTTACTTACTAAACAGAATCAGCATAGCCACAGAGGAAGCAAAGGGAACATGGCACTGAGCAGATCTAGTCCTGGCCTTAATTCTATAGTGTTTGGCCTTATTGTGTAGTGCAATCCCCATCACAGTGTGCTTATTAAAGCATTTCCAAGCATTTGAAGGAGAAAAATGCTGACAATGAACCTAAGAACACCATCCCTACAGTCAAGCACAGAGTGGAAACATGATGCTTTGGGGCTGTTTCTCTGCTAAAGGTTTGGGCCGACTTTGCTGCATTGAGGGGCCAATGGACGGGGGCCATCTATTGTAAAATCTTGGATGACAACCTTCTTCCCTCGGCCTGGACACTGAAGATGGGTCGTGGATGGGTCTTGCAGCATGATAATGACCCAAAACATATGGCCAAGGCAACAAAGGATTGGCTCAAGGATAAGCACATTAAGGTCATGGAGTGGCCTAGCCAGTCTCCAGACCTAATCATATAGAAAATTTATGGAGGGAGCTGAAACTTCGAGTTGCCATGAGACAGCCAAGAAACCTTAAGGATTTAGAGAAGATCTGTAAAGAAGAGTGGACCAAAATCCCTCCTGAGATGTGTGAAAACCTGGTCACCAACTACAAGAAAATGTCTGACCTCTGTGATTACTAACAAGGGTTTCTCCACCATCATGTTTTTCTTGGGGATCAAATATTTATTTTACTCACTGAACTTCAACTCAATTTATAACATTTGTATTGTGTTTTTTTTTCTGGATTTTTTGGTTGATATTCTGTCTCTATCATATAAAATACACCTAAGATAACAATTATAGGCCCTTCATTTCTTTGTAAGTGGGCAAAATGACAAAATCTGCAGGGGATCGAATCATTATTTCCCCCACTGTATTACTTCATCATACACGTACTGCCATTGCTTCAGTGTGCATGTCATGATGATGTTGGCAGATGCAAATACAGGGGATATCTCCTAAACCGCGCAGGTTTAGGACATATCCGGGGTATCTACAGGTAAGCCTTATGCCGCGTACACACGTGCGGACTTTGTCCGCCGGACCTAGTCCAGCGGACAATCCGCCGGACTTTCCAGCGGGGCTTCGCCGGACTTTCCGAGCGTGTGACTTGCCCACACACGCCCGGACTTCTCCGGCGGACAATCCGCTGGACAAAGTCCGCGGGACTTTTGAAAATGAATGGACTTGCCCACACACGGAGCAGTCCGTTCATTTAGAATGTAACTTCAGGTATACGTAGTTAGCGTAGGCAGTAAATGCCGGCGCGCTAGCTCCGTCACCTGGCATGGATTTAAAGGGACTCCCCACGCCGAAAAACGGCGTGGGGGTCCCCCCCAAATCCATCTCAGACCCTTATCCGAGCACGCAGCCCGGCAGGCCAGGAAAGGGGTGGGGACGAGCGAGCGCCCCCCCCCCCTCCTGAGCCGTACCAGGCCGCGTGCCCTCAACATGGCGGCCCCCCCACCCCCAAAGCACCTTGTCCCCATGTTGATGAGGACAAGGGCCTCTTCCCGACAACCCTGGCCGTTGGTTGTTGGGGTCTGCGGGCGGGGGCTTATCGGAATCTGGGAGCCCCCTTTTATAAGGGGGCCCTCAGATCCCGGCCCCCCACTCTATGTGAATGAGTATGGGGTACAATGTACCCCTACCCATTCACCTAAGGTGTAAAATGTAAAGTAAAAAAACACACACTTTTGAAAAAATATTTTATTGCACAGCTGCGGGGGTCTTCTTCCGTCTTGGGGGTCTTCTCGCCGGACTCCTCCGCCATTTACCTAGCTCTTTTACCGAGCGGAGAAGTCCGGCTACCTTCTTCGTCGTCGTCGCCGCCGTCGTCTGGGGGTCTCGATCCGCCTTCGGGGGTCTTCCGGGGTCTCTTCTGTTCTTGCCACGGTCGTCGTTTTCCGCGCCGCCTTCTTCTTCTTCTTCCGATGTTGACCCGTCGCTCTCTCTGGCCGGAATGGCAGAGCCGTGCTGTGCTGGGACTTATATAGGGACAAGGGGACAGGGTCACATGCTCATGTAACATGGTGACCCCGCCCCCTTGTGATGTCACAGTCCCAGCATCCTCCGGGACTGTGACATCACAAGGGGGCGGGGTCACCAGAGAGCAACGGGTCAACATCGGAAGAAGAAGAAGAAGAAGAAGGCGCCGGCGGCGCGGAAAACGACGACCGCGGCAAGAACAGAAGAGACCCCGGAAGACCCCCGAAGGCGGATCGAGACCCCCAGACGACGGCGGCGACGACGAAGAAGGTAGCCGGACTTCTCCGCTCGGTAAAAGAGCTAGGTAAATGGCGGATGAGTCCGGCGAGAAGACCCCCAAGACGGAAGAAGACTCCCGGAGCTGTGCAATAAGATATTTTTTCAAAAGTGTGTGTTTTTTTACTTTACATTTTACACCTTAGGTGAATGGGTAGGGGTACATCGTACCCCATACTCATTCACATAGGGTGGGGGGCCGGGATCTGAGGGCCCCCTTATAAAAGGGGGCTCCCAGATTCCGATAAGCCCCTGCCCGCAGACCCCGACAACCAACGGCCAGGGTTGTCGGGAAGAGGCCCTTGTCCTCATCAACATGGGGACAAGGTGCTTTGGGGTGTTGGGGCCGCACGGCCCCCATTTCCCCAGGGCACCCCCCATGTTGAGGGCACGCGGCCTGGTACGGCTCAGGAGGGGGGCGCACGCTAGTCCCCACCCCTTTCCTGGCCTGCCGGGCTGCGTGCTCGGATAAGGGTCTGAGATGGATTTGGGGGGGACCCCCATGCCGTTTTTCGGTGTGGGGAGTCCCTTTAAATCCATGCCAGGTGACGGAGCTAGCGCGCCGGCATTCACTGCCTACGCTAGCTACGTATACCTGAAGTCACGTGCTAAATGAACGGACTTGCCGATGAGCGGCAAGTCCGCTCATTTCAAAAGTCCGGCGGACTAGCCTACTAATGGCGGGATTGTCCACCGGACTGCCAAGTCCAGCGGATAATTTTAAAACCAAACTTAAAACTTTGTTCCGCCGGTCTTTTGGGAAAAAAAGTCCGCCGACGCCCACACACGAAGGGATTGTCCGCTGGACTTGAGTCCAGAGGATAATCCCGCGGGATAGTCCCTTCGTGTGTACGCGGCATTAGTATAGGCTTACCAGTAGCAAAAAGGGGGTGCTGTGAGTGTTTACAACCACTTTAAGGCATTCACAGAAAGCAAATAGACATGTCACCACCATTACACCAACTTCACAGGAAGTTGACTAAAATTAGTGGGGTCAAGCAGAGTCAGTGTTCATAGATGGGGAATCTATCCATATATCCCAACATTTATGAAACTTTTTAGCACAGTCAGGAGCTACATAGGTTTCTTTGTACAATGGTAAGGCTGAAATTACCAGGTGCTTCCAAAAATTCATTGAGGGGGCTGAGGAAGATTTCCATTTAAAGTGGCTGTAAACCCATATATAAAAAAATTAAATAAAAAACCTATGACGTCGGGGCAAGCGTATATGGTAAATATCTCCTAAACTGTGCAGGTTTAGGAGATATTTACAGTACCTACACATAAGTCTTATTTTGGGTCATTCATGGATGGGTCTTGCAGCATGATAATGACCCAAAACATATGGCCAAGGCAACAAAGGATTGGCTCAAGAAGAAGCACATTAAAGGTCATGGAGTGGCCTAGCCAGTCTCCAGCCCTAATCATATAGAAAATTTATGGAGGGAGCGGAAACTTCGAGTTGCCATGAGACAGCCAAGAAACCTTAAGGATTTAGAGAAGATCTGTAAAGAAGAGTGGACCAAAATCCCTCCTGAGATGTGTGAAAACCTGGTCACCAACTACAAGAAACATCTGACCTCTGTGATTACTAACAAGGGTTTCTCCACCATCATGTTTTTCTTGGGGATCAAATATTTATTTTACTCACTGAACTTCAACTCAATTTATAACATTTGTATTGTGTTTTTTTTTCTGGATTTTTTGGTTGATATTCTGTCTCTATCATATAAAATACACCTAAGATAACAATTATAGGCCCTTCATTTCTTTGTAAGTGGGCAAAATGACAAAATCAGCAGGGAATCGAATCATTGTTTTCCCCCACTGTATTACCTCTCACAGAGATCACACTACTCCCCCTGATAATACCTTCATCTGATTTTCTCTCTAAAGGGACGACACCATCTGGCTCAGAGATGACACAATCATGTAAATCCTGGTGCTGGTGCAGTTCATGGATGTGTTCACAAATATCACAAATATCTGACAAAGTTCAGTCCCTGCTGTAGCCTATTACCTTGTGACTTGCTTCAAAGTTACAATGTTGCAGTCTGTACACTGGGGGAGAGGAGACTGAGGAAATGCTTCCTTCCGCTTGCAGCAGACTCATATAATCTCCAATTAGACAAAGTCACTGGATTGCAGCACAAGGATGGATTTTTATTGATAAATGTGGAGCTTATCTGAAAAATGATTTTGCTGTTTTGTGTGTGTTGTGACTTGCCAGGAATTCACAAAACTTTTCGTCGATCAGAGCTGCATGTAAAAATGTATTCTGCTTGAATGGGACAAAATGTAAAATTTTTAGGTAATATTCTCTGCAGATCAAATGTGTGAATGGGGAAATACCATATTATGGTCACTAGATGGTGCTGACTATGATAGGAAATAAGTATGCTCCTCGGCTCTATCTAGTGGCCAAACTGCAAGATTTTTCCCATTTGATCTGCAAAAAATAGAGCCTGAGAACATTTATTTGTGTCTCATTTGCCCCTGAGGATTCTGCTTCTATTAAAACTTTAGGAACAAGGACTATCGTGCCTCATATGTGGCCCTTTGGTGATGTTGGGGGCCACACTCAAAGCCCCCTATATCTCGCAAGTTGACAATCACTGGACAGCCACTGGTCTAGAGAAATACCTATAAACTCAGAGGAACGAGATGCAAGCAGAATATCTCCATTCAGGAATATAGAAAGCAGTAAGAACCAATTTTAATCAAAAACATCTTTCTTCACTCAACAGAAAGAAATACCCGGAGTTCTACTTTAATATGATGTTATCACATTTTTATTCACTTATTTTTTTGAAGATTTTCTTTATTCAGATTTAAAGGGTTTAAAACATACAATACAGAGCCTAATGAGCATAACCCGGCTCGTGAAACATACCAATAAAAAATAGTGAATAAACAAAACAAGTACACTTATGCCACGTACACACGATCGGAATTCTCGTCGGAAAAAGCTCTGATGGTTTTCCCATCAGAATTCCGACAGAATTTTGCTCAAACTGTCTTGCCTACACACGGTCACACCAAATTCCGATGGTCAACAACACTGCAACATACAACACGTTCGACGGCACTATAAAAGGGAAGTTTAGTGCTTCCGAGCATGCGTCAAATTGTTTCCGAGAATGCCACGGAATTTTGCGTGTCGGAATTGCATACACACGATCGAAAAATCCGATAGAAAGGTTTTCCGTCAGAAAAATTAAGAACATGCTCTCAATTTTTTGCTGGCGGAAATTCGACCAGCAAAATTCCGATGGAGCCTGCACACGGTCGCATTTTGCGATGAAAAGCTCTCATCGGTCTTTTGCTGGCCAAAATTCCAATTGCGTGTTCGCGGCATCAGATCACAAAAGCAAAATAAATTACAGACAGTACTCATATATCAAAACTCAGGGTGGAGATATTATAAAGGGAAGGATTATATATATGGCACTACCTTAAAAAAATAGCACCAAACTAAGTTAAAGTGGTTGTAAACCCACTTTGAAAAAAAAACAAAAAACTAAAACCTGCAAGACAAAGGCATAATGAGCTAGCATGCATTGCATACTAGCTCATTATGTATTACTTACCTGAGATTGAAGCCCCCGCAGCGTCCCTCGTTCACTGATCCAGCCGGCAACATCGCTCCCGGAGTTACTTCTGGGTATCGCGGGCTCCGTCGCCGTAATTGGCTGGAGCCGCGATGACATCACTTCCGCGCTGGCGCATGGGAGCCGCTGGTAATGGGCACAATCTAACTGAAGCAACGGCACGTACTGCCATTGCTTCAGTGTGCATGTTATGATGATGTTGGCACATGCAAATACAGGGGATATCTCCTAAACCGTGCAGGTTTAGGACATATCCGGGGTAGCTACAGGTAAGCCTTATTATAGGCTTTCCAGTAGCAAAAAGTGGTCTGTAAGTGTTTACAACCACTTTAAGGCATTCACAGAAAGCAAATAGACACGTCACCACCATTACACCAACTTCACAGGAAGTTGACTAGAATTAGTGGGGTGAAGCAGAGTCAGTGTTCATAGATGGGGAATCTATCCATATATTCCAACATTTATGAAACTTTTTAGCAATGTCAAGAGCTAAATAGGTTGCTTTGTACAATGGTAAGGCTTAAATTACCAGGTGCTTCCAAAAATTCAGTGAGGGGGCTGAGAAAGATTTCTATTTAAAGTGGTTGTAAACTCATATATAAAAAAATTAAATAAAAAAACCTATGACGTTGGGGCAAGCGTATATGGTAAATATCTCCTAAACTGCAGGTTTAGGGGATATTTACAGTACCTACACGTAAGTCTGATTGTAGGCACAAGTGGTGTAACTAGGTTTGCAACCCCTTTAAGAACAATTGCTTTACGTTGTCAGGTCACCTGAGTCCAGGTGACAGATGCACACCGTTGGGGTCAGGAGTGCACTACTAATGTAGTGGACCCTACGGCTGACTGCTGCGGATGGAGCTCTGGGTGGTTCAGGAAAGCAGGTCCTCTGGAGCACCAACACAGATCACACTGGGAGCAAGAGCATGAGATTCCCCAGGGCGCGGAGTCTAAGAGCCAGCAGGTGTTCACCAGAGCCTCTAGTGGTGAGGATGGACTTCGCTGCAACTGGCTCCAGGTCGCAGCCCCCAGGGTCTCCCGGCTCACGGTAGGCTACTGGAGGATAGAGAGGAAGCAGCAGCCCGGGACAACATGGGATAGTCAGGAGATAAGCATCATGGGAAATGTAGATCCAAAACATCTGGGGTGCCAAGGTTCGCCCTCACTGATCTAGACAAATCTGGTCTACGTATTTTTATTCACTTCTTTACCTTAAACAAAAACTTAGCAGATTACAGAAGAACAATTGTTGGTGATAAAGGATATACATCACATCCTATTATTATACATTTACTGTACTTATCTCTAATATATTACATAGTTCTGTATGGTGAACACTCAGCCCATCAGTCTTTATAGCTAAGAAGCTTACACTCTAATGTCCTACCACAGTCACACCCAGTTTGTATTATTATTATTATTATTATTATTATGCATTTCTGGCTGTGGTAATGTTGAATAAGGGCAAATTATTATTATTCATGATTTATATAGCACCAACAGTTTACGCAGCGATTTACAATGTAGAGGGGGGGACAGCACAATTACAGTACAGTTCAATACAGAAGGGACAGGAGGGCCTGTCTCGTAGAGCTTACATTCTAAAGGGAGGGGGTGGTGGTACAAAGGGTAATAGGTGCGGGGAATGATTTGATGGGGGCAGGGCAGCTATTAGAAATCATGGGGCCCCCGTACAGCCTACCTGACCCCTTCAACCACCCCTGGCCCCGCCCCTGACCCTGGCTAAATATAATATACTTTCCTATACTAGCAGCATAAGGACTCTAAATAGTCAATGTTGATTGAGAGAGTGAAGTTCCACTTTAACCTGCAGGGCTGTACAGAGAACACTCAGTACTGATCCCCGCCAGGTACTGTGGTTCCTCCCACTGATCCTTACCTCACTACAGATCAAGGCACCTGTTGGAGGACTCATTATCTGAAGTTCTGTAAGAGACCAAAGATTTGGCTCACCACCGTCCAGGCAGGTGCAACACAGCACAATATTCTTAATGGCACCACGACACACCTTGCCAATGCACCTCCACTACCATGCATTGGGATGAACATTCGTATTTGTTTCCTATTTCTGGCTTTTTCCAATAATTTTAACCTGATAATCCAGGGAGCAACACTTCCTGTGCTTGGTGAACATGCTCCCTCTTTGTATGGTTCAGGACAACAGAAACAGGACAGGACTACAGAAACTTTTTCCTCTCCTCGATAACATAAATGGGAGCGGTCCTTTATTCCTCAGAAATATACCAAATAATATTTCTTTCTTCCTGCACCATCAAAACTCCTCCCTGGCAGCATATGACCTCCGCTTATATGGGAGGTCTGCCCCCTGCCAATACCAAATGGTAATTGGTCAGAGCTCCTCACATGAGCTGCCTGCCACTCAAACCTCAGGTTCAACCTCTGTTCCAGAACAATCTTCCTGAAAGCAGGGGAGGCGCCTCTGAGCCAGAGCACAGATGGTCACACCCACCACTACACTAGACACACTCCCATTCCCAAATCAAAACACACAGGCCTGACTTACAGCACAGGCCAGTCTAAATTTGCCTACACTGATCTCTCAACCCAGAAAAATCCTATTCTAGCACCTACCTTAAGGTAGAGGGTGCTACACACATATATGCTACACACATATAAATATATATATATATATATATATATATATATATATATATATATATATATATATATATGTAGCGGTGACACTTTAACAAGTATGCGCTATAAGTGGAAATTTAGTTTTTCCCTCAGAACAGTAATGGGGTTCTGAGGGGTAATTGTACAGGTTTACTTTGGCATCAGTTTGGCTGGGCTGTACTAGGGGTCTGCCTGGTCATGGGTGCAGTGAGGTACCCATGACAGGCCTAGAACCAGGTCTGGTTGGACGTCTTAGGTATCAATCTTCCCCGGAGCCAATCAGTGGGTGCATTTGGCCCCGCTGTGTAGTCTGGGGAAGGGTACTTAAGGTGCTGAAGTCACGTGTTTGGGGTTCAGCCGCAGTCCTGCTTCCTGGTTCTGGCCCGGGGTAGCCCCGTAAGGGGTCCCGGGCCTAGGAGCGTTTGCCGTCCCGCAAACATGGTCAGTTTGACTAGGCCCATAGACCCGCATGGTCTGGGGTGGGGATCCGTCTGTTCCCGAGTCTCGGAGCCGGTTAGCCCGAGGCCCAGTAACTGAAGGAGGATTCAAGGCGTCCCGTTGTGCTCACAGTATTGAAGAAACACAGCAATTCGTACAAGTGACCGGGGGAGGACTCTTCAGAGGAGGGCCAATAAGCCGGCATCTCAGTAAGAGCCTGGAAGCTGAGTTGTATGGACACTATAGTGCTTTCACACTGGGGCGGTGAGCTTTTAGTTATATGAAAACCTCTGCAGTTTTTATTTTTGTGATACAAAGGAAAAAGAGACCCCATTTTGAAAAAATAAACAATATTTTTCACTTTCTGCTCTAAAACATATCCCAAAAAATCTTCATAAATTTTGGCCAAAATGTATTCTGCTACACTACAAACTATGGTATACATACTGGAATTATTATGTATTTTTTTCTTACACTATGGTGGTGATCAGCAACTTATAATGGGATTGCGATATCTGACACTGGAGGAAACTGACTGACTCTGACATCACCAGTGACAATAACACAGTGATCAGAAATAATACTATACACTGTCACTGTACTAATGACACTGGCTGGGAAGGGGTTAACATCTAGTGAGATCAAAGGGTTAATTGTGTGAGTAGATTTAAAATTCCGTGCTGAGGACCTAAAAATGGCTGCTGCCTTATATGAGATATAAGAGATATGAATGTATTTGCAAAAAAAAAAACAACTACCGGTATATACATGCAAAAAATCATGCAAACAGATATATGCCATGTCCATATAAATTGCTTAAATTCAAAGTGACTAGTGCTTCAAAATCAGTGCAGCAGTATCCAACCAGGTAAAAGGTGAAAGACACTTGTGTTCCCCTTCAGGGCCTGCACTCACCAGAAGACTGCTCCCCTGCAGGGGCAGAAGGCACTGTTTAATAATATGACAATCCTTTATCTGGTCTGGATGGAAGTGATCATCCGGAATAGGACAAAGAAATATCACATAGCGTAACTCTGTCTAAAAAGATTTATTTTAAGGTAAATCCAAAAACTCACTTACAATTTGTAGGCTCTAAAAGAGCACATAGGAAAGTAGCTGTATCCGAGATGCTCTGCGTTCCACGGATCGGAGCTCCAAAAACAGAAGTAATGCAATGACGCACAAACCCCTCCCTACGCGTTTCACCAGAATTATGCCATCGGGAGCGCTCCAAAGGGTCAACAGTGTGCCTAACAATGTGTAATGTGTGTAAAGTGTGCTGATTTTACTACTACATCTCTCAGCGGGGATGAGAAACTTACAGATCGCTCCCTCTGTACAAAGCTCTGTGTTGTGTCAGGTGAGTACTTACCGAGGCCGAGATGCAGAGAGCCGTTCACCCTTGCCACTGAGCTCAGTTTTCCCCCTGGAGGTGAGACAGGGAGTGAATGGCACAAAGAGGCAAGGCTTCCGAGTTGGTGGGAGGAGCCTTGCGTGAAGGTCTTGGTAGTGATGGGCACCGGTGCAGAAGCTGGCAGATGGTACAGCAGCTGACAGTGGGTCTTGAACCAGGCTGAGGGTCAAACACCAAAGACTGGAAGTCACACAGGCTTAGGTAAGTGTCTGGAGGACACTAGGCAAGTCCAAGGTCACAGGCAGGGGTTCAAGGGCTGGAGACAAGAGGCAAGTCCAGGACACAGGCAGAGGTTCAAGGGCAGGAGACAAGAGGCAAGTCTGGGTCACAGGCAGAGGGTCAAACACAGGAGGTAAGCAGAGTCCATTTAAACAAGCCAAGGTCAAGGTTCAGGAGAAGGCAGCAAGGTCAAAGGCAATCCGGGTCACAGCGGGCAATCAGGCACAAGCAACAAGGTCAAAGCTTTAACAGGGAGCTGAAGACAAGCCAGCAACTTGTCTGAGCACAGGGCCAACTTATATAGGCAGTCTCAAGGGTCACGTTGCGCCACCATGCGCCGGTGCACACAGACGTGGGCTAGTGCACATGTGTGTGCGCCGGAGCGCCAAGCCGCGAATGCGCATGCGCCGGAGTGCCATTCCGCCGCGCATGCACGCGGGCACATGGCGAACATGTCTGGACCGATCATTCTCCTGACATGTTGTTTATTAACACAGAGCTCTGGGCTGTAATTGTACACAGCGATCAGCAGGTCCCAGCCATCAATCATTGACCAGGACTTGCTGACAGGCTACCGTGCCCTAAAGCGACGTACTTACACCGGCCGCTCATCCACAGTACCTTGCGGGTGGGCAGTTGGCCAGTGGTAAACTGGTATCTCCTATATGAACAATGTTTAACTACTCAATACTGGACACTTTCACCCCCTTCCTGCCCTGGCCAATTTTCAGCTTTCACCACTGTCACGCTTTGAATGCCAATTACTCAGGCATGCTACACTGCACCCAAATAGATTTTTTTATCATTTTTTGAGACAGATAGAGCTTCATTTTGGTGGTATTTAATCACCATTGGGTTTTTTATTTATTTGCTCTATAAAAAAAAAAACTACTGAAAAGTTTGGAGAAAAAAAAAGTTGTCTTTGTTTCTGTTAAAATTTTAAAAAAAAATAACTTTCTGCTATAAAACATATCCAATAATAATTAAAAAAATGTATCAAACCTGATGTACTCATTCCATTGAACCCCCCAAAAAAATTTTAGGCCAATATGTATTCTGCTACATATTTTTGGTAAAAAAAATCACAATAAGTGTATATTGATTGGTTTGCGCAAAAGTTATAGCATCTGCAAACTATGGGATAGAGTTATGGAATTTTAATTTTTTTTTCTACTAGTAATGGCGGCGATCAGTGACTTATAGCAGAACTGTGATATTACAGCAGACAAATTGAACCCTGATACTTTTGACACTTTTTTGGGGACCAGTGACATTATTACTGTGATCAGTGCTAAAAATATGCACTGTCACTTTATTAATGACACTGGCAGGGAATGGGCTAACATCAGGGGCGATCAAAGGGCTAACTGTGTGACTAGATGGTGATTCAGTGTAGTGTGGGGGATGCGATTTTACTAGTGGAAGGCATGGATCCATGTCCCTGCTTTACAGGGGTCACAGGATCAATGCCTTCTGTTCTGACAGAACGGCAATCTGTCTTGTTTACATAGACAAACAGCCGTTCTGCTTGTGTACAGAATTATAAGCCGGTGCCGGCAGACAGCAGGTCTGCGGGACCCACTGATCAGCTCCCACTGTGTAGAATCACTGCGGGAGCGAGCAGCCTGCGGCAATCACTCACTCCCGATACCCGGAAGTGCAGGATTAAGTATATACGTGATCCTGTGCAGCACAGCCACCCTGTAGCAGTAAATGTGCTATGGGGCGGTCAGCAAGTAGGTAAACACGTTTTTCATTTTTTACACATACTGGGACCAGGGCAGTACAGTGTCACCATAGTGACACTGAGCTGCACTGGGGATGTGACCAGGATTTTTTTTTTTACTATGATTTCTTATAACAGTGATGATCTGATCACTGTTATAGCAATAATTTATCTACTATTGTGTACTGTTGTGATAGCTGTGATTGGCTACAGCTATCACATGTTACAGGTCCGCTTTGATTGTTCCCTGTACCATGTTATCACTATGACCAATCACAGAGATCACAATAATACACAATGTATGGCTAAGAATGAAAGCCATTGTGTACTATCGACATGTGATAACTGTGATTTGTCACAGCGATCACATAGTACGAGGACTGGCCCAGTACAATGATCTGCCTTTCGCCGTTTCTGGTGGACACAGTGGGTGACAGATCGTGCCGATGCGCGGCCTCTAGAGCCTGCACGAAACACGCTCCTGGAGGGTGTGATATGTCGTCCACCCAGGATTAGGAAGCTTTCGCCTGGCCATCACTTTACAATAGGTCAGGGAGGAGATGTTTAAAAATAATGTTGATTTCTATTTCTCTGTCTACTATCTGAACAGTGTTTATAAACAATATTACTTTGCATCTCTCTATCCCAGGCCAGAACAATGGTTATGAACAATATTACTTTGTATCTATCTATCTCCCCTCTGAACTATGTTCAGAAACAATGATATTTTGTATCTCTTATGTACCATCTGAGCAATGTCTATTACCACTTGTCGACATGCTCACAGTAAATATACTGTGAGAGGGCAGCAGGTGCAGGCACACACACTCCTGGGTTTGGGGAACGCATGTGCCTGCCCCCTACTGACTGGTATTGTAAATGGACACAGCACGTGTCTGTCAGCAGGTTTCAGCCAATGAAACCTGGTAAGTGGCTGTATCCAATTACAGCACAGAGTTCCGTGCTTACAAACACACAGAACTCTTGGTACACAGAACAGCGAACTAGCTGTTTCTTCTCCTTGAAAAGCAGGGAGCAAAAACACGCAAATCTGTGAATAAAAGCACCACATATTACATTTGTAACCCCTTGATTACTCCGGGCGAGTCGGATGGGAAGGCAGCGATCGGTGGCCTTACCCAGGGCTGGATTAAGAACATAATATGCCTGATGCTGAGGGTTTTGTTGGGGCTATTTATAAAAAAAATGCAAACTATTTTTGAGAGAGAGAGAGAGAGAGAGAGAGAGAGAGAGAGAGAGGGAGTGGGAGAGGGAGAGGGAGAGGGAGAGGGAGGAGAGAGGGAGAGAGGAGAGGAGAGAGAGGGAGAGGGAGAGGGAGAGGGAGAGGGAGAGGAGAGGGGAGAGGGAGGGGAGAGAGGGAGGGAGGGGAGAGGGAGAGAGGGGAGAGGGAGAGGGAGAGAGTGGAGAGAGGGAGGGAGAGGGAGGAGAGGGAGAGGGAGGGAGAGGGAGAGGGAGGGAGAGGGAGAGGGAGAGAGGGAGAGGGAGAGGGAGAGGGAGGGAGAGGGAGAGGGAGGAGAGGGAGAGGGAGAGGGAGAGGGAGAGGGAGAGGAGAGGGAGAGGGATGGAGAGGGAGAGGGAGAGAGGAGAGGGAGAGGGAGAGGGAGGGAGGGAGAGAGAGGGAGAGGGAGAGAGAGAGGAGAGAGGGAGAGAGAGAGAGGGAGGTCGAGAGGGAGAGGGAGAGGGATGGAGAGGGAGAGGGAGAGGGAGAGAGGGAGAGGGAGAGAGAGAGGGAGAGGGAGAGGGAGGGAGAAGAGAGAGAGAGAGAGAGGAGAAGAGAGAGAGAGAGAGAGAGGGAGGAGAGGGAGAGAAAAGAGAGAGGGAGGAAGAGAGAGAGAAAGGGAGAGGGAGAAGGGAGAGAGAGGGAGAGGGAGAGGGAGAGGGAGAGACGGAGGGAGAGGGAGAGAGGAGAGGAGATGAGAGGGAGAGGAAAGAGAGAGAGGGAGAGGGAGGGAGAGGGAGACGGGAGGGAGAGGGAGAGGGAGATGAGAGGAAGGAGAGGGAGAGGGAAGAGAAGAGAGGGAGAGAAAGGAGGGAGAGGGAGAGGGAGGGAGAGGGAGAGGGAGGGAGAGCGAGAGAAGAGGGAGAGAGAGGGAGAGAGAGAGGAGAGGGAGGAGGGAGAGAGGGGAGAGGAGAGGGAAGAGGAGAGGGAGAGAGGAAGGAGAGAGAAAGAGAAGAGAGAGAGTAGAGGGAGAGAGAGGAGAGAGCGGAGAGGGAGAGGAGAGGAGGAGCGAGAGGAGAGGGAGAGAGGGAGGGAGAGGGAGATGAGAGGGAGAGGGAGAGGGAGAGGGAGAGAGGGAGAGGGAGGGAGAGAGAGAAGGAGAGGCAGAGAGGGAGAGGGAGGGAGAGAGAAGGGAGAGAGAGAGAAGGAGAAGAGAGAGAGAGAGGCGAGAAGGGAGAGGGAGAGAAGAGAGGGAGAGAGAGAGAGGGAGAAGTGGGGAGAGAGAGGGAAGAGAAGGAGAGAGAACAGGAGGGAGAGGGAGAGGGAGGAGGAGGAGAGGGAGAGAACGAGAGGAGGGAGAGAGCGAGCGAGGAGAGGAGAGAGGAGATAGAAGAGAGAAGCGAGAGAAGGGGAGGAGAGAACGAGAGAGTAGAAGGAGAGCAAAGAAAGAGGAGGAGGGAGGATAAGAGAAGAGAGAAGTTTAGGGAGGGAGAGAGAGAAAGAGAGTAGAGAGAAGAAGAAGAGAGAGAGAGAGGAGAGAAGAAGAGAGAGAGGAGGAGAAAAGAAGAGGAGGAGAGAGTGAGAGAGAGAGAGAGGGAGAAGAAGGATGGTAATGAAGAAAAGGAAAGCAGAAGGAGAGAGAGGAAGGAGAGGAGAGGAAGAGAGAGGAAAAGGAGAGAAGGAGAGCAAAGAGGAGAATAGAGAGGGAGAAAGAAGAGAGAAGAGAGAGAGGAAGATAGAGAGGAGGGAGGAGTGAGAGAGAGAGAGAGAAGCAGGGAGTCCCCAGACCCCAGAGAGAGAAGAGAGCAAGAGAGAGAAGGGACGAGAGAGAGAGAGAAAGTAGGGAGAGAGAGTAGAGTGAGAGATGAGAAGAGTAAAGAGAGAGAGTAGTACGAGAAGAGAGGGAGAAGAGTATGAGGGTAAGAAAAGAAGAAGAGAGCAAGTAAGCAAGAGTGAAGAGAGAGGAAGGAGTAGGAGGTGAGGCAGAGAGAGAAGAGAGAGAGGAGAGAGAATGAGACAGAAAGACGGAGGAAGAGAGAAGGGGGAGAAGAGAGAAAGAGAAAGAGAGAAGTTAGATGAGAGGAGAAGAGAGAGGAAAAGATGCGGAAAGATAGGGAGAGAGAGGAAAGAGGAAGAGAGAGAGAGAGGAGAGCATAGAGAGGAAGAGGAGAGCGGAGAAGAGAGAAAAAGAGAGGAAGAGAGAGACAGAGAAGGATGAAAGGAAGAGAGAGAGAGAAGAAGAGAGAGAAGAGGAAAAAAGAGGAGACCCCGGAGAGAGGACAGAGGAGAGAACAGAAGGAGAGAAAGGGAAAAAGAGAGAGGAGAGAAAAGAGGGAGAGAAAGAGAGAGGAGAAGAGAGAGAGGAGAGAGAAGAGAGAGGCGAGAAGGAGAGAGAGAGAGAGAGAGAGAGAGAGAGAGAGAAAAAAAGAGAATGAGGTGAGAGAGGAATGAGAGAGAGGGAGAAGACGAGGAGAGAAAGAGAAAGAGAGAAGAGAGAGAGAAGAGAGAAGAGACGAAGAGGGAGAGATGGAAGAAGGAGGAGAGAAGAGAAGTCAAGGAGAAGAGAAAGAGGAAGAGAAGTAGAGAAGAGAGGAGAAAGTAAGAGAAAAAGAGAGAGAGAGAAGAGAGAGAAGAAGAGAGGAGAAGAGAAGAGAGAGAGAGAAGAGAAGAAGATGAGAAGGAGAGAGGAGAGGAGAGGATAAGGAGAGAAGAGCGAAGGGAGAGGGGGAAGGAAAGAGAGAAGAGGAAGAGAAGAAGAGGAAAGGGGGCGAGAGAGATGAGGGAGATGGGAAGCGAGGGAGAGGAGAGGGAGAGGGAGAGGAAGGAGGAGAAGACAGAGAGAGGAGAGAAGAGAGAGAGAGAGAGAGAGAGTGAGAGGGAGAGACGAGAGGGAGAGGGAGAGGGAGAGGAGAGAAGAGCGAGAAGAGATAATGAGAGGGAGAGAGAGAAGAGAAGTGGGAGAGGAGAGAGAGAGCGATAGATGGGAGAGGAGAGGGAGACGAGTAGAAGAGAGTAAGAGAGGGGAGAGAAGAGAGAGTAGAGAAAGAGTAAAAGAAGAAAGAGAAAGAGAGGAGAGAGGGAGAGAGAGAGAGAGGAGCAGAGAGAAAGAGAGAGTAGAAGAGAGAGAGAAGAGAAGACGAAGGGAGAGAGAGAGAGGAGAGAGAGCGATGAAGGAAGAGAAAGAGAAAGAAGAGGGAGGGGGAGAGAGAAGAGAGAGAGAAGAAGGAAGAGAGAGAAGAGAGAGAGAAGTGGTAGGGAGAGATGGAGAGAGAGAGAGAAGAGTAAGAGAGAGGGGAGGCGAGCGATAGAAGAAAGAAGAGAAAGAGAGGAGAGAGGAAGAGAGAGAGAGAGAGAGGAGAGGAAGAGAGAGGAAAGGGAGAGAGCGGAAGAAAGAGAGAGAAGGAAAGAAGAAGAGAGATAGAGAGAGAGGGAGAGAGAGAGAGGAGAAAGAGAGGTCGAGAGAGAGGAAGAGCAGAAGAGAAGCAGAGAGAGGAGAGAGAGAAAGAAGAGAAGGGTTGAAGGAGAAACTGAGTAGAATGAAAGAGAGAGTAATGTGAGAGAGAAAAGTAGAGAAGAAAGAGAGAGAAGAAGAAGAGGAAAGAGAGAGAAGAGAAGAAGAATAGAGAAGGAAAGATCGAGAAGAGAAGAGAAGAAGAGAGGCGAAGAGAGAGAGGGAAGGAAGAGAGAGAGAGAAGAATGAGGAGAGAGAGAGCGAAAGAAAGAGAGGCAGAGAACGAGAGAGAGTGAGTAGAGAGGAGAGAGAAGAAAGAGAGAAGAGAGCGAGAGAGAGAAGAGAAGAGAGGAGAGAAGGGAAAGATGAAGGAGAGAAGACGAAGAGAGAAGAGAAGAGAGAAGAGGGTGAGAGGGAGAGAGACAAAGGAAGAGAGGGGGAGAGGGGAGGAGAGAGAGAAGGAGAGGAAAAAGGGAGAGGGGAGAGGGAGAGAGAGGAAGAGAGAGAGAAAGAGAGGAAGAAGCGAGGAGTGAGAGAGAGCAGAGAGAGAGGAGATGAGCAGAGAGAGTAGGGAGAAGAAGGAAGAGAGAGAGAGGAGAAGGAGAGAGAGGAGAGAGGTGAGAGATAGAGAAGAGACGAGAAAGTAGAGAGAGAGTGAGGAAAGAAGAGGAGAGAAAGAAGAGAAGGGAAAGAGAGGAGAAGAGAGAGAAGAAGAGAAGAATGGAGAAGGAGAGAGAGAAGGAGAGAGAGGGGAGGAGAGATAAATGAGGAAGAAGAAGAAGAGGAAGAGTGAGAGAGAGAAGAGGAGAGAGAAGAAGAGAGAGAAGGAGAAAAAGGAGGAGAAGAGAGAGAGGAAGACGGAAAGAGAGAGGGAAGGAGAGAGAGGAAGAGAGAGGAGAGAATGAGAGAGGAAGAGAAGCGAGATAGAGGAGAGAAGAGGGAGAGTAAGAGAAGGCGAGAGAGAAAGAAGAGAGGAAAGAGGAGAGGGGAGAGTGGAAGAGAGGGGTGGGGGGTGGGGGAGGAAGGAGAGGAGAGAGAAGAGAGAAGAAGAGGGGGGGGGGGGGGGGGGGTAGAGAGAAGAGAGAATAGTGAGAAGAGGAGAAGAGAGAGAAGGAAGGAGAGAGAAGAGACGAGGAAGAAGTGAGAGGAGAGAGGAGAGAAGAAAGAAGAAGAAGAGAGGAGAGAAGAGAGAGAGAGAGAAGATGAGAGGGAGAGAGAGGAGAAGAAAGAAGAGAGAGAGAAGAGAAAGAGAAGAGAAGAGAGAAGAGCGAGAGAGAGAGGGAGAGAGAGGAGAAGAGAGAGAGGAAAGAAGAAAGAGAGAGAAGAGAGGGAGAGAGACTGGAGAGAGAGAGAGGAGGGAGAGAGAGAGAGAGAGAGAAGAAAAGAGAGAGAGGGAGAGAAGAGAGGAGAGAGAAGAGAGAGAGAGAGGAGTGAAGAGAGAGAAGAGAGAGGAGGAGAGAGAAGAGAAAGAGAGAGAAAGAGAGAGAAGGAGAGAGATAGAGAAGGAGAGAAGAGAGAGAGAGAAGAGAGGGAGAGAGATAGAGAGAGAAGAGGAAGAGAAAGCGATGAGGAAGAGATGAGAGGGAAGAGCGAAAGAGAGAGAGAGAAGAAGCAGAAGAACAGTAGCGAGGAAGAGAGTGAAAGAGAAGAAGAGAGAGAGAAAGAGAGAAGAGGAGAAGAGAGAGTGAGAAGAAGAGGAGTTAAGAGAAGGAAGAGAAAGAGATGGAGAGAGAGAGAGGAGAAGAGAGAGAGGGGTGAGGCGGAGAGGGAGAGAGGTAAAGAGGAGGGAGAGACAGAGAGGAGAGAGGCGAGAGAGAGAGGAAAGAAGAGTCAAGCGAGGAGGAGAAGCGAGAAAAGAGAGAGAGAGGAGAGCAGCGGATAGAGAGAAGCGAGAGGGGGTAGATGGAAGAGGAAGAGAATCCGCAGTAGAGAGAAGGAGAAGAGAGAGAAGAGATAAGCGAGAAGAGAGAGAAAAGGAAGAGAGAGAGAAAAAGAGAAGAGAAAGAAAGAAGAGGAAAGAGAAGAGAGAGGAGAGAAGAAAGAGGAGAAGTGAGAGAGATAGAGGAGAGAAGAGAGAGAGGGAGAAGAAAAGAGGGAGAAGGAGGAATGAAGAGAGAGCGAGAGGGAGAAATAAAGAGAAGAGCGTAGGCGAGAGAAGGAGAGGAGAGAGGGAGAGAGTAGGAGAGGGAGGAGAATGGGTGAGGGAGAGAGAGAGAGAGAGAGAGAGAGAGAGAGAGAGAGAGAGAGAGAGAGTGGGTGAGGAGAGAGAGAGAGAGAGATTGGGTATGGGTGAGGGGGGAGAGAGAGAGAGAATGGGTGAGGGGGAGAGAGAGAGAGAATGGGTGAGGGGGAGAGAGAGG
This sequence comes from Lithobates sylvaticus, assembly GCA_028564925.1. Classification (NCBI taxonomy): domain Eukaryota; kingdom Metazoa; phylum Chordata; class Amphibia; order Anura; family Ranidae; genus Lithobates; species Lithobates sylvaticus. The sequence continues at coordinate 16,220,442 of CM053027.1, read as the reverse complement.
GGGAGAGAGAAAGAAAGGGTATGGGTGAGGGGTAAGGGAGGGAGGATGAGAGAGAGAGAGGAGAGAGAGAGAGAGAGGATGCTCAGTAGCATGTGTGGGAGTGATAGCAACGCAGCCTGGCCAAGGCAAGTGACGGAAGGCACAGAACCCGGAAGGAAGAACGGGTGAAGATGGAAGCGCACAGGACCCACCGGATTGATCACAGCACAGCACTGGAGGGCTCAGTCTGACAGGTAAATGTACCCTAATGTGCTAATATGCTGTGCATACTTGTACATCATGGCATAACCTACCTCAGGGCCTCTAAAATGTAGTAATGTTATCAAAGATTACTACCGCTTTAATATCACAGAATCCCAGGAGCCTCTCATGGGGCCCCCTACTGACTCAGTGCCCACTGGCCAGTGCCCAAATGCATGGTTGTCAACATTTCAAAAATATTTTCATGGACACTTTTTTACCAGTGGTATATTTAGAGTAGCTGACATCCCCTATGTCCCTCTATACATCACAGTAGTAATCACAAAATTAAATGAGTACTAATAATGGGTAGAACAAATATGAGGACTGAGAAGATTTCCTTTAGTTGAACTAACAAAAGTGTGCCCATTCTAGAGCTGGTAACACTGAGGATATTCAATATCATTTAAAAGAACTGTTTTTGTGGGTAAGAGGCATAGGGAAGGAGTATGGATGGTATAAAAGTGTGAAGTATGTGCAGGTGAGAGAGAGGAATGTGGAGAGTATAACAGTGGGCACTATGTACAGGAGAGGAGTGTGGAGGGTATGGCAGTGGGCAGTATGCACAGCAGAGAAGTGTGGAGGGTTGACAGTGGGCAATGTGTACATGAGAGGAGTATGGAGGGTATGCTAGTGGGCAGTATGTACAGGAGAGGAGGGTGGAGGGTATGATGGGGCAAGATGTACAGGATAGGAGCGTGGATGGTATTATAGGAGCAGCATGTACAGGAGAGAAGTGTGGAAGGTTTTATGGGGCAGTATGTACAGGAGAGGAGTGTGGAGAGAAAGACAGTTGGCAGTATATACAGGAGAGGAGTGTGGAGGGTATGACAGTTGGCAGCAAGTACAGGAGAGGAGTGTAGAGGGCAGGCCCGGACTGGCCATAGGGCAGACCGGGCATTTGCCCGGTGGGCCGGGGCCGCCCGCTCCGTGGCCTGTTGATGATCAGGCCGCCACCGCACAGCGAGAGCTAAGCGGCGCCCGCGGCCTGGACAGGGCCAACACAGGCTGCGGCCGCCGCTCACCAACCGCCATGCGGCCGTGCCTGTGTCATCTCCAGGCTCCGGCGCAACTACACTGACAACGCTGACAGTTCTACTGCTCCTCCTCTTCCCGCCCCTCTACTCTGTCTGCCTTGCCCACACATCCCCGGGGGCAGGGAGATGTGAAGGAAGGAAGATTTGAAAGCTGATGGCAGCCTGTTCCTGAGCCTCATACTGGGGTGAGTAAGCTCACCCTCTCTCCTGCCTAAAACAAATTTAAGTGGTGTTCTGTGGACTCCGATTCAAGAGGGGGGCTTGGGTGAGCAGAGACCCCCTTAAATCAGCGTTCCCCTTTACATTAGAGTCCACAGAGCTCCCCCTTACAGTAAGTGGGGGCTCTGTGCGGACTCTGATGTAAGGGGGCTCAGTGCGGACTCTGATGTAAGGGGGCTCAGTGCGGACTCTGATGTAAGGGGGCTCAGTGCGGACTCTGATGTAAGGGGGCTCAGTGCGGACTCTCATGTAAGGGAGCTCTGTGCGGACTCTCATGTAAGGGAGCTCAGTGCGGACTCTCATGTAAGGGAGCTCAGTGCGGACTCTGATGTAAGGGAGCTCAGTGCGGACTCTGATGTAAGGGGGCTCAGTGCGGACTCTGATGTAAGGGGCTCTGTGCGGACTCTGATGTAAGGGAGCTCTGTGCGGACTCTGATGTAAGGGGGCTCTGTGCGGACTCTGATGTAAGGGGGCTCTGTGCGGACTCTGATGTAAGGGGGCTCTGTGCGGACTCTGATGTAAGGGGCTCTGTGCGGACTCTGATGTAAGGGGGCTCTGTGAGGACTCTGATGTAAGGGGGCTCAGTGCGGACTCTGATGTAAGGGGGCTCTGTGCGGACTCTGATGTAAGGGGGCTCAGTGCGGACTCTGATGTAAGGGGGCTCAGTGCGGACTCTGATGTAAGGGGGCTCAGTGCGGACTCTGATGTAAGGGGGCTCAGTGCGGACTCTGATGTAAGGGGGCTCAGTGCGGACTCTGATGTAAGGGGCTCAGTGCGGACTCTGATGTAAGGGGGCTCAGTGCGGACTCTGATGTAAGGGGGCTCAGTGCGGACTCTGATGTAAGGGGGCTCAGTGCGGACTCTGATGTAAGGGGGCTCAGTGCGGACTCTGATGTAAGGGGGCTCAGTGCGGACTCTGATGTAAGGGGGCTCTGTGCGGACTCTGATGTAAGGGGGCTCAGTGCGGACTCTGATGTAAGGGGGCTCAGTGCGGACTCTGATGTAAGGGGGCTCTGTGCGGACTCTGATGTAAGGGGGCTCTGTGCGGACTCTGATGTAAGGGGGCTCTGTGCGGACTCTGATGTAAGGGGGCTCTGTGCGGACTCTGATGTAAGGGGGCTCTGTGCGGACTCTGATGTAAGGGGCTCTGTGCGGACTCTGATGTAAGGGGGCTGTGTGCGGACTCTGATGTAAGGGGGCTCAGTGCGGACTCTGATGAAAGGGAGGTCTGTGAGGACTCTGATGTAAGGGGGCTCAGTGCAGACTTTGTAAGGGGGCTCAGTGCGGACTCTGATGTAAGGGGGCTCAGTGCGGACTCTGATGTAAGGGGGCTCAGGGCGGACTCTGATGTAAGGGGGCTCAGTGCGGACTCTGATGTAAGGGGGCTCAGTGCAGACTCTGATGTAAGGGGGCTCAGTGCGGACTCTGATGTAAGGGGGCTCAGTGCGGACTCTGATGTAAGGGGGCTCAGTGCGGACTCTGATGTAAGGGGGCTCAGTGCGGACTCTGATGTAAGGGGGCTCAGTGCGGACTCTGATGTAAGGGGGCTCAGTGCGGACTCTGATGTAAGGGGGCTTTGTGCGGACTCTGATGTAAGGGGGGCCTGTGGGGACTCTGATGTAAGGGGGCTCTGTGCGGACTCTGATGTAAGGGGGCTCTGTGCGGACTCTGATGTAAGGGGGGGCTCTGTGCGGACTCTGATGTAAGGGGGGGCCTGTGCGGACTCTGATGTAAGGGGGCTCACTGCAGACTTTGATGTAAGGGGGCTCAGTGCGGACTCTGATGTAAGGAAGCAGGGGCGGAGGAGCTGGAGATCTGCACAGCGAGTAGAGAGTAAAAGGGGGGGGGGCATGATTGCAGGGACACTGTAATATAAAGGGGACCACACTGTAAAGGGCAATCATTACAGTGCAGTCCCCTTTATATTTATATCAGTGCTCCTGCAAATTACAGCGTGGAGGTCCGACATCAAACCCCCCCCCCCCCCCCCCCCCCTGGTCCATGGAAGAAAAAAAAAATTGTCCCAGTCCGGGCCTGGTGGAGGGTATGATGGGGCAGAATGTACAGGAGAGGTGTGTGGAGGGTTTCACAGTGGGCGGTATGTACCAGAGAGGAGTGTGGACAGTATGACAGCCGGCACTATGTACAGTAGAGGAGTTTATGAAAGTGTGAAGGGTATGACAGTGGGCAGTATGTACAGGAAAGGAGTGTGGACGTATGATACTGATCAGTATGTACAGGAGACAAATGTGGAGGGTAAGACAGTGAGCAGTATGTACAGGAGAGAAGTGTGGAGGGTATGACAGTGGGGAGTATCTACAGAAGAAGAGTGTGGAGGATATGACAGTGGGCAGTATCTACAGAAGAAGAGTGTGGAGGGTATAACAGTGGGTAGTATCTACAGAAGAAGAGTGTGGAGGATATGACAGTGGGCAGTATTTACAGGAGACGAATGTGGAGGGTATGACAGGGAGCAGTATGTACAGGAGAGGAATGTGGAGGGTATGACAGCGATAAGTGTGTATAGGAGAAGAGTGTGGGGGGGTATGACAGTGGGCAGTATGCACAGCAGAGAAGTGTGGAGGGTTGACAGTGGGCAATGTGTATATGAGAGGAGTATGGAGGGTATGCTAGTGGGCTGTATGTACAGGAGAGGAGGGTGGAGGGTATGATGGGGCAAGATGTACAGGATAGGAGCGTGGAGGGTATGATAGGGGCAGCATGTACAGGAGAGGAGTGTGGAAGGTTTTATGGGGGCAGTATGTACAGGAGAGGAGTGTGGACAGTATAACAGCCGGCACTATGTACAGTAGAGGAGTTTATGAAAGTGTGAAGGGTATGACAGTGGGCAGTATGTACAGGAGAGCAGTGTGGACGGTATGATACTAATCAGTATGTACAGGAGACAAATGTGGAGGGTAAGTGTCAGGTCACCTGAGACCAGGTGACAGGTGCACTCAGTAGGAATCGGAAGTGCACCGCTAGGTAGTGGACCTTAGGACTGACTGCTGTGGATTGTACCCAGGGAGATTCAGGACACAGGTCTACTGGATCACTAACACAGATCCCAGTGGGAGCTAGAGCATAGATTCCCCAGGGCGCGGAGTCTAAGAGCCAGCAGATGTTCGCCAGAGCCTCTAGTGGTGAGGATGGACTTCGCTGCAGTCTGGCTCCAGGTCGCGACCCCCAGAGTCTCACAGCTCACGCTCACAGTAGACTACAGGAGAAGGAAGCAGCAGGCTGGAATGACAAGGATAGTAAGGGGATAAGGCAGAGGTCAGGGTAACTAGCAGACAGGAACAACAGAGCACACGCCAAAGGTTCAGGGTCACAAGCAGACAGGAATCGTTGAGAACACGCCAAGGTCGGTAACGGAGACAAACATAGAGCACGCGGCAAGCAGGAACCAGGAAGCCGAACACACCATGGATACACAATAGTTGATCAGCACCACTGGCTTGCAGTGCACAGATTAATATAGGTTTCCCTGATAGGGCCTGGGGTGGAGCCATGCTTAGAGGAGAGGTTATAAAAACCACCAGGTGAGAGTGGCTGGCCTCTTAGTCTGAACACATGAGGAGAGGTAAGCAAACAGGGGAAGATTACTGCATAACCATGACAGTAAGACAGTGAGCAGTATGTACAGGAGAGGAGTGTGGAGGTATGACAGTGGGCAGTATCTACAGGAGAAGAGTGTGGAGGATATGACAGTGAGCAGTATGTACAGGAGAGGAATGTGGAGGGTATGACAGCGATCAGTGTGTACAGGAGAAGAGTGTGGAGGGTATGACAGTGGGTAGTATGTACAGGAGAGGTGAGTGGGGAGGTATGACAGTGGGCAGTATGTACAGGAGAGGAGTGTGGATGGTATGATACTGAGCAGTATGTACAGGGGACGAATGTGGAGGGTAAGGCAGTATGTACAGGAGACAAGTGTGGAGGGCAAGAAAGTAGGCACTATGTACAGGAGAAAATTGGAGGGTATGACAGTGGGCAGTATGTACAGGAGAGGTGTTTGGGTGGTATCACAGTGGGCGGTATGTACAGGAGAGGAATGTGGACGGTATGATAGTGGGCAGTATTCACAGGAGAGGAGTGTGGAGGGTATGACAGCTGGCACTATGTACAGTAGAAGAGTTTATGAAAGTGGGTAGTATGTACAGGAGAGGAGTGTGAAGGGTATGACAGTGGGCAGTATGTACAGGAGAGGAGTGTGGATGGTATGATACTGAGCAGTATGTACAGGAGACGAATGTGTAGGGTAAGACAGTGAGTAGTATGTACAGGAGAGGAATGTGGAGGATAGGACAGCGGGCGCTATATACAGGAAAGAAGTGTATGACAGTGAGCAGTATGTACAGGAGACAAGTGTGGAGGGTTGACAGTGGGCACTGTGTACAGGAGAGGAGTATGGAGGGTATGCTAGTGGGCAGTATGTACAGGAGAGCAGGGTGGAGGGTATGATGGGGCAAGATGTACAGGATAGGAGTGTGGAGGGTATGATAGGGGCAGCATGTACAAGAGAGGAGTGTGGAAGGTTTTATGGAGGCAGTATGTACAGGAGAGGAGTGTGGAGAGAAAGACAGTTGGCAGCATGTACAGGAGAGGAGTGTGGAGGGTATGATGGGGCAGTATGTGCAGGAGAGGAGTGTGGAGGGTATGACAGTGGACAGTATGTACAGGAGAGGAGTGTGGACGGTATGATACTGATCAGTATGTACAGGAGACAAATGTGGAGGGTAAGACAGTAAGCAGTATGTACAGGAGGAGAGGAGTGTGGAGGGCATCACAGTGGGCAGTATGCACAGGAGAGGAGTGTGGCGGTATGATAGTGGGCAGTATTCACAGGAGAGGAGTGTGGAGGGTATGACAGTGGGCAGTATGTACAGGAGAGGAGTGTGGATGGTATGATACTGAGTAGTATGTACAGGAGACGAATGTGGCGGGTAAGACAGTGAGCAGTATGTACAGGAAACAAGTGTGGAGGGCAAGAAAGTAGGCACCATGTACAGGAGAGGAGTGTGGATGGTATGATAGTGGGCAGTATTCACAGTAGAGGAGTGTGAAGGGTATGACAGCCGGCACTATGTACAGTAGAAGAGTTTATGAAAGTGGGTAGTATGTAAAGGAGAGGCGTGTGAAGAGTATGACAGTGGGCAGTATGTACAGGAGAGGAGTGTGGATGGTATGATACTGAGCAGTATGTACAGGAGAGGAATGTGGAGGATATGACAGCGGGCGCTATGTACAGGAGAAAAGTGTATGACAGTGAGCAGTATGTACAAGAGACAAGTGTGGAGGGTAAGACAGTGGGCAGTATGTACAGAAAATGAGTGTGGAGGGTATGACAGTTGGCAGTATGTACAGGAGAGGAGTGTGGAGGGTATGACAGTGAGCAGTATGTACAGGAGAGGAATGTGGAAGGTATGACAGTGGGCAGTATGCACAGGAGAGGAATGTGGAGGGTATGACAGCGGGCACTATGTAAATGAGAGAAGTGTATGACAGTGGGCAGTGTGTACAGGAGAGGATTGTGTTGGTATGACAGTAGGCACTATGTATATGAGAGAAATGTGGAGGGTATGACAGTGGGTACTATGAGTAGGAGAGAAATGTGGAGGGTATGACATTGGGCACTATGTATAGGAGAGAAGTGTGGAGGGTATGACAGTGGGCACTGTGTACAGGAGAGGAGTCTGGAGGGTATGCTAGTGGGCAGTATGTACAGGAGAGGAGGGTGGAGGGTATGATGGGGCAAGATGTACAGGATAGGAGTGTGGAGGGTATGATAGGGGCAGCATGTACAAGAGAGGAGTGTGCAAGGTTTTATGGGGGCAGTATGTACAGGAGAGGAGTGTGGAGAGAGACAGTTGGCAGCATGTACAGGAGAGGAGTGTGGAGGGTATGATGGGGCAGTATGTGCAGGAGAGGAGTGTGGAGGGTATGACAGTGGGCAGTATGTACAGGATAGGAGTGTGGACGGTATGATACTGATCAGTATGTACAGGAGACAAATGTGGAGGGTAAGACAGTAAGCAGTATGTACAGGAGAGGAGTGTGGAGGGTATCACAGTGGGCAGTATGTACAGGAGAGGAGTGTGGATGGTAGGATAGTGGGCAGTATTCACAGGAGAGGAGTGTGGAGGGTATGACAGTGGGCAGTATGTACAGGAGAGGAGTGTGGATGGTATGATACTGAGTAGTATGTACAGGAGACGAATGTGGAGGGTAAGACAGTGAGCAGTATGTACAGGAAACAAGTGTGGAGGGCAAGAAAGTAGGCACCGTGTACAGGAGAGGAGTGTGGATGGTATGATAGTGGGCAGTATTCACAGGAGAGGAGTGTGAAGGGTATGACAGCCGGCACTATGTACAGCAGAAGAGTTTATGAAAGTGGGTAGTATGTAAAGGAGAGGCGTGTGAAGAGTATGACAGTGGGCAGTATGTACAGGAGAGGAGTGTGGATGGTATGATACTGAGCAGTATGTACAGGAGAGGAATGTGGAGGATATGACAGCAGGCGCTATGTACAGGAGAAAATTGTATGACAGTGAGCAGTATGTACAAGAGACAAGTGTGGAGGGTAAGACAGTGGGCAGTATGTACAGAAAATGAGTGTGGAGGGTATGACAGTTGGCAGTATGTACAGGAGAGGAGTGTGGAGGGTATGACAGTGAGCAGTATGTACAGGAGAGGAATGCGGAAGGTATGATAGTGGGCAGTATGCACAGGAGAGGAATGTGGAGGGTATGACAGTGGGCACTATGTAAATGAGAGAAGTGTATGACAGTGGGCAGTGTGTACAGGAGAGGATTGTGGGGGTATGACAGTAGGCACTATGTATATGAGAAAAATGTGGAGGGTTTGACAGTGGGTACTATGAGTAGGAGAGAAATGTGGAGGGTATGACATTGGGCACTATGTATAGGAGAGAAGTGTGGAGGGTATGACAGTGGGCACTATGTAAAGGAGAGAAGTGTGCAGGGTATGACAGTGAGCAGTATGTACAGGAGAGGAATATGGAGGGTTTGACAGTGGGCACTATGTACAGGTGAGGAGGATGAAGGAATCTGGGAAGGAAAATGTAAAGGTTTGTGGAAGGATGTTTAGGGACTGCGTAGTGGCTAAGCGGGCCATACATGGATTGAAATTAAGCCAATTAAGCAGAAACCAGCCATAGTCGATCTATGTATGGGCTAGCTGGTTGTACACAAGTCAATCTATTAATCAACCTAAGTGCAACCAGCCTGTCAGGTTTTTCTCAAAACAATCAGTACTGCCATCTATAGTTAGCAACACTGATCAATATATTGTGTGGGTAGGGAAGGCTCCCCACTGGCAGAACAAAATAACACTGCAGGAGTGATTGCCCTATCCACAGGTCAGCAGATGAGAGGGTGTGTGGGGACAGGCTGGGGAGAGAGGTCTGTCAGCAGAGGGTGTGAGGTGGTCATGGAGGGATATGAATCAGCGGCTGGGGGGGGGGGGTAATTGGGAGTGATATCTTTTGGAGTAGGGTCTGTTATCTGCAGGTTGGGAAATGGTCACCTGTGATATATGTTGAAGGGAGGCGGCTAACATGGGAAGTGGCTGGGGAGTGACTCATGTTTCAAGTTTTTTTTCACATTTGTGGTAATGCGTACTGCCCTCTGAAAAGTGGTCTCTGGTGGATTGTTTGGAGTGGTATAGCAGCATCTGACAGGCGTTCATGAAATGCTACTGCCACCTTCTTGTTTATTTTTTACATTGCTGAATGGTAGTTTTACATTGTTGGACAATGCTGCTACTGTGAGTGAGTTTGGCTTGCAGTTGCAGAGTGGCCCCATTGAAATTAATAGGTGAGTTTGACAGGCAATGCTGCCCATCAAACGATGACAAGGTGGTGCTGGATCTGGGGGTAGGACTGATCAAAGCATTTGTTGCTGCGCTTCCACCTGCTGCTCCTTGCTCCAGCTTTCAGAGGGAAGAGCCGGAGCCATTGCTTCTCCTCCCTGCTAAACAGGAAGTGAGTGCTGAGACCTGATTGGCTGTGAGTCCTAAGACACCCTGGGCAATTGGATCTCAGGTGCTGCTTTGTGACCAGCCTGCATAAGGAGCAGGAGGATATTAGCGCATATTAATTTGCTAATGTCACACAACTGGGTGGGATCGGAGCGCAGTGCTCTGCGCCCCGAGCCCACTTTTTTTTAAGCCAATTAGAGCCTTCTTGTGAAAAATTATAAACTCTAAGGCTAAGTTCACGCTATTGCGAATTGGATGCGGGTTCCCCACATCCAATTTGCAACAGCAGTAGATTTTGACCGGCTCTCTATGGAGCCAGTTCACATATCTCTGCAGCAGGTCTGGTGCGTCTTTAGGTCCATTTCAGGTCCGAATTCAGCCCAAAATAAAGACTGAAATTGGACCTGAAGCAGTGAACCAGCATGTACCGGACCCATGTTGTGAGCCGCATGCAGCTTATATGTGAAACCAGCCTAATTCTTGACATTTAATAAGTGGGTCAAATCAAGCTTTATGAGCAAATATAGGTGTCTTTGAATCTTCCTCCCAGTTTGTGCTTCTCAACTGTTCTACCCTCACTGCCTAAAAAGTGCACTGCACAAAAGTGTGTCCAAAACCAAGAACTATATAGAGCCACAAACCAATTTTTAAATATCAATTTATATATATTTGTAATCACATAAAACCGTGACCATAAGTGCAAAATTCCACATTTCAATATTCCCGCATGTGCTGTGTCTAACACGCTCTTCCATCCCAGGGCCAAATTTTGCATGCTTTAAAATACTTGTCCTCCTTCTTTAAAATTGGGCAATCTCAATAAAGTAGCTTGCAATATCCCAGCATGTAGAATATATAGAAAAATTGTGCCCTCGCTGATATAATTCTTTTAATTCATGTCAACTTCAATAAACTCTGGAACGGAAATATGGAACGGGATAAAACTTTCAAATAAAGTACTTCTCCGCCATCCATAACAAATATAAGGATATAAAAACTCTCACTGCAGGAAAAAATAAATAAACCAAAATAAAATGAAAAAACAACCGCCCCTTCTAATAATATCAATCTGCCATTCTAATCGTTAATGCCCAATCTTGTGGTCAAAAACTATACTGCAACACCCCACCTTTTTTTTTTTATTCCATAATATGCTGTACTTAAAATATTAAAAATAAATATATAAAAAATTCCCTTAATCAAACTTACTATATATATATACTAGCTAACAATACATCCACAAATCTGTTAAAAGTCTGCTATAAAATAATTAAAATCTAGTTTTATATTTAATCCATTTGGATGCAGGCAATTCACCTCATAAATTCATTAAGTTTCATTTTGGAAATCTCCCTAATCTTGTTAGAGCCTCTCTAATGTTGAAAAACGGTCAATTCCACAAAAAAGTTTGAATGGATCTCAATTATCAACATTCTAAAAATGTTTAGAAAGGATATGGCTCTCAAACTCTCATCTTGGGGTGTATGCCCCACCAAGAATCTAAATAAATGTCAGACATAGGACAATGTTCACAAATATATTCGCACACTTAATATAAAGAAGTATTTTTTTTTTAAAACCCTGTGGCAGAAAAAGATAAAGGTTGGAGTAAAATCAATAGTGGATTAAGAAATAGGTGTTCAGTCCCCCAGTGGCTGAAATATGTAGGTGGAGGTAGTTAAGAATCTGGTTTTGGATGACCTGAAGAAATATTTAAGAAAGAACCAGAGCCCAGTTATATATGGAGGAAATCAAAGCTTTGGAACATAGAAAGGCTCTTGTAATTAGACATAAGATAGGGTGGGGGTTTAGTAGTTGTAAAGAAAGAGGATTACATCATGGTTGATTAGTGATGATAAAAAAGTATGAAATATTGGAACGGAACCCCACCAGTAACTATTAAAGAGATTTGAAAGAACTGGTGTAGAAAGGATGTAAAAAGGGGATTCTAAATAAAAAAGAGTATCTTGTTCCCTCTGCTTGTAGGATCTCTGTGATATACTACTTGCCTAAAATGCACCTGGTAGGCTTATTGTATGTATGTATGTATGCAGAGCCGATCCGCCCTATACGCTGACTATGCAAGCTGGCTAGGGCAGATTGGCTCTGCTCAGGGACTGGCCGCCCCGTGAGGGCAGCGGCGCCTGAAAAAAAGATGGCTGCGGGGCCGGGCCGACATGCAACTGTGCATGCGCCAGCACTGTTCCGAAGTCCGTACACGCTCAGCAATTTTCTTAAAGGCGGGCGCTTGCACAGTGACAAGATGGCACAGAGCGGCGCCATTTTTAAAAAGTAAACCCTTCTTCCTATGTCCCCTCCGCAGCCTCTGGCCTCCTGTCCCACCCTGCAGCCTCTGACCTCCTGCCCCCCCTAGCAGCCTCAGACCTCCTGCCCCCCCCCCTGCAGCCTCTGACCTCCTGTCCCCCCCCTCGCAGCCTCTGTCCCCCCGCAGCCTCTGACCTCTCCTGTTGTCCCCTCCGCAGCCTCTGACCTCTCCTGTTGCCCCCCCACACAGCCTCTGACCTCTCCTGTTGTCCCCTCCGCAGCCTCTGACCTCCCCTGTACCATCCGCAGCCTCTGATCATCTCTTGTCTTATTACACGTCTGGAGAGGAGTCAAGAGTGGGAGTGCCGCCAGGATGGGAGTCATTGGAGAAGTCAGACATGTATGGACTGCGGAGAGGAAACTATGGGATAAAACCAGAGCCACCAAGCTGGAGCCGACTGACTGAGCCCTGCACAGTGCACCTGAGAGGAGGTCAGTGACAGCACCGCCAGGCCAGTCTAGGGGGAGTCAATACAATATTTTAAGGGGGCACTGATATAAAGGTTTCCCCCTTATATCAGTAAACCCCCTTATCTTAGTGTTTTCTTTCTCTGGTCACCACAGTCCTCCCCACATTCCCAGAGTTCCCCTTTACATCATAGTCTGCAAGATTCCACATACCAAAAGTTATTTGCATTTCACAATTTTTTTACAATCTTAAAACATGTGGCTTAATGTAAAAAGAGCTTAATGTACCATAATGTGCCTAAACCTCAATCAATTGTCTTAAAACTTTTTACAGTCTAAGTTCTCAACTTTTCAAAACTGTCCTAGAAGTTTAATGGATTTTGGTTTTCCACAAGGCAAACTAGGGACATTAAGTTTGTTTTTTTGGGAAGCTTAATGTGGCTTAATGTACAAAAAAAGCTTAGATGTTAACCAATTTCCCCCAACCTTCACACAATGCAAGACTCAATTTCGTTTTAGTTTTAGGACTAAAATGGCATTTTAGTTTTAGTCCCATTTTAGTCTTTTGCAATTGTTTTAGTTTTAGTCGTATTTAGTCGACTAAATATCCAGTACGTTTTAATCGACTAAAATGTCCTACCTTTTAGTCTACTAAAATCTCCAGTACATTTTAGTCGTCTGAAATCGAATGGGTGTAATTAAATTGTAATACATTAGTTAACATTTCTCTACAATTTCCAAACTCATTATATATTGCTAGAGTGAAAAATCTCATATGTTATTATTTAAGGTATTGAGGTATGAACGTGCACTAAAGGCCAGTATTAATTTTGAAGTCAAATTTCAATTTAGTTTTAGTCTTAGTTTTTTTACTAAAATGCCATTTTAGTTTTTTGTATTTTAGTCATCTCAATTGTTTTAGTATTAGTCGACTAAAATATTATTCATTTAGTTGACTAAAATGTTTTAGTCATTTTAGTCTACGAACTTAACACTGATGCCAACACATATATGTGTAAATCACACCAAACGTTATTCACATTAAATTAAACTGGGGTGGGCAAGCTATTGATTACGGGCAGCCCACAGGTCGATCGGGAACACAGCCCCAAACAAAGCCTCCCCCCCAGCCCCTGTCACTACTCTCTTCTTCACTGCAATGCAGAGAATGGGAAAATTTACAGTACTCGACAGAGGGCTAGAGCTGCTGGAATTAACTTTATTCATTAAAATGGTTGTAAAGTCAGAAGGTTTTTATTTTTATTTTAATGCATTCTATGTGCATTTGTTGTGGATTTATTAATGCTTTGATAAAATGACTATTTCTATTGTATATGTATAAATTCTGAATCTCCTTACTCAAAATGAAGTAACTAGAGACCCCCCCCCCCCCCCACGAGTGGGTTCAAGAGTCCACAATCTCACATCAACAGATGACAACACAACTAGGCTTTGAATACCTGGATGAAGCTTACTGGAAGATGAGACACTTAGATAAGAATCCTCCAATCTACAGATGACAACACAACTAGACTGTGATGATGTCTTTGCAAACAATGTGTCATCTTCTACTATAAAAGAAGCTATGCCCAAAAGCAATAAAAAACAGCAGCCCTCAGACGACTTGGCAACAATAAAGATCTTGTCATCAAGTCGTCTGATAAGGGCGGAAATATAGTCCTTCTAGATAACGATCAATATCTGCAAATGTGTAACAAGATTTTAAAGAATCAAGAATGGTATCGACGGATGCCATTGAGTATTGTCAAAAAATATCACAATGATTTCTACCATCTTATTGATTCAGCCCTACGGTACAATATTATTACAAAAAAACTGTGGACCTATATTCGGAATGATTTTCCTAAAGTGCCCACTTTTTATGCACTTCCTAAAGTCCATAAAAATAAAGATAATCCGCCGGGCAGACCTATCATCTCGGGAATTGGCTCTATCAGTGAAGGCGCCAGCCGCCTGATAGATGACTTCCTTAAACCATATGTCCTAGCACTTCCCTCGTACGTTAAAGACACCACGCACTTTCTCCAAATCGTTGATAATCTTGCCATTCCTATTGAGGCACTTTTAGTGACAGTTGATGTGGAAACCCTTTATAGCTCCATACCCCATACTAGAGGAGTGGCAGCCATTAGACACATTATACAAAAAGAGGAGAGAATTGACCAAGCTTATGGTGAATTCATCCTCACTGGGTGGCGATGGGGACATGTTGTGCCCCATCTTACGCCAACCTGTACCTGGGGAGTGGGAGCAGGCCTTCCTAGGCGATGAAGACTTGTCGATGTACACGGACCATATCCTCGGATGGCACCGGTACATCGACGACATCTTCATCGTCTGGGACGGCTCTGTCTCCCTTTTAGAACAGTGCCTCCTTAGAATGAATAAGAATACATTTAATCTTAGTTTCACGATGTCCTATGACACCAATTGCATTCCTTTTTTAGACGTAGAGGTATACAAAAACGAGGTGGGACAACTACTTACTCGTCTGTATAGAAAACCGACTGCGGGCAATGCGATCTTGCATGCCAGCAGTTTTCACCCAACACCACTCCTCAACTCTATACCTTATGGGCAATATTTGCGTATTAGGAGAAATTGCGCAGACGATACAATTTTTCAAATAGAGGCAAATAAATTACGAACCAGACTGCTACAAAGAGGATATTCTCATGCATCTTTAAAAAGATCATATCAACAGGCATGCCTCCAAAGCAGGAATCAACTCCTCTATTCTAAAAAACCTAGAGAAGACACAAACCCACTCAGAATTATTTCAAGATTTAACAACCAACAAAAGCAAATGAAAGCAATAGTGGAAAAGTACTGGCACTTGCTGACATATGATCCATTGCTAGGACAGTTTGTCCCCAATAAACCCCTTTTTACTTTCAGAAGAGCAACGTCCATTAAGGACTGTATTACAAGTAGTGAATTCAAGAGTGGCAACCAACATTGCAAATATAAAGGAACCTTCATGTGTGGCTCATGTCATTATTGTAAATATATGGCTGTAGAGAAGAATCCCATTCTACCGAATGGTGAGGTCTTTCGAGCCAAACACTTCGGAAACTGCAAGACCATAGGGGTAGTCTATCTCCTCACTTGTGATTGCTCTTGCTTTTACATTGGCAAGACGAAACTTGAGTTTTGGAAACGTGCATACAGGCATGTGCACAGTATGATGACCTGCGACCCAGACCTCCCTCTGGGCCGACACGTCACCTCTGTGCACATGGGCAGATTTCCAAAAATCAAGTTTCTGATCCTAGATCGGATACATCCGAATCCCAGAGGTGGGGACTGGAATAAGTCCCTCCTCCAACTTGAGTCCAGATGGATTTACAAGCTCCGGGCCACTCAGGCACCGGGGTTAAATGACGCCATTTGGTTCAAACCCTTTTTGGAAGGTTTTGTCTCTGGAGGGATGGAAAACTGAATACTAACTAATATAAACCTAAAATGATCATAGAGCAATCTGCGGAATTAAACCTGCTCAATATATAGCTATACTATAGCAAGATGTACATCTATCTGACACATGATATAATACGATCAATGACATCATGTTCCATCATGTCTGTATAGGTGTTGTTGTGTTACGTTTGGATACAGCTTTCTTATTCTGTATATATACTTTCAACATCACTGCAAACTTGTTTCTGTATAAGTTGTGTCATATATATAACGGGATGAGAGCTTGTTCTGTGCATATTTATAGAATATAGCAAACCATGTTAATGTTTAAATTTGTATATAAACTATCACATGTAGACACTAGCGCAATATCGGATGTTTTCCTCATTTGGTAGTAACATCCCTCAATCTAATGAAGGAACATAGATGTAAACTATTTTTATTTACCTTAGAGAAATATACCATGTCATCATATTCAGATTCTTCTTTATATGCTAAAATCATTATGGCTACACAATGTACCTCTCTGTTGTTGTTATGCCGCTGTTGGGCTTGTCTGGGTTTGTGTGACAGCCCGGCACGTAAGCCGCCCGCCCTTTTGGGCGGTGCGGCGTCTGGAGGGGAGGACGTTCAGTACGCCCTCCCTCCCATTCGGCTTCCATCCATCGGATATGCGCGGCCCGTGGGAGGAGCCATGGCGGCCATCTTGCTCCTCCAGTCGGGCATGCGCACTCCGATCCTGGGGCCCTACGTGCCGGCGGGAGGAGTGGGCGGGGCCGCATCACCTGGCGCGACCGCTATTGGTCGCGCAGAGATGTGGCCGCGCGCACACCGCTCGGGGGGCCAACGAATCTTTAGTCCTCTCACCCCATTTCAGCCAGCTGACTCATATGACAACTGATTGGGGGTGTTACTCTTTATAAGCCTGCACAGCCCTGACCATCTCATACTGGCAATAATCAATATGCTGACGGATCAGTAGCTGTCTCTCTCATATTGCAAGGTATGTATTGACTGGGACGGTGCATTACTATTCTATATACTTATATTTTTTTATCTCCTGCTTGCCTGTCCAGCATCGGTCCTAATTAGGGACCATTGCCGGCCATACACAGATATTCACATACATGTTTAGAATATATAAATGTCTGGCACTGTGCAAACACATGTGGGCTGTAATTTAACAAATACCTGGGATCTTAACCCTATGCGACTTTTTGGCTGCTTTTTCTGGCACCGATATGCAGATATGGATTCTCTATCCCATTAATTTTAAGCCCCACTATAATGGATACATTCCAAAGAAAATTACAATATGTATTAAAAAACAATTGTGATACTCAAATATATAATACCCAAAATATGCTCATCGGACCTGACATTAATATTCTATATTGCTACCTATCCTGTCAAACATACCTAAGTGTAATATCAGACACTTTTTTTCGGACTTTTTCCTTTGCAGACTATATAAATACAGCTGCAAAGTCAGCCTCATTCAGGCTTCGCCTTGAAAGCTGTAATACAGGTAACACACTATTTAGATGTGATATATTTATATCTTATATAAAAAAAATTCAAATTATATTTCTGGTTTCTTTGAAACCACAATATACAACATTTATTTTATCAAAAAATTTCCTTTCTTTTTCAGAGGACCTTGAGATTATTTTTGTTGACCTCAGCAGTCTCACATCCTCCACCGCCCTCCCTTCACGATCATTTCAACACCCCTATATAGTCTCAACTAAGAGCCCTATGTAACCCGTTGACTTTTTTCTGGCTATTGACCATTCACATCTAGGTTTTTATTCCTTCAAAAAATTTTGGACCTATATACAAAAAATTTGATCCAAACGAAACATCCCTTGCTGCACCTAGCTTGTTTACTTTTTTAGATATGGTGGAACATGTGTCCAATCAACCCATCAGCATACACGTGAGTTGTTTTTCATCTCCGCTCTTTATATTCTACATTGAAAAAATCTATCGCATACTGTTTTATGCTGCTACTGTACTTCTGGAATACATGTTTTCAAAATTGATGTCTATTTTGCCAACTCTTAAGAATCCTCCCATGTTGTATTTCACTATGCTAAAACTACATATTTTTTGCATTTAGAACTAAACTATAAATTTGACACCACGACCACTGAAGAAGGAGGACATCTTTCACTCCGAAATGCGTCTGGTCTGATGTCATGTACTAGATCAGTTATTTGACTGATGCATATTTTATTTTAATATTGTGATTTTGTCAAACATGTTCTAATTTTTTACTATAATTTGTTTCAAATAAATTTTGCTACTAATACTCATTTGTATATTTTTTGGGGAAGTGTGGTAGTGCCAATTGAAAGTCCACAAACCTAGGGGAAAACCCTTTACTGTTCTTCTCTGAACAGTGTGTGTCAGTGTGTTACTTCTAACATGCATGCATGAACATTTTGAATTTGGACCAGGTGCAGATAACTCGGTTCAGACATTTTAGTCTGAAATCCAAAACACATTACGTGTATAAACTTCTTTGTGCAGCAGCCCCCTCAGCCCCTCTAATACTAAAATATTGATCCAGCGATGTTGCAGGAGATTCTCAGCTCACTGGGACTCTCAGTCCTCATTGGCTGAGACAGCAGCGCAGTGCCATTGGCTCCCACTGCTGAAATCAAAGTCAGTGAACCAATGAGGAGAGAGAGGGGGCAGGGCCAAAGCACGGTTCCATGTCTGAATGGACACACAGTGTGGCGGCTCGGCTTGGGGGCCCCATAGCAAGCTCCTTGCTCTGAGGGCACTCGGCAGGAGGGAGGAGCTAGGAACGTCAGCAAGGGGGGAGAAGAGGAGGATCGGGGCTGCTCTGTACAAAATGCCTGCACAGAGCAGGTAAGTATAACTTGTTTGTTATTTATAAAAGAAAAAACCTTGACTTTAGTATCACTTTAACCAGCAGGTGATTGGTTTCAGGGAGGTCCTACTGTGGGGGGAAGAGGACACTATTGGGAGGGGAATGATGTAAAGGGGAGTGGAGGACACTAGTGGGAGTGGGGGGGGGGGCAAAGGACACTATGCTGTGTTTTCATTGGGCACTTGATAGTTATTTCCCTGGGAATCTTACATTTCCTCCATGTATTTTTAGGTAGATCTCAACCTCTGAAAGGTTGCCTACCCCTGCATTAACCAGTTCAATACCCGCCCATAGTCATATGACGCCCACAAGGTGGATCTACCATCCTGGGTGGGCGTCATATGACGTCCTCGGATTCCCGGCCGCCTGGGGGGCGCGCGCGCGCCCCGCGGCATCGCTCGGGACCCGGTGCGAGTGCCCGGCGGCCGCGATGTCCGCCGGGCACCCGCGATTGCCGTTAAAACAACGGGACCGGGCTGGACCGTGGAGCTGTGTGTGTAAACACACAGCTCCACGTCCTGTCTGCGGGGAGGAGACCGATCATGTGATCCCAGTACAGAGGATCACATGATCGGTCTCCTCCCCTTAAGTCCCCTCCCCCTACAGTTAGAATCACTCCTATTAGGGACACACATTAACCCCTCCAGCGCCCTCTAGTGTTAACCCCTTCCCTGACAGTCACATTTACACAGTAATCATTGCAATTTTATAGCAACGATCGCTGTGTAAATGTGAATGGTTCCAAAAATGTGTCAAAAGTGTCCGAAGTGTCTGCCGCAATGTCGCAGTCACGAAAAAAAAATCGCAAATCGCCGCCATTACTAGTAAAAAAAAAAAAAAAAAAAAAATTCAATAAATCTATCCCCTATTTTGTAGACGCTATAACTTTTGCGCAAACCGATCAATATACGCTTATTGCGATTTTTTTTACCAAAAATATGTAGAAGAATACGTATCGGCCTAAACTGAGGAAAAAAATTGTTTTTTTTTAAAAAAATGGGATATTTATTATAGCAAAAAGTAAAAAATATTGTGTTTTTTTTCAAAATTGTCGCTCTTCTTTTGTTTATAGCGCAAAAAAATAAAAACCGCAGGGGCGATCAAATACCACCAAAAGAAAGCTCTATTTGTGGGAAAAAAAAGGACGTCAATTTTGTTTGGGTGTAACGTCGCACGACCGCGCAATTGTTAGTTTAAAGCGACGCAGTGCCGAATCGCAAAAAGTGCTCTGGTAAGGAAGGGTGTTTAAAAGCCCTGTATTGAAGCGGTTAAACAATATTTTACAATCCTAAAACATTTTAATGTGAACTGTTTTGCAGAAATGCACTACAGTTCATATAACATTATTTGCTATGGGTCACGTTCACACCTCTGCATTTTCAACTGGTGCAGTTTTTGGAAAGGGTCAGGGACTTTTTTACCTGCAGCAGTTTGCGCTTTTGGTTCCATAGACTTCAATGGAAATTCACCAGAAACGCAAGTACTGCGTTTTTTTATGCTTTCCGTAGCGGTTTGTGTTTTTAATCTGCATGCCAACAAACACCTCCCCTAACAACATACTTCCCAGGCTGCCCAGAAAACCAGGAAGTTGATTCATGCAAGCAGTGTGGTGAAGACAGAGGAACTTATCAGGCTGGTGAGGCCAAGAAGCTACCTATACAATACCGCAGACCCAGCTCATAAGGACCGGTCCAAAAGAGATATGGGATGGATGGAGAAAGCCCTGGAAATATATCCAAGATGGAAATCATTCTCCCAAAAAACAGAAAGAAAATAAATGTAAGTATTGGCTGCACCTACTGTATGTGAGTTCAAATTAAAAATGTTTTTACATTTTCCTGGGCAATGATCGTCCACTATTCGTCCCACTGATACCTATAATCGGACAATATTTTGCCCACTGACACCAATGATGGTCCACTATTCTGCCCACTGACACCAATGATGGGAAGCAGTTCCTGCCACTGACACCAATAAAAATGTATTCCCATTAGCTAAAAAAAAAAAAAAAAGCGAAAGGCACCAAAAACGCTTAAAAAATGCATGTTCAAAAATGCAACAATTTGCTGGATGGACCCTCTGCACACTGCCACACCCTTCTCAGCAAACCATTCAATGAAAAACAGGGATATTTAGTTCACATATATTGCAATACATGTTTAAGCTGACCAACTGCGTCAAAGTAATCCCTCTTCTGGTCAGTCCTACACTGCTCTGCCACTGCAAATGCTATGGTGAACTATTAGATGCTAAAGGGATATGACCACATTAACCACTCCCCGCCCACCATATAGCAATATGACGTGGGCAAAGTGGTTCAGTTATTATGACTGGATGTCATATGACATCTTTCAGGATAACTGGCAATCGCGCAGGGGCGTGCAGCATAGCGATCGATGGTGTGTCAGTCTGACACACTGCATCTCCGAACTGGATAAAGAGCCTCTGATGGGGACTCTTTACCATGTGAACAGCTGTGTCCAATCAAAGCTGATCACAGTGTAAACAGGAAGAGCCGTTTATCAGCTTTTCCTCCACACATGTCTGACAGCTCTTCTGACAGGTGGGAACTGCGCTGATTGATTATCAGCGGAGCCCCCCCCCCCAAGGATACCCACCCAGGACCACCAGGCATGCCCACCATGGATGTCCACTCAGGGCCACCAGGGATGCCACCTAGGACCACCAGGTATGATCTTTAGAGGTGCCAATCAGTGCCCCTTGTAGATGCCAATCAGTGCCCAGCAGTAATGCCTGCTAGTGCCTCCTCATCAGTGCTGCCTATCAGAGCCATCTATCAGTTCCCATCAGTGCCACCTATCAGTTCCACCTCTCAGTGCCCATCAGTGCCACCTATCAGTGCCCATCAGTGCCGCCTATCAGTGTCCATCAGTACCACCTATCAATGCCCATCAGCGCTGCATATCCATGCCACCTATCAGTGCCCATTATTGCCACCTATCAGTGTCCATCAGTGCCGCATATTAGTGCCTCATCGTCAGTGCCCATCAGTGCCACCTCATTAGTGCCACCTCACCAGTGCAGCCTCATTAGCACCCATCAGTGAAGGAGAAAAATGACTTATTTACAACAGTTTTACAAAAACAGAAAAACTATTTTTTTTGTTTAGCAAAAAAAAAATCCAGTGGTGATCAAGTACCACCAAAAGATATCTCTATTTGTGGGAACAAAATGATAAAAATCTTGTTTGAGTACAGTATTGCATGACCACGCAATTGTCATTCAAAGTGCGACAGCGCTGAAAGCTGAAAATTGACCTGGGCAGGAAGGGGGGAAAGTGCACGGTATTGAAGGGGTTAAAAAATGCAAAAACGTGCCGGAAAAGCCGCAAACTGCTAACTGCAAAAGTAGCCGTAAGCTGTTCACATTAAAGTTTTAGGATTGTAAAATATAGTTTAAGGTAAGGCTGACCGCAGGTCAGCCTGTGTTTGTAGGAGGAGTCAGGCTGCATAAAGCCTGCCCTCCTTTGCCTCCTCCCCTCATGGTCGGAGGCTCTCGTGACGTCATTTCCGGGTCCTGCTGGGCATCAGTTGGCTGCAGTCATGGTGGCGGTTCCTCTCTCAGTACTCTCGCCGGGCACCACGGGGGAGACTGACCGCCTGGCTTCCTACCTTCTCATCACCCCCTCAGGGTTATTGGACAGTAAGGGGGGGGGGCGTCCTCCCGCTTCTCCCGGTGCTCATGCAGGGGGGTGTTCGGTCACCCGCCCGCCAGCTCCCCTCTCCTTGCACTCTTTCATGGGGGGGCCATCCACCCGCTTCTCCCGGTGCTCACGCCGGGAGGGGGGGTGACCGGCCGCCCACTCTCCCGGTGCCGCCTGCTCAGTTTGCATTGCTCCACTCGGCTTTCGGGGGAGCAATTCGCCAGAGTTCACCTGTGCTCACACCGGGGGAAGGGGGGGTCCGTCCTCCTCCTTCTTTCTCCATAGCACGCCAGCGTCGTGTAAAGGACCGCCCTCCGAGACCCGCCTCCCTGTCACTCAGGCTCAACTCCGCCCCACAACTACTGGCCCACTTGTTGTTACATGACACTGACACTACTGTTGATCACTGGCAGCATTGCTCATTTGTGATCACTGTCACCATCCACCAGTGATCACTGTCGGTACTGCTCACTGCTGACCACTATCAAACTTTACTACTGACCACTGGCAGTACTTGTCACCATTGCAAGAAATTACATTTTTCCAGCACCATATTTATGGAGGGCAGTGCTACCATGGAAAGGATGAGTCCAGGGGAATGTCATCCACTAATGTTGAGTAGAAAGACATTCCCCTCTGGGTGATCTACGTACAAACTTTGTTGCGTATGTACACTGTGCTTCAGTCCTGAAATTCACACCGAGTGTTCAAATAGTAATTCAGAATCTAAACTGTGTAAACGTAATTAGGGATACAAATCTCATGTGTGCTGTGAATGTATACATATGAATACTGATCTCATAACCTGTGTGTGCTCCGCAGTTCTTCACATGTGACCACACATGGAGTATCACCTGCAGACAGGGCCAGGTCAGGGGATCATACAAGGAATACCTGTTTCACGGTGTGATAGTAATTCTGTGCGGGGTGGGGGGTTCCAGGTAGGTATGGTCTCATACAGTTTACGGTTTCTCATGCAATTTTACGGTGGTCATGTAATTTTACGTTTCTCATGTAATTTTACGTTTATCATGCAATTTTACGTTTCTCATGCAATTTTCACGTTTCTCATGCAATTTTACGTTTCTCATGCAATTTTACGGTTCTCATGTTTCCTACATTTCATGTTTCTTGCGTTTCTCGCGTTTTCCCAGGTTTTCTTACATTTTTCATTTTTCCATGGTTTCTTACGCTTCTCACGTTTCTCATGTTTTCTTACGTTTCTCATGTTTTCTTACGTTTCTCATGATTTCTTACGTTTCTCATGTTTTCTTACGTTTCTCATGTTTCCTTACGTTTCTCATGTTTCCTTACGTTTCTCATGTTTTCTTACGTTTCTCATGTTTTCTTACGTTTCTTACGTTTCTCATGTTTTCTTACGTTTTTTACGTTTCTCATGTTTTCTCATGTTTCTCATGGTTTCTCATGTTTTTTTACGTTTCTCATGGTTTCTCATGTCTTCTTACGTTTCTCATGTTTTCTTACGTTTCTCATGGTTTCTCATGTCTTCTTACGTTTCTCATGTCTTCTTATGTTTCTCATGTTTTCTTACGTTTCTCATGTTTTCTTACGTTGCTCATGTTTTCTTACGTTTCTCATGTTTTCTTACGTTTCCTACGTTTCTCATGTTTTCTTACGTTTCCTACGTTTCTCATGTTTTCTTACGTTTCTTACGTTTCTCATGTTTTCTTACGTTTCTTACGTTTCTCATGTTTGCTTACGTTTCCTACGTTTCTCATGCTTTCTTACGTTTCTCATGTTTTCTTACGTTTCTTACATTTCTCATGCTTTCTTACTTTCTCATGTTTTTCTTACGTTTCTCATGTTTTCTTACGTTTCTTACGTTTTCTTACGTTTCTCATGGTTTCTTACGTTTCTCATGGTTTCTTACATTTCTCATGGTTTCTTGCGTGTCCCATGTTGTGTTTACGTGTCCCATGTTGTGTTTACGTGTCCCATGTTGTTTTCACGTGTCCCATGTTGTGTTCACGTTCATGTCATGTGCCTTTTCATGTCATTGCATTTCCGTTAGCTAGTGCTTACATCCAGGATCTGTCACGTCTACAGATCCATACGGGCTGAGGTTTTCGTTTTTAATTGATTGTCGTCCCACAATCTTCTCGCCTGTAGTCCATACGTCATACATGCAAGTTCACCATTACACCTTTACTACTACCCACCACGGTCTGTGGGTACCTTAGCCCTGAGTGTTCGTTTTTAATTTCCTGTCTTGGCGCGGCAGGTTGCTCGGGCTCGCTTACTGCATACGGTAGGGGGGTGTGGTCATTAGGTTCATATTCCTGCGCTGATTGGTCTTGTCATTTCTGCACCCACATCCTTATACTTGTTAGGTACCAGGGGTATTGTTATGTCATGTGCTGATTGTCTGTTATGTTCTCTGGTAATTTTTTACAGCTGGGTTGTCTATGTTCTTCCACTGCAGGTTGCCCATCACGTCTATGGGTTAACAGATTGAGGTGATCGATTTTAATTGGCTTGTTCAGTGGCAAGTCTCCTCATCTGTTTCTTGCACGGCTCACATATTTCGTACAAACTTACATTTCTCATGCAACTTACGTTTCTCATGCACTTACGTTTCTCATGCAACTTACGTTTCTCGTGCAATTGTTTGTTTATATGCCAACTCACGTTTCATGTTTCTCTTGTTTTCCCAGGTTTCTCTCGTTGTTCATCAGTTCACGTTTTCGTGCGACCGGCGTTTCTTATGCAGGTTGCGTTTTTCGTGCAGCCTCGGTCAGTGTGCTGCTCACGTTTTCGTCAGATCGCGCTTCTCATGTTCTTGTCCAGTCACATTCTTTCACGCAGTTTACATTCCTGTCGCATGTTTCTCAGTCTGCTCAAGTTTCTCTCGCAATTTATGTTCCTGTCCCAGTTCTGTGTCATTTCACGCTACCTTCAATCTCCTAGCTCTGTCCGGCCAGGAGTTGCGCAATAGTATGGAACTATTGGTAAGTCAGCCTATTGCAGCCCCAGCAGCTTCTACTGGCTCAGGGGCCTTAGTGGATGCCGGATCCCTCTCTGTGCCTAGGTATCAGTAGGCCCAGGTCTCAGACACAGATGCCGGCGTCACGCCTTCTCCTCAGTTTCCAGCATTGGTGATGGATTAGGTTTCCATTTGGGCGGACGCAACTGCCTTGATCGATAAATCTTTGTTTTATATTCCAGGTAGGCTCATGACACGGCTTGGGATGGTTTCCAGGCTTTCCGTCAAGGTTTCTTAGTCCTGACGGTTGACATCCAGTTCCTATTTTGCTTTTCTGTTTTTTGTTTTTTTTTATTTTTTTTTTGCCTCTTCCAACTCGTATCGGCCCACAGCACTATCAGGGCGCATTTGGTGGAGGTTCTGCATTTCGTGTTGTTGGAATACCCTGATAGGCCTTTCTTCATTTTCTGCGCACTCGATTTAAGCCATCCTCAGAGATCCAGAAGAGTTGCCCTCCTGCTGTGCTCAGCAGACTTCCCATCGTGGGTTAAATTATTCATGACATATCCGACATGCTCTCCAGGTCTCCTTTTTCGTCGTGAACCTGCTTGATGCTCAAAGCAGTGCTTATCTGTCCTTTTATGGTTCCTCAGGCCAGGGGAGTTGCGTTTCTGGCCCAGGGTCTCGCATACTTTGGCTGATCAACTGGTTGGCACCTCAGTCTTTTCTGTCACATCAGCATGCTCGCATGACGACTCATTCGGGAGGTGGCCCTGTCATCAGGTTCTTAGAGCCTGGCAAGTTGTGGGCCCGGTGTTGGTTTTGAACCAGCCCGTCAGTACCACATCTGATAAACCCAGGGGGGTCCTCGGTTGCCTTTTCCTTGTGCTCCCCTCTCTGCAGCTCAATGCATGCTTCATCGCCTTCCCTTTTTGGATAATCAGGTTCTGGACCCTTAAAGCATACTTTGGCTATTTCATTCAGGATAGGCTTCCGTGACTTTGCGCCAGGGGGTCCCGGCTATTATCATCTGGGATTTAGGTAGGTGGAGGTCGTCTTGTTTTCTCTGGGTACGTCCCTGAGCCACGTTGGAGGTGTCGTAAGCGTTTGTCAATTCGGCAGATTGTACGGCAATTCTGTTTGCAAGCTTTCATCCTACTGTGGTTATTTTTTGCCCCCTTTTAGGCATACCGACCACGTGACCCCTGGCATACCTCAGGTCAATGTTCTTATTTGCTCTTTGTTCCCTTCCTATACTATCCACAGATTGACTCTTAGTACAAAGGTAAGGCTGACCGCAGGTCAGCCTGTGTTTGTAGGAGGAGTCAGGCTGCATAAAGCTTGCCCTCCTTTGCCTCCTCACCTCATGGTCGGAGGCTCTCGTATCCCACCCACCCATTCCCTTTGTCTTTCTCTTTTATCTCATTTCATTTTCATACTTGGGTATGCCCCCTTTTAGGCATACCGACCACGTGACCCCTGGCATACCTCAGGTCAATGTTCTTATTTGCTCTTTGTTCCCTTCCTATACTATCCACAGATTGACTCCGAGTACAAATGTGAATAACTTTTGGTGTAATTTATCGAATGATGTGAAATGTTCAGAATATGCTGGCATAGACAAAGTACTGTATTGTGTGAAGTTTGGGGAAAATTGGTTAACATCTAACCTCTTTTTTGTACGTTAAGCCACATTAAGCTCCCCAGAAAAACAAGTTTGCCTTGTGGGAGATCCATGAAATTTCTAGGATAGTTTTGGGAAGTTGAAAACGTAGGCTGTGCAAAGTTTCAACTAAATTGATTAAGATTCAGGCTTATTATGGTACATTAACCACTTCCCGACCGGCAAACGACGATGTACATCGGCAGAATGGCACGGACAGGCATATGGGCGTACAAGAAGAATGCCGCCGTTCCATCGTGTACGCGCCGGTTGGGACCCCCGTGAGTCTGGTCGCAGGTCCCGCAGACTCGATCGCTGCGGGGATACCCGCGATTGTGTCACGGGGAGGCTGAATGGGGAGATGCAAAAGTAAACAGCATCTCCCCCTTCTGCCTAGCAACAAGTGACACTGATCTCTGCTCCCTGTGATTGGAGCAGAGATCAGTGTTCACTAAAACACAGCCATGCCCCCACAGTTAATAACACGCCCCTAGGACACACTTAACCCCTACACTGCCACTCCCTGGTTAACCCCTTCACTGCCAGTGTCATTTACACAGGAATCAGTGCATTTGTATAGCACTGATTGCTGTATAAATGACAATGGTCCCAAAAATGTGTCAAAAATGTCCGATGTGTCCGCCATAATGTCGCAGTCACAATAAAAATCGCTGATCACCGCCATTACTAGTAAAAAAAAATATTAATAAAAATGCCATAAAACTATCCCCTATTTTGTAAACGCTATAAATTTTGCGCAAACCAATCAATAATCGCTTATTGCGATTTTTTTTTACCAAAAATATGTAGAAGAATACGTATCGGCCTAAACTGAGGGAAAAAAACGTTTTTTATATATTTTTGGGGGATATTTATTATAGCAAAAAGTAAAAAATAATGTGTTTTTTTCAAAATTGTCGCTATTTTTTTGTTTATAGTGCAAAAAATAAAAACTGCAGGTGGGATCAAATACCACCAAAAGAAAGCTCTATTTGTGGGAAAAAAAGGACGTCAATTTTGTTTGGCAGCCACATTGCACGCCCGCGCAATTGTCAGTTAAAGCGACGCAGTGCCGAATCGCAAAAAGTGGTCTGGTCTTAAGCCAGCAAAATGGTCCGGTCTGAAAGTGGTTAAGCTCTTTTTATAGTAAGTTGTTTACACCATTTAGGATTGTAAAATATAGCTTAACCATCCTAGCAGTATTCCTGAGTGTGGCTCGGGGTGAATTTTTTATTACATGCATCACAGCATCCTTGTAAAATTACTTAGCTTGTCCTCAGGATCCTGCGATGTCCCCCCGCTGTGTCTGTGGCTGTTTACTCCGCACAATTCATCACTGTGCCGGGCTCCATTCCCTGCGAGCGTCGTGATTTTGTGTTTCAAAATTTATCATACCCGGGATGTCCACTAGACTTTTGTTCGGACAGATTTAAGTGTGTTATTCCTAAGAATTACAGGCCTACAATATAGTCTTGTATTGTGTGAAGTTTGGGAGAAATAAGTTACCATCTAAGGTCTTTTTTGTACATTAAGCCACATTAAGCTTCCGAAAAAAAAAAACAAGCTTAATGTCCCTCATTTTCTTTGTGGGAGATCAAAATCCATGAAACTTCTAGGACAGGTTTAGGAAATTGAGCACTTTGTTGTACAAAGTTTCATGGCAATTGATTAGG
This sequence comes from Lithobates sylvaticus, assembly GCA_028564925.1. Lineage (NCBI taxonomy): Eukaryota > Metazoa > Chordata > Amphibia > Anura > Ranidae > Lithobates > Lithobates sylvaticus. The sequence goes on along the minus strand of CM053027.1, from coordinate 16,191,925 downwards.
GTTTAGGAATATTATGATACATTAACAAAAAAAGATTTTTTTTTTTTAAATTAAAGTGCCCTGTCCCGCCGAGCTCACACGCAGAAACGAACGCATACATACGCTGCGCCCACATATGAAAACGGTGTCCAAACCACAGATATACCTACTTCTCTGTGAGTGTTCATGTTTCTATGTACTAAGGACTAAGATGGAGTTTTGACAATGGGCCTATAGACACATTCATGCCATGAAAACCTGCAATCCTGATCTTCCCTTGGGGAGACATGTTACCGCAGTGCACAGGGGCCTTTTTCCAAAGATATCATTTCTAATCCTGAACCGAATCCATCCTGGGATTCGTGGCGGTGACTGGAATAAGATTCTGCTCCAACATGAGCAGAAGTGGATATTCTGTCTTAACGCCACTTTCCCTCCAGGATTGAATGAGTCTCTTACGTTTAGACCCTTCTTAGAAGGTTTCAAGTCAGGGGTCTCAGAAATGAATATGTAATCAATGACCTTCTCCTATGGGGTTCTGTATTTCTGTTTATCCCTTTAGGATGTCCTCTCCCCTTAGTATTATCAAATAGATGTGCTCATCATTTGTCAATTGTTCATTGTAATAAACATTGTAACTATGTTCATTTCACATTTAGATGCTTTAGACATCACATTTCTTTTTTGTTTTATTTTTTGTTTTTGTTTTTCTTGTTAAGTGGAAATGAAATGCTAGCTTTGCAGTCTTTATCTTTTACCAACTATTTTATTAGCATCTATGTTGTTCGGATACTAGCTGCATTTTTTCTGCATTTATGGCTGTGTTCGCCTTCCCTTTGCCAACTAGATGGAGCAATGCTTCCGCGCCTCCTTGCGGCCATTATCCAGCACACAAAGGCCGTCGGATGACTACGTCATCATGCCACCTTGATTATTGGTTGCCATGGACCAGATAATCTTCCGGACGTTTTGGCACAATTGTGCGCTGGTGGGCGGATGACGTGGGTATCCGTTGCTCTTGCGCTGGGCGTGGTCTCCGGCCTTCATGGGCGGTGATCTAGTGCTTTGTGGACTCTGCATTTTTTACGACCATGTCAGCTCTGGCCCAATGCCCGCTACTCTGTGGCGGGGCCGCATCCCGCCTGCCCAGAGGGGAGGGCATCCTGGGGACGCCCGCCCCTCATTGGCTATGTATGCATCTATGCTGATGCCTTATTCTCATGCTATGGGTGTCTCCCTTGCATTCGTTCCCTCCCCCCACCCCACCCTTCCCCTCCTCACTCTAAGTATAAAAACGGCAGCAGCTGTGATGTTAACTCCCGCTGCTTTCCTGACAAGGAGAAATTCTTTCCCGACCTTGGACACTCACATGTCAAGCCATTTATATTGGTTAGCCCTGTATATGCTACTTTGTCTTTTGGTTTGTTAAGGGGAGGATGTATCCTCTGCCAGTTTCTGCTGCTCTGGGACTGATTTGCCTTATGGGTGTGCCAATTTTGGGCTATCCATTTAATCCCTCTATGCTGATATATCTATTTTGTTTCAGTGGCTATCGCTCTTTTGCAATACCAATCCCTAAGTAAGCATAGCTATATACATATTTTTCTATACATATATACATATCTAGCTCCTCTGCCCTCTAGTTGAGCAGCATAGAAATAGCACAAGCATTTGTGCAATGTTTACAAAATACTTTATTATCTCTAATTATAGAACAGAGACACCGATAGCATTTTTTCATCTATTTTGGTTCTGGATTCTCCATTTTGGAACCTTTTCAGTTTTTATGCTGTGTACCCTTTTAGTGAGGTAGGTTAAAACACCACATTAAAAAAACATCTAATCTATTCTTATTTCTTGATCATTAGATACATGCATGTAATTTATATGTGCATTTATATTTTCCACTAATTCTATATCTATTTATTTTTATATTTATTGCTAGATCTGAGTCCCCTTCATTTTGAGTGTCTAGTTTTGGGTCAGGTTTCTCCCCTATACCTGCCCCCCTTTTGACGGTTGCTGTGGTGGCCTTGCCTGTCTCCAATGCTCTTTTGGGCACTGTCGGACTAGCATAACCATATCTCCTTGTTTCTTTTACTAAATCCTTGATGTGACGTAGCAAAGATACCTGCCTATATATGGTCAGTAGACGATGCTGTCAATATATAAATTGCTTGTCTGTAGACAATCTTTTGTCTAAATATTTGTATGCATATACGTTTAACTTATTTGTACATTTTGTGAATTATAGATATCATAAACCTTCACACCACTTTCTCCTGATGAAGAGGAATAACAAATAACCTTGAAACGGGTTGAGTATCACTCTGTTCAATTGCACAAGAGTGATGTAAATTAGTGGTTGCCTTGTGATCTCATTATGAATAATATGTTATATCAATCTTAACTTGTAACTGGATGATACAGCTTTTTTTGTGGCCATGGTTTTAGATTTTGTATTATTAAACTTATTTTTTCTACATTTAATTATTTTGTATACATATTTTTGGAGTCATTGCCCTAAAAAGTCCTGCTAGAGGGTTTTTGCTGCTTTCTGTGTTTCAAACCACACACAAGAGCGATAATTCTAGCACTAGACCCCCCTAGACGGCGCCTATGGAGATTTTTAAGGGTCAAATTTTGTTGCCATTCCACGAGCAGGCGCAATTTTGAAGTGTGACATGTTGGGTATCAATTTACTCGGCGTGAAATTATCTTTCACAGTATAAAAAAATTTGCAAAATTTACTGTTGCTTCTTTTTAATTAAAAAAAAAGGTGTATTTGTTTTCAAAAAAATTGCACTCGTGAGACCGCTGCACAAATACAGAGTTACATAAAGTATTGCAACGACCACCATTTTATTCTTTAGGATGTCTGAAAAAAATATATAATGTTTGGGGGTTCTAAGTAATTTTCTAGCAAAAAATTTTAACTTGTAAACACCGAATCTCAAAAATAGGTTTGGTCCTTAAAAGGTTAATGTGAATAACCTTTGGTATGATTTGCCAAATGGTCTAACATTTTCAGAATATGTTGGCAAAGACAGAGTCTTGTATTGTGTGAAAGTTGGGGAAAATTGGTTAACATCTAATCTCTTTTTTTGTACATATAGCCACACTAAGCTTTCCAAAAACAAGCTTAATGTCATTCATTTGCCTTGTGTGATACCAAAATCCATGAAACTTTGAGGATGGGTTGAAAAAGTTGAAAACTTAAGTTGTGCAAAGTTTCAAGGAAATTAATTAAGGTTTAGGCTTATTATTGTACATTAAGCTTTTCTTACATTAAGCTATTCACATTAAATGTTTTATTATTGTAAAATAGAGTTTAATGTAATTCATTTTTAGTATAATTTACAAAATGATCACATTTTGTGAATATGTTAACATAGACATAGTCTTCTTCTGTGTAAAGTTTAGGTGAAATTGGTTAACATCTAAGCTTTTTTTGTATGTTAAGCCACATTAAGCTCTCCAAAAAAAATAGCTTAATGCCCCTAGTTTGCCTTGTGTGAGACAAAAATCAATGAAACTTCTAGGATGGGTTGAGAAAGTTGAAAACATAGGCTGTGCAAAGTTTCATGGAAATTGATTGCAGTTTAGGCTTATTATGGTACATTAAGCTTTTTTACTTTAAGATGTTCACATTAAATGTTTTAGGATTGTAAAATATAGTTTGATGTGAATAACTTTTAGTATGATTTATTAATTGATCTGAAATATTTTGAATATGTTGACCTAGACAAAGCCTTCTATTGTGTAAAGTTTAGTTGAAATTGGTTAACATCTAAGCTCCTTTTTGTACCTTAAGCCCCATTACACTCCCAAAAAACAAGCTTAATGTTCCTCATTTTCTTTATGGGAGACCAAAATCAATGAAACTTCTAGGACAGATTTTGGGAAGTTGATGTTGAGCAAAGTTTCAATGCAAATGATTGAGGTTTAGGCACATTAAGTTGATGTTGAGCAAAGTTTCAAAGTTTGCACATTATGATACATTAACCTCTTTATTTACATTAAGCCACATTTTAGGATTGTAAAAATGGTTAAATGTGAATAACTTTTGATAAAATTTACAAAATAATCTGAAATGTTTTAAATATGTTGGCATAGACAGAATCTTCTATTGTGTGAAGTTTGGGGGAAATTGGTTAACATCTAATCTGTTTTTTTTTGTACATTAAGCCACATTTAGCTACCCAAAAAACAAGCTTAAGTCATTTGCCTTGTGGGAGACCTAAATCCATGAAACTTCTAGGATATGTTAAGGATGTTGAAAACATAAGTTGTGCAAAGCTTCAAGGCAGTTGATTAAGGTGTAGGCTTAGTATGGAACATTAAGCTCTTTTTACATTAAGTTGTTCACATTAAATGTTTTAGGATTGTAAAATATTGTTTAATGTGAATAACCTTTGGTATGATTTGCCACATTATCTGAAATTCTCAGAATATGTTGGCATAGACAGAGTCTTGTATTGTGTGAAGCTTGGGGGAAATTGGTTAACATCTAACCTTTTTTTGTATGTTAAGCCACATTAAGCTCCCAAAAAAAACTAGCTTAATGCACCTAGTTTGCCTTGTGTGAGACCCAAATCAATGAAACTTCTAGGACAGGTTGAGAAAGTTGAAAACATAGGCTGTGCAAAGTTTCAAGGAAATTGATTAAGGTTTAGGCTTATTATGGTACATTAAGATTTTTTACATTAAATTGTTCACATTAAATGTTTTAGGATTGTAAAATATAGTTTAATGTAATTAACTTTTAGTATGATTTATTAAATGATCTGAAATATTTTTAATATGTTGGCATAGACAAAGCATTCTATTGTGTAAAGTTTGGGGAAATTGGTTAACATCTTAACCACTTCCCGACCGCCCCATGTATATATACGTCAGCAGAATGGCACGTACAGGCAAAATCACGTACCTGTACGTGACATTCTTCCGGCGGTTGGGGTGTCCGATCGGAACCCCCTCCGCCGGCGGGGACGGTCGGGATGGTTTCAGAAGCGATCCGGCACGAGGGGACGGCCAGTGGTTTCTGGCCACCCCCTCGCGATCGCTCCTGGCCAATGAGATGCTTCCCCTTCCTGTGTAATTGTAAACACAGCAAGGGGAAGTGATGTCACGCTCCTCGTGTCGGTCTTTCTGACCGGGACGCCGAGCGGAGAAGACATCAGGTTAGTGCACCAACACTACACTGACACCAGTCACACATAGGCACACATTCCACCCCCTGTCACCCCCTGATCACCCCCCAGATCACCCCCTGCCCCCCCAGTCACAGTGTCACTGATTGCAGTGATCATTTATTTTACTGATCACTGCATTTAGTGTCAGTGTGACTGCAATAACTGTCAGGGCAGTTAGTTTTAGGACCCTTTAGGTCTAAGGTAGCCCCCTACCCCCCCCCCAATAAAGGTTTAACCCCTTGATTGCCCCCTAGGTAACCCTTTCACCCCCTTTTGCCAGTGTCACTAAGCGATCGTTTTTCTGATCGCTGCATTAGTGTCACTGGTGTCGCTAGGTAGCCAGTTTTTTTTTTTAGGTTAACCGCCAGGTTTATATAGGTTCATAAATAGGTTTATAGGTCAGGTACCCCATATTACAACCTAAATAAAGGTTTTAACCCCTTGATTGCCCCTAGAGTTAACTCTTTCACCAGTGATCACCGTATAAGTGTCACTGGTGACGCTGGTTATCCAGTTAGTTATTTAGTTATTTAGGTTCCCCGTCAGGTTTTTATATAGCGTCAGGTACCCCCATATATTACCTAATAAAGGTTTTAACCCCTGATTGCCCCTAGTTAACCCTTTCACCAGTAATCACCGTATAACTGTTACAGGTGACGCTGGTTAGTTAGTTTGTTTTTTATACTGTCATGTCATGTGATATCAATTAGGTTTTAGGGTCAAATAAGGTCTGCGTCGCCCCAAGGTTAGTGCCAGTACCGCAAACACCCACGCGCAAAGCATACACCTCCCTTAGTGGTATAGTATCTGAACAGATCAATATCTGATCTGATCAGATCTATACTAGCGTCCCAGCAGTTTAGGGTTCCAAAAAACGCATTGTTAGCGGGATCAGCCCAGATACCTACTAGCACCTGCGTTTTCCCCCTCCGCCCAGCCCAGCCCAGCCCACCCAAGTGCAGTATCGATCGATCACTGTCACTTACAAAACACTAAGCACACATAACTGCAGCGTTCGCAGAGTCAGGCCTGATCCCTGCGATCGCTAACAGTTTTTTTGGTAGCGTTTTGATTTAGTCGCCAGCAGCCTAGGAGCTTTTTTTCCTGTGAATCTCACTAGTGTACTACTAAATTTAGAGCCCAAAATGGCAAATCGCAAGTACACTAGTGAACAGGCCTACTTGTTTCTGAGTATGTCAGATAGTGAAGAGGAGGTCACTCATCTGTCAGAATCAGGCTCAGAATACGATCCAGTAGACGACAGTGGCTCCATGACAGATAGCTCTGGCGACAGAGTCGTGGTCCCTGCTAAGGTCAGGCGTACCCGATCCCGATCTTCTGCTGTTGTTGAGGTGCAGGAACCGCAGGTCTCTCGTATGGAGCAGAGAAGTACTAGCGCCGCTATTCCTTTTGGTGAACTGGCAAGCACCAGCAGCCTAGTACACCCTGGACGTAGTCAAACCAGCACTGCAGTAACACTTGGTGACGTGGCGAGTCCCATAAGTGCAGTTCAAGCTGGCGAGGTGGCAAGCACAAGTAGTGTCCCGCTGCCACCAAGAAGAAGACAAAGGCAGGCCCGTCGATCACATAGTGTCCTTCCTGCAGAATTTGCCAATCCTGATTGGGTGCCCACCACTTCTGCAGAACCCGTACTTCCCCCATTCACTGGCCAACCCGGTATTCAGGTGGAAACAGCTGATTTTAAGCCATCCGATTTTTATTCGCTGTTTTTCACGGAAGATCCCTATAGATCTATTGTGGACCAAAGTAATATATACGCTGGTCAATACATCTCCGCTAATCCCCAGTTGCCTTCCCTTGCCAGAGATTGGAAACCAATTATGGTTTCCGAATTTAAGTCCTTTCTGGGCCTTTCCCTCAACATGGGCATACATAAATTCCCGACTCTGAGGTCTTATTGGTCCACCTCACCGCACCACCAAATGCCCGTGTTCTCTTGCTCCATGTCCAGGGCACGATACGAACAGATCTTGCGGTTCATGCACTTCAGTGACAATGAACTTTGTCGTCCTCGTGGAGACCCTGAATTTGATCGGCTCTACAAAATTCGGCCCCTCATAAACCACTTCAACCAATGTTTTGCAGCCTTGTTTATGCCCAATCAAGTTGTCTGCGTTGACGAGTCCCTGATTAAGTTTTCTGGCCGCTTGTCTTTCAAACAGTTCCTTCCCAGCAAGCGTGCCAGATACGGGGTCAAGCTCTACAAGCTCTGTGACAGGGCAACAGGCTATACGTGGAGCTTTTCGGTTTATGAGGGAAAAGATAGTTCCGTAGAGCCGGAGAACTGTCCAGATTACATAGGGAGCGCTGGCAAGATAGTGTGGAACTTGGTGTCACCCTTATTCGGAAAGGGGTACCACTTGTACGTGGACAAATATTACACTTGCGTGCCACTGTTTAGTCACTTGTTTGATCAGCAGATTGGAGCATGTGGCACCGTGCGACCTAATCGCCGGGGCTTTCCCCAGCGGCTTGTAGATTCCCCTCTTAGGCTGGGGGAGAGAGCCTGCTTGAAGTGTAATAACTTGCTCGCTGTGAAGTGGAGGGATAATAAGAATGTTTTCCTTCTTACCTCCCTTCATGCAGACACGACAGTCCAAATTCGTACGGCGGCTGGTGTTGTGACGAAACCCCTCTGTGTCCACGAGTATAACCTTAATATGGGAGGGGTGGACCTCAACGACCAGTTTTTGGCGCCGTACCTAGTTGTCCGTAAGGCTAGACGCTGGTACAAAAAAGTGTCTATTTGTTCCAATTGGCTTTGCTGAATGCTCATGTGCTATACGGAGCTTCAGGCGGGACGTTACCCTTCCTTGAATTCCAGGGAGCGGTTGTCATGGAACTCCTGTATCCAGGCGATTCCACACCTCAACATCCCCTACCAAATGCAGTAAGCCGGCTGCATGAGAGGCATTTTCCTTATGTCCTCCCGAGTACCCCTACCCAACGAGCCCCCCAAAAAAGATGTTGTGTCTGTAGCAAGCGCGGATGTAGGCGTGACACCCGTTATTATTGTCCACGCTGTCCTGACAATCCTGGTCTCTGCATTGGTGAATGTTTTGAACGCTACCACTCACTAGTGAGGTATTAGCGTAGGGTACAGCATTTCACAGGCTAGGATACACTTTCACAGGGTCTCAAGAATGCCATCGCATTTTGAGACCCGACCGTTACAGTTAAAATGATAGTTATAGTTTAAAAAAAAAGTGTAAAAAAATAAAAAATAAAAAAAAAGTACAAAAAAAAAAACCCCAAAAAATATATAAAATAAAAAAAACAAAAATAGTTGTCGTTTTATTGTTCTCTCTCTCTCTCTCTCTCTCTCTCTCTCTCTCTCTCTATTGTTGCTCTTTTTTACTCTATTCTATTCTGCAATGTTTTATTATGTTTTATCATGCTTGCTTTTCAGGTATGTTTTATTGTTAACCATTTTTTTGTTTTCAGGTGCGCCATTCAGTTGCAGCGCGGATTTATTTATCTTGACAGCAACAGCGTTTGCTCCCACGATACATAAAGCCGTGACTCCAACGCTGTAGGAGGTGATTTCACCACCACAGTTAAAAAAAAAGAGCATATATGCCGAAGCATGGGGGCAGCAGAGGGCGGAGGAGCGGTTTTGCAACTAATGCCACGTACATACGGTCGAAAAAAAGTCCGACCATGTGTACGTGGCATAACTTTTTTGCGGGAGGATGCCCCATGCTTCGGCATATATATATTTTAGGCACCGGTTGCGTTAACAAAATATTTTATTTTTTACTATGTTTTTTTTTTTGGTATTTGCTTTGCAGGTATGGTATGGTAAGGTCTTACTGTTATACTGTAATGTTACTTTGTTTTAATGTTAACCATTATTTGCTTAGCAGGTACGCCATTCAGTTGCAGCGTGGATTTATTTATCTTGACAGCAACAGCGTTTGCTCCCACGATACATAAAGCCGCGACTCCAACGCTGTAGGAGGTGATTTCACCACCACAGTTAAAAAAAAAAGAGCATATATGCCGAAGCATGGGGGCAGCAGAGGGCGGAGGAGCGATTTTGCTCCTAATGCCACGTACATACGGTCGAAATTCCGACGGAGGCTTGCCCGTGGAAAAGTCTGACCATGTGTACGTGGCATAACTTTTTTGCGGGAGGATGCCTCCATGCTTCGGCATATATAAATGGTGCATGTATGCCCATCATTAGAAGTGGGTGGATGAAGGGAGGTATTCTAATGGTGGGCATACCCACCGCGCCATTGGGAAATTGGGAAAGCATTTTATCACACCGATCTTGGTGTGGTCAGATGCTTTGAGGGCAGAGGAAAGATCTAGTGTCTAATAGACCCCAATTTTTTCAAAAAAAGAGTACCTGTCACTGCCTATTGCTATCATAGGGGATATTTACATTCCCTGCGATAACAATAAAAATGATAACTAAGAAAAAAAAAAATGGAAGGAACAGTTTAAAAATAAAATAAAAAAGCTAAATAAAAAGAAAAACTAAAAAAAAAAAAAAGCACCCCTGCCCCCCTTCTCTTGCGCAAAGGCGAACACAAGCGTTGGTCTAGCGTCATATGTAAACAGCAATTGCACCATGTATGTGAGGTATCACCGCAAAGGTCAGATCGAGGGAAGTAATTTTAGCAGTAGACCTCCTCCGTGAATCTAATGTGGTAACCTGTAAAGGCTTTTAAAAGGCTTTTAAAAATGTATGTAGTTTGTCGCCACTGCGTGTTTTGTGCGCAATTTTAAAGCATGTCGTGTTTGGTATCCATGTACTCAGCCTAAGATCATATTTTTTATTTCATCAAAAATTTGAGCAATATAGTGTGTTTAAGTGCATTAAAATAAAAAAATGCGTTTGAAAAATCGCTGCGCAAATACTGTGTGGAAAAAAAAAATGCAACACCCACCATTTTAATCTGTAGGGCCTTTGCTTTAACAATATATATAGTGTTTGGGGGTTCAACGTAATTTTCTTGCAAAAAAAAAAAAATATGTTTTCATGTAAACAAAAAGTGTCAGAAAGGGCTTTATCTTCAAGTGGTTAGAAGAGTGGGTGACGTGTGACATAGGCTTCTAAATGTTATGCATAAAATGCCAGGACAGTTCAAACCCCCCAAATGACCCATTTTGGAAAGTAGACACCCCAAGCTATTTGCTGAGAGCAATGTTGAGCCCATTAAATATTTTTTTTTTGGTCCCAAGAGATTGAATAATGAAAAAAAAAAAAAATAATAATTTTTTTTACAAAAAGTTGTCACTAAATGATATATTGCTCAAACATGCCATGGGAATATGTGGAAATACACCCTAAAATACATTCTGTTGCTTCTCCTGAGTACGGGGATACCACATGTGTGGGACTTTTTGGGAGCCTAGCCGCATACGGGACCACAAAATCCAAGAACCGCCTTCAGGCTTTCTAAGGGTGTAATTTTTTTTATTTCACTCCTCACTGCCAATCACAGTTTCGGAGGCCATGGAATGCCCAGATGGCACAAAACACCCCCAAATGACCCAATTTTGGAAAGTAGACACCCCAAGCTATTTGCTGAGAGGTATGGTGAGTATTTTGCAGATCTCGCTTTTTGTCACAAAGTTTTGAAAATTGAAAAAAGAAAAAAAAAAATTTTTTTTCTTTACTTTCTTCATTTTCAAAAAACACATGAGAGCTGTAAAATACTCACCATGCCTCTCAACAAATAGCTTTGGGTGTCTACTTTCCAAAATGGGGTCATTTGGGGGGGTTTTGTGCTATTTTGGCATTTTATGGCCTTCGAAACTGTGATAGGTAGTGAGGAGTGAAATCAAAAATTTGCACCCTTAGAAATCCTGAAGGCGGTGCTTGGGTTTCGGGGCCCCGTACGCGGCTAGGCTCCCAAAAAGTCCCACACATGTGGTATCCCCATACTCAGGAGAAGCAGCAAAATGTATTTTGGGGTGCAATTCCACATATAACCATGGCATGTGTGAGCAATATATGATTTAGTGACAACTTTTTGAATACATTTTTTTTATTTATTTTTTTTTGTCTTTATTCAATCACTTGGGACTAAAAAAAAAAATATTCAATGGGCTCAACATGCCTCTCAGCAAATAGCTTGGGGTGTCTACTTTCCAAAATGGGGTCATTTGGGGGGGTTTTGTACTTCCTGCCATTTTAGCACCTCAAGAAATGAGATAGGCAGTCATAAATTAAAAGCGGTGTAAATTCCAGAAAATGTACTCTAGTTTGTAGACGCTATAACTTTGTGCGCAAACCAATAAATATATAGGATTGTAAATATAGTTTAATGTGAATAACTTTTAGTATGATTTATTAATTGATCTGAAATATTTTGAATATGTTGGCATAGACAAAGCCATCTATTGTGTAAAGTTTAGTTGAAATTGGTTAACATCTAAGCACCTTTTTGTACCTTAAGCCCCATTACTCTTCCCAAAAAACAAGCTTAATGTTCCTCATTTTCTTTATGGGAGACCAAAATCCATGAAACTTCTAGGACAGATTTGGGAAGTTGATGTTGAGCAAAGTTTCAATGCAAATGATTGAGGTTTAGGCACATTATGATACATTAACCTCTTTAGTTACATTAAGCCACATTTTAGGATTGTAAAAATAGGTTAAATGTGAATAACTTTTGGTATAATTTACCAAATAATCAGAAATTTTTTGACTATGTTGGCATAGACAGAATCTTCTATTGTATGAAGTTTGGGGAAATTGGTTAACATCTAATTTGTTTTTTGTACATTAAGCCACATTTAGCTCCCCAAAAATCAAGCTTCAGTCATTTGCCTTGTGGGAGACCTAAATCCCTGAAACTTCTAGGATATGTTGAGGATGTTGAAAACGTCAACTGTGCAAAGCTTCAAGGAAGTTGATTAAGGTGTAGGCTTATTATGGAACATTAAGCTCTTTTTACATTAAGTTGTTCACATTAAATGTTTTAGGATTGTAAAATATTGTTTAATGTGAATAACCTTTGGTAAGATTTGCCAAATTTTTTGAAATTCTCAGAATATGTTGGCATTGGTCTTGGGGGAAATTGGTTAACATCTCAGATTTTTTTGTATGTTAAGCCACATTAAGCTCCCCAAAAAAAATAGCTTAATGCCCCTAGTTTGCCTTGTGTGAGACAAAAATCAATAAAACTTCTAGGGTAGGTTTGGAAAGTTGAAAACTTAGATTATGCAAATTGATTAAGGTTTAGGCTCATTATGGTACATTAAGCTCTTTTTACATAAAGTTGTTCACATTAAATGTTTTAGGATTGTAAAATTAAGTTTGGGAAAAATTGGTTAACATCTAACCTTTTTTTGTATGTTAAGCCACATTAAGCTCTCAAAAAACTAGCTTAATGCACCTAGTTTTCCTTGTGTGAGACCCAAATCAATGAAACTTCTAGGATAGGTTGAGAAAGTTGAAAACATAGGCTGTGCAAAGTTTCAAGGAAAATGATTAAGGTTTAGGCTTATTATGGAACATTAAGCTATTTTTAAAATTAAGTTGTTCACATTTAATGTTTTAGGATTGTAAAATATTGTTTAATGTGAATAACCTTTGGTATGATTTACCAAATGATCTGAAATTCTCAGAATGTGTTGGCATAGACAGAGTCTTGTATTGTGTGAAGATTGGGGGAAATTGGTTAACATCTAAGCTTTCTTTTGTATGATAAGCCACACTAAGCTCTCCAAGAAAATAGCTTAATGCCCCTAGTTTGCCTCATGTGAGACAAAAATCAATGAAACTTCTAGGATGGGTTGAGAAAGTTGAAAATGTAGGCTATGCAAAGTTTCATGGAAATTGATTACAGTTTAGGCTTATTATGGTACATTAAGCTTTTTTACATTAAGTTGTTCACATTACATGTTTTGTGATTGTAAAATATAGTTTAATGTGAATAACTTTTAGTATGATTTATTAATTAATGTGACATATTTGGAATATGTTGGCATAGACAAAGCCTTCTATTGTGTAAAGTTTGGGGGAAATTGGTTAACATCTAAGCTCCTTTTTGTACCTTAAGCCACATTATGCTCTCCAAAAAACAAGCTTAATGTTCCTCATTTTCTTTGTGGGAGACCAAAATCCATGAAACTTGATGTTGATGTTGATGTTGAGCAAAGTTTCAAGGCAAATGATTGAGGTTTAGGTACATTATGATACATTAACCTCTTTACATTAAGTCACGTTTTAGGATTGTAGACAATTATTAAATGTGAATAACCTTTGGTATAATTTACCAAAAAATTTCAATAATTTTTGACTATGTTGACATAGACAAAATCTTCTATTGTGTGAAGTTTGGGGGACATTTATTAACATCTAATCAGTTTTTTGTACATTAAGCCACATTTAGCTCCCCAAAAAACAAGCTTAATGTCAGTCATTTGCCTTGTGGGAGACCTAAATCCATGAAACGTCTAGAATATGTTGAGGATGTTGAAAACGTACCGTATATAATTGAGTATAAGCCGAGTTTTTCAGCACATTTTTTGTGCTAAAAATGACCCCCTTGGCTTATACACGAGTCAAGCACAGAGAATGACATTTTCCGACCGGACTTTGGGGCCCCGTATCTCGGGGCCACTTGGTAAAAGGAACACCAAATTTATATAAAATATGTTGTAGTGCTAGTTCCACTGGTTTGCATACCAAATTTGGGTTCCTAGCACCAAGTGACCCCGAGATACGGGGCCCCAAAGTCGGTCAACTGTGTCCATCTGTAGCAATGTCATTTCAGGACCCTTTGGGTCCAGAGACCCCAATTTGGCTGCAGCTAGGGGGCATTTAGGAACCCTTAACTACCAAGTTTGAGGATTGGGGGACCTATGGCTGCAAATGGCCACAGTGAGGCATGCAAATGGGCAAAGTGAGGCTGCAAATGGGCATTGTTGACCCTCTTTTCCACTTACAGTAGCTGCGCATTTCTCACCCTAGGCTTATACTCGAGTCAATAAGTTTTCACAGTTTTTTGTGGTAAAATGAGGTGCCTCAGCTTATATTCAGGTCGGCTTATACTCGAGTATATATGGTAAGCTGTGCAAAGCTTCAAGGCAGTTGATTAAGGTGTAGGCTTATTATGGTACATTAAGCTCTTTTTACATTAAGTTCACATTAAATGTTTTAGGATTGTAAAATAGTGTTTAATGTGAATAACCTTTGGTATGATATGCCAAATGATCTGAAATTCTCAGAATATGTTGGCATAGACAGAGTCTTGTATTGTGTGAAGTTTGTGAGAAATTGGTTAACATCTAACCTTTTTTTGTATGTTAAGCCACATTAAGCTCCCAAAAAAACTAGCTTAATGCACCTAGTTTGCCTTGTGTGAGACCCAAATCAATGAAACTTCTAGGATAGGTTGAGAAAGTTGAAAACATAGGCTGTGCAAAGTTTCAAGGAAATTGATTAAGGTTTAGCCTTATTATGGTACATTAAGCTTTTTTACATTAAATTGTTCACATTAAATGTTTTAGGATTGTAAAATATAGTTTAATGTAATTAACTTTTAGTATGATTTATTGAATGATCTGAAATATTTTGAATATATTGGCATAAACAAATCCTTCTATTGTGTAAAGTTTGGGGAAATTGGTTAACATCTTAAGCTCCTTTTTGTACCTTAAGCCACATTAAGCTCCCCAAAAAACAAGCTTAATGTCAGTCATTTGCCTTGTGGGAGACCAAAATCCATGAGACTTTTAGGACAGATTTGGGAAGTTGATGTTGAGCAAAGTTCCAATGCAAATGATTGAGGTTTAGGCACATTATGATACATTAACCTCTTTAGTTACATTAAGCCACATTTTAGGATTGTAAAAATAGGTTAAATGTGAATAACTTTTGGTATAATTTACCAAATAATCTGAATTTTTTTGACTATGTTGGCATAGACAGAATCTTATATTGTGTGAAGTTTGGGGGAAATTGGTTAACATCTAATCTGTTTTTTTGTACATTAAGCCACATTTAGCTCCCCAAAAAACAAGCTTCAGTCATTTGCCTTGTGGGAGACCTAAATCCATGAAACTTCTAGGATATGTTGAGGATGTTGAAAATGTAAGCTGTGCAAAGCTTCAAGGCAGTTGATTAAGGTGTAGGCTTATTATGGAACATTAAGCTCTTTTTACATTAAGCTGTTCACATTAAATGTTTTAGGATTGTAAAATATTGTTTAATGTGAATAACCTTTGGTATGATTTGCCAAATTTTTTGAAATTCTCAGAATATGTTGGCATACACAGAGTCTTGTATTGTGTGAAGCTTGGGGGGAATTGGTTAACATCTCAGATTTTTTTGTATGTTAAGCCACATTAAGCTCCCCAAAAAACTAGCTTAATGCCCCTAGTTTGCCTTGTGTGAGACAAAAATCAATGAAACTTCTAGGGTAGGTTTGGAAAGTTGAAAACTTAGATTGTGCAAATTGATTAAGGTTTAGGCTCATTATGGTAAATTAAGCTCTTTTTGCATAAAGATGTTCACATTAAATGTTTTAGGATTGTAAAATTAAGTTTGGGAAAAATTGGTTAACATCTAACCTTTTTTTGTATGTTAAGCCACATTAAGCTCCCAAAAAACTAGCTTAATGCACCTAGTTTTCCTTGTGTGAGACCCAAATCAATGAAACTTCTAGGATAGGTTGAGAAAGTTGAAAACATAGGCTGTGCAAAGTTTCAAGGAAATTGATTAAGGTTTAGGCTTATTATGGAACATTAAGCTATTTTTAAAATTAAGTTGTTCACATTTAATGTTTTAGGATTGTAAAATATTGTTTAATGTGAATAACCTTTGGTATGATTTACCAAATGATCTGAAATTCTCAGAATGTGTTGGCATAGATAAGCCACACTAAGCTCTCCAAAAAAATAGCTTAATGCCCCTAGTTTGCCTCGCGTGAGACAAAAATCAATGAAACTTCTAGGATGGGTTGAGAAAGTTGAAAATGTAGGCTATGCAAAGTTTCATGGAAATTGATTACAGTTTAGGCTTATTATGGTACATTAAGCTTTTTTACATTAAGTTGTTCACATTAAATGTTTTGTGATTGTAAAATATAGTTTAATGTGAATAACTATTAGTATGATTTATTAATTAATGTGAAAATATTTGGAATATGTTGGCATAGACAAAGCCTTCTATTGTGTAAAGTTTGGGGGAAATTGGTTAACATCTAAGCTCCTTTTTGTACCTTAAGCCACATTATGCTCTCCAAAAAACAAGCTTAATGTTCCTCATTTTCTTTGTGGGAGACCAAAATCCATGAAACTTCTAGGACAGGTATGGAAAGTAGAATATGTTGAGGATGTTAAAAACGTAGCGTATATACTTGAGTATAAGCTGAGTTTTTCAGCACATTTTTTTGTGCTAAAAATGCCCCCCTCGGCTTATACACGAGTCAAGCACAGAGAATTACATTTTCCGACCGGACTTTGGGGCCCCGTATCTCAGGGCCACTTGGTGATAGGAACACCAAATTTATATAAAATATGTTGTAGTGCTAGTTCCACTGGGTTTGCATACCAAATTGGGGTTCCTAGCACCAAGTGACCCCGAGATACGGGGCCCCAAAGTCGGTCAACTGTGTCCATCTGCAGCAATGTCATTTCAGGACCCTTTGGGTCCAGAGACCCCAATTTGGCTGCAGCTAGGGGGCATTTAGGAACCCTTAACTACCAAGTTTGAAGTTTGGGGGACCTATGGCTGCAAATGGGCACAGTGAGGCATGCAAATTGGCAAAGTGAGGCTTCAAATGGACATTGTTGACCCTCTTTTCCACTTACAGTAGCTGCGCATTTCTCACCTAGGCTTATACTCGAGTCAATAAGTTTTCACAGTTTTTTGTGGTAAAATTAGGTGCCTCGGCTTATATTCAGGTCGGCTTATACTCGAGTATATATGGTAAGCTGTGCAAAGCTTCAAGGCAGTTAATTAAGGTGTAGGCTTATTATGGTACATTAAGCTCTTTTTACATTAAGTTGTTCACATTAAATGTTTTAGGATTGTAAAATATTGTTTAATATGAATAACCTTTGGTATGATTTGCCAAATGATCTGAAATTCTCAGAATATGTTGGCATAGACAGAATCTTGTATTGTGTGAAGTTTGTGAGAAATTGGTTAACATCTAACCTTTTTTTGTATGTTAAGCCACATTAAGCTCCCCAAAAAAATAGCTTAATGCCCCTAGTTTGCCTTGTATGAGACCCAAATCAATGAAACTTCTAGAATAGGTTAGGAAGTTTAAAACATGTGAAAGTTTCAAGGAAATTGATTAAGGTTTAGACTTATTATGGTACATTAAGCTTTTTTTACATTAAGCTATTCACATGTGTTTTGGGATTGCAAAATATTGTTTATTGTAATTAACTTTTGGTATGATTTACCAAATAATCTGACATTTTTAGAATATTTTGGCATAGACAGAGTCTTGTATTTTGTGAAGTTTGGGGAAAATTGGGTAACATCTAACTTCCTTTTTGTATGTTGAGCCACATTAAGCTCCCCAAAAAACAAGTTAAATGTCTCTATTATGCCTTGTGGGAGACCAAAATCCATGAAGCTTCTAGGATAGGTTTTTAAAGTTGAAAATGTAGGCTATGCAAAGTTTCATGGAAATTAATTAAGGTTTAGGCTTGTTATTGCACATTAAGCCCTTTTTACATTAAGTTGTTTACATTAAATGTTTTAGGATTGCAAAATATTGTTAATAACATCTATGCTCCTTTTTGTACCTTAAGCCATATTAAGCACCCCAAAAAACAAGCTTAATGTCCCTCATTTTCATTGTGGGAGACCAAAATCCATTAAACTTCTAGGACAGGTTTAGGAAGTTGAGAATTTTGTTGTGCAAAGTTTCAAGGTAATTGATTGGGGAGGGGGGCTTGGCTTCCACTGACATGGCTAGACACAGTTAGTTTTAGCTCCGTGATGCAGCTGAAGCCTCTGATACATCACATGTGACAGGCAGGCAGACAGAATCTGAGGGTGGCTTGCTATGAAGGATTTGTTTGTTCATGCTGATAATACGCTGATACGGCTGTCCCCGCTGAACTGGTCTGAAAGACTGAGCATGCAGAGCTGGAGCTGGTGGATGGGAAGGAGAGAGACACAGCAATATGGAGAGAGCTGCTGGGAGAAAAGAAGGTTGTGAGGCTGAACAGGAGACACATCTTATAAGAAACTGCTGGGCTCTGCACTGGAAAAGTTCATGGAATGCAGGTGAGGAGCAAGCAAGACTGTCTTTTAGCTGAGAGAGGAATGGAAGGAACTCTCTGCTGTGCTGGACTGTATCACCATTGAGTTTAAACATTTGCAGAAGTGCACAACTGAGCCCAGCTGTAACTGTAACTTGCCTCTAGTATATATGAATGAAAAGTGATCATCTTAAGTGCCTATTCCCTTTAAAAAATTGATTGATTAATCATTCAACTTTTCAGCAGTTCAGAGGAAATATCCAAAACTTGAGGTCACAATGAGTAAATCGGCAGATCGAGTTAGGGAGTTTGCAAGGGTGGAAAAGCAAGATGATGGGCGTAGCCCACCTGGTCCACCAAGTGGGGACACTCACAAGGCAGCCAACCTAAGTATCACACAGTGTGACAAAATAGAGAAACAGTCTAAAATAGCTTTGGAACAACTTAATTCATAGATAATGGATGCAATTCACTCAAGTAATGTTATTATGCTGTTTAATAAAATGGTAGAGATACAAATGGATATTGGATTGCTTAGATATTGTGATTCCGATAGACAAAAAAAATCACAAAAGTGGACAAGCAGGCAGCATCATGTGGCAACAAAAAGCAGACGATCTGGAAAACTGAATGCGCTGAAATAATATAAGGATCATAGGAATACCTGGAAAAGCATAAGGTCAAAAAGATAGTATATTTGTTGAAAAATGGTTAAAATACACTTTTCCAGAAGCTGAGTTTTCATTGACATATTCAGTGGAATGAGCCCATAGGGTTCCTGCAAGAGCAATTGGCATGATTGCTACATTGTAAAGACAGAGATTTGGTGCTAAGAAAGGCAAGGCAGAAGGGCGCCATACAGTATGAAAATAGTAACATGTAGAGGGATCCTTGTTAAAGCTACAACAGTTGCCAAAACCTGGGAATCGAACCAGGGACCTTTAGATCTTCAGTCTAACAGCTCTCCCAACTGAGCTATTTCAGCACTTTGCAACCTTTAATGATGTTAAGAGAAGGATTAGAGCTAAGAAGAATATTCCATGGCTTATCCGGCAAGGTTGAGAGTGGTTGGTAAAGGAACAGTCATATATTTTAATAATCCAGAGAAAGCTCAGGAATGGCTAAGAACAAGTTAATAAAGAAACAACTCACTAAATGAATAAAGAAGGGACTGGGAATGCTAAATGGGGGATTTGGGAGGGAGGAAGAAGAGAGATTATAAGAAATAAAATTATTTTGGCCTGTTCTGATTGATGATGAATTATGGGTACTTAGAGCGATATTTTGAGAATTAAGGAAGTGTATATTGACGTTATGTATATTGTTGTTATTGGCGGGGGGGGGTTTGGAATGAAGCGATAAAAGAATATAGATATTGATAAATAATGACTAATAATATATTAATTATCGCGGGTGTGTTTTTTTTTTGTTTTATTATCACTGGTTAGTACAAGGCTTTTTTAATACAAGCACTATATGCAAAATGAGCAACAGAGACACTAAGGCTTGATTCACACTAATGCGTTTTTTGATGCATTTTGCAGAAATGCAGAGAAATTTTTTAACATGGGTTCCTATGGAACATGTTCACATCAATGCATTTTTGTGCCCCTGCGTTTTTGCAAAGCGCCAGGGACTTTTTTTCATGCAAAATGCAGCGTTTTGCATGTAATAGAAGTCAATGGACCCGCATCCAAAATGCAAGTATCGCGTTTTTACCGCGATTTTGCCGCGATTTGCATTTTGTGTTTTTATTTTTTCATTTTTTTACACTGTATATAGCTGGTTGCTAAGCAACCACAGTGTAAAAAAAAATTGCGGCAAAATCGCAGTAAAAATGCACTGCAAAAACGCTCAAAAGCAAAATGCATAGATGTGAATCCAGCCTAAGGGTTTTAACATAGCTGAAAGGAATTGGAGCACTGCAGATGTTTTTTTTTACTTGTTTTTTTTTTTTTGTTACGCTATAATGAATATTAATACTATGAGGAGTATGAGAAACACAGATATTTAGGGTTGTAGCACAATGAAAATTAGTTTTCGGTGTGGTTATTTTTTTTAATCGTTTTTTGCACATTTTTTTTTTCTTTCACAACAATAAATATCAATACTTATTGGAACACGAAGAAACAGATATTAGGGTTGTAGCTCCATTGAAAAGAATTGGGGTTGAGGGTTTTTTTTCCTCTTCCCTCCCTTTCTCCCTTCACTCCTATTGGCTCCCCCTAAGGTAGCTGGGAGTAAAGCAATAACTAATCATGTCTTTGATGGGTGGAGAAGAAGAAAGCAAATGTGCTGGTAGAGGGAGGAGAGAGATATACCAAATATATATAATTGCTCCTAGTTCCGGAAGTGTTTAGATTTCTCTTTCCACTCTCGCGACTTTTTTTTTTACTTGATTATTTGTTCGCTCATTTCTCTTTTTTAGGTTGTAATTATTTGTGATTAAGCAATGGGTCTGCAATATCGTAAAGGCTGCAACACAACATATTGACATCCTGCTAGTGGTAGGCACAGGATGGCAATACCCCATTGTAAATTGAGTGAATGGAATGGAATGGTTGTGAGGCTGAAGCATGTGTATGGATGGGAAAGATATGTAGTGGAAAGTTAAGTTGTTTTTCAGGAGCATGTGTATGGATGGGAAAGATATGTAGTGGAAAGTTAAGTTGTTTTTCAGGCCACCTTTGCAGGAAGCTTCAGCACGCTCTAGGCACCTTTTTGGAACCTGGATCATTCTGGAGATCCCAATCCGATCTCCCCAAGGCTGCTGTGTTTAGGCTAAGAGCCCCACACATTTCCATTCTGCGGCCCATATGACCCTATTTTACATCTGAAGGAATCCGTAGCTGCGGGTGTTTTTTCGCTGGCTTCTTCCCCCCTCCCCCCTCCCCCTCTTCCTTGCTGCACTCCCCTGGGAGCCGCCCGGGGGTCTCTCCTTGGTGGGTCAACCTCAAGTGTGACTCTTTGTAAGCCACATACGGCCTGGATAATCTGCTATACCGTGGTCCACCGATGGGAGTCAAATTTGGAAGCCACCAGGAAGGATGATGGGAGTTTTTAAGTACCCATACAGAGGACCATCACAGACACTATACATACACTGACCAAATAAAACTCCGAAGAAGACCGATATAAATAACAGGTCGAAACGCGTCAGTCATTTTGGTCTTACCTCACAAACCACCACTTCTGATATCATCAGTTGAGGGGTTAGGTGCTACCCATTAGTCTATTATACCCTGTGTATTGTATCTGTATTTTTAATGCTGTATGGGCTTGTGTTTTACACCTCTTTTTTTATGTGTCACTCTATTTTTAAATTTGAATAAACTTTTCAAAATTTGATCTGGATGGTATTGGTCTCTTACTAAACTCCATTGGTTTGATAATTCATGTCAGACCTATTGCTGCCTAAAAACCCCACCACACAGGGAGAACCGTCTTTTTCTATCCAAATTCGGGGTGAGCAGCTACCCATAGCTCCTCAGCGTGTCAATACCTTCCTTCTTTTCCGTCAATTACATATCTTACCAGTGGAGTGTCAGAGCATTCCCCACTGCTATTTGAGTTGGCTTTAGGTTTAGGGGGAAGTTGATCAGGATGGAAGATGCATCCCATTGGTTATCGCAAATAGGGATTAATGATCGAATTCCAGACCAGCTGAGAATGTTCCTGGAAGTCCATGGAGATATACCAATGGATGGTAATTGTTGGGATGCACTTAAAGCATACCTAAGGGGAGCTTTGAGATCTACAATAGCATATATTACGAAAAATAATAAGCAAGAATAGGAAGAACTAGCTGAAAAATGTGTGGAGACAGAATATATAGGGGATCCATCAAGGAGTGATAAAGAAAGGTGGGAGAAATGTATACAGCTGTGGAAGGTACAAGCTAAAAGAAGATTTGGGAGGGAGATGGAGCAATATATGAATGAAATGGATTATCCTAAATTGATGGAAGAACAAGTTAGTATGATGGATAAGGAGATTACAGAAGAGGAAGTACAGCACACTGTGAGAATTATTAGCAACAGGGAAATCAGCTGGCCTTGACAGGATGCCGTTGGAGGTATATAATCGATGCATAGATATTCTAGCACCAATTCTAACTAGAATGTATACAGAAGCTTTCACGTGGGGGTCTTTGCCAATGTTTGAGGCTTTGGTGGTGCTTATACTAAAGTCAGATAAAGATCTACGTGAATGTGCCTCATATAGGCCAATTTCATTGCATAACCCTTTCATGCCTAAGCCTATTTTTGACATTTGTTGCTTACAAGTTAAAGTCAGTATTTTTTGCTAGAAAATTACTTAGAACCCCCAAACATTATAATTTTTTTTAGCAGAGACCCTAGGGAATAAAATGGCGATTGTTGCCATATTTTATGTCACATGGCGTAGCAGTCTTTCAAATACAATTTTTTTCTGAAAGAAATACACTTTCATGAATTTAAAAAAAACTAAACAAATTTAGCACAATTGTTTTGTATAATGTGAAAGATGATGTTACGCTGAGTAAATAGATACCTAACATGTCACACTTTGAAATTGCGCACACTCATGGAATGGCGACAAACCATGGTACCTAAAAATCTCCATAGGCAATGATTTAAAAAAATTTAACGGTTACCAGGTTAGTGTAACAGAGGAGGTCTTTTTCTAGAATTATTACTCTCACTCTAACGATCGCGGCGATACATCACATGTGTAATTTGAACATCGTTTACATATGGGGACACGACTTACGCATGCGTTTTCTTTGCTAAGCGAGCTCGCCGGAGAGGGACGCTTTAAATTCCTAGTCTAACCATTCCTAGCCTAACTAGCAGAAGTGCCGGTCCGTGGATTTTTTTTTCTTATTTATTTTTCTTTTTTCTTTTTTTTTACATTGTCATTAAAAAAAAATCTGATCATTTTTATTGCTCTCACAAGGAATGTAGACATCCCTTGTGACAGTAATAGGTGGTGACAGGTACTCTTTATGGAAGGATCGGGGGTCTAAAAGACTCAAAATCCCTCCTTTGCACTTCAAAGTTCAACGACGAGTAAACCGGAAGTGACATTGTGTCTTCGCTTCTGTGTTTTTTCATAGCAGACTGGAACAAAGCCGTTTCCGGCTTTGTTCCATTCCTAGCCTAACCGGCGGAAGTGTCGGACTGTGGATGGGGTCTCCTGATGGGATGGGAGGCCTGGAGAGAGCGGCAGAAGGCGATAGGAGGCGGAGAAGTCCCCTCCTGTTGCTTTAGGATAACAGCCGAGCAGCTTTTAGCTGCATCAGTTGTTATCCCTAAAGAGCCGACCGCCTTCTCTAAAAAAATGGTACCAGGGTGATGCCTGCAGCTACAGGCATCACCCCGGTATAACCCCTGAAAGCCACGAACATTGTTTAACCACTTAACCACTTGCCGACCGGCGCACACAGATGTACGTCGACAGAATGGCATGTACAGGCAGGAGGGTGTATATATAAGTCCCTCCTTTCTGCCTGTCCATGCCATCGGGAGCGCGCCGGTCGGGACCCCCCGTGAGTCCGATTGCGGTCCCCACGGACTTGATCGCCGCGGGGACATCCGCGATCGTCTCACGGGACGGCTGAACGGGGAGATGCCGAGATAAACAGCATCTCCCCGTTCTGCCTAGCAACTAGTGACGCCGATCTCTGCTCCCTGTGATTGGAGCAGAGATCAGCATTCACTAGCTGACAGCCACGCCCCCCCACAGTAAGAAACACACCCCTAGGCCTACTTAACCCCTACACTGCCCCCTTTTGGTTAACCCCTTCAGTGCCAGTGTAATTTTTACAGGAATCAATGCATTTAAATAGCATTAATTGCTGTAAAAATGACAATGGTCCCAAAAATGTGTCAAAAATGTCCGATGTGTCCGCCATAATGTCGCAGTCACAAAAAAAATCGAAGATCTCCGCCATTACTAATAAAAAAAAAAATTATTAATAAAAATGCTATAAAACTATCCCCTATCTTGTAAACGCTATAACTTCTGCGCAAACCGATCAATAATCGCTTATTGCGATTTTTTTACGAAAAATATGTAGAAAAATACGTATCGGCCTAAACTGAGGAAAAAAAATGTTTTTTAATATATTTTTTGGGGATATTTATTATAGCAAAAAGTAAAAAATAATGCATTTTTTTCAAAATTATCGCTCTATTTTTGTTTATAGCGCAAAAAATAAAAACCGCAGGGGCGATAAAATACCACCAAAAGAAAGCTCTATTTGTGGGAAAAAAAGGACGTCAATTTTGTTTGGGAGCCACGTCGCACGACCGCGCAATTGTTAGTTAAAGCAACGCAGTGCCGAATCTCAAAAAGAGGCCTGGTCCTTTGGCTGCAAATTGGTCCGGTCTGAAAGTGGTTAAGGACCGTCTCCTGCACATTTACGTTGGCAGAATGGCACAGCTGGGCACATCAACGTACAAGTACGTTGCTCTTTAAGAGCCCAGCCGGGTCTTTTTTTTGTACATTAAGCTCCCCAAAATAATGTCATGCATTTGCCTTGTGGTAGACCAAATTCCATGAAACTTCTAAGATAGGTTGAGAAAGTTGAAAACGTAGGCTGTACAAAGTTTCAAGACAATTGATGGAGGTTTAAGCACATTATAAAACATTAAGCTCTTTTACATTAAGCTGTTCACATTAAATGTTTTAGAATTGTAAAATATTGTTTAACCACTTCAGCCCCGGACCAATTGTCAGCTTAAGGACCAGAGGTCTTTTTTCAATTTCGCACTGCACTGCTTTAACTGGTAATTGCGCGGTCATGCAATGTTGTAACCAAACGAAATTTGCGTCCTTTTCCTCCCACGAATAGAGCTTTCTTTTGATGGTATTTGATTGCCTCTGTGATTTTAATTTTTTGCGATATAAACGGAAAAAGACTGAAAATTTTGAAGAAAAAAAAAGATATTTTCTACTTTTTGTTATAAGAAAAATCTAATAAACTCAATTTTAGTCAAACATTTGGGCCAAAATGTATTCAGCCACATGTCTTTAGTAAAGAAAAATGCCAATAAGCGTATATTTATTGGTTTGCGCAAATGTTATAGCGTCTACAAACTAGAGTACATTTTCTGGAATTTACACCGCTTTTAATTTAGGACTGCCTATCTCATTTCATGAGGTGCTAAAATGGCAGGGAAGTACAACCCCCCCCCCCCCCAAATGACCCCATTTTGGAAAGTAGACACCCCAAGCTATTTGCTGAGAGGCATGTTGAGCCCATTGAATTTTTTTTTTTTTAGTCCCAAGTAGGGATGAGCCGAACACCCCCGGGTTCGGTTCGCACCAGAACCCGCGAACGGACCTAAAGTCCGTGCGAACCCTATTAGTTACAATGGATGCGAACGTTCGAAATCAAAAGTGCTAATTTTAAAGGCTAATATGCATGTTATTGTCATAAAAAGTGTTTGGGGACCTGGGTCCTGCCCCAGGGGACATGTATCAATGCAAATTTTTTTTTTTTAAAACGGACGTTTTTTCAGGAGCAGTGATTTTAATAATGCTTAAAGTGAAACAATAAAAGTGTAAGATTCCTTTAAATTTCGTACCTGGGGGGTGTCTATAGTATGCCTGTGAAGGGGCGCATGTTTCCTGTGCTTAGAACTGTCCCTACACAAAGTGTAATTTTTGCAGGAAAAAAAGCTATTTAAAATCGCTTGTGGCTAATGAATTGACGGCTCCCGTAACACAGAGAACAGTCATTCATTGAAAGTCATTGATAAAAAAAAAGTCATTGATAAAAAATAAAAAAAATGAAAAAATAAAAAAGCGTGGGGGTCCCCCAAATTCAATAACCAGGCCCTTCAGGTCTGCTATGGATATTAAGGGGAACCCCAGCCAAAAAAAACAAAAAAAAATGGCGTGGGGTCCCCCTGTAAATACATACCAGACCCTTGAGGTCTGGGATGGATTTTAAGGGGAACCCCGGCCCCCCAAAAAAAATGGCGTGGGGTCCCCCTCAAAATCCATACCAGACCCTTATCCGAGCATGCAACCTGGCAGGCCGCAGGAAAAGAGGGGGGACGAGAGCGCCCCCCCTCCCTCCTGAACCGTACCAGGCCACATGCCCTCAACATTGGGAGGGTCTGGTATGGATTTTGAGGGGGACCCCATGCCATTTTTTTTGTCTGGGGTTCCCCTTAATACCCATAGCAGACCTGAAGGGCCTGGTTATTGAATTTGGGGGGACCCCCATGCTTTTTTTTTTAAAAAAAATTATTTTTTATCAGTGACTTTTTTTTTATCAATGACTTTCAATGAATGACATGGGTTCGAATCGAATACCGGGCCCATCCCTAGTCCCAAGTGATTGAATAAAGACCAAAAAAAAATGATATATTGCTCACACATGCCATGGTTATATGTGGAATTGCACCCCAAAATACATTTTGCTGCTTCTCCTGAGTATGGGGATACCACATGTGTGGGACTTTTTGGGAGCCTAGCCGCGTATGGGGCCCCGAAAACCAATCACCACCTTCAGGATTTCTAAGGGTGCACACCTTCCCAGCAAGCGTGCCAGATACGGGGTCAAGCTCTATAAGCTCTGTGACAGGGCAACAGGCTATACGTGGAGCTTTTCGGTTTATGAGGGAAAAGATAGTTGTCAACAGACAAGTGGCCAGAAAACTTAATCAGGGACTCGTCAATGCAGACAACTTGATTGGGAGTAAACAAGGCTGCAAAACATTGGTTGAAGTGGTTTATGAGGGGCCGAATTTTGTAGAGCCGATCGAATTCAGGGTCTCCACGAGGACGACAAGGTTCATTGTCACTAAAGTGCATGAACCGCAAGATCTATTCGTATCCTGCCCTGGACATGGAGGCAGAGAACACGGGCATTTGGTGGACTGGTGAGGTGGACCAATAAGTCCTCAGAGTCGGGAATTTATGTATGCCCATGTTGAGGGAAAGGCCCAGAAAGGACTTAAATTCGGAAACCGTAATTGGTTTCCAATCTCTGGCAAGGGAAGGCAACTGGGGATTAGCGGCGATGTATTGACCAGCATATATATTACTTTGGTCCACAATAGATCTATAGAGATCTTCCGTGAACAGCGAATAAAAATCGGATGTCTTAAAATCAGCTGTTTCCACCTGAATACCGGGTTGGCCAGTGAATGGGGGAAGTACGGGTTCTGCAGAAGTGGTGGGCACCCAATCAGGATTGGCGAATTCTGCAGGAAGGGCACTATGGGCACGACGGGCCTGCCTTTGTCTTCTTCTTGGTGGAAGCGGGACACCTCGCCAGCTTGAACTGCACTTATGGGACTCGCCACGTCACCACGTGTTACTGCAGTGCTGGATGTCCAGGGTGTACTAGGCCGCTGGTGCTTGCCAGTTCACCAGAAGGAATAGCGGCGCTAGTACTTCTCTGCTCCATACGAGAGACCTGCGGTTCTTGCACCTCAACAACAGCAGAAGATCGGGATCGGGTACGCCTGACCTTAGCAGGGACCACACCTCTGTCGCCAGAGCTATCTGTCATGGAGCCGCTGTCGTCTACTGGATCATATTCTAAGCCTGATTCTGACAGATGAGTGACCTCCTCTTCACTATCTGTCATACTCAGAAACAAGTAGGCCTGTTCACTAGTGTACTTTCGATTTGCCATTTTGGGCTCTTAATTTAGTAGTACACTAGTGAGATCCACAGGTAAAAAAGCTCCTGACTGTTAGCGACTGAATCAAAGCGCTACCAAAAAAAATGTTAGCGATCGCAGGGATCAGGCCTGACTCTGCGAACGCTGCAGTTATGTGTGATTAGTGTTTTGTAAGTGACAGTGATCGATCGATACTGCACTTGGGTGGGCTGGGCTGGGCGGTGGGGGAAAACGCAGGTGCTAGCAGGTATCTGGGCTGATCCCGCTAACAATGCATTTTTTAGAACCCTAAACTGCTGGGACGCTAGTATAGATCTGATCAGATCAGATATTGATCTGTTCAGATACTATACCACTAATGGCCCAAACACACGGGCGGAAAATCCGACCACAAAATCCATCGGATTTTGTCTGACGGATTTAGTCCGACACTGGTGTTGCATACACACGGTCGGACTTTGTTGTCGAAAAATCCGATCATTCTGAACGTGGTGACGTTTGTTACCTACGACGGGACTACGTAGAGGCTAGTAGCCAATAGCTTTGGTCTTGTAATGTGATCTGAGCATGCGTGGTACTTTGTCCGTCGGAATTCGATACACACGATCGGAATTGGTGTGATCGGACTTTGTTGTCGGAAAATTTTTCCAGCAGGAGATAGAACTTTGTCCGTCGGACAATCCGATGGAAACTGTCCGATGGTGCCTACACACGGTCGGAATTTCCGACAACATTGTCCGATAGGTCAGAATCCATCGGAAAATCCGACCGTGTGTATGGGGCTTTAGGGAGGTGTATGCTTTGCGCGTGGGTGTTTGCAGTACTGGCACTAACCTGGGGCGACGCAGACCTTATTTGACCCTAAAACCTAATTGATATCACCCGCCGGGCGATCAGGGGGTTAAACCGTTATTGGGTAATAAATGGCGGGTGCCCTGACAGTATAATAAACAAACTAACTAACCAGCGTCACCCGTAACAGTTATACGGTGATCACTGGTGAAAGGTTTAACTAGGGGCAATCAGGGGGTTAAAACCTTTATTTAGGTTGTAATATGGGGGTACCTGACCTATAAACCTATTTATGAACCTATATAAACCTGGCGGTTAACCTAAAAAAAAACTGGCTACCTAGCGGCACCAGTGACACTAATGCAGCGATCAGAAAAATGATTGCTTAGTGACACTGGCAAAAGGGGGTGAAAGGGTTACCTGGGGGGCAATCAAGGGGTTAAACCAGTGACACTGTGACTGGGGGGGCAGGGGGTGATCTGGGAGTGACAGGGGGGTTGAATGTGTACCTATGTGTCCTGGTGTCAGTGTACTGTTGGTGCACTAACCTTGATGTCTTCACTCCTCGGCGTCCCGGTCAGAAAGACCAACACGAGGAGCGTGACATCACTTCTGCCTGCCTGTGTTTACAATTACACAGGCAGGGGAAGCATCTCATTCACCAGGAGCGATCGCTAGGGGGTGGCCAGAAACCACTGGCCGTCCCCTCATCTTGGATCGCTCCTGAAGCGATGCCGACCATCTCCGCCGGCGGGGGGGGTCCGATGGGACCCCCCACCCGCTGGAAGAATGTCACGTACAGGTACGGGATTTTGCCTGTACGTCCCATTCTGCTGACGTATAGCTACATGAGGCGGTCGGCAAGTGGTTAAAATCACTCGCGGCTAATGAATTGTAGTAACACAGAGAACAGTCATTCATTGAAAGTCATTGATAAAAAAAAAAGCGTGGGGGTCCCCCCAAATTCAATAACCAGGCCCTTCAGGTCGGCTATGGATATTAAGAGGAACCGCACTTCAAATTAAAAAAAAAAATGACGTCAGGTCTGGGATGGATTTTAAGGGGAACCCCGGCCAAAAAAAAATGGCGTGGGGTCCCCCTCAAAATCCATACCAGACCCTTTATCCGAGCACGCAACCTGGCAGGCCGCAGGAAAAGAGGGGGGATGAACCAAATCAGGCCACATGCCCTCAACATTGGGAGGGTGCTTTGGGGTCCCCCCCAAAGCACCTTGTCCCCATGTTGATGAGGACAAGTGCCTCATCCCCACAACCCTGGCCATTGGTTGTGGGGGTCTGTGGGCGGGGGGCTTATCGGAATCTGGAAGCCCCCTTTAACAAGAGGGCCCCCAGATCCCGGCCCCCCCTGTGTGAAATGGTAAGGGGGTACAAAAGTACCCCTACCATTTCACCAAAAAAGTGACAAAAATTGTAAAAATTACAGGAGACGGTCTTTGACAATTCCTTTATTAAAATCTTCTTTCATCTTCTTTCTTCTGGTCTTCTTCCTTCTTCCTTTCTTCATCCTTCGGTTTCCTCAGATTCTCCTTCCGGCATCTTCTTCCATCTTCTTCCATCTTCTTCTTCCTCCGATCCGCTTCTTCTTGCTCTGGTCTTATCGTCCGGCATCTTCTTCCATGTCTCTTCTGGGCCCCTCTGAGCAATCGGAGGCTCCCGCTGTGTGAGGCTTCACTGCGTCTGACAGGTCTTTTATAACGGAGGGCGGGGCCACCTGGTGACCCCCCCCCGCTCTGACGTCATGGGGAAAGCCATAGGGAAGTCCCCATGACGTCCCCGTGCGTCAAAGGGGGACGGGGTCACCAGGTGGCCCCGCCCTCCGTTATAAAAGACCTGTCAGACGCAGCAAAGCCTCACACAGCGGGAGCCTCCCATTGCGCGGCGCGGCCCAGAAGAGACACCGACGCTGTGGAAGAAGATGCCGGACGAGAAGACCAGAGCTAGAAGAAGCAGATCGGAGGAAGAAGAAGATGGAAGAAGAAGATGGAAGAAGATGCCGGAAGGAGAAGATGAAGAAACCGAATGATGAAGAAAGGAAGAAGGAAGAAGACCAGAAGAAAGAAGATGAAAGAAGATTTTAATTAAGGAATTGTCAAAGACCATCTCCTGTCATTTTTACCATTTTTGTCACTTTTTTGGTGAAATGGTAGGGTAAAGTACCCCCTTACCATTTCACACAGGGGGGGCCGGGATCTGGGGGTCCCCTTGTTAAAGGGGGCTTCCAGATTCTGATAAGCCCCCCGCCCGCAGACCCCCACAACCAATGGCCAGGGTTGTGGGGATGAGGCCCTTGTCCTCATCAACATGGGGACAAGGTGCTTTGGGGGGACCCCAAAGCACCCTCCCAATGCTGAGGGCATGTGGCCTGGTACGGTTCAGGAGGGGGGCGCTCTCGTCCCCCCCTCTTTTCCTGCGGCCTGCCATGTTGCGTGCTCGGATAAGGGTCTGGTATGGATTTTGAGGTGGACCCCACGCCATATTTTTTTGCCCGGGGTTCCCCTTAAAATCCATCCCAGACCTGAAGGGTCTTGTATGGATATTTAGGGGGGACCCCACATCATTTTTTTTTTAAATTTGAAGTGGGGTTCCCCTAATATCCATAGCAGACCTGAAGGGCCTGGTAATTAAATTTGGGGTGACTCCCACGCTTTTTTTTTATCAATGACTTTGAATGAATGACTGTTCTCTGTGTTACAGGAGCCGACAATGCATTAGCC
The DNA here is from genome assembly GCA_028564925.1 of Lithobates sylvaticus. Lineage (NCBI taxonomy): Eukaryota > Metazoa > Chordata > Amphibia > Anura > Ranidae > Lithobates > Lithobates sylvaticus. The sequence goes on along the minus strand of CM053027.1, from coordinate 16,160,385 downwards.
GCAAGTTATTTTAAAAAGCTTTTTTTCCTGCAAAAATGACACTTTGTCATTCGAATCATTCGAATCATTTGTTATATCCACTATAATAATTTAATTCGTATTAGTTGAATTCGAATTGTTCTCTGTGTTACGGGAGCCGACAATTCATTAGTCGCGAGTGATTTTAAATAGCTTTTTTCCTGCAAAAATGACACTTTGTACAGGGACAGTTCTAAGCATGGGAAACATGCGCCCCTTCACAGACATACTATAGAGTTGTAACGTTAATACATTTTTGGATAATTCGTTATTTATCGTTACGAATATCAACACTAACGAATTATCCAAAAACGTATTAACGTTACAACTCTATAGTATGCCTGTGTAGGGGCGCATGTTTCCCGTGCTTAGAACTGTCCCTGTACAAAGTGTCATTTTTCCAGGAAAAAAAGCTTTTTAAAATCATTCGCGGCTAATGAATTGCTGGTTCCCGTAACACAGAGAACAATTCTAATCCAACTACCAAATATCGAATTTCAACTAATACGAAAGAAATTATTATAGCGGATATAACGAATGATTCAAATGAATTCAAGATTCAGTATATCTAATATTGAGAACTGTCCCTGCACAAAGTGTCATTTTTACAGGGAAAAAAGCTATTTAAAATCACTCGCGGCTAATGAATTGTTGGCTCCGTAACACAGAGAACAGTCATTCATTGAAAGTCATTGATAAAAAAAAAGCGTGGGGGTCCCCCCAAATTCAATTACCAGGCCCTTCAGGTCTGCTATGGATATTAGGGGGAACCCCGCTTCAAATTTTAAAAAAAATGACGTAGGGGTCCCCCTAAATATCCATACAAGACCCTTCAGGTCTGGGATAGATTTTAAGAGGAACCCCGGCCAAAAAAAAAATGGCGTGGGGTCACCCTCAAAATCCATACCAGACCCTTATCCGAGCACGCAACCTGGCAGGCCGCAGGAAAAGAGGGGGACGAGAGCGGCCCCCCCTCCCTCCTGAACCGTACCAGACCACATGCCCTCAACATTGGGAGGGTGCTTTGGGGGTCTGTGACCCCCCAAAGCACCTTGTCCCCATGTTGATGAGGACAAGGGCCTCATCCCCACAACCCTGGCCATTGGTTGTGGGGGTCTGCGGGCGGGGGGCTTATCGGAATCTGGAAGCCCCCTTTAACAAGGGGACCCCCAGACCCCGGCCGCCCCGTGTGAAATTGTAAGGGCATTTCACCAAAAAAGTGACAAAAATTTTAAAAATGACAGGAGACGGTCTTTCACAATTCCTTTATTAAAATCTTCTTTCATCTTCTTTCTTCTGGTCTTCTTCCTTCTTCTATTCTTCATCCTTCGGTTTCTTCATCTTCTCCTTCCGGCATCTTCTTCCATCTTCTTCTTCCATCTTCTTCTTCCTCCGATCCGCTTCTTCTTGCTCTGATCTTCTCGTCCGGCATCTTCTTCCATGGCGTCGACGTCTCTTCTTCTGTGTCGGGCCGCTCCTTGCAATGGGAGGCTCCCGCTGTGTGAGGCTTCGCTGCGTCTGACAGGTCTTTTATAACGGAGGGCGGGGCCATCTGGTGACCCCGCCCCCCTATGACGCATGGGGACGTCATGCGGTTATAAAAGTCCTGTCAGACGCAGCAAAGCCTCACACAGCGGGAGCCTCCCATTGCTAGGAGTGGCCCAAGAAGAGACGCTGACGCCATGGAAGAAGATGCCGGACGAGAAGACCAGAGCAAGAAGAAGCAGATCGGAGGAAGAAGAAGATGGAAGAAGAAAATGGAAGAAGATGCCGGAAGGAGAAGATGAAGAAACCGAATGATGAAGCAAGAAAGAAGGAAGACCAGAAGAAAGAAGATTTTAATAAAGGAATTGTCAAAGACCGTCTCCTGTAATTTTTACAATTTTTGTCACTTTTTTGGTGAAATGGTAGGGGTACTTTGTACCCCCTTACCATTTCACATGGGGGGGCGGGATCTGGGGGTCACCTTGTTAAAGGGGGCTTCCAGATTCCGGTAAGCCCCCCACCCGCAGACCCCCACAACCAGTGGCCAGGGTTGCGGGGATGAGGCCCTTGTCCTCATCAAAATGGAGGGTCTGGTATGGATATTTAGGGGGGACCCCACATCATTTTTTTTTAAAAAATTTGAAGTGGGGTTCCCCTTATTATCAATAGCAGACCTGAAGGGCCTGGTTATTGAATTTGGGGGGACCCCCACGCTTTTTTTTTATCAATGACTTTCAATGAATGACTGTTCTCTGTATTACGGGATCCGACAATTCATTAGCCGCGAGTGATTTTAAATAGCTTTTTTTCCTGCAAAAATGACACTTTGTGCAGGGACAGTTCTCGATATTAGATATACTGAATCTCGAATTCATTCGAATCATTCGTTATATCCGCTATAATAATTTCTTTCGTATTAGTTGAAATTCGATATTTGGTAGTTGGATTCGAATTGTTCTCTGTGTTACGGGAACCGGCAATTCATTAGCCGCGAGTGATTATTAACGCTTCGTAACCATTCGAAACGATTCGAAATTTTTTAATGATTCGTACGAAATTATTTCGTACGAATTACGAATTTTTTTATATACGAAACGAAACAAAAAAAATTTTTGGCGGTTCCCATGTCTATTATATATACACAAAACCGACTTGTATCGAAAACCCACAGATCATAACCAATTATTACATTATTCTAGCTTTCATCCACTCGGGGTATTTAAATCCATACCCAGGAGTCAATTGAAACGAGTGTCTAGGATTGTAAGTGAACAGTAAAAATGGAAGACAGATTGTGCCAACGAGGGTATCCAAAAGATACAATTCATCAAGAGCGTATGAATTTACATTATGATAGAAAGAAGGATGTGATGCGCAGAATGCCTTTCATCTCACAATTCCACCCCTTCTCTAATCAGATTAATAATATAATTAGGAAACATTGGTCCATATTGAATAAAAACTTCCCGAATTGTCCCTGAATTTTATAAGCCTCCATTACCCTCTTATCATAGAGGGAGAACGTTGCGTGATAGACTGGTAAAATCAGATCAATATAGGAGCCCTGTTCCCCGCATTACTTTTTTAGGTCCTCCTAATTTTGGTTCTTTCCCGTGTCTTTCTTGTACTCAATGTACGAGTATGATAAAAGGAAAAAGTTTTTGTCAACCACATAAAGGATATAACATCAATATTAAAGATCATTTCACCTGTCAGTCATACTACGTTATACATATTATCAAATATCCATGTGGGCTTGTTTACGTAGGAGAAACAACTCAAAAAGTAAAAGACAGGATTGCAAGACATAAATATTCTATCCAGGATAAATTGGAAAAATTACCATTATCTAGGCATTTTGTGGAAAAAAAACATACTGTATCCCAATTAAGATATATGGTTATTGATGGAGTATCTGTAAATAGACGAGGGGGAGACAGGGAATCAGTTTTAAAGAAACGAGAAGTCTATTGGATTGATCGTTTGGACACACTTCAGCCTAAAGGGTTAAATACTGATTTTGACTTGTATCTGTTCCTTTAGAAATTGTAAGCAGGAATAAGAGATATGTCATGTCATTGGATATGAAATATAAAGGATGATGAATAATGCAATAGGAAGTGTAATAGTGTTAGCAAACATTGTAGTATATTCATGGATGGATTTTTTCTATCTTGATTTTTTCTATCTTGATTTTTGTTTTTGTTTAGTGAGAAATCAGATGCACCCGTGTCCTATAAAATCGCCCCAAACCACTTTAAATAATTGATTGAATGGCTAAGGAATATAGAGTTAAATGTGGATTAATTGATTCCAGCTTAATGCAATGTTGTAATTAATGAGGTTTTCTCTCTCATAAATACCATGTGATGAATGTTACCAGTTGCAGATATGAGATTGTGAGAAAGGACGTTATCTGTTGAAGCCCAAAACGTTGCCGCCAGTTGTATCTGGTATTTTTTTGATATTTTATATCTGATGTAATCTATTTTTGGAAATAAAAGATTTTTGTGCAGCATCGTTGTTTCTACATATCGGTCCGTGGGAAGGACTAGATTGCTGGCACTATAAGCAGTGGCGTCGCTAGGTGGTGGCTTTTGGGGCTATAGCTCCGAATCTGGGGCCCATAGCCCAGAGTCTGGGGCCCATACCCCCGAGTCTCTGCAGGGGTCCCCAATGGGAGGGGAGGCTCTCTGGGGACCCTAATGTAAGAATGTAAGTGGGGGCTCTCTGTCGACCCTAATGCAAGGGGGAGGCTCTCTGGGTACCCTGATTTTAAGGGGGAGACTCTCTGGGGACTCTGATTTAGAGGGTAGACTTTCTGGGGACCCTAATGTAAGGGGGGCTCTCTGGGAACCCCAATGTAAGTTGCGGGCTCTCTGGGGACCTTGATGCAAGGGGGAGGCTCTCTGGGGATTCTGATTGTAAGGGGGGACTCTCTGGGGACTCTGATTTAAGGGGGAGACTTTCTGGGGACCCTAATGTAAGGGCGGCTCTCTGGAAACCCTGATGTAAGTGGTGGGCTCTCTGGGGACTTTGATGCAAGGGGGAGGCTCTCTGGGGACTCTGATGTAAGGAGGAGGTTCTCTGGGGACCCTGATGTAAGGGGGTGCTCTCTGGGGACCCCGATGTAAGTGGGGGGGCTCTCTGGGCATATACACACACACACGTATATTACTGTATATACATGTGTATGCCTGCCCAAGCATACGACTTTCTTTAGTACACTGCTATGGGCTGTAGCCCCAGATCTTTTGTAGACCTAGCAACGTCCCTGACTATAAGGATCATTCAGTGCATCTTACCCTCTGAACTGTAATATATATATATATATATAATATGTGTGTGTGCGCGCATGTACTGTATGTAATTGAGTATATATATATATATATATATATATCTGTGTGTGTGTGTGTGTACTGTATATATCTCAGTATCTGTATGCATTTGACTGCGTGTGTATGCATGCGATTAACTGAACATATTTATATATCTGAGTATGTAATTAATATCCTCCATTGATGTGAACATCTGATAATTCATACAATTACTAATCATTCCCCTACTGTATATACATATACCTAACAAAAATGAACATGGTACTATATACTGTATGTATACCCTACAATATACAATATATATAAAATATACATAAGGTGGTGACAGTTTGTGACAGGAATAGAATAAAATAAAATAGAATAGAATATGACTTATATCTTTCAGAAGATGGTTATATATTATATTCTTTCTATTCTATTGCTTTTCTAGTCTATTTTTTTCTATCATTTTCTATTCTATTATAATCATTTCTATTATTTGATATTCTATTCTAATCTTTTCTTTTAAAATTCATTCTATTCGAAATTAGAATTTTGGAAGATGGTTATATATTATTATATTTTGTTCTATTTTATTCTATTCTTTTCTATTGTTTTTCTCATCTATTCTTTTCTATTATTTTATATTCTATTCTAATCATTTCTATTATTTTATATTCTATTCTAATCTTTTCTATTCAAATTCATTCTATTCAAAAATTTGAATTTTGGAAGATGGTTATATATTATATTTTTTCTATTTTATTCTATTCTTTTCCATTGTTTTTCTATTCTATACTTTTCTATTATTTTCTAATGTATTCCAATCTTTTATTTTCCAATAAAATTTTATTCGAAATTCAAATTTCAGAAGATGGTTATAAATCTTTTATCTATTTTGTTCTAATTTTCAAATTGTCAGACAGTCAGTATCAATAGCCTAATGCAACAGCTGCATTTAAATGGAAAACAAAATTGAATGTAAATGCATTTTTGAATTCGAATACGGATTTGATATTTTTTGGGGAATTTTTTCAAATTCGATTTAGAATACAAAACTAACTAAATTAATTCCCAAAGCAAATCAAAAACGAATTTAACAAAACTAAAGCATCAAAACAAATTTTTTCATCCTGCACATGTCTAGCTACCATATCTGGCCCTACCAAGAAAGCCAATAATTCTAGTATGGGACAACAGATTGTCCACGAGAATAGGAGAGTATGTTGATTTCTATATTCAACCAATTGTAGTGAAAATGCCAAGATAGTCAAGATATGATAAGGATATTGGAAGTGATAGAAGTGAGAAGTAACATTATATTTGTCACTATTGATGTAACCTCTTTGTACACCAATATAAAATATCATAACGGAATTGAAATGGTGAAATTACAGATTTGAAGGAGATTAATAGATTACATTTTGATAGTTTGGGAAGGGAATATGAAGTACCTAGAAGCATTTTTTACTTTATTGATGATAATAAATATGATATTGCATTTTTGAAAACTGTTAATGCAGAAACTATTTAATTTTTTAGTTACAAACATATTTATTAATGAGGGGAAAGTGTATATGAGAACGTATTTTAAAATAACAGATCAAAATGGGTACATCCCTGTCAAAAGCTGTCACCATATTATGTGGATAGACAATGTCCCTAAAGAACAGTTTACAAGAATAAGGAGTTGATGAATAGTTTATTCAGTCAGATATTATCATGAAAAGATTTGTTAAGGGGTATAATCAAGTAAAGCTGGAGAAGATTAGGTATAAAATAAATAAAGACTACTGGGAGGGTGGATTGAAGAGACAGGGGTGTGCCAAAAGAAAACAAAATATAAGCTTGGAGTACACAGTGGTTTTAGACTTCAGTGGTAAATACAAAGGTGTTGAATTAATTATGAGAATATATTCACCCATCCTGAAAAAAGATAGGATATTGGAGGCCCATTCTGAATAATCCACAATATATTTATTATAAGGCAAACAATCTTAAAGTAGATTCATGTTTGACATGAAGCATTTTTATCCCTGTAGAACATGTAATATGTATAAATCAGATTAAACACTTTATTATATGTAACTCCTTTTTTTTGCCTACTTGCTGGAGTGCCCTTGTGGCCTCCAGTATGTGGGCCGTACCACAGGGAAATTACATATTAGGCTGAGAGAGCATGCCCAGAACATCAAAAAGGGCCTTAAGAGTCATAGTCTTTCTAAACATTTTCTGAATGCTATAACAGAGATGCATCCAAAGTCCGCTTTCGTGGACACAGTTTTTAAACATTGGAGAGGATCTAACAAGAAAATGCAGATTTCCAAAAATGAAACATACTGGATTTGTGAGTTGAATTGCCTGCAACTGAATGGATGAAATATAGAACTAGATTTGAATTATTTTATAGCAGACTTTTAACTAATTTGAGGGTTTATTTAAGCTAGTATATTTCATAGATGTGATTAAGGGAATTTTTTTTTAAAATATAATTATTTTTAATATTATTTATTGTATATGTATATTAGGGAATAATAAAAAGGTGGGGAGTTGCAGTTTAGTTTTCAACCACAAAATGGGGCATGTAAGATTAGATTATCAGATTGTCAGAAGGGGAGGTTATTTTTTATTTTATTTTGTTTAATTTGTATTTTCCCAGGGTGTTGAGGGAATTTTTAAATTTCTACATTTGTTATGGATGGCAGGGATGTCCTTTAATTGAACGTTTTATCTGATTCCATAAAGATTATTGAAGTTGCCATGCATTAAAATTGCACAGAGAATGATATCAGTGAAGGCAGAAGTTTGCTATATATAGCACATCCTTTGAAGATGTCAAGCGACAAAACACATCAGGGGTGGCGTCAGAACTTTAATACATTTGGATCTCTGGTAGGATGGATTCTAAAATAACTTTAAACTTCATGTTTCTTGTATATGATTTTAATGTTAGTGAAGATAGGAGGGTAGAAATGGCGCTGTTCTGGGGTGGAATGTCTTACACACCTAAAATGAGAAGTGTCCCTACAGGGATCAAACGTGAAAAATATATAAAGTGTAAACCCAATAACCTGTGTCCTAGTACAACAATCTGATATGCCACTGTTCAAATAGCCTCAGAACGATTCATACAAACCACAGAAGCAAAACCAAAACAATATGTGGTGCGATTCCAGTATGCAAATGACCCAGGTTCTAATTCAACAATCTGGTGTAACACTATTTAAAATCTCTGTTTCTCATGAAACATACAGAAAATACAGACAGTACCATGAATATGTGAACGACATAGTGCCTGTGTTTAAAACATTTGTGAAAGCATAAAAAAACTGATATCCTTCTAGTGATACCCTCTGATAACGCTTGATAGTATTTCAATGTTTATTAAAGAGATAACAAAAAAATACACAAATATGCAGCCCAAACGTAGGGTTGCAAAGACAGTGTTACATAAATTAAGACGAAAATTTGTAGTTTACATAGTTCCGAGATCCCTTGTAAGGGGGAAAAAAGGGTAGATGCCGACAGTTTTTCTCAACTAGTTTTGCGAAAAATCGCTTCCTCAGGAGAGTTTAAGGCATCTGGGGCAAGAGAAAATACAATCTTAAAACTGTAAAGAGTCGTTTTTAAATTAAAATCAATAACAATGGTAGAAAATGATAACAGTGGGAGTAGACTAAAAGTTGATATCACTCACCGCTCGGGTCCCACGGGGTTCAGAAGGAAGCACCTGGGGTCCCCACGAGGGGGGGTATCCCGTCCAGGGCGGACACGGGAGGCTAAATGTATGGTATAGTGCAGTTAGTGCTGGGGGTAGGTAAACCAAGGGGGCTTAGTTTGTAGATATAAATATGTTATGCTTTGAAAAATGGTGGTGCCATTGGTTGGAAGGAATTGAGGAATAAGGAATAGAAAGAGGGACAGGGGGGAGGAAAAAGTAAGGAAAAAAAGGGGGGGAAAAAGGGGGAAAAAAAGGGGGGAAGGAAAGGGGGAAAGGGTATGGGAATAGGAAAGGGGAAAGAAGAAATGGGGTATGAGAGGATGGAAAGCAAAGAAAGAAAGGGCAACCAAAAAAGGGGGGGGGGAGGGAAAGGTAAGGGGAGGTGGGGGAGGGAGAGGGGGGGGGGGGGGGAAGGAAGGAAGGGGACAGAAGGAGTGAGGGGGCAGGGAAGGAAAGAGGGGGGAAAGAGGGGAAGAAACAAGGGAAGAAGGGGACCCGGGATGTTGAAGGAATTTGGGAGGGTAAAAGGGAGAGAAAAAAATTAAATTAATTAAAAGGGGGGAAAAAAAGAGAAAAAAAGGGGTGAGAAAAGGGGGGGAAAGGGGGGGAGAAAAGAGGAGGGGAAGAAGAGGGAAGGGGGGAAAGGGGGGGGAGGGGGGAAAGGGGGAGGGGGGTAGGGAGGGTGTTGGGTTGAGAGGGGAAGAGGGATGGCAAGATATTTACATTAGATGACAGCATAGTTAGTATTTAAGAGAAAGAAAAGGATACCTACCCTATAGCAGTTGCAATTGGGCTTAAAATGCACCCGGGATTCTAGACATAATAAATGGGGTGAAAGATTCCAGTCACAGCCCTCCGGTTAGAGGGGGAGTCTTGCTGGGGTAGCAAAGTTAGAATTTAGGTCCTGTGAACATTTGGGGAAGGTAAAAGTTACTAACTGGGTAAAATTAGCAAAGTGGGGCAAGCGGCATCATAAGGAGGTATGGAAGTGCTTACCTTGTTTGAAGTAGTCTGATTAAATCCCAGGTGCTAGGCCTACCACAAGTGAAGGCGGCTGAACAGCCGCCTTATAAGCCTCCAACCCGGAAGTCTATGCTCGGCGCGGCGGCGTCGAGCAATGACGTCACCGGGTCCGCCGCTCCCAGCAGTCCGCCGCTCCTCTCTCCAATTTGGTCAGCTTCTTGCAAAAATATATCTCCTTGTCCACACAGTTTCTTCTTAAATGCATGATTTGTCCTTTAGGAATATTAGAAATCCAAATAGCATGATGACAACTATCCCGTGGTATATATGCATTTCCATCCATGGCCCTAAAAAACGAATGGTTGCAAATTTCCCACCTATTAATGTGAAGGACGAGTCTAGATAGTCTAAAATCTCCTGATCTATTTTCCACATGAGTGTTCTATGTCTATTATTCCTATTTAATCAGCCATGAAGTTACACAAATAAGCCTTCCTACCTTTCCAAATAATCAAAATATTATTAAAAAATAATTTATAGCTTATTAATTCCCTCAGTCCATCTTTCAGGACATATTTCACTTCCGTCTTTGTCATGAGAAGGTTTGCAATGCTTGGGGGGGGCATATTTAGCCCCCTTGGAAATACTGGTGTTCTGTTTGTAATATCTTGTATTGTACCAAAAGTAGCTGTGGCTCAATTCGAAAGCCAAACATTCCTGGAGAAACTTTTTTATGCTTTCTGGGAATATTGGAGTGTTAATCCAATGCCCATTTTAAGGCTTCCATGGCATGCTGTTGGTCTATGATTGTATACAGCAAAATTACATCTGCTGTTACTAAGAAATAATTATCCCCTGTAATCTCCAGGGTTTTTAAAATCTGCAACAGATGTTTTGTGTCCCAGAAGTATGTTTCCATCTGTTAGGGCAATGGTTAAATGAATAAATCAAGATATATCTCTATTCTACAACTAATGGGATCTGTGCCATTTACAATAAACCAATACAGTGTTTTTTTCCTAAATTTTAGGTGTTTTAGGCAGGTAGTATATCACAGGGATCCTACAAGCAGAGGGAACAAGATACTTTGCTTATTTTTTATTTAGAATCCCTTGTTATATTTCTTTCTTCACCGGTTCTTTCAAATCTCCTTTTTTTAATGGTGGGTTTTGTTCCAATATTTCATACTTTTTTTCATCACTAACCAACCTGTTTATTTTTAAAAATGTAATCCTTTTTCTCCAGAACTAATATATCCCCACCATTATCTGTGGGTCTCATTACAAGATCCTTTCTATGTTCCTAGAGCTCTAATTCCCTTCTGTATATCATTGGGTTCTATTTCATTCTTAAATCCTATGAAACTATGAAATCCTAATTTCTCCAAGTCATTCAAAACCAGATTCTTAAATACCTCCACATACTTATTTCAGCCACTGGGGGATTGAACACGTATTTCCTAATAATCTATTGATTTCATTCAAACCCTTATCTTTTTCTGCCACAGGGTTAGGTAAAAAATACTTCTGCATATTAAGTGTGTGAATATATTTGTAAAAATATATTTTACATTAAATTTATTTAGATTTTTGGTGGGGGCATACTTTAAACCCTTGTCTAAAACCCACAATTCCTCTCTTTCAAAAATGTCACTGCTCAGATAAAAAAATTCCCTCTCTTAACGAGGCCTCGTTTGTGATCTTTCTTCTCAGCTCTCTTTCCTCACTGCTTTCTCCTTTCTCTGTATATTCTATCTCTCTTTACATGTGTCTCCTTGGGGGCCACCCGCTCCCTGACATCTTCAAACTAACTTCCTCAAACTCTCATCTTGTGGTATATGCCCCTACCAAGAGTCTAAATAAATGTGAGACATAGGTCAATGTTCACAAATATATGCACACACCCAATATAAAAAAGTATTTTTTGCCACCTTGTGGCAGAAAAAGATAAGGGTTTAAGTATAATTAATAGCAGATTAAGAAATAAGTGTTCAATCCTCCAGTGGCTGAAAGATGTAGGTGTAGGTAGTTAAGAATCTGGTTTTGGATGACTTGAAGAAAGATTTAAGAAAGAACCAGAACCCAGTGATATATGGAAGGAAATAAATGCTTTGGATCATAGAAAGGCTCTTGTAATTAGACATAAGATAGGGTGGGGGTTTAGTAGTTCCGAAAAAAGAGGATTAAATCATGGTTGGTTAGTAGACATGTGTGGTTCGTTTGACTCTGAATAAATACTCAGACACATTTTTCATTATTTGGAGATTCAGATATATCCGAATACCCAAATTACAGTATAAACAAAGTTTGCCGAATGCTCCGAATAACGAAACAAAATTTGTCTGAATTTCCAAAATTCAAATTGAAATTCAAATCAAATTTTACATTGAATTCCAATCGTATTCAAACTATAAACATGTTTCTGAAATCAAAGATTGTGTGTTTTTAGCGTACCATTTCAAAATAATGATTTTTAGTTAAGCCAAAAGTGATTTAAAGCGTCATTGTAATCAAGTGTTTGTTCACTTTGCCACATTCAAATCAATAAATCCGAATACATAAATTCCGAATACATAATACGAATTAAATTAATCAACCGAATTGAACTAAACAAAATAACTAGATTAAAGCGGTTGTGCACTCGTTTTTTTTGGGGGCTATATGCCAAGGGCATATAGCTCAATTGGGGGACTTACCTGTTCCATCTTCCATCTCGATCGCCGCCAGTTTTCCTCCGATAAAATTCTTCATCTTCTTCTTGTCTGCTGGGGTCCATCTTGCCTGTGGGCATGTGAAACCCCACAGGCACTTTAGATGGCCCAGCATGCACCGCTGTTACTCGCGCGTGCGCAGTAACGGCACATCTGCAGACATCTCACGAGATTTCGGAAGATGTGTCCGAAATCTCGCGAGATTTCGGAAGATGTGGCCGAAATCTCGCAAGATTTCGGAAGATGCCCGCACTGACTCCTGGGATCAATGACACCAGATCCCAGGAGACAGTGCGGCGTGACGAGGATCCCCGCACAGACCCCGCCCACCCCCGAAGAGAAAGAAGACAGGAAGTCATCAATTACAAGGTAAGTAAAAAAAAAACACATTTCATTTAGTACTCTTTGCCTGATTTGGAAGGCAAAGAGATTTACTAAATAAAATGTGTGCCGAACCGCTTTAATAAATTGAAACAAAACAATTTTTTTCGTCATGCACATGTCTATTGGTTAGTGATAAAAAAAAAAGTGTATGAAATATTAGAACGGAACCCCACCGTTAAATATTAAAGGGATTTGTAAGAACTGAACTGAAGTGAAGAAAGGATGTAAAAAGGTTATTCTAAATAAAAAAAAGAAGCAGGGTCCCTTTGCTTGTATGGTCCCTGTGATATACTATCTGCCTAAAATGCATACAAACCACCTGGCAAGCCTATTGTAAATGGCATATATGCCATCAGTTCTAGAATAGGGGAATATCTGGATTTTTTTATTCAACCATTGGTCCAGCAGATGAAGGCACACCTCTGAGACACAAAAATTAACAGTTGCACTTACCAGTAACGGGTTTTCTAGGAAATCTTCCAGGATGGCACACCTGAGATGATGAGTCCCACCTGACAGGAAACACAATCAACAACAAGGTTTAAAAGGCCGCTCCCTTCCCTATGTCCCTCAGTTATGACAAAGTATGAACCCACACCGGTGCAATCTGTGAAACAAACACACCACCAACAATTAGGGTTAGGGAAGTAGGCCTGCCGTCCTGGAAGTTTTCCTAGAAAACCCGTTACCGGTAAGTGTAACTGGTAATTTTTTTCCAGTCATCTTCCAGGACGGCACACTTGAGACGATGAACAAGAAGTTCAGGCCTACCTTAGGGTGGGACCACCACCTGTAGGTACTTCCTGCCAAACACTAAGTCCTAAGAGGACAACACCTCCACTCTGTAGTGCTTCAGGAAGGTATTTTGGCTTCTAACAATAACTTACAGAGCTGTCCACAACTCTGCCCCCAGCTACATCACTAACCTGGTCTCAAAATACCAACCTAATCATTCTCTTCGTTCCTCCCAAGACCTCCTGCTCTCTAGCTCCCTCATCACCTCCTTCCATACTCACATCCAGGACTTCTCCAGAGCCTCTCCCATCCTCTGGAATGCTCTACCCCAAACAGTCCGAATGTCTCCTACTCTGTCCACTTTCAGACATTCCCTTAAAACTCATCTCTTCAGAGAAGCCTATCTGCCCCCCACCTAACTGTACATTTATTTTCTCCATCAGCCCATCCCCCACAGTTAATACCTCGTAGATTGTAAGCTATAATGAGCAGGGCCCTCTGATTCCTACTGTATTAAATTGTATTGTAATTGTACTGTCTGAACTCATGATGTAAAGCACTGCATAAACTGTCAGCGCTATATAAATTCTGTGTAACAATAAATCCTCATGTTTTTGGCTTCAGACGTTTTTTCCTACAGTCAGTAAACTTCCCATCAAGTTATCCTATGTGTCCATGCACACATAGCCTATTATCAGCAGTTTTTGGCTGGGGTGTTTCTTGGCTTTAAAAACAAAACAAAACTAGTGGGTTCTGAGAGGAGTTTTTTTTAGCTGTTTTCATGGCTCACCAGCGTTTTTGGACGTTTTTGATCTATTGAAAAAAAAACGAAAGACCGTTTCCAGGGCTTGCCGGTGAGAACGGTAAGCTTCTGCTTCTTCTGCCGGCTGAAAATGTTAATACTGGGGTTATGGCTGACAGCAACACAGCCATAGCCTAATGAAACTGCTTCAAACTTGTAGCGTAAATGTACGTTAGGGGGTCTTCAAGTGGTTAAAGTGGAAATCAACACTCTCATTAGGATCTGTGTTCAACATTTACAAAATAAAGCAGAATGGTACTTAAAACTAAAAGGTAACTAAAAGTTTCAACAAATACTTTGTCAAAGCTTGCTGTTCACGTTGGTCTTACACAAGCTGAAGGATGTGTGAAACAGTCCTGAGGCTGGGGCTCACAGCAGGGGATTCGATTCGTGTCTGTTCACCATTTTAGGTGCAAATCAGGTCTGAATTTTTGGCTCAATTTGTGCCTGATATGAACCAGAAGATGCACAGGACTCTTCTGCAATCCAGACTGGGGCCGCCCCAGAGGTGCGTGAACTGGCCCCTTTTGAGAACCGGTCAACCCAGTGAACCGAGCCTCAAGGTGATCCCTGAAATCTCATCTCTTGGGGGAAGCTTATCCCAACTCCACTTAACAAATGAGCTTTCTAATTCTTCCATCAGCTCTTTCCTCACAACTATTACCTTTTGTACCACTTCCCCCACCCTATTAGATTGTAAGCTCTTATGTGCAGGACCCTCTTTACCCGCTTGTATATTATTGTATTATAACTGTACTGTTCCCCTTTATATTGTAAAGTGCTGCGCAAACTGTTGGTGCTATATCAATACTGTACTGTATACTAATAATAATAATAATAATAATAATAACAATACTAATAATAACAATACTAATAATAACAATAATAATAGTGCTAATACTGAAGACAAAGAGGTAAAAACTAAAATATAAAAGCTTCTAAATAAGTAACCTTAATTTACACATTCTGCTTTCTGTGATGGTTTTCCTTGTGGAACTGACCAACGCGTTCATCTACGGATCTATTGGGAACTTCCATTTGAAGAGGATGGAATAAGCCTCACTGCCTTCCAGCTCGTCAGGATGAAGGTGGAGGAGTTTGTCCACTTTGAGTCTGATGATGACCTGAGAGATTAAACCGGAATCTGCATTCTTTCCGTTGTTGTATTTCTCTTCTTCTGTCAAAGAATAAAAAAAGTCAATGTGATAAAAATATGGCATCTCTGAATCTTCACTATAACAGAATGTACTATTTTACTTAGAAGCATTGGTGTAGCCTCAGGAGAAGCAGAAGCAGGGTCTAGTTTTAGGCTCGGTTCACATCTATGTGTTTTTTGTTGCTTTTTTGCAGAAATGCACTACAGTTCATTTAACATGGTTTCCTATGGGACACATTCACACCTATGCTTTTTACAGCCGTTGTGTTTTTAGAAAGGGTCAGGGAATTTTTTTAACACAAAACGCTGCGTTTTTTGCCTTTTTTGGTTAAACAGACTTCAATAGAGAAGCTTTAGAAAAGCATGTATTGCGCTGCGATTTGCATGTTTTAATCTGCCCAACAACAAATTGACCAAGAAAAAAAGCATATAAAATGAAAAACGTAAATTGCAGCAAAATCGTGGTAAAATCACGTGTGCAAAAATGCACAGCAATAAGCACTGCAGAAACAGATCCAAAGCAAACTGCTTTGGGCACTTGTCAGAGTGGCAGTGGGGTGTTGGGTGCTGGAATGCTCTTAAGTGAATGTTGACTTAGGTAAGTAAATAGATTTAAGCTGTGCTGACTTTGCATATCCAACCATGTGTAATGGAAATTAAAAAGCAGAATTTTTCTTATCATCTCATCCCATTTTGACCATTATGTATGTGATATATAGTATCTCACAAAAGTAAGTACACCCCTCACATTTTTGTAAATATGTATTCTATCTTTCCTGACAGACTCCATGGCAGCAACATGTGGGTTTAGTCCCACCTCCAATACCCTATAGGACACTACTCCCATAAATATTTGCTCCCTACCCACGGCCGTGTTCTTTTTTTGTCCTCCTCCGAAGGACCTAGTGGTGGTCTTTCTACCTGAAGATGGTTTTCCCCACGATTCTGATCGGCCGATCTGCGACTCTGGGTCTGGATAGTCGCATGACTCCGCTAAGCCCTAGCTATTAGCAGGGTATGGAGTGGGCAGTGAAAGAGGCGCTAGGAAGAGGCCATTGTCCTGGCCACTGGCAGGCAGGCTGCGCACTGGTCGGATAGCCAGCTACTAGCAGGTGACCTTTGCCCTGGAGAAGTCCGGTCTTACCTTCAGCCTGGTCGATCGTGGTGGAGTGGTGAGAGTATCGATTTTCTTTTTATGGCAGCAGTTTGTGTTTTTATCTCCTGTGCGGTTCCATTTGTTTGTTTTGTGGCATGTGTGTTTTATTTTTCAGGCATGGCGGCTGGTTCCTCCTGCGTTCCAGCCGCCGTATGACTTCCGCTTTCGTTTTTCGGCCATTCTGTGCATGCGCGAACGCGGTACGAGATCGAGGCTTGGTTTCGCGCATGCGCAATAGCGGCAATTTGCTGCTATTCGCGCATGCGCTCTAGGACGGCTGTGACGTCACAGGGGCGCGCTATTTAAACTGGGGAATTAGCCTGCAAGCCTTGGGAATGCTTGCAGGTTATCTCAGTGACTTCCCCAGGCCCTGTGTTTGCAGCTGCTGGTAAGTGGCTTTTCTGGGACAGGTTAGAGGTGTCTTTCCTGTCCCTTGCACTGATCTCTTGTCATTCTCAGTTCAGATGGATATCGCTGAGGACATGGATTCCCCACTGCCTGTCTGTGGCCAGCCCTCTCAAAAAAAGTATTGGGAATATGTATTTTACCTGATGAGCTGGTAATTAAGGGAGGGTGTGTGCCTGGTTGTTTATCTATTGCCTGATGTCTTGTTTTGTGTGTGGTCTTTGTCTTCTGTTTTTTCCTCAGCCCTTCCAGATCAGATCAACATCGCAGCTCCCACAGAGGAAGCGACTCCTCCAAGTCGCAGCACCGGCAATCCTCTTCCAATTCAAAACATTACGGTTCTTCCTCAAAATCAGGACACCGTAGTGAGGAACGTTCTCACTCCAGTCACTCTACTAACTCCTGCTGGGGATGCAGAAGTCAAGTTCCTCCAGGAAAATCTTTATGCGATCTTTGTTTTACCAAAGCTTCTAAGGGAAGAGGAGATACGGATCAACAACTTAAATCCCTGGTGGAAAGGGTTGTGAAGGAGTCGCTCAGAAATACGGATGACCATTCCTGTGCGCCTCCGGCGGAGCCTTCTCGTTCTCCAGGGAGGGAGACTCAGTTGCAGGATACTTGGGAGTCCTTGGTTCAGAGCCACCCTTCGGTTGCCAGATCCGATAGTGACTCGGATGAAGATAGCCCTCCTGTGGGATTTGATTTCGCTCTGCTCCCACCCTTGGTTAAGGCCATTAGAGAAACATTTAACTGGGAAGACCCAGTAGAAGCTGCTCCCAAACCAAGAAAATTCTTTAAACAATTTAAGAAGGAGCGTGTTAATTTTCCTTTTATTGCTGAGCTTGGCGAGATCATCACAGACGAATGGGCCAAGGTGGAGAAGAAAAATTCCATGCTTTCCAAAATCTCGAAACTCTATCCTTTCAAGGAGGAAGAAGTGAAGCACTTGGAGTCTGCTCCTTTGATAGATGCAGCTGTCATGAGGCTGGTGAAGCATGTGACGCTCCCCTTAGAGGACACAGTATCCTTTAAGGATGTGTTAGACCGTCGGATTGATGCAGACCTGAAGAGGGTGTACCTAACAGCAGGCATGGCCTGTAAACCAGCTCTAGCCTTGGCCGCTATGTCTAAAGCAAAGGAAGTATGGACAGATAGCGTAGACAAGACACTAAGAAGCATCTCGGATGATACAGCCAGAAACTCGCCTATTCAGGAGCTGAGGCTTGCGTCGGCTTTTCTTGGGGAAGCCTCTATTGACATCATACGCCTGGCGGCTCAGGTAATGCTTTCGTCCGTCACTGCCAAACGGGCACTGTGGCTTCGCCCCTGGTTGGCTGACCCAGCCTCAAAACAGGTCTGGTGTCGAATCCCTTTTGAAGGGTCCTCTCTGTTCGGGAACAAGTTGGACGAGGCAATTACCCGGGCCACTGGTGTGAAGTCGGGGTTCCTTCCCCAAGACCGACAACCTCAAGGTCAAAGAAGATCTTTCCCAAGAAGACAGTACCAGGAACGAGCCAGGGATGCTTGCAGTTATAGACCTGGCTGGGAATTTTCCAGGTCCTGGAAATCAAGACAGTCTTTTAAGAAGTCAGCGAAAAGTGATTCCAAGGGAGAGAGGGAGCCGACCAAATCCTTTTGAGGTTGGGCCCGCTCAGACAGATCAGGTGGGGGCTCGGCTTTTCCACTTTCGTCATGTCTGGGCGGCCTCGATCCAAGACTTTTGGACCATCAACACGGTCTCCTCGGGTCATGCTTGGACCTTCAGGGAAACCCCCAGGTTCAGGTGGGTTCCTACTTCTCTTCCGGCTACAGAAGAAAAAAGACAAATCCTTCTAACTTACATAGAATCTTTATTGGTTCAAGGCGCTGTTATCCATGTTCCGGCCGACCAGCGAGGCAAGGGGATCTACTCTCCCCTCTTTTTGGTCCAGAAAAAAAGCGGGGCCTGGAGGCCGGTCATAGACCTGACCCACCTAAACACCTTTATAAAAAAGGAAAGGTTCAAAATGGAAACACTGTCCACAATTCAACATTCCGTCCAACCAGGAGATTGGATGATCTCCATAAATCTCAAGGACCCCTATTTTCATGTTCCCATTGCCGAAAACTATCAACAATTCCTCCGCTTCTCAGTAGACAAGCTCCATTTTCAATTCACGTGCCTTCCCTTCGGGCTATCAACTTCTCCACGTGTATTTTCAAAAACTCTGTTGGCAGTGGTAGCTCTTCTGAGAACCAAGGGAATTCCTCTACATCACTATTTAGACAACCTTCTACTATTGGCACAAGACAAAGAACAGCTTCTAATTCACAGAAGGCAAGTTTTCTGCACTCTACAGGAGTTCGGATGGATACTGAATTTGGAGAAGAGCCAGCTGATCCCATCACAGTCCCTACTGTTCTTAGGGGCTCTGTTCGATACAGTCAGAGGCACCATCTCATTACCGGAGGAAAAGATCTCAGTGGTAAGGGACAGAATCTGTCCAGCTCTAGCGGCTTCCTACCTTCATGCTCTCCAGTGCCTGAGAATTAGAGGCACCATGGTCGCAACTATCCCGATGGTGAGATGGGCGCAGTGGAGGATGAGGCCTTTTCAGAAGGGCTTCCTTCAGCAATGGACAGGCGACAAAGCCCAGAGACGATTCGGATTACTTCATCCATGAAGAACTCCCTTCTATGGTGGCTACAATGGGAGAATCTTTGCAACTGCCACTCCATCCTTCCCATCTCATGGGTAACTATAACGTCAGACGCCAGCAAAGGGGATGGGGAGCCCACTGCCTGGCGGAAGTTGCTCAGGGCACTTGGGATCTTCCCTCCAGAAGGACAGTATCAAACGTCCTGGAGTTGAGGGCGGCCTTCTAGGCTCTTCTGGCTTTCCGTCACCTGATCTCAGGGGCCTCAGTCCAACTCAGATTAGACAATACCACAGCAGTGGCATACATCAGAAGGCAGGGGGGTACCCAAAGTATTTCCCTTCTCCAAGAAGTGGAACCGATCATGTCTTGGGCCCAGAAGGATCTGACAGCGACATATGTTCCAGGGGTTCAGAACGTCCAGGCAGACTTCCTCTCCCAAATATCTCTAGACAACAACGAGTGGTCTCTCCACAAGGAGGTATTTGGTTGGATCCTAACGCTGGGGCTCTCCCCAGAGGTCGACTTGTTTGCCTCCCCCTGCAACAAAAAACTAGCAAAATACTATTCGAGGTACAGAGATCCTCAAGCCTATGGGGTAGACGCCCTGATGGAGAAATGGTGGTTCCTCAAGGCTTATGCCTTTCCTCCAATCCCGGTCATCCTACTGTTCCTGAAGAGACTCAGGTCGGAGACAGCGGAGGTAATTGCAATTATCCCCTACTGGCCCAACAGGCCTTGGTTTCCGCTTCTGACACTCCTCAGTGTCAAGGATCCGATTCCGTTACCATCCAGACCAGACCTCTTGTCTCAGGGTTCGAGGTTGCATCCCTGTCCAGATCACCTGCGCCTAAGGGCCTGGTTTTTGAGAGGGGAAGGCTGGAAGCGCTAGGTTGTCCCATAGAAGTTATTCCTACTCTCCTTAGTGCAAGAAGAGGTAGTACCAATCGAGTGTACAAGAGGATCTGGGCAAAGTTTACTAGTCACGTGGCTTCCAGGTCTAGTTCCTGCAATACCTTGGCAGTTCAAGACGTTTTAAGCTTCCTACAGTCGGGACTGGTTATCTCCCTTTCTGTTAGTTCCCTGCGTGTTCAAGTATCTGCTATTTCAGCATTCTCTGGAGTCACATGGGCCAATCATCCTCTGGTCCAACAGTTTTTCAAAGGAGCAGTCAGGCTTTGGCCACAGAGGAAACCTAGATTTCCAAAATGGGACCTTCCTCTGGTGTTGGATTTCCTTACTCAACTCAACAAATCACTTTCAGTTAAGGAACTAACACTTAAAACCTCTTTTCTGGTGGCCATAACGTCGGTGAAGAGAATTTCAGAGATTCAATCGCTAGGCTCCAAGGAACCTTTCCTCACCTTCTTCCCGGATAGAGTGGTCCTCATTCCAATGCTGGGATCAAATCCCAAAGTAACCACTGTTTTCCATGAAAACCAGAAGATCACTCTACCTACCTTCATGTCTGATGGAGGTTCGGATCCACATCCTCTTGACATGGGAGCTACGCTGAAAGAATATCTGGATTTTACAGCTTCATTTCGTCAGACTGACTCCCTCTTCGTTTTGTTTCATGGAAAGAATAAGGGCTCTAAAGCTTCTGTTAGATCCATTGCTGCGTGGGTGGTCCAAGCCATCCAGTGGGCTTACAGAGAGAAGGGCTTGGCTCCTCCTGAGGCAGTGACGGCACATTCCACTAGGAGTCTTTCCACATGATGGGCAGCCTCTCGTCACATGGCGCCGGAAGTAATCTGCAGGGCAGCTTCTTGGTCTTCAATACATACGTTTAGGACCCATTACTGTGTTGAACCTGCATCCTTATCTTCTGTTAATTTTGGTTTGAAAGTTCTGTCGGTTGACAGCGTTAAATAAATCTTTTTTTTTGTTCAGCATTTTGCCCACCCGGGTGTGTTTGGCGAGTTATTTCTCACACGTTGCTACCATGGAGTCTGTCAGGAAAATGGAAAATTCCTATCAGAATACTTACCGTAATTTTCCTTTCCTGATGGACTCCATGGCAGCAGGAGTTCCCTCCCAAATGGCTGGAGTAGGCTAGTTATCGAACACGGCCGTGGGTACGGAGCAAAGATTTATGGGAATAGTGTCCTATAGGGTATTGGAGGCGGGACTAAACCCACACGTTGCTGCCATGGAGTCCATCAGGAAAGGAAAATTACAGTAAGTATTCTGATAGGAAGGTGAATGGGTCTGGAAAACTCACTAAAAGTTGTACCTCATCCCGGTTTAAATGGTATATGGGGAAGGGGGGGGGGATAGACAAAGGAGACTGTAGCGGTACTAATATAGTAAAGGTAAATACCCGTGATTTAAAAAAAAAAAGAGTAAACATTTATTTAATACAAAGAACATATAAGACAATATGAAATATACAAAACAGAATAGCAATGCAAATAAAAAGGATGGATCAGACAACGATGAGGCCCAATGATGGAACAAGAGGAAAATGGGATCTCAACATTGGCTGAAACAACCAAGCATGGTCTAACAGTCTGTTCAGCATATAGTAGGGGTGCTGAAGAGAGATACATATTAGCCTTATATCTCTCTTCAGCACCCCTACTATATGCTGAACAGACTGTTAGACCATGCTTGGTTGTTTCAGCCAATGTTGAGATCCCATTTTCCTCTTGTTCCATCATTGGGCCTCATCGTTGTCTGATCCATCCTTTTTATTTGCATTGCTATTCTGTTTTGTATATTTCATGTTGTCTTATATGTTCTTTGTAATAAATAAATGTTTACTCTTTCTTTAAAAAAATCACGAGTATTTACCTTTACTATATTAGTACCGCTACAGTCCCCTTTGTCTATTCCCCCCCCCCTTCCCCATATACCTATTCAATTTTCCATTTTTCATGTGACAACGCTGAGGAAATTACACTTTGCTACTTTGAGTGTACAGTAGACATGTGTACACTGAAATATTTCGTTTTGGAATTTAGTTTTCGTCCGAAAAATACATTTATTTAGTTACTTCCGAAATTCGTTTTTATTTATTTTTTAGTTAAAAATTGCATTAGTCCGAAAATCCAAATTAATTAAGGTCGAATCTGTCATTGAAGGCTTATGGTGTCTGTCGAATGTTCAAAGAAGATTCGACGGAGCAGCTAAACTTGTACGATGCCGTATAGTTTAGCTGCTCTGTCGAATCTTCTTAGAACTTTCGACAGACACCATAAGCCCAAGCTTCGATGCTTGTATGCTTTTCGTTGCTTTGACGAATCTTTGTTGTTCATGTTGAATGTATATTGTTCAAACAGAAAATGGACTGGTGATAGTGATCACTGATCAGACAGGTAACAAGATAGGGTATATAGAATCTATATAGAATCTCAATCTATAATATAGAGTCTAGAATAATAACCCCCCCCCCCCCCCCCCCCACAACACGGGCAGCCTCTGAGGCTATCACAACACTAGCAACACTAGTATCAATATCAAGTTCACAACACTAATGCCCTGTACACATGACCGGACTTTCCAGCAGACTAGGTCCGACGGAGTTCCCTCCGGAATTCTGGCGGAATTCCGATGGACCTTCCGAATAAAACGGACTTGCCCACACATGACCGGACTTTCCGGCCGACTAGGTCCGACGGAGTCCCCGCCGGAATTGCGGCGGAGTTCCAACGGACTTTCAAATGAACGGACTTGCCCACACATGGACCAAAGTCCATTCGTTTAGAACGTGATGAGTTACGACGGGACTAGAAAAGAAAGTCAATCTCGCTGCTTTTATTGGTAAGATTGACACCTTGCGAGCCCCGTCGCATGGTATGGATTTTAAGGGGAAGCCCCTACGCTGAAAAAAACGGTGTGGGGGTCCCACTAAAATCGATACCAGACCCTTATCCGAGCACACAGCCCGGCCGGTCAAGAAAGGGGGTGGGGACGAGCGAGCGCCCCCCATCCTGAGCCGTACCAGGCCGCGTGCCCTCAACATGGGGGGGTGCTTTGGGGAAAGGGGGGCCCTGTGGCCCCCCCACCCCAAAGCACCTTGTCCCCATGTTGATGAGGACAAGGGCCTCTTCCCAAAAACCCTGGCCGTTGGTTGTCGGGGTCTGCGGGCGGGGGGCTTATTGGAATCCGGGAACCCCCTTTAATAAGGGGGCCCTCAGATCCCGGCCCCCACCCTATGTGAATGAGTATGGGGTACGATGTACCTCTACCCATTCACCTAATGGAAAAAAGTGTAAATAAAAAACAACACAAGTTTTAAAAATACTTTATTGAACAGCTCCGGGGGTCTTCTTCCGTCTTGGGGAGTCTTCTCGCTGGACTCCTCCGCTATCTTCTGCTAGCTCTTTTACTAGCGGAGGAGCCCGGCTTTCTTCTTCGTCATTGCCGCTTTCCGGGGGTCTTGTTCCGACTTCGGGGGTCTTGTCCCGCTCTTCGGTTCTTCTGTCGCTGTCGCCGCCGCTGCCTTCTTCTCCTTCTTCTCCTTCTTCTCTTCTTCTTCCTTCTGATGTTGCCAAGACGCTCTCTCTGGCCGCAATGACAGAGACGCGCGGTACGGCGACTTATATAGGGACAAGGGGCGGGGTAACCGGCAGATGTCACATGGTGACCCCGCCCCCCTATGATGTCACAGTCCCGGAGGATGCTGGGACTGTGACGTCATATGCTCGGATAAGGGTCTGGTATCGATTTTGGGGGACTCCCACGCCGTTTTTTCGGCGTAGGGGCTTCCTCTTAAAATCCATACCAGACCAAAGGGCCTTCCCTCTCGCGCTCGCTGCTATAGGAAAATATGTTTTTCCTATTGCAGCCAGCGCGAGATGTACTGTACATGTACTGTGCAGAGAAACATTCTCGCGGGCAGGTGCTGTAGCTGCCCTTCCGTCGTATTTTGGTCCGTCGGACCAGCATACAGACGAACGGTTTTCCCGCTAGGAACTCACTCTGGCGGAGTTCCGACGGGAAAATTTAAAACATGTTCTATTTATAAAGTCCATCGGTTTTTTGCCATGCAAAGGTCTGATGGAGCCCACACACGATCGGAATGTCCGACGGATTCGTTCCGTTGGACCTTTGCTGTCAAAAAGTCTGGTCGTGTGTACAGGGCATAATACAATAGCAGCAGATTATTATAAAAAAAGTTAAGTTGAACTGTAGCTTGCTTCACTATTGTTCTGCTGCTGTGCTTATGCTTAATTGCTAAATAAGTCAGGTTCTCTGACAAACGGACCAGCTAAGATTGACTGTCTTATGAAATGTGTGTGTGTCTCTCTGCTAGCAATTGTAAGTGAAAGTAAGTTTGCTGTACATGTGTACTTAGTTCTAGCTATTTTACTGCTCCTCCTCTTTGGTTACAATCAGCCAATAACATTCACCATCATCATTATTTTTATTATACTTCCCCCACCCAATTCCAGCAGCGATCTTTTCTCTCTATGTCGAATCTTTTCTCTCTATGTCGAATCTTTTCTCTCTGTAGAATAATCTTGGACTAATAGAGTTAAGGTTAGGCACATTCGACCACAGGTTCGATAGACACAGATTGTTATTGTCAGCATCATGTCGAATCTCCTATCTATATCAAACTGTTGTCACAACGAAAATGAAAATAAAGCATTTGTTTATGTCGGATCTTTAGTTTTTCAGATTCTGCACTTTCGTTATCGTTTGTTAAAACGATAACGAAAATACCTGAAATGCGGACGAAAATGCATTCGGACGAAAACGAATGCACATGTCTAGTGTACAGCTTGTATAACAGTGTAAATTTGATGTCCCCTCAAAATAATTCAACACACTAATTAATTAATGTCTAAACCGCTGGCAACAAAAGTGAGTACACCCCTAAGTGAAAATTTCCAAATTGGGCCCAATTAGCCATTTTCCCTCCCCGGTGTCATGTGACTCGTTAGTGTTACAAGGTCTCAGGTGTGAATGGGGAGCAGGTGTATTAAATTTGGTTCTATCGCTCTCACTCTCTCATACTGGTCACTGGAAGTTCAATATGTCACCTCATGGCAAAGAACTCTGAGGATCTGAAAAAAAAGAATTGTTGCTCCACATAAAGATGGCCTAGGCTATAAGAAGATTACCAAGTCCCTGAAACTGAGTTGCAGCATGGTGGCCAAGACCATACAGCGGTTTAACAGGACAGGTTCCACTCAGAACAGGCCTCGCCATGGTCAACCAAAGAAGTTGAGTGTACATGCTCAGCGTCATATCCAGAGGTTGTCTTTGGCAAATAGATGTATGAGTGCTGCCAGCATTGCTGCAGAGGTTGAAGGGTGGGGGGGTCAGCCTGTCAGTGCTCAGACCATACGCCCCACACTGCATCAAATTGGTCTGCATGGCTGTCGTCCCAGAAGGAAGCCTCTTCTATAGATGATGCACAAGGAAGCCCACAAACAGTTTGCTGAAGACAAGCAGACTAAGGACATGGATTACTGAAATCATGTCCTGTGGTCTGATGAGACCAAGATTAACTTATTTGGTGTCAGATGGTGACAAGCGTGTGTGGGGGCAACCAGGTGAGGAGTACAAAGACAAGTTTGTCTTGTCTACAGTCAAGCATGGTGGTGGGAGTGTCATGGTCTGGGGCTACATGAATGCTGGGGGCACTGGGGAGCTACAGTTCATTGAGGGAACCATGAATGCCAACATGTACTGTGACATACTGAAGCAGAGCATGATCCCCTCCCTTCAGAGACTGGGACGCAGGGCAGTATTCCAACATGATAACCACCCCAAACACACCTCCAAGATGACCACTGCCTTGCTAAAGAAGCTGAGGGTAAAGGTGACGGACTGGCCAAGCATGTCTCCAGACCTAAACCCTATTAAGCATCTGTGGGGCATCCTCAAATGGAAGGTGGAGAAGCGCAAGGTCTCCAACATCCACCAGCTCCGTGATGTCATCATGGAGGAGTGGAAGATGACTCCAGTGGCAACCTGTGAAGCTCTGGTGAACTCCATGGCCAAGATGGTGGCCACATAAAATATTGACACTTTGGGCCCAATGTGGACATTTTCACTTAAGCCCCATACACACGGTCGGATTTTCCGATGGATTCTGTCCTGTCGGACAATGCTGTCGGAAATTCCGACCGTGTGTAGGCACCATCGGACAGTTTCCATCGGATTGTCCGACGGACAAAGTTCTATTTCCTGCTCTATAAATTTTCCGACAACAAAGTCCGATCACACCAATTCCGGTCGTGTGTAGCGAATTCCGACGGACAAAGTGCCACGCATGCTCAGATCACATTACAAGACCAAAGCTATTGGCTACTAGCCTCGTAGGCAACAAACGTCACCACGTTCAGAATGATCGGATTTTCCGACAACATTGTCCGACCGTGTGTATGCAACACCAGTGTCGGACTAAATCCGTCGGACCAAATCCGATGGATTTGGTGGTCGGATTTTCCGACCGTGTGTATGGGGCTTAAGGGGTGTACTCACTTTTGTTGCCAGTGCTTTAGACATTAATGGCTGTGTGTTGAGTTGTTTTGAGGGAGCAGCAAATTTACACTGTTATACAAGCTGTACACTCACTACTTTACATTGTAGAAAAGTGTAATTTCTTCAGTGTTGTCCCATGAAATGTTATGTGAGGGGTGTACTAACCTTTTTGAGATACTGTATCTGTGGCCAGTTAGACCTATGGCAAGGTAGGTGGGGTAAAGTGGACTACAAAAAGATGACTGACGTTAGAAGCTGGAGGACCCCCTTGAGAGCACCCGTTTGGACAAAACTAGTCACGCCGATGCATGATCCCGGGTCATCAGCGGCTCTCTCATTAAGTTTTTACTGTGTTTTTCGCTGTCACATTGTTCTAATTGAATGACTGTCTCTGTTCTTTAATAAACCTTTGTTTAAATGGCTACACTATCCCTGGCTTTCTGTTGGCTCCTTGGGCTCTATCTGTTCCAGTGGTAGTTGCCTTTTGCTGCTGCCTAAGGCTCACACTGCTGCGACTTGGGATCCAACTTGTGAGACTCCAAGTCACCTAACGTGAAATCCCATGTTAGTTAATGAGAGCTGTCCTAATTAGCACTACTGACGTCGCTTTGAGTTTAGAAAAGATTCCTGTACTACTCCAAGGCAACTTCTATCAGACTTGTGCCCATAGACATTAATGGAAGTCGCCTCCAAGTAGGATCCTCATCTATATACAGTAGATGTGATTTGTATTAGACATTACAGGAAGATTACCCAGGCATTCCCTGAAAGTTGCTTCAAAGTCGCTTTAAAGTCACATCAAATCAATATGTATTCTGCTGCAGGTTTTTGGCAAAAAAAAAAATCCCAACAAGCGTATATTGATTGGTTTGCGCAAAGTTTATAGCGTTTACAAACTATGGTACAGTGGCTTGCGAAAGTATTCGGCCCCCTTGAACTTTTCAATCTTTTGCCACATTTCAGGCTTCAAACATAAAGATATACAATTTTAACTTTTTGTGAAGAATCACCAACAAGTGGGACACAATTGTGAAGTGGAACGAAATCTATTGGATATTTTAAACTTTTTTAGCAAATAAAAAAACTGAAAAGTGGTGCGTGCAAAATTATTCGGCCCCTTTACTTTCAGTGCAGCAAACTCACTCCAGAAGTTCAACGAGGATCTCTGAATGATCCAATGTTGTTGTTATACCTGAAGGGTTCCACATGTACTGTCACTTTAAGGCTGGCTCCACCCAGGAGTGATGACAAAGGTCAAGGGGCATAGTAGCCATCTTAGAGCACATGTAAGGAATAGGGATGGGCCCGGTGCTCGATGCGAACCCACGTTCGCATCGAGCACCGGGCGTTCGCTCGCTCGGCGAGCCCAGAACTATTTTGGCCGCTCGTATCACGTTCGTGTGATGCGAGCGGCCCCGCAATGCATTGCGGCCGGCGCGGCCGGCGCAGTGCATTGCTGGCTGATGATTGGCCAAGCATGCACTGTGACCCCGCATGCTTGGCCAATCACAGCCCCGGAAACTCGAAGAGCCATAATTGGCTACAGGCAGGACGCCTGTAGCCAATTACAGCTCAGGGGCTTTAGTACACGCCCCCCCCTATAAAAGGCCGCCACGCCGTCTGCGCCGGTCACATGCTGTTCCGGCGTAGATAGAGCAGGATAGATCTGTGACACTCTGCTGGATTTAGTTAGTTAGAGAGATTTACTTAGAGAGATTGAGTTAGATAGATTCATTTACAAAGATTGATTTAGAAAGAGGGGCTTGTAGTGTGTTCGTGGCAGGCAGGCAGAGCTCCTATATTTTGTTCCCAGAAGCACCTATAGGACTTGTAGTGTTTTCCTGGCAGGCAGGCAGAGCTCCTATATTTTGTTTCCAGAAGCACCTATAGGACTTGTTGTGTGTTCGTGGCAGGCAGGCAGAGCTCCTATATTTTCTTCCCAGAAGCACCTATAGGACTTGAAGTGTGTTAGTCCCATCACACAGAGATCATATATTTTGTTCCCAGAAGCACCTATAGGACTTGAAGTGTGTTAGTCCCATCACACAGAGATCATATATTTTGTTCCCAGAAGCACCTATAGGACTTGAAGTGTGTTAGTCCCATCACACAGAGATCATATATTTTGTTCCCAGAAGCACCTATAGGACTTGAAGTGTGTTAGTCCCATCACACAGAGATCATATATTTTGTTCCCAGAAGCACCTATAGGACTTGAAGTGTGTTAGTCCCATCACACAGACCTACATTTTCTTCCCAGAAGCACCCATAGGACTTGAAGTGTGTTAGTCCCATCACACAGAGATCATATATTTTGTTCCCAGAAGCACCTATAGGACTTGAAGTGTGTTAGTCCCATCACACAGAGATCATATATTTTGTTCCCAGAAGCACCTATAGGACTTGAAGTGTGTTAGTCCCATCACACAGACCTATATTTTCTTCCCAGAAGCACCCATAGGACTTGAAGTGTGTTAGTCCCATCACACAGAGATCCTATATTTTGTTCCCAGAAGCACCTATAGGACTTGAAGTGTGTTAGTCCCATCACACAGAGATCATATATTTTGTTCCCAGAAGCACCTATAGGACTTGAAGTGTGTTAGTCCCATCACACAGAGATCATATATTTTGTTCCCAGAAGCACCTATAGGACTTGAAGTGTGTTAGTCCCATCACACAGAGATCATATATTTTGTTCCCAGAAGCACCTATAGGACTTGAAGTGTGTTAGTCCCATCACACAGAGATCATATATTTTGTTCCCAGAAGCACCTATAGGACTTGAAGTGTGTTAGTCCCATCACACAGAGACCTATATTTTCTTCCCAGAGGCACCTATAGGACTTGAAGTGTGTTAGTCCCATCACACAGAGATCATATATTTTGTTCCCAGAAGCACCTATAGGACTTGAAGTGTGTTAGTCCCATCACACAGACCTATATTTTCTTCCCAGAGGCACCTATAGGACTTGAAGTGTGTTAGTCCCATCACACAGAGATCATATATTTTGTTCCCAGAAGCACCTATAGGACTTGAAGTGTGTTAGTCCCATCACACAGACCTATATTTTCTTCCCAGAGGCACCTATAGGACTTGAAGTGTGTTAGTCCCATCACACAGAGATCATATATTTTGTTCCCAGAAGCACCTATAGGACTTGAAGTGTGTTAGTCCCATCACACAGACCTATATTTTCTTCCCAGAGGCACCTATAGGACTTGAAGTGTGTTAGTCCCATCACACAGAGATCATATATTTTGTTCCCAGAAGCACCCATAGGACTTGAAGTGTGTTAGTCCCATCACACAGAGATCCTATATTTTGTTCCCAGAAGCACCTATAGGACTTGAAGTGTGTTAGTCCCATCACACAGACCTATATTTTCTTCCCAGAGGCACCTATAGGACTTGAAGTGTGTTAGTCCCATCACACAGAGATCATATATTTTGTTCCCAGAAGCACCTATAGGACTTGAAGTGTGTTAGTCCCATCACACAGACCTATATTTTCTTCCCAGAGGCACCTATAGGACTTGAAGTGTGTTAGTCCCAT
This sequence comes from Lithobates sylvaticus, assembly GCA_028564925.1. Classification (NCBI taxonomy): domain Eukaryota; kingdom Metazoa; phylum Chordata; class Amphibia; order Anura; family Ranidae; genus Lithobates; species Lithobates sylvaticus. The sequence goes on along the minus strand of CM053027.1, from coordinate 16,129,898 downwards.
CACACAGAGATCATATATTTTGTTCCCAGAAGCACCTATAGGACTTGAAGTGTGTTAGTCCCATCACACAGAGATCATATATTTTGTTCCCAGAAGCACCTATAGGACTTGAAGTGTGTTAGTCCCATCACACAGAGATCCTATATTTTGTTCCCAGAAGCACCTATAGGACTTGAAGTGTGTTAGTCCCATCACACAGACCTATATTTTCTTCCCAGAGGCACCTATAGGACTTGAAGTGTGTTAGTCCCATCACACAGAGATCATATATTTTGTTCCCAGAAGCACCTATAGGACTTGAAGTGTGTTAGTCCCATCACACAGAGATCATATATTTTGTTCCCAGAAGCACCTATAGGACTTGAAGTGTGTTAGTCCCATCACACAGAGATCCTATATTTTGTTCCCAGAAGCACCTATAGGACTTGAAGTGTGTTAGTCCCATCACACAGACCTACATTTTCTTCCCAGAAGCACCCATAGGACTTGAAGTGTGTTAGTCCCATCACACAGAGATCCTATATTTTGTTCCCAGAAGCACCTATAGGACTTGAAGTGTGTTAGTCCCATCACACAGACCTATATTTTCTTCCCAGAAGCACCTATAGGACTTCTAGTGTGTTAGTGGCATCACACAGAGAGCCTCTATTTTCTTCTCAGCAGCACCCACAGGACTTCTAGTGTGTTAGTGGCATCACACAGAGCTCCTATATTTTCTTCTCAGCAGCACCCACAGGACTTCTAGTGTGTTAGTGGCATCACACAGAGCTCCTCTATTTTCTTTGCAGAAGCACCCATAGGACTTCTAGTGTGTTAGTGGCATCACACAGAGCTCCTATATTTTCTTCTCAGCAGCACCCACAGGACTTCTAGTGTGTTAGTGGCATCACACAGAGCTCCTCTATTTTCTTTGCAGAAGCACCCACAGGACTTCTAGTGTGTTAGTGGCATCACACAGAGCTCCTCTATTTTCTTTGCAGAAGCACCCATAGGACTTCTAGTGTGTTAGTGGCATCACACAGAGCTCCTATATTTTCTTCTCAGCAGCACCCACAGGACTTCTAGTGTGTTAGTGGCATCACACAGAGCTCCTCTATTTTCTTTGCAGAAGCACCCATAGGACTTCTAGTGTGTTAGTGGCATCACACAGAGCTCCTCTATTTTCTTTGCAGAAGCACCCATAGGACTTCTAGTGTGTTAGTGGCATCACACAGAGCTCCTATATTTTCTTCTCAGCAGCACCCACAGGACTTCTAGTGTGTTAGTGGCATCACACAGAGCTCCTCTATTTTCTTTGCAGAAGCACCCACAGGACTTCTAGTGTGTTAGTGGCATCACACAGAGCTCCTCTATTTTCTTTGCAGAAGCACCCATAGGACTTCTAGTGTGTTAGTGGCATCACACAGAGCTCATATATTTTCTTCTCAGCAGTACCCACAGGACTTCTAGTGTGTTAGTGGCATCACACAGAGCTCCTCTATTTTCTTTGCAGAAGCACCCATAGGACTTCTAGTGTGTTAGTGGCATCACACAGAGCTCCTCTATTTTCTTTGCAGAAGCACCCATAGGACTTCTAGTGTGTTAGTGGCATCACACAGAGCTCCTATATTTTCTTCTCAGCAGCACCCACAGGACTTCTAGTGTGTTAGTGGCATCACACAGAGCTCCTCTATTTTCTTTGCAGAAGCACCCATAGGACTTCTAGTGTGTTAGTGGCATCACACAGAGCTCCTCTATTTTCTTTGCAGAAGCACCCATAGGACTTCTAGTGTGTTAGTGGCATCACACAGAGCTCCTATATTTTCTTCTCAGCAGCACCCACAGGACTTCTAGTGTGTTAGTGGCATCACACAGAGCTCCTCTATTTTCTTTGCAGAAGCACCCACAGGACTTCTAGTGTGTTAGTGGCATCACACAGAGCTCCTCTATTTTCTTTGCAGAAGCACCCATAGGACTTCTAGTGTGTTAGTGGCATCACACAGAGCTCCTATATTTTCTTCTCAGCAGCACCCACAGGACTTCTAGTGTGTTAGTGGCATCACACAGAGCTCCTCTATTTTCTTTGCAGAAGCACCCACAGGACTTCTAGTGTGTTAGTGGCATCACACAGAGCTCCTCTATTTTCTTTGCAGAAGCACCCATAGGACTTCTAGTGTGTTAGTGGCATCACACAGAGCTCCTATATATTCTTCTCAGCAGCACCCACAGGACTACCGACTACAATGGCTGGAAGACCGCCAAGGGGAGGCAGAGCGTGCAGAGCCAAGAACACAGGGCAGGCCGGCTCTGTTTCTAGTGGACGTGGCCGTGGCCATGGACGTGGTCGTGCATCGTCATCAGCACGTGGCCATGGGACACGCGCGTCTTTGTTTTCGGCAGCTGGACATGTGGAGCCGCATCATGCTGAAGGCTTGGTAGAATGGATGACCAAGCCCTCCTCATCCTCCTCATCCTCTCTCACCCAGGCTCAGGGTACTGGCAGAGCATCATCAGCCACCCCTTCCCTAGACCCACCATGTCCTCCTGAGGAGTCCCCCGAACTCTTTGAGCACAGTGTTGGGTACATGCTCCAGGAGGATGCCCAACGATTCGAAGGCTCGGATGATGATACCCAGCTTGAGGAATCTGGCAGTACTGTTCCACCAGCTGCAGCTTACTGCCAGGTTTGCTCTAGTGGTGAAGAGGGAGGGGATGATGAGGTCACTGACTCCACGTGGGTGCCTGAAGGGAGAGAGGATGAGGAGGAGGACGAGGAGGAGGAGGATGCGGCGTCACATGTCCAACGAGGCAGGATGCCCCCTGGAGGCCAGGTAGAGGCCAGCACAGCAACTGTACAACACCGCAGAGCTCCGCCTGTGCAGGGCGCTGCCTCTGCACGTTATCAGAAAAGTTCTTTGGTGTGGGCCTTTTTTGAGACGAGTGCATCAGATCGCACCACTGCTATTTGCAATATTTGTCTCAAGCGTATCTCGCGTGGCCAAAACATCAGCCGCTTGGGCACCACAAGCATGACCAGACATATGGCGACCTGCCATGCAGCTCGTTGGCAGGCACACATAAAAGACCCACACCAAAGAACTAAGCGGACCTCTCCTTGCTCCTCCTCAGCTGGGATCTCCATCCCCACTACACCTTCAGTCCTCTCTGAAAGCTGCTCTGAGAGGACTGAAGGTGTAGAATTAGGTGTGTCACAACCAAGTACTTGCAGTACACCAACGTCCGATTGCAGCAGGCAAATTTCCCTGCCCCAGCTGCTGGACCGTAGAAAGAAGTACACTCCCAGCCATCCACATGCCCAGCGGTTGAATGCTAGCCTGGCTAAATTGCTAGCACTTCAACTGCTGCCTTTTCAGTTGGTAGACTCGGCCCCCTTCCGTGAGTTTGTTCAATGTGCGGTTCCTCAGTGGCAGGTTCCCAAACGCCACTTTTTCTCACGGAAGGCGATTCCGTCTCTCTACCGGCATGTGGAGGGCAATGTCCATGCCTCGCTGGACAGGGCGGTCAGCGGTAAGGTGCATATTACCGCTGACTCATGGTCCAGCAGGCATGGACAGGGACGGTACCTTTCTTTCACGGCCCATTGGGTCACTCTATTGGCAGCTGGGAGGGATGCAGGACAAGGTGCAGTAGTGTTGGAGGTTGTTCCGCCACCACGCCTCAAAAACGCTACTACTGCTACTGGTTGTGACACACCTCTCTCCTCCACCCCCTACTCTTCTTCTTCCTCCAGTGCTCTGTCCTTGGAACCAGCGGTGCTCCGTAGGCGTACAAGGGGCTACGCAAGTACGCAGGCAAAAAGATGCCATGCCGTGCTTGCGCTGGTGTGTTTGGGGGACAGGAGCCACACTGGGCCCGAGGTTCTGGCAGCTCTGCAGGGGCAGGCCGAGAGGTGGTTGACGCCACGTCAGCTTAAGCCAGGAATGGTCGTTTCTGACAATGGCACCAACCTCCTCTCCGCCCTGCGACAGGGGCAGCTCACCCATGTGCCCTGCATGGCTCACGTCCTCAACCTGGTGGTGCAGCGGTTCTTGGGCAGGTTCCCAGGCTTACAGGATGTCCTGAGGCAGGCCAGGAAAGTCTGTGTGCATTTCCGCCGATCTTATAATGCCAGTGCTCGGCTGACTGAGCTGCAAAAGGAGCTGAACCTGCCCAAGAACCGCCTAATATGTGACATGCCCACCAGGTGGAACTCAACGTTGGCCATGCTGCAGCGACTGCACACGCAGCAGAGGGCCATCAATGAGTACCTTTGCGACTATGGCACCAGGACAGGGTCAGGGGAGCTTGGCTTTTTTTCCCCACGTCAGTGGAGCATGATCAGGGATGCATGCACTGTCCTCTCACCATTTGAGGAGGCCACGAGGATGGTGAGCAGTGACAGTGCATGCATCAGTGACACTGTCCCTCTTGTCCACCTGTTGGAGCATACGCTGCGTGGGATAATGGACAGGGCACTTGAGGCAGAACAGAGGCAGGAAGAGGAGGACTTCCTTGCCTCTCAAGGCCCCCTTTATCCGGACAGTGTTCCTTCTGTCCCACCCATCACACAGGAAGAGGATGAGAGGAGGAGGAGGAGGAGGAGGGAGGATTGTGTGAGCATGGAGGTGGAGCCTGGCACTCAGCATCAGCAGCAGCAGTCTTTTAGGGATGATGTACAGTCCCAACAAACCAGTGGACTTGTACGTGGCTGGGAGGAGGTGGCTGGCGATCATGTCATCCTCAGTGACCCAGAAGACTCCGGACCGAATGCCTCAGCTAACCTACGCTGCATGGCCTCCCTGATCCTGCAAAGCCTGCGGAAGGATCCTCGTGTTCTTCGGATCAAGGAGAGGGACCATTACTGGCTGGCCACTCTCCTTGATCCGCGGTACAAGGGTAAGGTTGCGGACCTTATCTTGCCGTCGCAGAGGGAGCAGAGGATGAGACATCTCAGGGAGGCCTTGCAGAAAGGTCTGTGCAACGCGTTCCCAGAAACTGGGAGGCTACAAACTCCTGGTCCTGGGCGACGAGTTGCTGAGGCTTCGGTCAGTAGCAGAAGGAGCGGTGGGGAAGGTGGACGTCTGACCGATGCGTTCAGACAATTTTTTAGTCCGCAGCCCCAAGGTATGATCGGTTCCAGCAACCATCGCCAGCGTCTGATATACATGGTGCAGGAATACCTTGGGGCAAGGTCAGACTTGGACACCTTTCCCACCGAAAATCCTCTGGCTTACTGGGTCCTGAGGATGGATCACTGGCCAGAGCTTGCACAGTATGCAATTGAGCTACTGGCCTGTCCTGCCTCCAGCATTCTTTCCGAACGCACATTCAGTGCTGCTGGAGGATTTGTCACCGATCATAGGGTGCGCCTGTCCACCGCCTCGGTTGATCGACTGACCTTCATCAAAATGAATCAGTCTTGGATCACCACCAGCTACCAGGCACCTGAGGCGGATATAACCGAATAATTTTTAATATCACATCCCTTCAAGACTGCCTATGCTGATGCTGAGTGACTGTCCTCTTATGTTCACTGACTATCCTCTTCCTCCTCCTCAATGATCCATGCCACCACACCAGTGCCTAAGGCACAATTTTTCAGCCCCTGTTTAACAGGGGCGTGTACATACAATTTTTATAAAAAAATGCTTCGCAACACGTGTGACTGCTGTGCTCCAAGTACAGTATCTGTGAGGGGTTGCAGTGTTGTGGCACCAGCACCAGTGCCTAAGGCACAATTTTTCAGCCCCTGTTTAACAGGGGCGTGTACTTAAATTTTTTTTAAAAAAAATGCTTCGCAACACGTGTGACTGCTGTGCTCCAAGTACAGTATCTGTGAGGGGTTGCAGTGTTGTGGCACCCGCACCAGTGCCTAAGGCACAATTTTTCAGCCCCTGTTTAACAGGGGCGGGTAATTACAATTTTTTAAAAAAATGCTTCGCAACACGTGTGACTGCTGTGCTCCAAGTACAGTATCTGTGAGGGGTTGCAGTGTTGTGGCACCAGCACCAGTGCCTAAGGCACAATTTTTCAGCCCCTGTTTAACAGGGGCGGGTAATTACAATTTTTTAAAAAAATGCTTCGCAACACGTGTGACTGCTGTGCTCCAAGTACAGTATCTGTGAGGGGTTGCAGTGTTGTGGCACCAGCACCAGTGCCTAAGGCACAATTTTTCAGCCCCTGTTTAACAGGGGCGGGTAATTACAAATCTTGATCTAATAGTTCACAGCAGGGCCCATTCCTGCGCCCACCAAGAGTAACTATGAGGGCCTACAGTCTTGTGGCAACACCGTCCACCACCACCGCCAAAGGCCCAATTTTTCTGCCCAGTTCATCAGGTGCTTGCAATTACAAATCTTGATCTAATAACACACAGCAGGGCCCATTCCTGCGCCCACCAAGAGTAACTGTGAGAGCTTACAGTCTTGTGGCAACACCGTCCACCACCACCGCCAAAGGCCCAATTTTTCTGCCCTGTTCATCAGGTGCTTGCAATTACAAATCTTGATCTAATAACTCACAGCAGGGCCCATTCTTTGTGCCCACCAAGAGTAACTGTGAGAGCTTACAGTCTTGTGGCAACACCGTCCACCACCACCGCCAAAGGCCCAATTTTTCTGCCCTGTTCATCAGGTGCTTGCAATTACAAATCTTGATCTAATAACTCACAGCAGGGCCCATTCTTGCGCCCACCAAGAGTAACTGTGAGAGCTTACAGTCTTGTGGCAACACCGTCCACCACCACCGCCAAAGGCCCAATTTTTCTGCCCTGTTCATCAGGTGCTTGCAATTACAAATCTTGATCTAATAACTCACAGTAGGGCCCATTCCTGCGCCCACCAAGAGTAACTGTGAGAGCTTACAGTCTTGTGGCAACACCCTCCACCACCACCCCCACCCCCAATTTTTCTGCCCTGTTCAACAGGTGCATGCAATTACAAATCTTGATCTATTAACTCACAGCAGGGCCCATTCCTGTGCCCACCAGTCTTGTGGCTACACCAACATCTAATAGGGCAAATTTCTGCAGAGTATATACGCCAGGCCCCTACTTTCAAACATCCAACTTACAAACAACTCCTACTTGCAAATGGAAAGAGAAAACAGGAAGTGAGAGGAAATCTACCCCTAGGAAGGGAAATTCTATCCTGTTAGATTTAATTTGGGAAAAAGGTATCTCCTCTCTACTGATACTTTATCACCAATCCTTGTTTCAATTAAAACCCCACTTTTTCCAAAAACATTTGTCATTGGGACGGAAAGTGAGGTGACATGTTCTGAACAGATGTGCAAAGACAGCAAATGTTACAGGGGTGATAACCCCTCCCTATGTTCTCCAAAAAGCTTAAAAATAGATTTTTTTGGGATGGAGCTACACTTCATAATGTACCTGTTCAGATTCTACTTAAGAACAAACCTAAAGCCGCAAGTGGTTTTAAATGGCTTCTTTTTTTCCTTTAAAAATGTCATTTTGTGCAAGGACAGTTCTAAACACGGGAAACACATGCCACTTCACAGGCATACTTTAGACACCCCCCAGGTACCATATTTAAAGGAAAATTTCACTTTTTTTTTTTCACTTTATGCATCATTAAAATGACTGCTCCCGAAAAAACGTTAGTTTTTAAAAGTTCTTTTTGCATTGATATATGTCCCCTGGGGCAGGACCCGGGTCCCCAAACCTGTTTTATGACATTAACATGCATATTGGCCGTTGTAATTAGCACTTTTGATTTCGAACGTTCGCGTCCATTTTCAAACCCTATACGTTATGTATAGGGTTTGAAAATTCGCGCGAACTTTCGGTCGGTTCGAAGGTTCTGGTGCGAACCGAACCCGAGGGGTGTTCGGCTCATCCCTAGTGGAGAACAGACATCCTGGAGTTCCTGGGTTGAGAGACTGGAACAGTATTTCAGTGCAAATGCCATCCCAGATTACAGGCAAGTAGCAGTATTTCTGACAGTGGTTGGTGCTAAGACATATGACACTCTTAAGCCCCATACACACGGTCGGACTTTTTCATGGATTCTGTCCGATCGGACAATGTTGTTGAAAAATCAGACCGTGTGTATGCACCATCGGACAGTGTACGTCGGATTGTCCGACGGACAAAGTCTTATCTCCTGCTGGAAAGATTTGCCGACAACACGGTCCGATCACACCAAATCCGATCGTGTGTACGGTTGTCCGACCGGACAAAGTGCTACGCATGCTCAGATCACATTACAAGACCAAAGCTATTGGCTACTAGCCTCTACGTAGTCCCGTCGTAGGCAACAAACGTCACCACGTTCAGAATGATCGGATTTTCCGACAACTTTGTCTGACCGTGTGTACGCAAAACCAACATCAGACAAAGTATGACGGACATGGTCCGACGGACCTGGTCCTCGGATAATCCGCGCGTGTGTATGGGGCTTTAGAGATTTGCTTTCCCCTGTAAAACCAGCAACTAAGACCTTGGCAGAGCTCCTGACACTGTTAGAGGATTACTTCCAGCCTAAACCACTAGAGATTGCAGAAAGATTTCGGTTTTATCAGAGGCAGCAGCAGTAAGGTGAAGAAATTAAAGTTTATGTGCTCGCCCTCCGCAGACTAGCCTCTACCTGTTCTTTTGGGGAGTACTTACCTACTGCACTGAGAGATAAGTTTGTCATGGGACTGAACAGTGAGTCTAGCCAAAAGAGACTGCTAACAGAGAAAGACCTTACCCTTACAAAGGCAATTGAAATAGCTTCAGTGATGGAAATGGCTGTGAAAGATACAGAGGAATTGAACCCCCAGGCCAGAAGGGAAGAGGTGAAACAGGAAGTTTTCAGAACAGCAGTCAGGCCCACAGTCGCAAACTGGAAAAATAAACCCCCACCAAGTCGGGAGTCAGCTTGCTACCGTTGTGGGAATACAGACCATGATCATAAAGTCTGCCGGTTTAAGGATCAGACCTGTCATAATTGTGGTAAAACAGGCCATCTGAAACGAGTTTGCCGTAGCGGAAAGGTGCGAGATAAAAAACCTCTGAACCCCAAGACAAAGACATATATGGTGGGAAGATATACATCATCATCTGAGTCAGAGGATGAGGAAGTGCTCCACAGATTAGACATACATCATATGCATTCAGCACCCTCCGCAATGACTGTAGAGGTAACCATTGAGGGAAAGAAACTCAAGATGGATGTAGACACAGGAGCAGCAGTTTCAGTTATCACTCAGAAACAATGGAGACAACTTCAGACCCGAACAACTGTCCGCCCAACACCAATCAAACTGCAGACATACTCAAAGCAGATACTCCACCCACTGGGTTACTCGAAAGTACAGGTATTGTACAAGGGTCAGACAAAGAGACTGCCATTATATATCCTAGAAAATGGGGGACCCCCTCTCTTTGGGAGAGACTGGATTGCTCACTTTGGTATGCCAGACATCGCCATAAATCCCTGTAACACTGTTACAATTCCATTAGGAGATAATGAGAGATGGGTGGTGTCCCTGAAGCAGCGGTTCCCAAAGATCTTTGATGACCAGTTGGGGAAAATAAAGCATAACTGTGTGAGACTCAAGCTGAAACCCAACGCTCAGCCTAAGTTCTTCAAAGCTCGGACAGTACCTTTCACACTCCGAGCAGGAGTGGAAGCAGAACTAAGTCGGCTGGAGGAACAAGGTGTCATCTCAAAGGTAGAGCACAGCGAGTGGGCATCACCGGTTGTACCAGTAAAGAAAGCGAATGGGGACTTACGCATTTGTGGCGATTTCTGCATGGCACTGAACTCCCAACTGGAAATAGACCAGTATCCTCTACCCAGAGTAGATGACATTTTTGCCTCTCTTGCAGGGGGTCAAAAGTTCACCAAGCTTGATCTCAAACAAGCATATTTACAGCTTGAGGTCCATCCTTCTTCCTGCAAGTTTCTGACCATCAACACCCACAAGGGGCTGTATGAGTACAATCGGATGGTGTTTGGTGTAGCCTCTGCCCCAGCCATTTGGCAACGAAAAATGGATGAGATTTTGGCGGACATTCCTTTCACGCAGTGCCTGCTAGATGACATGCTCATCACGGGACGGACGGACCAGGAACACAAGCGGAACGTGGAGCTTGTGTTGGCGAGACTCCAAGAGCAGGATCTGAAAGTGAACTTGGCAAAATGCCAATTCATGGTGCCTAAATTGGAGTTTTGTGGCCACCTTGTGGATGCAGAGGGTATACACACCACGGAAGCCAAGGTTGATGCTTTAGTCAAAGCTCCTGCCCCAACCAACGTCCAGCAGCTGCGATCATACCTTGGCTTGCTGAACTATTACCACAAATTCCTGCCAGATCTGGCACACACCTTGTTTCCGTTGAACAAGCTTTTGGAGAAACACTCCAGATGGGACTGGTCAGCTGCATGCCAACGTGCTTTCGAAGTCTCTAAGCGGAAGCTGTTGGCGTCACGCATGCTTGTGCACTATGACCTCCAGAAGCCTCTCACCTTGGCTTGTGATGCCTCACCCTATGGTCTGGGGGCTGTACTATCTCACATCTTACCAGATGGGTCAGAAAAAACAGTGGCATTTGCCTCCAGGTCTTTGACAAAAGCAGAAAGCAATTACTCACACATTGACAAAGAGGCTCTTGCACTGATATGGGCAATTAAGAAGTTTCATCTTTACCTGTATGGTAGGGAATTCACCATACTGACAGACCATAAACCACTCCTTCAGATCTTTAGCCCTGACAAAGGCATCTCTCAGACTACTGCGGCCCGCCTCCAACGCTATGCCCTATTCTTGGGAGCATACAGCTACAAAATCCAGTATCGTGGTCATAATGCCAATGCTAATGCGGATGCAATGTCCCGACTGACAGGGAGGTCGATGGACTCTTCTCCACCGGTCAAGAGTTGTCGTTACACCAACCTGTCCTTCTTGTCTTCTGGGGAGATAGCAGCCCATACAGCCAAGGATACCTTTCTGAAAACAATACTCTCCTGGGTACGGTCCGGTTGGCCTGCAACCGTCACACAGGATTATGAACCTTATTTCCGTAGGTGTATGGAATTAACTGTGGCTGGCAACTGTGTTTTATGGGGAGACCGAGTGATCATTCCACAGACCCTCCAGAGACACATTCTGGACTTGCTACATACTGGTCATCCCGGGGGCACACGTATGAAACAAAAGGCCCGAGGCTATGTGTGGTGGCCAAACCTAGACTCAGATATCACGACATATGTGAATGCTTGTGCTGGATGTGCACAAAATGCAAAAGACACTTCTTGAGGGTGCGTCCAGCCCTGGACTTGGCCCACGGTTCCTTGGTTTCGCCTACACTTGGACTTTCCAGGCCCGATCAGAGGACATACCTTCTTGATCATAGTGGATGCCCATTCAAAGTGGCCTGAGGTAATTCCTGTTACTCAGCCAACGACTAAGGCAACGATTTCCATACTGTTACATCTCGCTGCTACGTTTGGATACCCCAGAGAAATCGTTACAGACAACGGTGCACAATTCACCAGTCAGGAGTTTCAGCGTTTCCTGACTGCCCACAACATCAAGCACAAGTTGACCGCACCCTACCACCCGGCTACAAATGGTCAAGCAGAACGGTTTGTGCAGACTTTTAAACGCTATTTCAAAGCTACAGTGGCTGCAAGTAAACAACAGTCCCTGTCACCCCAGCAGCTGGACTCCTTCCTTTCTGCTTACAGAAACACACCACATGCAACCACCGGGAAAACTCCAGCAGAACTCCTTCTGGGTCGGCAGCCATGGACTGTTTTGGACATGCTCCGCCCTCAAACAGTCCAGGAACATGTACTGCAGTCCCAAGACAAGATGGTCAAACACCATGAGCTTCCCCGATTCACAGCCCAACAAACGGTATGGGCCCGATCTTATGGGGCTTCCAACACCCGTTGGCTTCCTGCTGTCATTGCAGAGACTTTGGGACCCAAGATGTATAGGGTCAGCCTGGAAGATGGTTCCATTTGCAGACGGCATGCGGATCAACTGCGTCCTCGGTTTTAACTGCCCGAATCCCTGACGCCGGCTGAACCACCAGTGTCGCAAGGAACTGATCCCAGCGGATCAGAATGCACGGAGACTGATGATTGGGGGGACTCTGAACTTTTGCACTCGGCTCCAACTGAGCCCTCCAGCCCTGGTCCGGAGGTCTGTTCACCCACTGAGCTGGTGGTACCTTCCTTGGACCCGCCGGGGCCGATTCCGTCCAGCCCTGTTTCCTCCGGTCCCGAGTCGCTGGGTGCTTGCCCTCAACGACACTGTCACCCTCCTGACCGGTTTCAGCTTCAAGACCCATTACGAGACTTTCGACGGGGTCGCCAAAAGTGATCCGATGACATTGTATCCCTGCAACTGTCCCTGGAAGCTTGCTTTCACATCTGCGCATCTCCTGTGTTTGGAGGACTGTTATTGGACAGTTATTAGTTAATGTTTTGTGCCTTTTCTTGTTTTGTTGTAATTTTTTTTTTTTTTTTTAGGGATGGATGGAAGGTGTTATACCTGAAGGGTTCCACATGTACTGTCACTTTAAGGCTGGCATGTTGCATTGTACAGTGAGTACTGAAATAAACATCCATTGTCCCAGACCAGAGTCTTGTGTCTCTCACAAGGATATAACAGTTGTCCTAAATGACTGATGGTGATAAATAGAATCCACCTGTGTGTAATCAAGTCTCTGTATAAATGCACCTGCTCTGTGATAGTCTCAGGGTTCTGTTGAAAGCGCAGAGAGCATCATGAAGACCAAGGAACACACCAGGCAGGTCCGTAATACTGTTGTGGAGAAGTTTAAAGCCGGATTTGGATACAAAAAGATTTCCCAAGCTTTAAACATCCCAAGGAGCACTGTGCAAGCGATCATTTTGAAATGGAAGGAGTATCAGACCACTGCAAATCTACCAAGACCTGGCTGTCCCTCTAAACTTTCAGCTCAGACAAGGAGAAGACTGATCAGAGATGCAGCCAAGATGCCCATGATCACTCTGGATGAACTGCAGAGAACTACAGCTGAGGTGGGAGAGTCTGTCCATAGGACAACAATCAGTCGTACACTGCACAAATCTGGCCTTTATAGAAGAGTGGCAAGAAGAAAGCCATTTCTCAAAGATATCCATAAAAAGTCTTGTCTAAAGTTTGCCACAAGCCACCTGGGAGACACACCAAACATGTGGAAGAAGGTGCTCTGGTCCGATGAAACCAAAATCGAACTTTTTGGCCACAATGCAAAACGATATGTTTGGCGTAAAAGCAACACAGCTCATCACCCTCAACACACCATCCCCACTGTCAAACATGGTGGTGGCAGCATCATGGTTTGGGCCTGCTTTTCTTCAGCAGGGACAGGGAAGATGGTTAAAATTGAGGGGAAGATGGATGCAGCCAAATACAGGACCATTCTGGATGAAAACCTGTTGGAGTCTGCAAAAGACCTGAAAGTGGGACGGAGATTTATCTTCCAACAAGACAATGATCCCAAACATACAGCAAAATCTACAAAGGAATGGTTCACAAATAAACGTATCCAGGTGTTAGAATGGCCAAGTCAAAGTCCAGACCTGAATCCAATCGAGAATCTGTGGAAAGAGCTGAAAACTGCTGTTCACAAACGCTCTCCATCCAACCTCACTGAGCTCGAGCTGTTTTGCAAGGAAGAATGGGCAAGAATTTCAGTCTCTCGATGTGCAAAACTGATAGAGACATACCCCAAGCGACTTGCAGCTGTAATCGCAGCAAAAGGTGGCTCTACAAAGTATTAACGCAAGGGGGCCGAATAATTTTGCACGCCCCACTTTTCATTTTTTTATTAGTTAGAAAAGTTTCAAAAATCCAATAGATTTCGTTCCACTTCACAATTGTGTCCCACTTGTTGGTGATTCTTCACAAAAAATAAAAAATGTATATCTTTATGTTTGAAGCCTGAAATGTGGCAAAAGGTTGAAAAGTTCAAGGGGGCCGAATACTTTCGCAAGGCACTGTATATATTCTGAAATTTTAAATGAATTCATTTATTTTATACTAGTAAAGGCAGCGATCAGCGACTTATAGTGGGACTGATATTGCAGTGGACAATAGACACATTCTGACACTTTTGGGAACCAGTGACACTAATACAGTGATCAGTGCTAATAATATGCACTGTCACTGTACTAATGACATGGCTGGGAAGGGGTTAAACATCTGGGGTGATCAAATGGTTAATTGTGTGCCTGGTCAGTGTTTTTGTGTTTACTATGTGCTGTTTTTACTAAGGGAAGTTGTGTATTTTATTCCCTGAAACAAAATCCACCACCTCCCTGCTGACAGAACAGAGCTCTGCATTGTTTACATAGGCAGAGCTCTGTGTCTCTCCTCGCCGATCGGCGGGTGCTGATGGACATCTATTGACTGGCACACGCTAATCGGCTTGTGCTGTGTCTAATCACAACACAGCCGGTGCGCCCCCTCCATCCCCTTAATAATTTTGAAGCCTTTTTCTGATTCTCTTTCTAATTCAACAACGTCTATTCTGAGGATTGGTGATTAAAACTGAAATGCACATTCAATATGAGGATGAACCAGTGTTTGTAAAGGAGTAGAATGATCCGTGTAATACAGAGAGAGGGGAAATATCACTCACCAGATATCCGATTACCACAATCAGCAATACTAATATTACTGGGACACCGACAACAACCACGAGATGGTGCCTTGAATAGGAATCTGTGAAAGAGAAAAAGCAAAGTACACACAATGTATAAAATTGATACACATATGATAAATATACAATGTATCAGTCTGTATGGTCGGTGGTCATGTGACATCTCACCTGTATAATCCTCCATCAGGAGAGCAGAGAAGAGACAACAAGACACAATGGTACTATTCTGTGTCACACTCCCACTATGATCCCCCAGAATCAGGATCACTTCCAGACTGGGTCAGACTGCTGGTTGGAAGTTAAACAGTGGAGCCTTGAGTGGAGAGTGAACAAGTCTTGCTTTTTGACTCCTGGTGATTGCTGTGTTTCATTTTTTAGGTTCTTTTTGGGGCTTTTCCTTGTAGCTTTTTAACACCTTTTTCTGACACTTTTTAAACCGCTTTTTTTTTTCTTTGCTTGCTTCAGCCTACTAATTAAGGTGAGAGGTTGATTGGTCACAGGTGCTTGAGGCCTATATAACCTTGTGTAGAACTAATTTTGAGCCTGCTCATCTTTGAGCTTGCTGGAACTCTGTCCAAGTGGAACTGGACTAAGTGGTGAGTTAAAAACCAGAGTTAGTGGAACTGGACTAAGTGGTGAGTTAAAAACCAGAGTTGAAAACAGGAGGTTATAACAGGGGTCATAGTACCTGTGTAGTGTGAGTACCTGAGTGTTGTCTGAGTAGTGTGTGTGTGTGTATCCTTAGTACTTGTGTATTGTGTACTGTTACTTGTGTATTGCAAGTGCACGTAGGTCTGCAAGTGCACGCGGTTCTGCGAGTGCACGTTGGTCTGCGAGTGCACGTGGGTCTGCATGTGCACGTAGGTCTGCGAGTGCACATAGGTCTGCGAGTGCACGTGGTTCTGCAAGTTCACGTGGGTCTGTGAGTGCAGGTAGGTCTGCGAGAGCATGTAGGTCTGCAAGTGCACATGGTTCTGAGAGTGCACGTAGGTCTGCAAGTGCACGTGTGTTGTCTTGTTAAGTATTAGTGTATTGTCTTGTTGAGTATTAGTGTCAGGAAGCTAGTTGTTAGGTCATTTGGACAGGGTGTAATCCACAATCCTCATTAAATTTAATAGGTACGATGCCCGGTGGGTGTGGAGAGGCGACTCATTGTACATCTTGTGGCATTTATGCGTTCCTTGATCATCCGATCGAGGGTGAATACTGCTGTGTAAAAATGTAAGCACATTGTTTCCCTGGAAGCCCAGGTTCTGAATCTGGGGAAGCAACTGTCAGCACTGAGAAGTCCCTCCATACTAAAGGAGAGCCAGGAACGTATACAGCAGGTGCCGGCAGGGGCCAGCACAGAGGCGGGTGGAGGCAAAGAGGTGCAGGCACTAGGGATGGGCCCGGTGCTCGATGTGAACCCACGTTCGCATCGAGCACTGGGCGTTCGCTCGCTCGGCGAGCCCAGAACTATTTGGGCCGTTCGCATCACATTCGTGTGATGCGAGCGGCCCCGCAATGCATTGCGGCCGGCGCGGCCGGCGCAGTGCATTGCTGGCTGATGATTGGCCAAGCATGCACTGTGACCCCGCATGCTTGGCCAATCACAGCGCCGGAAACTCGGAGAGCAATAATTGGCTACAGGCAGGACGCCTGTAGCCAATTAAAGCTCAGGGGCTTTAGTACACGCCCCACCATTTAAAAGGCCGCCACGCCGTCGGCGCCGGTCACATGAGTTCCGGCTTTAGGAGAGATCAGGCTGATTCTGTGTCTTTGCTTGATTCATTGCTACAGAAAGATTTGCTCTTCTTTGCTAAACCATAGGCTATTTATTTGCTAAACCATTGCTACCTGTCATTGATCGTACATTGCTGCTGGTTAGTGTGTTATTAGCTGCTGCTGGGGATTAGTCTGGTGCGTGTTTTACTGTTAGTACAGTATTTCAGTAGTACCAACCGCAGTGCTGTTAGCACAGCATTGCACCCCAAAAGCACCCATAGGACTTCTAGTGTGTTAGTGGCAGCAAACAGAGCTCCTATATTTTCTTCCCAGAAGCACCCATAGGACTTCTAGTGTGTTAGTGGCATCACACAGAGCTCCTATATTTTCTTCTCAGCAGCACCCATAGGACTTCTAGTGTGTTAGTGGCAGGCAGCACACAGAGCTCCTATATTTTCTTCTCAGCAGCACCCATAGGACTTCTAGTGTGTTAGTGGCATCACACAGAGCTCCTATATTTTCTTCTCAGCAGCACCTATAGGACTTCTAGTGTGTTAGTGGCATCACACAGAGCTCCTATATTTTCTTCTCAGCAGCACCCATAGGACTTCTAGTGTGTTAGTGGCATCACACAGAGCTCCTATATTTTCTTCCCAGAAGCACCCATAGGACTTCTAGTGTGTTAGTGGCATCACACAGAGCTCCCATATTTTCTTCCCAGAAGCACCCATAGGACTTCTAGTGTGTTAGTGGCATCACACAGAGCTCCCATATTTTCTTCCCAGAAGCACCCACAGGACTTCTAGTGTGTTAGTGGCATCACACAGAGCTCCTATATTTTCTTCCCAGAAGCACCCATAGGACTTCTAGTGTGTTAGTGGCATCACACAGAGCTCCAATATTTTCTTCTCAGCAGCACCCATAGGACTTCTAGTGTGTTAGTGGCATCACACAGAGCTCCTATATTTTCTTCCCAGAAGCACCCATAGGACTTCTAGTGTGTTAGTGGCATCACACAGAGCTCCCATATTTTCTTCCCAGAAGCACCCACAGGACTTCTAGTGTGTTAGTGGCATCACACAGAGCTCCTATATTTTCTTTGCAGAAGCACCCATAGGACTTCTAGTGTGTTAGTGGCATCACACAGAGCTCCTATATTTTCTTCTCAGCAGCACCCACAGGACTTCTAGTGTGTTAGTGGCATCACACAGAGCTCCTATATTTTCTTTGCAGAAGCACCCATAGGACTTCTAGTGTGTTAGTGGCATCACACAGAGCTCCTATATTTTCTTCTCAGCAGCACCCACAGGACTTCTAGTGTGTTAGTGGCATCACACAGAGCTCCTATATTTTCTTCTCAGCAGCACCCACAGGACTTCTAGTGTGTTAGTGGCATCACACAGAGCTCCTATATTTTCTTTGCAGAAGCACCCATAGGACTTCTAGTGTGTTAGTGGCATCACACAGAGCTCCTATATTTTCTTCTCAGCAGCACCCACAGGACTTCTAGTGTGTTAGTGGCATCACACAGCGCTCCTATATTTTCTTCGCAGAAGCACCCATAGGACTTCTAGTGTGTTAGTGGCATCACACAGAGCTCCTATATTTTCTTCTCAGCAGCACCCACAGGACTTCTAGTGTGTTAGTGGCATCACACAGAGCTCCTATATTTTCTTCGCAGAAGCACCCATAGGACGTCTAGTGTGTTAGTGGCATCACACAGAGCTCCTATATTTTCTTCTCAGCAGCACCCATAGGACTTCTAGTGTGTTTGTGGCAGCAAACAGAGCTCCTATATTTTCTTGTCAGCAGCACACATAGTACCTATAGTGTGTTAGTGTCAGCACCCATAGGACCTACAGTGTGTTGTGAGCACACATAGGAGCTCTATTTTTTTATACTATATACACTACCGACTACAATGGCTGGAAGACCGCCAAGGAGAGGCAGAGCGTGCAGAGGCAAGAACACAGGGCAGGCAGGCTCTGTTTCTAGAGACAACAGTGCTGGCCGTGGACGTGGTCGTGCATCGTCATCAGCACGTGGCCATGGGACACGCTTGTCTTTGTTTTCGGCAGCTGGACATGTGGAGCCGCATCATGCTGAAGGCTTGGTAGAATGGATGACCAAGCCCTCCTCATCCTCTTCATCCTCTCTCACCCAGGCTCAGGGTACTGGCAGAGCAGCTGCCAACGCGTACTCAATGGCATCATCAGCCACCCCTTCCCTAGACCCACCATGTCCTCCTGAGGAGTCCCCCGAACTCTTTGAGCACAGTGTTGGGTACATGCTCCAGGAGGATGCCCAACGATTCGAAGGCTCGGATGATGATACCCAGCTTGAGGAAGTCAGTAGTGTGCGCGCAGAGAGAGGGGATGCTGAAGGACAGCAATCTGGCAGTACTGTTCCACCAGCTGCAGCTTACTGCCAGGTTTTCTCTAGTGGTGAAGAGGGAGGGGATGATGAGGTCACTGACTCCACATGGGTGCCTGAAGGGAGAGAGGATGAGGAGGAGGACGAGGAGGAGGAGGATGCGGCTTCACATGTCCAACGAGGCAGGATGCCCCCTGGAGGCCAGCTAGAGGCCAGCACAGCAACTGTACAACACCGCAGAGCTCCGCCTGTGCAGGGCGCTGCCTCTGCACGTTACCAGAAAAGTTCTTTGGTGTGGGCCTTTTTTGAGACGAGTGCATCAGATCGCACCACTGCTATTTGCAATATTTGTCTCAAGCGTATCTCGCGTGGCCAAACCATCAGCCGCTTGGGCACCACAAGCATGAGCAGACATATGTCGACCTGCCAGTCAGCTCGTTGGCAAACACACATAAAAGACCCACACCAAAGAACAAAGCGGACCTCTCCTTGCTCCTCATCAGCTGGGATCTCCATCCCCACTACATCTTCAGTCCTCTCTGAAAGCTGCTCTGAGAGGACTGAAGGTGTAGAATTAGGTGTGTCACAACCAAGGGTCACTCTATTGGCAGCTGGGAGGGATGCAGGACAAGGTGCAGTAGTGTTGGAGGTTGTTCCGCCACCACGCCTCCAAAATGCTACTACTGCTACTGGTTGTGACACACCTCTCTCTCCTCCACCCCCTCCTCTTCTTCTTCCTCCAGTGCTCTGTCCTCGGAACCAGCGGTGCTCCGTAGGCGTACAAGTGGCTTCGCAAGTACGCAGGCAAAAAGATGCCATGCCGTGCTTGCGCTGGTGTGTTTGGGGGACAGGGGCCACACTGGGCCAGAGGTTCTGGTAGCTCTGCAGGGGCAGGCCGAGAGGTGGTTGACGCCACACCGGGCAGCTCACCCATGTGCCCTGTATGGCTCACGTCCTCAACCTGGTGGTGCAGCGGTTCTTGGGCAGGTTCCCAGGCTTACAGGATGTCCTGAGGCAGGCCAGGAAAGTCTGTGTGCAATGCCAGTGCTCGGCTGACTGAGCTGCAAAAGGAGCTGAACCTGCCCAAGAACCGCCTAATATGTGACATGCCCACCAGGTGGAACTCAACGTTGGCCATGCTGCAGCGACTGCACACACAGCAGAGGGCCATCAATGAGTACCTTTGCGACTACGGCACCAGGACAGGGTCAGGGGAGCTTGGCTTTTTTTCCCCACGCCAGTGGAGCATGATCAGGGATGCATGCACTGTCCTCTCACCATTTGAGGAGGCCACGAGGATGGTGAGCAGTGACAGTGCATGCATCAGTGACACTGTACCTCTTGTCCACCTGTTGGAGCATACGCTGCATGGGATAATGGACAGGGCACTTGAGGCAGAACTCAAGGCCCCCTTTATCCGGACAGTGTTCCTTCTGTCCCACCCATCACACAGGAAGAGGATGAGGAGGAGGAGGAGGAGGAGGATTGTGTGAGCATGGAGGTGGAGCCTGGCACTCAGCATGAGCAGCAGCAGTCTTTTAGGGATGATGTACAGTCCCAACAAACCAGTGGACTTGTACGTGGCTGGGAGGAGGTGGCTGGCGATCATGTCATCCTCAGTGACCCAGAAGACTCCGGACCGAATGCCTCAGCTAACCTACGCTGCATGGCCTCCCTGATCCTGCAAAGCCTGCGGAAGGATCCTCGTGTTCTTCGGATCAAGGAGAGGGACCATTACTGGCTGGCCACTCTCCTTGATCCACGGTACAAGGGTAAGGTTGCGGACCTTATCTTGCCGTCGCAGAGGGAGCAGAGGATGAGACATCTCAGGGAGGCCTTGCAGAAAGGTCTGTGCAACGCGTTCCCAGAAACTGGGAGGTTACAAACTCCTGGTCCTGGGCGACGAGTTGCTGAGGCTTCGGTCAGTAGCAGAAGGAGCGGTGGGGAAGGTGGACGTCTGACCGATGCGTTCAGACAATTTTTTAGTCCGCAGCCCCAAGGTATGATCGGTTCCAGCAACCATCGCCAGCGTCTGATATACATGGTGCAGGAATACCTAGGGGCAAGGTCAGACTTGGACACCTTTCCCACCGAAAATCCTCTGGCTTACTGGGTCCTGAGGATGGATCACTGGCCAGAGCTTGCACAGTATGCAATTGAGCTACTGGCCTGTCCTGCCTCCAGCGTTCTTTCCGAACGCACATTCAGTGCTGCTGGAGGATTTGTCACCGATCATAGGGTGCGTCTGTCCACTGACTCGGTTGATCGAATGACCTTCATAAAAATGAATCAGTCTTGGATCACCACCAGCTACCAGGCACCTGAAGCGGATATAACGGAATAATTTATAATGTCACATCCCTTCAAGACTGCCTATGCTGATGCTGAGTGACTGTCCTGTTATGTTCACTGACTATCCTCTTCCTCCTCCTCAATGATCCATGCCACCACACCAGTGCCTAAGGCACAATTTTTCAGCCCCTGTATAACAGGGGCGTGTACTTAAAATTTTTTTAAAAAATGCTTCGCAACAGGTGTGACTGCTGTGCTCCAAGTACAGTATCTGTGAGGGGTTGCAGTGTTGTGGCACCAGCACCAGTGCCTAAGGCACAATTTTTTCAGCCCCTGTATAACAGGGCGTGTAATTACAATTTTTTAAAAAGATGCTTCGCAACAGGTGTGACTGCTGTGCTCCAAGTACAGTATCTGTGAGGGGTTGCAGTGTTGTGGCACCAGCACCAGTGCCTAAGGCACAATTTTTCAGCCCCTGTTGGGGCGTGTAATTACAATTTTTAGGCAATGCTTTGCAACAGGTCTCATTGCTGTGCTAAGAGTACAGTATCTGTGAGGGGTTGCAGTGTTGTGGCACCAGCACCGATGCCTAAGGCACAATTTTTCAGCCCCTGTTTAACAGGGGCGTGTAATTACAAATCTTGATCTAATAGTTCACAGCAGGGCCCATTCCTGCGCCCACCAAGAGTAACTATGAGGGCCTACAGTCTTGTGGCAACACCGTCCACCACCACCGCCAAAGGCCCAATTTTTCTGCCCTGTTCAACAGGTGCATGCAATTACAAATCTTGATCTAATAACTCACAGCAGGGCCCATTCCTGTGCCCACCAAGAGTAACTGTGAGGGCTTACAGTCTTGTGGCTACACCAATATCTAATGGGGAAAATTTCTGCAGAGTATATACGGCAGGCCCCTACTTTCAAACATCCAACTTACAAACGACTCCTACTTGCAAACGGAAAGAGAAAACAGGAAGTGAGAGGAAATCTACCCCTAGGAAGAGAAATTCTATCCTGTTAGATTTAATTTGGGAAAAAGGTATCTCCTCTCTACTGATGCTTTATCACCAATCCTTGTTTCAATTAAAACCCCACTTTTCCAAAAACATTTGTCATTGGGATGGAAAGTGAGGTGAAATGTTCTGAACAGATGTGCAAAGACAGCAAATGTTACAGGGGTGATAACCCCTCCCTATGTTCTCCAAAAAGCTTAAAAATAGATTTTTTGGGAATGGAGCTACACTTCATAATGTACCTGTTCAGATTCTAATTAAGAACAAACCTACAGTCCATGTCTTGTTTGCACCGCCTGTATACTGCTGTTCAGAGTATATAGGGTTGTAGGTATAGGGTTTTATTTTGGGTGCGGGGTCCCCCTTAATATCCATACAAGACCCAAAGGGGCTGGGGTGGGGGGGGGGGGGTGATGGGGTAGCCATGCCATTTTTCTCAAGGATTTTCAGCCAAATGGCGGCCAGGACAAGACATGACATTAAAGCCGCAAGTGGTTTTAAATGGCTTCTTTTTTTCCTTTACAAATGTCATTTTGTGCAAGGACAGTTCTAAACACGGGAAACACATGCCACTTCACAGGCATACTTTAGACACCCCCCAGGTACCATATTTAAAGGAAAATTTCACTTTTTTTTTTTTCACTTTATGCATCATTAACCGCTTCCCGACCGCCTCCTGTAGATATACGTCAACAGAATGGCACGGGCAGGCAAAAGGACGTACCTGTACGTCCCCTTTAATTTGCCTGCCCGGGGGGCGCGCGCGCGCCGCCAGCGCCGCGCGCGCGACCCGGTCGGGAGCTCCGTGACCACAGCCGCGGGACCAGCGGACCCGATCGCCGCTGGTATCCCGCGATCGGGTTACGGAGCGGAAGAACGGGGAGAGGTCTATGTAAACAAACCTCTCCCCGCGCTTCCTACACTGACTGTCAGTGATCGGCGGTTCCCTGTCATCGGGAACGCCGATCAATGACGTCAGACGTACAGCCACGCCCCCCTACTGTAAAAAAAAACACAACACGTCCCACTGACTCCTCCCCGCCCCCCCTAGTGGTTAACCCCCTAACTACAACTGTCATTTACATAGGAATCAGTGCTATTTAAATAGCAGTGATTGCTGTATAAATGACAAATGTCCCAAAAATGTGTCAAAAATGTCCGATGTGTCCGCCAAAATGTCGCAGTCACAATAAAAATCGCTGATCGCCGCCATTACTAATAAAAAAAAAAATATTAATAAAAATGCTATAAAACTATCCCCTATTTTGTAAACGCTATAACTTTTGCGCAAACTAATCAATAATCGCTAATTGCGATTTTTTTTACCAAAAATATGTAGAAGAATACGTATTGGCCTAAACTGAGGAAAAAAAAATGTTTTTTTATATATTTTTTTGGGGATATTTATTATAGCAAAAAGTAAAAAATATTGCATTTTTTTCAAAATTGTCGCTCTATTTTTGTTTATAGCGCAAAAAATAAAAACCGCAGGGGCGATCAAATACCACCAAAAGAAAGCTCTATTTGTGGGAAAAAAAGGACGCCAATTTTGTTTTGGAGCCACGTCGCATGACCGCGCAATTGTTAGTTAAAGCGACGCAGTGCCGAATTGCAAAAAGGGGCCTGGTCCTTTGGCTGCCAATTGGTCCGGGGCTGAAGTGGTTAAAATGACTGCTCCCGAAAAAACTTTAGTTTTTAAAAGTTCTTTTTGCATTGATATATGTCCCCTGGGGCAGGACCCGGGTCCCCAAACCTGTTTTATGACATTAACATGCATATTGGCCGTTGTAATTAGCAATTTTGATTTCGAACGTTCGCATCCATTATAACGAATAGGGTTCGAAAATTCGCGCAAACTTTCGGTCCGTTCGAAGGTTCTGGTGCGAACCGAACCCGGGGGTGTTCGGCTCATCCCTAGCAGGCACTAGGAAAGAGTAGATGGGTGACAGTCAGGAATGGTAGAGGTGGAAGTGCCAGGGAGGCCTATCCAGGGCTGGAGCATCTCAATAAGTA
This sequence comes from Lithobates sylvaticus, assembly GCA_028564925.1. Classification (NCBI taxonomy): domain Eukaryota; kingdom Metazoa; phylum Chordata; class Amphibia; order Anura; family Ranidae; genus Lithobates; species Lithobates sylvaticus. The sequence continues at coordinate 16,105,874 of CM053027.1, read as the reverse complement.
TGCTCCATTGAGTGACATTGGTGAAACCAGTCAGGGACCAGCACTGCTGGAGATGAGGGACTCTCCTAGCTGCCGGGGGAAGAACTCTGGTGTCCAGATTCTGGTGGTAGGGGACTCAATTCTTAGAAAGACAGAGAGGCCAATCTGTAACACAGACCTGAAGCGCTGAACTGTATATTGTCTACCAGGCGCTCGGGTTCGGCACATCATGGATCTGGTGGACAGGCTGCTGGGTGGGGCCGGGGAAGACCCAGCTGTCATGGTGCACGTTGGCACCAATGACAAAGTCAGAGACAGATGGAGTGTCCTAAAGAACGATTTTAGGGACTTGGGAGCTAAATTGAGAAAAAGGACCTCCAAGGTAGTATTCTCAGGAATACTACCGGTACATCAAGCCACACCAGAAAGGCAGAGGGAGATTAGGGAAGTAAACAAGTGGCTGAAGAGCTGGTGTAGTAAGGAGGGGTTTGGGTTCGTGGAGGACTGGGCTGACTTGCCTTGACCCTGATTATTCCTGCCTGTCTGCTGATCTCCTGTTGCCAAACCCGGCTTGAACTCTGACTATTCTCTGCCTGCCGTATAACACCCTAATACACCCTAATACATGGAATACTCACCAATACCTTCTGTTTTCTGCAGTTTGCTGAATATGGGATCTAAGATGAGCTGGTATTCCCGGATCTCCTCACTGATCGGGTTTGTGATCCTGACTCGGAATATCCTCTCAGGGTCGTCTCTCTGCACACCGGGGATAATCAGTGTCCTATTGTCATCTATCAGCCGGTATCTTTCAGGGAGAGGCTCCCCATCCACCTCCCAGGTCACAGCGCTCTCTTCTCCAGAGAACTGGACGCTCACAGCGACCTCCTCACCCAAGTGGCTACAGTTACTGGTGATGTTGGAGATGTGAACCGGATCTGGAATTATCAGAAAATGGACGGCCACGTTTAGAAGTCAATCATAAGTCACCAGCATAGAGCACAGATACATGGTATATATACTAACACATACAAATAAAAGGGCAATGCACATAATAACAACATGTAAAAAAAATTAAAATGAAAGAATAGTCTACATCTTTGTGTGTGATCTTGAATAGTAATTAAATCCACAGATATGTATCACTCAGTACTCCAGGTTAAAGGTTAATCCCACCATCTAGTGGACTGGAAGTCAGAGCATCAGAATGACCACTTGATTAAAGGTAAGTCAAAGTGCATTTCATTATCTTCTCTCCACTGAATCAAACTTCCTTCCCTCTATAGTGTTAAACTCTATATAGACAGATATCCCACCGACAAATCATCATATTCTTGTGTAGCACTGACCCCCGAAGGAGCTGCTGGTTTGAACTGGGCCTGCACTCTACTCAGAAGCCCCACTAACTTAACTCAATCCCCTTGGCACAGCTGTGGTGCAATGTAATACAGTACAATATAAAACAATGCAAAGTACCTGTATAATACCCTCAGGATCCACTGGCTCCACCTGGTGGGGAAAAACAGTATGACACACAACTGGATACTTAACCATAAATATTTTTACTGGTAAATATTTAAACAGGTGATTAAAGAAATTGTGCTCTAATCAGGTGCTTCAAAAAAACACCCCCCGTTGGAATCAATGGTCCGGTGCCCTGATATGTAGATGAGGGGGCTAGATGCATGGATAGGGGAGGCTGCGCCCATCGCCTTCTATGGACGGGCCGCCACTGGTGCATACAGAGCTTCAGAAAGATAATAATAAATTGGTGAATTTATTTACTATTCAAGATTGCACATATAGATACAGACTGTTTGAGCCATTGTCATCACTATTGATTTTGTATAATTTACAATTTTTTAAAATGCTGATATTATGTGCAATGCCTATTATTGTCTATTGTTAGGATGCACAGCACATATTTAATGTATTTATGTACAAAAACAGTTACAGAGTAGCTTAACGTTACCATATACTGTATATTTATAAGATGAAATAGATTAATAGCTCTCGTACACACTAAAAACCCCAAAAATTAAACTGCGCTATAAATTAAATATTTACAATATCCAAGTTGAATTAGAGCAGTAACTCCGCTGTGAGATACAATACACAGCAAAACCAGTATTAGATCAAAAAGAGTTGCTCTTGTATAAAGATGACAAGTGATATAATACATACTGTATGTAAACCAAACAGAAAACATTTGTTTCCAGTGAAAAAAATACAAAAGAAAAAGGTCGGTCCAAATGGGTTCAAATGTTCCTAAACATGTGATAAGCCTCCATCACCAATGTACAGTGCTCGCTTACTGACTACATAAGACCCCCTAATTAAAGAGAAATCAGCAGAGCTTTCAATCAGACACCCAGCCCTGGATCACCAATGGGGCTACTCCTCCAAATCCCCCAATGGTAGATGAATGGTGCTGGTTCTCAATCGGGCATCGCCCCATAAACATATTTTGTGAGAATATAAAGAAAAGATGCTCTAAGTGTAAAACCTTATGGACACATTTATTAAATAATTAAAATTACACTTACATTTGATTAAAATCAAAGCGCTCTAAAAGAAATCCTCTCTAGCCAGATAAACAGCCCCCGGGAACTCGTGATGATGTCAGCAAATTGCTCCTCCCCTGACATCATCACAAGTTCCCTCCTCTCTCTTTCACCCCTCTCAATCCATCTCTCTCTCTCTCTCTCTCTCTCACCCTCTGACCTGCCCCCTCACCCACCCCCCCACCCCTTCCTCCATCTCTCCTATACTTTCCCATCTCCCATATCTCTCTCTTCCTCCTTATATCCGCGTCCCCACTCCCTTTTTACATCAGTGTCCCCCTTACCATAGTGTACTCACTTTGCAGTTGCTGATGTAAGGGGGGCCCTGATGACCCTTTTACACCAGAGTCTGCAATGTTCCCCTTTACACCCCTTGCCCTCAAAGGGGGAACTCTACAGACTCTGATGTAAAGGGGAACTCTCAGGACTCTGACATAAGGAGAGATGCTAACATAAGGGGGAACACCGTGGACTGTCATGCAAGAGGAACTTTGCCGGCTCTGATGTAAAGGGGAATGCTTCAGACTGTGATGCAAGGGAGAACTCTGCAGCTTCTGATATAAGAAGGAAGTCTGCAAACTCTGATGTAAGTAAGTTCCTCTTTATATACCAGATTCTGCAGTGTTCCCTCTTACATCAGGGTCTGCTGGGTTCCCTCTGTGGACTGTGATGTATGGGGCAACTCTGTGGACTGTGATGGATGGGGCAACACTGTGGACTGTGATGGATGGGGCAACACTGTGGACTCTGATGTAAGGGGCAACTCTGTGGACTCTGATGTAAGGGGCAACTCTGTGGACTCTGATGTAAGGGGCAACTCTGTGGACTCTGATGTAAGGGGCAACTCTGTGGACTCTGATGTAAGGGGCAACTCTGTGGACTCTGATGTAAGGGGCAACTCTGATGTAAGGGGCAACTCTGTGGACCCTGATGTAAGGGGCAACTCTGTGGACTCCGATGTAAGGGGCAACTCTGTGGACTCCGATGTAAGGGGCAACTCTGTGGACTCCGATGTAAGGGGCAACTCTGTGGACTCCGATGTAAGGGGCAACTCTGTGGACTCCGATGTAAGGGGCAACTCTGTGGACTCCGATGTAAGGGGCAACTCTGTGGACTCTGATGCATGGGGGAACTCTGTGGACTCTGATGCATGGGGGAACTCTGTGGACTCTGATGCATGGGGGAACTCTAAGGACTCTGATGTAAGGGGCAACTCTGTGGACTCTGATGTAAGGGGCAACTCTGTGAACTCTATATAAAAAGGCCCACCAAAATCCTCAGCGCGAGGGCCATGATGCTCTTAATCCTGCCCTGATCAGCACCGGTACATAAACAACTGCTAAAAATTATTAAATACTATTACAAACTATACTTTATCTATCCATCCATCTCTTTATCTTCACACACGTAGTATATTAAAAACAACTAAAAACCTTTGCAGGGCCCAATACTCAATATATAAAGCTATACCTCATATTATTTATTTATTACATGCATTTATATAGTTCTGACACTTTATGAATTGCCATGCATACTGTAAATTCACATCATTTCCTGTCATCAAGGAGCTTACAATCTACAAAAGCCAATGTAGATATCAGCCAATGAACCTTCCAGCATCTATTAGGAGTGTGGGAGGAAACCCAGCCAAAAGATGCAAACTCCATGCAGATAGTGTTCTGGCCGAGATTCAAACCAAGGATCCCAGTGCTGCACAGCAGAAGCGCCAACCACTAAGCCATTGTGTAATAGATTTCAAATACAAAATCTTCTCCCGCAGAGAGAAGTGTGATGCAGTATATGGACTCTTACCCAGAACACGGATCTCTGTAGACGATATTAGATGCCCTATGTCACAGTAACACCAGACCTTATACACACAGGAATCCTCCTTCCTGGCGGGTGTCAGCTTCCAGCAGCCGCTCCCTGTGTCCAGTCGGAGTCTGGAGTCATGAGATTTAGTGTGATTGTAATAACAGTGATTTTCCAGCAATGTCCTATCCACCCCTCTGCATACTCTGTACAGCTCCATAGTCACCTCCTTATCCTCAGGACACTTCATATTACAGTCAGTGATGTCTGACCCGCTCTGTACATACACCGTTCCTGATGACACCGATATGATCATCATACACAGGAGACCTGGGAGGAGAAGACAGATCAGAAATGTCAGCAGAACTTTCATAGCGTCCCTAAACTCCAATTTCTAGTGTAATGAATATGAACAGAATAACAATATAACAGATAAATATATCACAGCAGACGGGGAAAAGGAATAAAATGCACACATAGAATTAGAGCCGATATATGACAATGGTACAGTTATTGGTATCAATGCCACCTGATCTGCTGCTCACTGATGGGAGACCGGTGGACTCATAGGCCCGGAGCAAATAAAAATGTGCACAGATGCATTATGGGAGATCGATGGCCCGTTCCAATACAGGAAGATCTGATCCCAGGATCACAGCAGTTGTATGAAATGGACATTTCTATATAGACAAGGACAGTACGGCTTTACTAAGATAGAATGGAACTACAAGTCACATTCCAGCCTAAATCCCCCAAATCAGGGGTAGTAGTGGAGTGCAGATCATCCTCCATCATCTTCTTCCCAATCCACAGCGGCCAAGGAAAGTGACAGCAGAAATCAGAAGTGACAAAATCCTCATTACTTTCCGATTCTTACTAGTTAGGGGAGGTCGGTGATTGCACATCCTGGGTGGGTAGGTGGGATAGTGTGGTGGGGGTTGCATGTGTATAAAATACCCCTCCCCTCCCCCCCGCTACCACTGACAAATTATTTACACTGATTGCAGTAAAAGTGTTTAACCACTTCAGCCCCGGAAGATTTGGCTGCTCAATGACCACGGCACTTTTTACAATTTGGCACTGCGCTGCTTTAATTGGTAATTGCGCGGTCATACAATGTTGTACCCAAGCCCAAAAACCCTTTTGATGGTATTTTATTGCCTCTGCGATTTTATTTTTTGCGATATAAACTGAAAAAGACCGAAAATTTGGAAAAATAAATATATTTTCTACTTTTTGTTATAAAAAAATCCAATAAACTCAATTTTAGTCATACATTTAGGCCAAAATGTATTCAGCCACACGTCTTTGGTAAAAAAAAAAGTCAATAAGCGTATATTTATTGGTTTGCGCCAAAGAAATAGCATTACAAACTAGGGTACATTTTCTGGAAATTACACAGCTTTTAGTTTATGACTGCCTCTCATTTCTTGAGGTGCTAAATTGGTAGGGTAGTACAACCTCCCCCCCCCCCCCCCCCCAAATGACCCCAATTTTGGAAAGTAGACACCCCAAGGAAATTGCTGAGAGGCATGTTGAGCCCATTGAATATATATTTTTTTTTTGTCTCAAGTGATTGAAAAATTACAGAAAAAATTACACAAAGTTTTCACCAAATCACCGTATATACTCGAATATAAGCCGAGTTTTTCAGCACATTTTTTTGTGCTGAAAATGCCCCCCTCGGCTTATACTTGAGTCAAACACTTTTCTGCAGCAGAGAATGACATTTTCCAACCCGACTTTGGGGCCCCCGTATCTCGGGGCCACTTGGTGCTAGGAACCCCAAATTTGGTGTGAAAACCCAGAGGAACTAGCACTATAGCATATCCAATCGGGTTCCTAGCACCAAGTGGCCCCAAGATACAGGGTCCCAAAGTCGGTTCGAAAAATGTCATTCTCTGCTACAGAAAAGTGCTTGACGTTTTCCGAACCGAATTTGGGGCCCCGTATTTCAGGGCGACTTGGTGCTAGGAACCCCATCTATAGATATTGTACTGTTAGTTTCACTGGGTTTTCACACCAAATTTGGGGTTCCTAGCACCAAGTGACCCTGAGATAAAGGGCCCCAAAGTCAATCAACTGTGTCCATCTGCAGCAATGTCATTTCGGGACCCCAAATTTTGGCTGCAGCTAGGGGGCATTTAGAAACCCTTAACTGCCAAGTTTGAAGTTCTGGGGGAAATGGGCACAGTGAGGCATGCAAATGGGCACAGTGAGGCTGCAAATGGGCATTGTTGCCCCTCTTTTCCACTTACAGTAGCTGCTCATTTCTCACCCTAGGCTTATACTCGAGTCAATACGTTTTCACAGTTTTTTGTGGTAAAATTAGGTGCCTCTGCTTATATTCGGGTCGGCTTATACTCGAGTATATACGGTATATATTTCTCACATGTGCCATGGTTATATGTGGAATTACACCCCAACAGGGATACCTGATGTGTGAGATGTTTTGGGAGCCTAGCCATGTACAGGACCCCGAAAACCAATCACCACCTTCAGGATTTCTAATGGCGTAAATTTTTGATTTCAATCCTCACTACCTATCACAGTTTCAGAGGCCATGAAATGCCCAGATAGCACAACCCCCCAAATGACCCAATTTTGGAAAGTAGACACCCCAAGCTATTTGCTGAGAGGCATGTTGAGTATTTTGCAGATCTTGCTTTTTGTCACAAAGTTTTGAAAATTGAAAAAGAAAAAAATAATTTTCTTTCTTTTCTTTCATTTTTAAAAACAAATGAGAGCTGCAAAATACTCCCAAAAAGTCTGACACGTGTGGTATCCCCGTACTCAGGAGAAGCAGCAGAATGTATTTTGGGGTGTAATTACACATATAACCATGGCATGTGTGAGCAATATATAATTTAGTGACAACTTTGTGCAAAAAAAGAAAAAAAGTTTGTAATTTTCCCGAAACTTGTGGCAACATATAAAATACTCAACATGCCTCTCAGCAAATAGCTTGGGTGTCTACTTTCCAAAAAGTGGAAAAGTGGTCATCTGGGGGGGGGGGGGGGTGGTGTTCAACTGTACTGGCATTTTATGCACAACATTAGAAGCTTATGTAACACATCACCCACTTTTCTAACCACTTGAAGACAAAGCCCTTTCTGACACTTTTTGTTTACATGAAAAAAATTTTTTTACAGATTAAAATGGTGGGTGTTTTCCTTTTTTCTTTTTTCAAACGGTATTTGCGCAGCAATTTTTTCAAATGCAATTTTTTTGGAAAAAAAACACTTTATTTTTTTATTTTAATGCACTAAAACACACTATATTGCCCAAATGTTTGATGAAATAAAAAAAGGATGATCTTATGCTGAGTATATGGATACCAAACATGACATTCTTTAAAATTGCGCACAAACTTGCATCGGCGACAAACTACATACATTTTTAAAAGCCTTTAAAATCCTTTACAGGTTACCACTTTAGATTTACAGAGGAGGTCTACTGCTAAAATGATAGCCCTTGATCTGACCTTCGTGGTGATACCTCACATGCATCATACAATTACTGTTTACATATGACACCAGACCGACGCTTGCGCTCGCCTTTGCGCGCAAGCATGGGGGGACAGGGGTGCTTTTTTTAAATTAAATTTTGCTTTTTTTTATTTTATTTTTAAACTGTTCCTTTCATTTTAATTTTTTTTTATCATTTTTATTGTTATCTCAGGGAATGTAAATATCACCTATGATAGCAATAGGTAGTGACAGGTACACTTTTTGGAAAAAATTGGGGTCTAATAGGCCCTAGATCTCTCCTCTGCCCTCAAGGCATCTGACCACACCAAGATCAGTGTGATAAAATGCTTTCCCAATTACCCAATGGCGCTGTTTATATCCAGCGAAACAAAATGCTCATAGCTTCCGGTTTCTTAGGCCATAGAGATGATTAGAGCCATTCTGGTCTCTGATCAGCTCTATGGTCAGCTGTTGGAACCACCGGCTGCATTCTCGGGTTCCCTGTTGGGACAGGAGAACCAGAGAAAACCACAGAAGACGGTGGGAGGGGGTCATTCCCTCCTAGTGCTAATTAGCCACTAGGATTGCTTTTACATAAAAGCCGACCGCTGGCTGAAAAACCAAGATGATACCTAAACCTGCAGGCATCATTCTGGTATAACCAGTCAAAGTCCAGCAACATACCAGTATGTTGCTGGTCCTTGTTGGGCATATATTGTAATGTTCTTTTTTTAATGCAGCCTGTGGGCTGAACGAAAAAAAGAGATTGATTGGTCGGTATGCCCACCATTAGAATACCGCCCTTCATCCACTCACTTTTAATGATGGGCATACATGCACCATTTTTGTTCTAATTGTGGTGGTGAAATCACCTCCGACAGCGGTGGAGTCACTGATTTACGTATCGTGAGAGCAAATACTGTTCATGTCAAGATAAAAAAAATCACTGCGGCAGCTGAATTGCATACCTGCTAAGCAAATGATGGTTAACAATATAACAAAGTAGCATCACAGTATAACAGTAATGCCGCGTACACACGAAGGGACTATCCCGCGGGATTATCCGCTGGACCGAAGTCGAGCGGATAATCCCCTCGTGTGTGGGCGCCGGCGGACTTTTTTTGCCCAAAGTACGGCGGACTAAAGTTTTAAGTTTTGTTTTAAAATTATCCGCTGGACTTGGCAGTCCGGCGGACAATCCGGCCGTGTGTAGTATGGTCCGGCGGACCAAAAAGGACGCATGCTCAGTAGCAAGTATTTTTCTAGGATTTTTCGTTTTCTAGTCCCGTCGTACGTGCTGTACGTCATCGCGTGAACCGTCAGACTTTTTGCGTGATCGTGTGTGGTCAAGTCCGTTCGCTTTTTAGTCCAGCGGACCCAGCTGGAAAGTCCAGCGGATTGTCCGCTGGACTTAGGTCCGCCGGCAAAAGTCCGTACGTGTGTACGCGGCATAAGACATACCATACCTGCAAAGTAAATACAATAAAACATAGTAAAAATAAAGCATCCCTCCACTTCACAGTGAGCAAATTATTACACTTCAAGTAGGCTCTCTCCCCAGCCTAAGACGGGAATCTACAAGGTGCTGGGGTAAGCCCCGGCGATTAGATCGCACGGTGCCACATGCGTCAATTCCATGATCAAACAAGTGACTAAAAGGTGGCACGCTCGTGTAATAATTGTCCACATATAAGTGGTACCCCTTTCCGAATAAGGGTGACACCAAGTCCCACACAATTTTACTAGCGCTCCCTATGTAGTTTGGGCAGTTCTCTGGCTCCACGTGACTATCTTTTCCGTTGTAAACCATAAAACTATATGTATAGCCTGTTGCCCTGTCACAGAGCTTATACATCTTGACCCCGTATCTGGCACGCTTGCTGGGAAGATACTGTTTGAATGACAAGCGGCCAGAAAACTTAATCAGGGACTCATCAACGCAGACAACTTGATCGGGAGTAAACAAGGCTGCAAACTGCTGGTTGAAGTGGTTTACAAGGGGCTGAATTCAGGGTCACCCCGAGGACAACAGAGTTCATTGTCATTGAAATGCATAAACCGCAAGATCTGCTCGTATTGTGTCCTGGTCATGGAGGCAGAGAACATGGGCATATGGTGAATTGGGTCAGTGGACCAATATGACCGCAACTCACTCTTTTTAGTTATGCCCATGAGAAGGGCTAGGCCCAGAAAGGTCTTAAATTCGGAGACCGTAATAGGTCTCCAATCTCTGGCAAGGGACAACTGGGTATTAGCGGCGATGAATTGACCAGCATATACATGGCTTTGGTCCACAATAGATATAGAGATCTTCCGTGAAAAAACAGCAAATAAAAATCACGTGACATAAAATCAACAGTTTCCACCTGAATTCCAGGTTGGCCAGTCAATGGGGGAAGTACAGACGCTGCAGAAGTGGTGGGCTCCCAATTAGGATTGGCGAATGCAGCAGGAAGGGCACTATTGGCCCGACGGGCCTGTCTTTGTCTTTTTGGTGGCTGCGGGACACTAGTTGTGCTTGCCACCTCACCAGCTTGAACTGCACCTATGGGACTTGCCACACACGTCACAAAGTGTTACTGCAGTGCTGGATGTACGACCAGGATGTACTAGGCCGTTGGTGCTTGCCAATTCACCAGAAGGATGAGCGGCACTAGTACTGACTCTCTGCGGGAGCGCTGCGGTTCTTGCACCTCAACAACAGCAGAAAACGGGGTCGGGTATGCCTGACCTTGGCAGGGACCACAACTCCGTCGCCAGAGCCATCTGTCAGAGTGCTGTCTACAGGTTTATATGCTGAGCCTGAATCTGACAGATGGGCGAGTTCCTCTTCACTCTCATCTGTCATGCTCAGAAACGTGTAGGCCTCTTCACTAGTGTACCTTTGATTTTACATTTTGGCCTCTAAATTTACTAGTACACTAGTGAGACTCACAGGAAAACCTGATTGTCAGCGACTGCTTCAAACGCTACAAAAAAAAACTGTTAGCGTTTGCAGGGAACAGGCCTGACTCTGCGAACGCTGCAGTTATGTGTTTTGTGTTTTTGTAAGTGACAGTGATCGATTGATACTGCATTTGGGTGGGCTGGGCTGGGCAGAGGGGCTAAAGGCAGGTGCTAGCAGGTATCTGGGCTGATCCTGCTAACGCTGCATTTTTGGGAACCCTAAACTATTGGGGACACTAATATAGTTCTGATCAGATCAAACATATCAATCCGTTCAGACACTATACTACTAAGGGAGGTATATGGTGCGTGCGCGGGTGTTAGCGCTACTGGCACTAATTTAACGCTGCCTGGGGCGACGCAGACCCCGACTGACACCAAAAACCTAACTGATATCACCTGATGGGTGATCAGGGGGGGTTAAACCTTTATTGGGTAAAAAGATAACTAGCTAACCAGCGTCACCCATAACACTAATACGGTGATCACTGGTGAAACAGTGTGGAATCCTCCACCAGCCGAACAGATATAAATATCAGGGGCCTCCTCACCCATATCGACAGAGCGGACGAGGGGTCGACAGGAGTGGTGGCCTCACTCGACACGGAGAAGGCCTTCGACTCTGTCGAGTGGGGCTACCTGTGGAAGATACTTCCCAGATTCGGATTCGGACCAGGCTTCACAAAATGGGTACGCATGTTATGTAACTGCTCTTTAGCTAGGATTCGTACCAATGGCTGTCTGTCGGAAGTGTTTCCACTGGGACGAGGCATGAGACAAGGATGCCCCCTCTACCCGGGCCTGTTTGCCCTTGCTATGGAGCCCCTGGCTATACAGTTGAGAGAAGATTTGAGGGCTAGGGGACTGCAGATAGGCCCTATTGAAGAAAAGCTCTCCTTATATGCGGATGATGCCCTCTTATACCTGGCAGATGCTTCTTCCTCCTTTCGAGTGGCATTGGATCTGATTAACCAGTTCGGAAGATACTCCGTATCCGAATAAACTGGGACAAGTCGGTCCTATTCCCACTATGCTCCATGACACCGCGGGCTGGGTTAAAAATGAAACTTAAATGGGTGGAAGAATTCACCTACCTGGGCATCAAAATCAGCAGCAACACGGTGACTATATAGGGAAGAATATCCAACCATTTATGACTCAGCTGGTAGCTAAATGTGCTGTGTGGCCCTCTCTCCCCCTGACACCGGTGGGGAGAATCAACCTTCTAAAGATGATCTACCTTCCAAAATACCTATATTTTTTTCCGAAACACCCCCTCACATATCCCTAGGTCATTCTTCAAAAGGCTGGAGCGTCTGTTGATATTCTTTGTGTGGGCTGGGAGGCCTCCCCGGGTGGCAAGACAGATACTGTACCTCCCTCTAGCTGAAGGGGGACTGGCACTCCCAGATTTTTTAATCTACTACTGGGCGGCTGTCCTGGTTACTGTAAGGTGATGGTTCTCCCAGCCCAGAAAAAATCTGGCAGTCACCCTGGGGGCGGCAATTTTGGGTTCTTATGCAGCCTTGAGTAACTTGCCATTTCAGGGTCTTAGGGCCAGTCCTTGAATGACAACCCTCATGCGAACCACAGTGAAGGTATGGCAGGAAGCCCGGACAATCTACAGACAGCCTAGCCATGTGTCACCACATATGCCCCTATGGGTAACCCTATGCTGCCCCACCTGAATAGTATCCCAGACCCATTCCTCTGGGCAAAGAAGGGGATCACCACCATGAGACACATAGTCCTTGAGGGTAGACTGATGCCTTTTCAAGATCTGAGACGATCTTACTCTCTACCACACTCCTTCCAGTTTAGGTATTGGCAGCTGAAATCTGCCTTTGAGGCCCAATTCCCTGAGTTACTATATTTGGAGTCAGACTCCATAGAGCGTCTCCTGATTTCTAAGGAAATGGGTTGTCCTCTTTCATCCCTATATCTCTATCTCACAGTGGAGTACGATGCATGGGACAAGTGGAGGGCTGATATACCATCCTTGGGTGAAGAGGAGTGGGAGGAATGCCTTTTCTCCTATATTCCATCTGTAATTGCAGCGAGAGATAGATTTCTACAATTTAAGTTCCTTCATAGGGCCTATTATACCGCAGAGAGACTGGCACATATCTACCCACAGAGGGACCCCAACTGTCAAAGATGCAAGCAAGAAATAGGCACGTTCTGGCACATGGTTTGGTCCTGTCCAAAGCTTCGACCCTACTGGGAGGCTGTAACCTCTAGACTGACGGACGTGACTGGGACAAGCATACTGGTTGACCTGAGTATTCTGTTTTTGAGCCATATGGAAGATGTTGACGGAGATTGATATAGTAAATTATGCCTGACCTTTTCACTGTATTATGCCAGATGGGAAATTTTGTTGAAGTGGAAATCAGAAGGCCCACCTATCTTTGCCTCTTGGCATTGCTCAGTGAGTTTGGTGCTGCCCCTGTACAGAATGACTTACGAGAGCAGACGGTGCCGGGGAAGTTTGATAAAATCTGGTCCTCCTGGTCGGAAGGATACTTGGACTCTGAGCCCCTTCTTGTTTGACTAACATGACACCCCCACTTTCTGGTTATGGTCCCCCTCCTCCCTTATGATCCTGCACTATACCACGGTCAAGGAATAATGGAGAAACCCTGAGGGATTGCCAATGATTGATACATATGTATATCTGTTTCTCCTTGATTAGCTTAGTACCGGCAAGCAGTTATTGGGTTATGACTCTCGAATTAGATGCACACTTTTGATAATTGACCTGGACACTAATACTTGCTGTAAATAATTGAACTGTAATGCTGATTTGTCTAATAAACTTTTCTGCTAAAAAAAAAAAAAATCTCCCTCCTGTGGCCATCTTTGGAGTTACCCACATAATTACAATTAGATCACATCCAAAATTATTATTATTATTACAGGATTTATATAGTGCCAACAGTTTACATTTACAATTTAAAAGGGAGACAATACAGTTATTATATACAGTTATACATATACAGTTAGACAATACAGTTATTATATACAGTTATTGTAAGCTCAGAAGAGCTTACAATCTAATAGGGTGGGGGAGGTGGTACAAAAGGTTGTAACTGTTGGGAATGAGCTCATGGAAGTGGTAAAAGATTAGTTGGAGATGTGATAGGCTTCCCTGAAGAGATGAGTTTTCAGGGTTTGCCTGAAGGTAGCTAGAGCAGGGGATAGCCGGACAGGTTGAGGTAGGGAGTTCCAGAGGATAGGAGAGGCTTGGGAGAAATTCTGGAGACGAGCATGGGAGGAGGAAACGAGAGAGAGCTTGAGAGTAGGAGGTCTTGAGGAGAGCGGAGAGGATGGTTTGGGATATGTTTGGAGAAATGTACATACACACACACACACACACATATATATATATATATATATATATATATATATACACACATACACATATATGCGGACTCCCTCCAGTGGTGATTAGTGGAAATGTATCCCATTGGGGAATAATTAAAAAAACATATTAAGATCATGGAAATAAGATGCTAACAACATAACCCAGTTGATGATTAAATATGAATTAACTAGAATTAGGTTGTTAAAATACTAATAGTCAGAAATAAAACAATTTAAATCAAAATCAATGTTCAAGCCCCTAGGGGAGAGAGTACACATTTCAAAAATCCATCTGGATTCACTTTTGCTTAGTTCTCTCACTCTATTACTTCCCCTCCAATGGGGCTTGTACTTATTAATAGCCCAAAATTTTAGACATGTAGGATCTTTATTATGATGTGATACAAAGTGTTGTGAAAAGCTGTGTTTGGGGAAGCCATTCCTGATGTTCTGTATATGCTCCTGTATTCGCTTCCACATAGGGAGTTTAGTTCTTCCTATATACTGCAGTGAGCATGAACACTGCAGTTTATATACAACTCCTTCTGTTCTACACAAGATAAAATCTTTGATTGTATATTCTTTTTTAGTACTTGTAGACACAAACTTTGTGCATTTTTGACTATTAAGGTTTGTATTCCTGCATGCATAACATCTTCTGCAAGGAAAAAAACCTTTTCCCTGAAAGAAGGTAAGTTCATTAGATTTCTTCGGCGGGTTCGGGACATTTTTTGCAACCAAGTCCCTCAAAGTAGGTGCCTGCCTATAGATAAAGCGCAGTTTATCAGGTAAAATCATTTGTAATTGTCTATCAGCTTTGAGGAGTGACCAATGCTTTTAATAATGTGTTCAACTTGCTAGAACAGCCCGCAGCAGAGAACAGAGGAATATAGGCGCAGGGCTGGCATGAGTAGAGTTAACATGCCATTTAGGTATGCCCCTTTAAGAGTTAGGAGAGGAGGGGGTGGGGTGGAGCTGGCAACAGGAAGAGGAGGGGCAACGGCCAGGGAAGGAGCCATTCCAGCTAGGAAAAAGTTCAGAGCAGGTCGCCATGGAAGAGCTCCTTGAAAGAATCAAAGCAGCGGCTGCTGCTAAAGGAGAGGACTGGATCAGGGCTCAGATTGAACAGGCCATAGAGGGTGAGAGCGCAGGGTCCGGTGGGGGGGTGGAACACGTGGCAGGGCCGCGGCGAACTCGGCCGCCGGCCAGATACTCCCCAGAGGGCCGCAAGTCTGATAGGATGGCAGGCGGAAGAGGGGGAAAAAATACCGCCGAACCGCCGGCAAAGCGGTCGGCCAGGGGTGATTTTAAAACCAAAAATGACACTTTTAGTGCGGAGGGGGGGGGGCGGGGGGCCCAGCAACACGCGGCAGGGAGCGTCCTCCATGCGGTCTCCACACAAGGCCTCAGGCCTTGTTAGACACGCGGCGGCGGGGGGAGGGGCGGCCCAGCACCTCATCAGAAAAGGCAATTACAGCAGTTCAGCGGTGCATGCAACAGGAGGTACCAGGGAGGAAAATGGCATTTATATTTTAAAAAGACCTGCTAGAGGAAAAAAGCAAGGAAAAGTAGTTTTACCCCCATCCAGGACAGAGGGCATGGAGGTTAAGAATAGGACAGCCGCCTACTCATATAACAGTACGGACGGCACTTACTTTGATGAGGCTCATGTTCAGCAAGAAGGGGGAAGGGGACATTCGAAAGCAGGTGGCGGTCGGCCCAGCTTGAGTGCTAGTGTGCGGAGGGGACACAGCAGAGGATGTCTGCGGGACGGAGGCGATCCGCCTGGGTCTCGCAACACACTTAAAAAGACCAGCAAGTCAGCAGTGGGGACAAGAAGAAAAGTGAGAGCACGCAGTTCGTCTGCATCTGAGGTGGAAGACCTTGGAGGGCAGGCTATTTCAACTGCAGACAAGATGGTGGAGCTGTCAGAGGGCGAGTTGCCTGAATCGGAGGACGAGGTCGCAGGAGGACGCACTGCAACGAAGGACGCAGGATGTTCGGCTGGTGGAAGATTGTCCATGCAGCCCGGTAAGTCCTGTTTTTGCTCGGGGTCTTGCGGGGAAAAAATGCTTTTGGGGGGGGATATGGGGGAGGGGGCCGGGAGGCATGGTGATCAGTTACTGAGGGGTGGGGGCTTTACGGGCGAGTCCGTCCCTGAAACAGGAATTTTGGGGGGGGGTTTACAGGGTTTTTTCGCAGGCCTCAAAGAGCTGGTGGGCAGGTTTGAGCCTACACCTGCGCAACAGGGGCCGGCAGGGGCATGGGTTTCTGCAGGGAGGGTGTTGACTGAGGGGGGGGCAGGGGGGAGGGGAGGACGGAATGACGGTACAAGCTGAGAGAATGGTGTTGGCGAGTCCGCCCGCGTTTTCGCTTTTGGGGAGGGATGCAGGTATCGTGGAAGCGGCAGAGCCGTCTCATGTCACGCCAGGAGAGGGGGAAACGGGGGGTGACAGAACCAAAAAACAGGACATAGTGCGTTTAGCTGATTCAGCACGTTGCGAGGTTTATGTCTGTTTTGAAGGGCCATTGGGGGCCCATTTGAAACAGGAGGTGAGAGAGAAAATTTGGAGAGGGGAGTACGTGGAGATATTTTCTCTCCTTCCCCTTGAGAAATTTAACTTGGATAGGGTGAAACCCGAGGATAGTAAAAAAGAAGAGGAGGAGAAGAGAAGGTACAGACTAATACCCCGGACTTTCCAGAATTGGCTGCAAGCGTTTGGGGTATTGGCAAGCGTGATAGGCGAAAAGGAGCCAGAACACTGCTCGGCCCTGTTCTGTTATTTGGATGCTATTGGCGAGGCTCACCGGACTTACGGGGGTCTAGCATGGCTGCGATACGACGAACAGTTCCGCCAGAGAAGGGCAGTGAGACCGGCTTTAAGGTGGGATCACAAAGACATCAGTCTTTGGATGCGCCTGATGTCTTCAGCCAAGCCTGTGAGTCAGTTTTTTTCAGGGGGGGGGGGCCGGGGGATCAGGGACTTCGGGTCAATCGGCCACAAGGAAAAAAGGAGTCTGCTGGCAGTACAACGAGGGAAGTTGTAAATTTGGACATGGATGTAAGTATAAACACGAGTGTTCAGGGTGCGGTGGATCACATCCCTCATCAAGGTGTTTTAAGCAGGGTAAGGGAAAGGCCAGCGATTTTGCGGGAAAGGGGGAGGACGCCAGTGAAGGTGGAAAAAATGCGCCCTTTTCTAGATAGATATCCAGATAAGGCAATGGCTCATCTACTTTTGTTGGGATTTTCTGAAGGTTTCATGATTCCTGCCGTTTTGAATTTAACTCCTCCCATTCCGGAAAATTTGCGGTCCGCTTTAAAACATCATGATGTAGTGTCCGAAAAACTGAATAAAGAGGTAGCTTTGGGGAGGATGGCGGGCCCCTTCGCCATAAAACCCATGCAGAACCTGGTAATTTCTCCTTTGGGGGTGGTTCCCAAAAAGGAGCACAACAAATTTCGCCTCATTCACCACTTGTCTTACCCACAAGGAGAGTCGGTGAACGACGCTATTGATCCTGAAATTTGCACTGTATCATATACATCCTTTGATGCAGCAGTACGTTGGGTAAGGAAGTATGGTAGGGGCGCCCTGATGGCAAAGACAGACATTGAAGCGGCTTTTCGTTTGCTGCCTGTTCATCCCGATAGCTTTCATTTATTGGGTTGCAAGTGGCAAGAGGAATATTACGTGGATATGTGTCTGCCAATGGGTTGTTCTATATCGTGCGCATTCTTTGAGTGTTTCAGCACATTTGTGGAATGGGTTGTGAGGGACGTGTCAGGTTTGAATTCGGTGATCCATTATTTGGACGATTTTCTTTGTATAGGGCCGCCCGCATCTAACGTTTGCGCGATGCTCTTAACAACCGTTGAAAGGATTTCAGGGGAATTCGGCATTCCGCTTGCGCCTGACAAGACGGAAGGGCCCACAACAGTGATCAGTTTTCTCGGGATTGTAATCGATTCCATGGCCATGGAATGCAGGTTACCTGAGGCAAAATTGGTGGCATTACAGGAGGAGGTGAAGGGGATGGTGGGCCGGCGCAAGGTTCAATTGAGGGCATTGCAATCGGTGCTTGGCAAGCTCAATTTTGCGTGCAGGATCATTCCGATGGGCAGGGTTTTTGGGAGAAGATTAGCGGCGAGTACGGGTGGCATTGAGTCGCCCAGACATTATGTGACACTATCACGGGAACATAAGGATGACCTGAGAATGTGGCACATGTTTCTGGACAATTTTAATGGTAGAGCGTTGTGGATGATTGGCCCGGTGAATAATTTTGACCTTGAATTGTTTACAGATGCAGCGGGGTCAGCGGGATATGGGGCATTTTTCCAGGGGCATTGGAGTGCCGGCCCTTGGCCGGACAGCTGGAACAAAGCAGGGATGCTCAAGAATATGTTGTTGCTTGAGTTATTTCCAGTGGTATTGGCGGTAGAATTGTGGGGCGAATTCTTCCGGGATCGGAAGGTGCGCTTCCACATCGACAATTTGGGGGTGGTACAGGTGATTAATAAGGTATCGGCGGCGTCACCGCCGGTGATACGTTTGTTGAGACACTTGGTGCTTCGGTGTATGCAGATGAACATTTTCATTCAGGCAGTACACTTACCAGGAGTGGACAATGTGATTGCTGACGCTCTTTCTCGGTTTCAGTGGGAGAA
Organism: Lithobates sylvaticus; assembly: GCA_028564925.1. Taxonomy (NCBI): domain Eukaryota; kingdom Metazoa; phylum Chordata; class Amphibia; order Anura; family Ranidae; genus Lithobates; species Lithobates sylvaticus. The sequence goes on along the minus strand of CM053027.1, from coordinate 16,087,065 downwards.
ATTTCGGGAGCTGGTACCAGGGGCAGAGCGTCACGGCGTCCCGTGTCCTTTGGAACTATGGAAGATTGCCCTGGAAGGATAGGTGAGTGGATCAGGCGGTCATTGAGCGAGGGAACATGGAAAACATACAAAAAAGTATGGGACGAATGGTTTGCTTTCCATGAACGGGCAGCGGTGGCGGTTAAAGGAGAGACTAGATTGCGATTTATATATTTTGTCGCCAGACACATGGAACAGGGAGTTTCCGTGTCGAGGCTAGGGAAGGTTATGGCGGCCATGGCATTTTTGTTCAAGCTTGAAGGGGGGAGAGATTGGACAAAAGAGTTTTGGGCACGTCAGGCATTGAAGGGTTATCGCCGGGGGAAGAGGGTCCGGGATGAGAGGCGACCAGTTACGTTCGCACTGTTGGGTAGAATGGTGGACATTTTGCCTAGAGTTTGTAGATCCGTTTATGAGGTGGGGCTTTTCTGCACAGCTTTTGTGTTGGCCTTTTTCAGCGCTTTTCGAATAGGGGAGCTGGTGAGTTCCTCCAAGAAAGCAAGGGATGGATTAGCGGTGGGGGACGTTCGTGGGGTAAAGAAAGGAAGGAGAGGAAAAGAATGGGGAAGGAAGGGGTAGGAGGAAGGAAGAGGGGGAGGAAAGGGGGCTAAGTAAGGGAAGGATAGGGGAAGGAAAGAGGGAATGAAGGGAAAAAGGAAGGGGGGAACAAAGAAAAAATGGAAGAAAAATAGAGAGGGGAAAGCAATAGTAAGAAAGTGAAGAAATAGGGGATAAATAATGAAAAAGGAGAGGGGGAAGGGAAAAAGGGAAAAGGGGGGGGAGATGGAGGAGTGGAAGGGAAAAGGGGGGATAGGGAAGGGGGCAGGAGGGGCAAAGGGGAGGAAAAAGGGGGAGGGGAAATGAGAGGGTGGGAGAGGGGGAGGAGGGGGAAAAGGAGAAGGAGAGGTACAGGGTAAGGGGCTAGGACGGATTGAGGGGGGAGGAAAAGAGGTGAGGAGATGGTGATGGGAAGGTGTTCAAAATCCTTATTTGGGATTGGGGGAAAAAAAGGGGAAGTGCGTGGAAACCAAGGAAATTAAATATATATACATATTCTAAAGTTGTGCAGCTGTGATAGGAAGGTTAAAGTGAATGGGATGTGCATGAAAAATGAGATATATAATATATAAGGTCTAAAAAATTGGTGCAATGTACTTACAAATGACCAAATTGGTCTATGAAAAGGCCAAGGGTGCCTGAATTATGAGGTGTTATCTAATTTGAAAAATATATAGACAATAATGCCCTGTACACACGATAGGATTTTCCGACAACAAAATCCATGGGATTTTTTTCAGAAGGATGTTGGCTCAAACTTGTCTTGCATACACACGGTCACACAAAGTTGGTCAGAAATTCCGAACGCCAAGAATGCGGTGACGTACAACACGTACAACGAGCCGAGAAAAATGAAGATCAATAGCCAGTGCTGCTCTTCTGCTTGATTCCGAGCATGCGTAGCACTTTGTGTGTTGGAATTGTGTACACACGATCGGAATTTCCGACAATGAATTTTGTTGTCAGAAAATTTGAGAACCAGAGCTCAAATTTTGTGTGACGGAAATTCCTATGGAAAATGTGTGATGGAGCCTACACACGGTCGGAATTTCCGACAACGAGGTCCTATCAAACATTTTCCATTGGAAAATCCTATCGTGTGTACAGGGCATAATGAGTATGTATTTTAATAGAAAATATATTAAAAAAATTGAGAAATAAAGTTGACTGCAGGGTGCAGCAGTATGTTCAATTCAAGGACATCTGCAATATTATACAGTGTATATACACATACATTGGTCATCCAAAACATTTGGGGACCCAATTCCTGTTTGCTAAAACATCTGTCCCCACTTCAGAGGGTGGGGAAAAAGGTATCAGATAGCACCAGGTAAATACGAACAGATAAATAGATTGCAGATAGAGCATGACTAAAAAAAATATATGTAGCAGCATAAGAACCATACACAGCCAAAAGGATGGAGAAAAGCACTTGGCTTTGCAGTTTACCTCATATAGAAGATGTCACAGCATGGCAAACCCTGGTAGTGTCTCATGGTAGAGTGAGGGGGGAGTGTTTTTATGCGTGCACACACCGTGCACGTGACATATGACATCACGTGGTGTAGAGAAAGTGGACAGCGCACTGTACACACATTTCTAAGGAGCACTGCATGAAAAACTACAGTACCCAGAAAGCCCCGCAGTCTGAGAGCAAGTGCAGAGGAGGCGCAGGAGCAGCTGACATGCCCGCAATCAGTGGGCACACTTCTAACCTCCACACCACTTAAAGGGCAGCGGATAACATATAAAGTGAGAGGGACAGAATTTAATATTTTTTGGACAGTTGTCTGCTAAAGGTCCTGTTGGGAAAACAGTGACAAGTGTGCGTGCAGCGCAGATGCCCGGTATTCGGCTAAGGAGGGAATTGGAAATACAAATAAAAATGTATTGTAATAAGTATCAGGATGCTTGGGGGCCCAAAAATCAACTGATAGTAGGGGCTGGTGGCCAACAAACATTAACAAAAAATATATAAGATGCCAACTTACGCACATATAATAATATAATAGGGTCCATGGATACAATATACAGTGGATACAATTATTACATTCAGATGTATATAGTGCCTAAGAAATACATTAACCACATGCCGACCGAACCATAGCCGAAAGACGGCTACAGCGCGGTCGGCTTATTCTGGGTGGATGTCCTCCCAGAAACTTGCTCCTGCGCGCCCCCTGGATTGATCACATGTACACAAACCGGCGTCACGTCATGACGCCGGTTCCTCCCTCCCCTCTCTGTACCGATCAGTACATTGAGTGGGGAGAAGCGGAGAGGGGGAGAGATGGGACCAGCGCTGTGGGCTGGATGTGTAGTGCCCACAGCGCTGGTCAGTGACAGCTACTCTGCCAGCACTGTGCAATACACTGCCACCACTGTGCAATACTCTGCCACCACTGTGCAATACTTTGCCAACACTGTGCAATACTCTGCCAATACTTGCCAATACTCGCCAATACTCTGCCAATACTCGCCAATACTCTGTAATAAATTTTAATAGAAACAAAGAATTATTTTAAATTTTCTTACAGAATTTTCAGTATTTTTTGATTTATAGCGCAAAAAAATAAAAAAAAACAGCTGTGATTAAATACCACCAAAAGAAAGCTCTATTTGTGTGAAAAAAAGGACACAAATTTCATATGGGTACAGTGTTGCATGACTGAGTAATTGTCATTCAAAATGTGAGAGCACCGAAAGCTGAAAATTGGTCTGGTTAGGAAGGGGGTTTAAGTGCCCAGTGGGTAAGTGGTTAAAGTTTTCACCATTAGATCCTTATAAAGTTACAGATTAATACATAAACATCACTAATGAAATAAAAAGGAGAAAATCGGAAAAGGAGTAAAGTAGGAAGGAACAAAAAGGGAAGAGGGGGGCGGGAAGGAGGGACATAGATGGATGGGGAAGGGGAAAAGGGAAGGAAAGAGGGAGAAAGGAAGGAAGAATTGAAAAAAAAAAAAACGATTAAAATAACTAGAAGTTGGCAGAAGGGTACAGGGAACAGGTAATTTAGGCGTTAATGTGTTAATAAACAGCAGGATTACAGGAAGGGTTTGAAACTTAACATGAGATAAGTTTGCAATTTGCTGTTGTCATTAGGGATGAGCTGAAAGTTTGCGCCAACGTTAGAACCCTATTAGTTACAATGGGCGTGAACGTTCGAAATCTAAAGTGCTAATTATAACGGCCAATATTCATGTTAATGTCATAAAAGAGGTTTGGGGACCCGGGTTCTGCCCCAGGGGACATATATCAATGCAAAAAGAAGTTTTAAAAACTGAAGTTTTTTCGGTCATTTTAATGATGCATAAAGTGAAAAAAAAAGTGAAATATTCCTTTAAATATGGTACCTGGGGGGTGTCTAAAGTATGCCTGTGAAGTGGCATGTGTTTCCCGTGTTTATAACTGTCCCTGCAAAAAATGACATTTGTAAAGGAAAAAAAGAAGCCATTTAAAACTGCTTGCGGCTTTAATGTCATGTCTTGTCCTGGCAATATGGATGAAAATCTTTGAGAAAAATGGCATGGCTACCCCATCGCCCCCCCCCCAGCCCATTACCAGCCCCTTTGGGTCTTGTATGGATATTAAGGGGAACCCCGCACCCAAAATAAAACCCTATACCTACAACCCTATATACTCTGAACAGCAGTATACAGGCGGTGCAAACAAGATAGGGACTGTAGGTTTGTTCTTAAGTAGAATCTGTTTGTAATCTTGAACAGGTACATTTTTAAGTGTAGCTCCATCCAAAAAAATCAATTTTTAAGCTTTTTGGAGAACATAGGGAAGGGTTATCACCCCTGTAACATTTGTTTTGTTGTCTGTGCACCTGTTCAGAACATTTCACCTCACTTTCCGTCCCAATGACAAATGTTTTTGGAAAAAGTGGGGTTTTTATTGAAACAAGGATTGGTGATAAAGCATCAGTAGAGAGGAGATACCTTTTTCCCAAATTAAATCTAACAGGAGAGAATTTCCCTTCCTAGGGGTAGATTTCCTCTTCCTGTTTTCTCCTTCCGTTTGCAAGTAGGAGTCGTTTCTAAGTTGGATGTTTGAAAGTAGGGGCCTGCCGTATATACTCTGCAGAAATTTGCCCCATTAGATGTTGGTGTTGCCACAACATTGTAAGCCCTCACAGTTACTCTTGGTGGGCACAGGATGACAACACGCCAGAAGAGCAGATACAGCGTAATGTGGTTTAGTGTGCTGTGCTATAGTCACAGAGCACACACACACACACTGCTGCAGATGGCTGACTGTCTGGCTAGCTGGCTGCCTTAGATGATAAAACACGCCAGAAGAGCAGATACCGGGAAAGGTGGTTTAGTGTGCTACTGCTGTGCTATATTAACACAGCACGCACAAACACTAACTACTCCTGCAGATGGCTGGATTGGTAGAGATTGAGAACAGCACTGAGAAGAATAAACTACCCTGCCTATTTTTCCTATTTCCCTACACTAATCCCCAGAATCCACAAGCAGATAATGCAGATAATAATGAATCACAAGTAGATAATGCAGATAAAGCAGATAATGCACAAGCAGACACTGTACAGTGTCACTGTTCCTAACGCCGGAACACACTACATGAGGCCGCCGGCGCGGCGGCCTTATATAGTGTGGGGCGTGTACTAAACCCCCTGAGCTATAATTGGCCACAGGCATCCTGCCTGTGGCCAATTATTGCTCTCTTCGCCGCTGGCTCTATGATTGGCTAAGCATGCGGGGTCACAGTGCATGCTTGGCCAATCATCAGCCAGCAATGCACTGCGACTGGCGCAGTGCATTGTGGACCATTCACATCACACGAATTTGATGCGAACGGCCCACATAGTTCTCGGCTCGACGAGCGGACGAACGGCCGATGTTCGATTCGAACATGGGTTTGAATCGAACACCGGGCCCATCCCTAGTTGTCATTTCTTATTCATTCAGGTCATTGAACTTCATACACCTTGATACACCTTACTGTAGATAACACTTTGTTTATTATGTTATATCACTGAACTTTTATCCCTTGTTCAGTTATTTTATCTAATCTGGCAGTGCTGATCAGTGTGTTCTGATGGTGGGGAAGTTTTAAAATACAATAACTAAGGAGGGGAAAATCAGGTAATTTTTGTTCAATTACTTGTTAAACGAAAAAGAAAAAAGACTAATGCATAGGCTGCCTAACTGTATGTAATAAACTTAGTTAGTAAAAATAAAGTTAGAATAAAGCTGTTAGTAAAATGTGTGCCGGTGTATGGAATAAGAATATTACCAATATGTATCCAGTACTAGAAAATGTGTGTTCATTAATAACATGTGGATTAGGTGAAATGTTTTTCATTCTTAACAAAATGATACATTGTTACCAAATCAAACAATATCTGATCTGGTGACAATTATTTATAGTCCACAGTGACCAGTCTCCAGAGTATGTGTGGTAACTCTTTGGTGGTCAGTATCCAGAGTATATATGTTAACCCTTTAGAGGCCAGTCTCCAGGGTATGCATTCTAACCCTTTGGTGACCAGTATCCAGAGTATATGTTAACCCTTCAGTGACCAGTCTCCACAGTATGTGTGTTGATGCTTTGGTGACCAGTATCAAGAGTATTGGGGTTAACCCTTCAGTGGCCAGTATCCAGAGTATATATGTTACCCTTTGGTGACCAATATCCAGAGTATGCATGTTAACCCTTCAGTAGTCAGTCTCCAGAGTATGAGTGTTAACTCTTTGGTGGCCAGTATCCAGAGTATATATGTGAACCCTTCAGTGACCAGTCTCCACAGTATGTGTGTTAACTATTTGATGACCAGTATCCAGAGTATTTGTGTTAACCCTTCAGTGGCCAGTATCCAGAGTATATATGTTAACCATTTAGTTGCCAGTCTCCAGAATGCTAAATCCTTTGGTGACCAGTCTATAAAGCAGTGGTTCTCAACTCCTGTCCTCAGGACCCACTAACAGGCGAGATTTTAAGTTTTACCTTAGGGGAGATGAAGACTAGAATACTGCAATCACTGAGCAGCAAATTATATAATTTGTGATGTATTTCAGTTATCTTGGAAACCTGGCCTGTTAGTGAGGACAGGAGTTGAGAACCCCTGCTCTAGAGTATATATGTTATCCCTTCAGCGGCCAGTCTCCAGAGTATGGGTGTTATCCCTTTGGTGGCCAGTCTCCAGAGTAGGGATGAGCCGAACACCCCCGGGTTCGGTTCGCACCAGAACCTTCGAACGGACCGAAAGTTCGCGCAAATTTTCGAACCCTATTTGTTACAATTGACGCGAACGTTCGAAATCAAAATTGCTAATTACAACGGCCAATATGCATGTTAATGTCATAAAACAGGTTTGGGGACCCGGGTCCTGCCCCAGGGGACATATATCAATGCAAAAAGAACTTTAAAAAACTAACGTTTTTTCGGGAGCAGTCATTTTAATGATGCATAAAGTGAAAAAAAAAAAGTAAAATTTTCCTTTAAACATGGTACCTGGGGGGGTGTCTAAAGTATGCCTGTGAATTGGCATGTGTTTCCCATGTTTAGAACTGGCCCTGCACAAAATGACATTTGTAAATGAAAAAAAGAAGCCATTTAAAACCACTTGCGGCTTTAATGTCATGTCTTTTCCTGGCCATATGGCTGAAAATCCTTGCGAAAAATGGCATGGCTACCCCATCAACCACCCCCCCCCCCCACCACCCCAGCCCCTTTGGGTCTTGTGTGGATATTAAAGGGGACCCCGCACCCAAAATAAAACCCTATACCTACAACCCTATATACTCTGAACAGCAGTATACAGGCGGTGCAAACAAGACACGGACTGTAGGTTTGTTCTTAAGTAGAATCTGAACAGGTACATTATGAAGTGTAGCTCCATCCCCAAAAAATCTATTTTTAAGCTTTTTGGAGAACATAGGGAGGGGTTATCACCCCTGTAACATTTGCTGTCTTTGCACATCTGTTCAGAACATTTCACCTCACTTTCCGTCCCAATGACAAATGTTTTTTGGAAAAGTGGGGTTTTAATTGAAACAAGGATTGGTGATAAAGCATCAGTAGAGAGGAGATACCTTTTTCCCAAATTAAATCTAACAGGATAGAATTTCCCTTCCTAGGGGTAGATTTCCTCTCACTTCCTGTTTTCTCTTTCCGTTTGCAAGTAGGAGTCGTTTGTAAGTTGGATGTTTGAAAGTAGGGGCCTGCCGTATATACTCTGCAGAAATTTGCCCCATTAGATGTTGGTGTAGCCACAAGACTGTAAGCCCTCACAGTTACTCTTGGTGGGCACAGGAATGGGCCCTGCTGTGAGTTATTAGATCAAGATTTGTAATTGCATGCACCTGTTGAACAGGGCAGAAAAATTGGGCCTTTGGTGGTGGTGGTGGTGGACGGTGTTGCCACAAGTCTGTAAGCCCTCATAGTTACTCTTGGTGGGCACAGGAATGGGCCCTGCTGTGAGTTATTAGATCAAGATTTGTAATTGCATGCACCTGTTGAACAGGGCAGAAAAATTGGGCCTTTGGTGGTGGTGGTGGTGGACGGTGTTGACACAAGTCTGTAAGCCCTCACAGTTACTCTTGGTGGGCACAGGAATGGGCCCTGCTGTGATTCATTAGATCAAGATTTGTAATTGCATGCACCTGTTGAACAGGGCAGAAAAATTGGGCCTTTGGTGGTGGTGGACGGTGTTGCCACAAGACTGTAAGCCCTCACAGTTACTCTTGGTGGGCACAGGAATGGGCCCTGCTGTGATTCATTAGATCAAGATTTGTAATTGCATGCACCTGTTGAACAGGGCAGAAAAATTGGGCCTCTGGTGGTGGTGATGGTGGACGGTGTTGCCACAAGACTGTAAGCCCTCACAGTTACTCTTGGTGGGCACAGGAATGGGCCCTGCTGTGATTCATTAGATCAAGATTTGTAATTGCATGCGCCTGTTGAACAGGGCAGAAAAATTGGGCCTTTGGTGGTGGTGGTGGTGGTGGTGGTGGACGGTGTTGCCACAAGACTGTAAGCCCTCACAGTTACTCTTGGTGGGCGCAGGAATGGGCCCTGCTGTGAACTATTAGATCAAGATTTGTAATTACACGCCCCTGTTAAACAGGGGCTGAAAAATTGTGCCTTAGGCATTGGTGCTGGTGCCACAACACTGCAACCCCTCACAGATACTGTACTCTGAGCACAGCAATGAGACCTGTTGCAAAGCATTGCCTAAAAATTGTAATTACAAGCCCCAACAGGGGCTGAAAAATTGTGCCTTAGGCACTGGTGCTGGTGCCACAACACTGCAACCCCTCACACATACTGTACTTGGAGCACAGCAGTCACACCTGTTGCGAAGCATTTTTTTTAAAAAATTGTAATTACACGGCCCTGTTATACAGGGGCTGAAAAATTGTGCCTTAGGCATTGGTGCTGGTGCCACAACACTGCAACCCCTCACAGATACTGTACTCTGAGCACAGCAATGAGACCTGTTGCAAAGCATTGCCTAAAAATTGTAATTACACGCCCCAACAGGGGCTGAAAAATTGTGCCTTAGGCACTGGTGCTGGTGCCACAACACTGCAACCCCTCACAGATACTGTACTTGGAGCACAGCAGTCATACCTGTTGCGAAGCATTTTTAAAAAAAATTGTAATTACACGCCCCTGTTATACAGGGGCTGAAAAATTGTGCCTTAGGCCCTGGTGTGGTGGCACCCAGAAACAAAAATGTTCTTCCAAGCTATCAAGGAATGGATCATTGAGGAGGAGGAAGAGGATAGTCAGTGAACATAACAGGACAGTCACTCAGCATCAGCATAGGCAGTCTTGAAGGGATGTGACATTATAAATTATTCAGTTATATCCACTTCAGGTGCCTGGTAGCTGGTGGTGATCCAAGACTGATTCATTTTTATGAAGGTCAGTCGATCAACCGAGTCGGTGGACAGGCGCACCCTGTGATCGGTGACAAATCCTCAAGCAGCACTGAATGTGCGTTCGGAAAGAACGCTGGATGCAGGACAGGCCAGTAGCTCAATTGCATACTGTGCAAGCTCTGGCCAGTGATCCATCCTCAAGACCCAGTAAGCCAGAGGATTTTCGGTGGGAAAGGTGTCCAAGTCTGACCTTGCCCCTAGTTATTCCTGCACCATGTATATCAGACGCTGGCGATGGTTGCTGGAACCGATCATACCTTGGGGCTGCGGACTAAAAAATTGTCTGAACGCATCGGCCAGACGTCCACCTTCCCTACCGCTCCTTCTGCTACTGACCGAAGCCTCAGCAACTCGTCGTCCAGGACCAGGAGTTTGTAACCTCCCAGTTTCTGGGAACACGTTGCACAGACCTTTCTGCAAGGCCTCCCTGAGATGTCTCATTCTCTGATCCCTCTGCGACGGCAAGATAAGGTCCGCAACCTTATCCTTGTACCGTGGATCAAGGAGAGTGGCCAGCCAGTAATGGTCCCTCTCCTCGATCCGAACAATACGAGGATCCTTCCCCAGGCTTTGCAGGATCAGGGAGGCCATGCAACGTAGGTTAGCTGAGGCATTCGGTCCGGAGTCTTCTGGGTCACTGAGGATGACATGATCGCCAGCCACCTCCTTCCAGCCACGTACAAGTCCACTGGTTTGTTGGGACTGTACATCATCCCGAAAAGACTGCTGCTGCTGATGCTGAGTGCCAGGCTCTACCTCCATGCTCACACAATCCTCCTCCTCATCCTCATCCTCTTCCTGTGTGATGGGTGGGACAGAAGGAACACTGTCTGGATAAAGGGGGCCTTGAGAGGCAAGGAAGTCCTCCTCTTCCTGCCTCTGTTCTGCCTCAAGTGCCCTGTCCATTATCCCACGCAGCGTATGCTCCAACAGGTGGACAAGAGGTACAGTGTCACTGATGCATGCACTGTCACTGCTCACCATCCTCGTGGCCTCCTCAAATGGTGAGAGGACAGTGCATGCATCCCTGATCATGCTCCACTGGCGTGGGGAAAAAAAGCCAAGCTCCCCTGACCCTGTCCTGGTGCCGTAGTCGCAAAGGTACTCATTGATGGCCCTCTGCTGCGTGTGCAGTCGCTGCAGCATGGCCAACATTGAGTTCCACCTGGTGGGCATGTCACATATTAGGCGGTTCTTGGGCAGGTTCAGCTCCTTTTGCAGCTCAGCCAGCCGAGCACTGGCATTATAAGATTGGCGGAAATGCACACAGACTTTCCTGGCCTGCCTCAGGACATCCTGTAAGCCTGGGTACCTGCCCAAGAACCGCTGCACCACCAGGTTGAGGACGTGAGCCATACAGGGCACATGGGTGAGCTGCCCCTGTCGCAGGGAGGAGAGGAGGTTGGTGCCATTGTCAGAAACCACCATTCCTGGCTTAAGCTGGCGTGGCGTCAACCACCTCTCGGCCTGCCCCTGCAGAGCTGCCAGAACCTCTGCCCCAGTGTGGCTCCTGTCCCCCAAACACACCAGCGTAAGCACGGCATGGCATCTTTTTGCCTGCGTACTCGCGTAGCCCCTTGTACGCCTACGGAGCACCGCTGGTTCCGAGGACAGAGCACTCGAAGAGGCCATGGAGGAAGAAGAAGAGGAGGGGGTGGAGGAGAGAGGTGTGTCACAACCAGTAGTAGCATTTCGGAGATGTGGTGGCGGAACAACCTCCAACACTACTGCACCTTGTCCTGCATCCCTCCCAGCTGCCAATAGAGTAGGTTGTAGGCTTAGCAGATAAAAGTAGATAGAGTGACCCAATGGGCCGTGAAAGACAGATAACGTCCCTGTCCATGCCTGCTGGACCATGAGTCAGCGGTAATATGCACCTTACCGCTGACCGCCCTGTCCAGCGAGGCATGGACATTGCCTTCCACATGCCGGTAGAGAGACGGAATCGTCTTCCGAGAGAAAAAGTGGCGTTTGGGAACCTGCCACTGAGGAACCGCACATTGAACAAACTCACAGAAGGGGGCCGAGTCTACCAACTGAAAAGGCAGCAGTTGAAGTGCTAGCAATTTAGCCAAGCTAGCATTCAACCGCTGGGCATGTGGATGGCTGGGAGTGTACTTCTTTCGACAGTCCAGCAGCTGGGGCAGGGAAATTTGCCTGCTACAATCGGACGTCGGTGTACTGCAAGTACTTGGTTGTGACACACCTAATTCTACACCTTCAGTCCTCTCAGAGCAGCTTTCAGAGAGGACTGAAGATATAGTGGGGATGGAGATCCCAGCTGATGAGGAGCAAGGAGAGGTCCGCTTTGTTCTTTGGTGTGGGTCTGCCTCTCCTTGGCGGTCTTCCACCCATTGTAGTCGGTAGTGTATATTGTATAAAAAATAGAGCTCCTATGTGTGCTCACAACACACTGTAGGTCCTATGGGTGCTGACACAAACACACTATAGGTACTATGTGTGCTGCTGACAAGACAATATAGGTCCTATGTGTGCTGCCACAAACACACTATAAGTCCTATGGGTGCTGACACAAACACACTATAGGTACTATGTGTGCTGCTGAAAAGGAAATATAGGACCTATGTGTGCTGCCACAAACACACTATAAGTCCTATGGGTGCTGACACAAACACACTATAGGTACTATGTGTGCTGCTGACAAGAAAATATAGGTCCTATGTGTGCTGCCACAAACACACTATAAGTCCTATGGGTGCTGACACAAACACACTATAGGTACTATGTGTGCTGCTGAAAAGGAAATATAGGACCTTTGTGTGCTGCCACAAACACACTATAAGTCCTATGGGTGCTGCCACAAACACACTATAGGTACTATGTGTGCTGCTGAGAAGAAAATATAGGTCCTATGTGTGCTGCCACAAACACACTATAAGTCCTATGGGTGCTGATACAAACACACTATAGGTACTATGTGTGCTGCTGAAAAGGAAATATAGGACCTATGTGTGCTGCCACAAACACACTATAAGTCCTATGGGTGCTGACACAAACACACTATAGGTACTATGTGTGCTGCTGACAAGAAAATATAGGACCTATGTGTGCTGCCACAAACACACTATAAGTCATATGGGTGCTGACACAAACACACTATAGGTACTATGTGTGCTGCTGAAAGGGAAATATAGGACCTATGTGTGCTGCCACAAACACACTATAAGTCCTATGGGTGCTGACACAAACATACTATAGGTACTATGTGTGCTGCTGACAAGAAAATATAGGTCCTATGTGTGCTGCCACAAACACACTATAAGTCCTTTGGGTGCTGACACAAACACACTATAGGTACTATGTGTGCTGCTGAAAAGGAAATATAGGACCTATGTGTGCTGCCACAAACACACTATAAGTCCTATGGGTGCTGACACAAACACACTATAGGTACTATGTGTGCTGCTGAAAAGGAAATATAGGACCTATGTGTGCTGCCACAAACACACTATAAGTCCTATGGGTGCTGACACAAACACACTATTGGTACTATGTGTGCTGCTGACAAGAAAATATAGGACCTATGTGTGCTGCCACAAACACACTATAAGTCCTATGGGTGCTGACACAAACACACTACAGGTACTATGTGTGCTGCTGAAAAGGAAATATAGGACCTATGTGTGCTGCCACAAACACACTATAAGTCCTATGGGTGCTGACACAAACACACTATAGGTAATATGTGTACTGCTGAAAAGGAAATATAGGACCTATGTGTGCTGCCACAAACACACTATAAGTCCTATGGGTGCTGACACAAACACACTATAGGTACTATGTGTGCTGCTGAAAAGGAAATATAGGACCTATGTGTGCTGCCACAAACACACTATAAGTCCTATGGGTGCTGACACAAACACACTATAGGTACTATGTGTGCTGCTGACAAGAAAATATAGGTCCTATGTGTGCTGCCACAAACACACTATAAGTCCTATGGGTGCTGACACAAACACACTATAGGTACTATGTGTGCTGCTGAAAAGGAAATATAGGACCTATGTGTGCTGCCACAAACACACTATAAGTCCTATGGGTGCTGACACAAACACACTATAGGTACTATGTGTGCTGCTGAAAAGGAAATATAGGACCTATGTGTGCTGCCACAAACACACTATAAGTCCTATGGGTGCAGACACAAACACACTATAGGTACTATGTGTGCTGCTGACAAGAAAATATAGGACCTATGGGTGCTGCCACAAACACACTATAAGTCCTATGGGTGCTGACACAAACACACTATAGGTACTATATGTGTGCTGCTGACAAGAAAATATAGGACCCATGTGTGCTGCCACAAACACACTATAAGTTCTATGGGTGCTGACACAAACACACTATAGGTACTATATGTGTGCTGCTGACAAGAAAATATAGGTCCTATGTGTGCTGCCACAAACACACTATAAGTCCTATGGGTCCTGACACAAACACACTATAGGTACTATATGTGTGCTGCTGACAAGAAAATATAGGTCCTATGTGTGCTGCCACAAACACAATATGGCTCCTATAAATCCCTGCCTGGGATGGGACAGAAGGTTGGGACAGAAGTTGGGGTGCAATGCTGTTCTAACAGCACTGCGATTGGTGCTACTGCTATGCTGTACTAACAGCACGCACACACCAGACTAATCCCCAGCAGCAGCTAATATCACACTCACTGTGCAATCAGCAGCAATGAATGATCAGTAATGATGAATGACTCAGGTAGCAATGGTTTAGCAAAGAAATAGCAATCAAGCAAAGAAGCAAATCAGCAGACTGCTCTCCCTAAATCCGGAACACATGTGACCGGGGCCGACGACGTGGCGGCCTTTTATATGGTGGGGCGTGTACTAAAGCCCCTGAGCTTTAATTGGCTACAGGCGTCCTGCCTGTAGCCAATTATTGCTCTCCTAGTTTCCGGCGCTGTGATTGGCCAAGCATGCGGGGTCACAGTGCATGCCTGGCCAATCATCAGCCAGCAATGCACTGCGCCGGCCGCAATGCATTGCGGGCCGCTCGCATCACACGAATGTGATGCGAACGGTCCAAACAGTTCTGGGCTCGCCAAGCGAGCAAACGCCCGGTGCTCGATTCGAACGTGGGTTCGAATCGAGCACCGGGCCCATCCCTACTCCAGAGTATGCATGTTAACTCTTTGGTGACCAATATCCAGAGTATGGGTGTTAAATCTTCAATAGCCAGTCTCCAGGGTATGGGTGTTCACCCTTTGGTGACCAGTCTCCAGGGTATGGGTGTTCACCCTTTGGTGACCAGTCTCCAGAGTATGTGTGTTAACTCTTTAGTGGGCAGTATCCAGAGTGAGTGTGTTAACCCCACAGTGATCAGTCTCCAGTGTGTGTGTGTGTTACCCTTCAGTGGCCCTTCAGAAACCTGGCCTGTTAGTAAGGACAGGAGCTGAGAACCACTGCTCTAGAGTATATATGTTAACCCTTCAGTGGCCAGTCTCCAGAGTATGCCTGTTAACTCTTTGGTGACCAGTATCCAGAGTATTGGTGTTAACCCTTCAGTAGCCAGTCTCCAGTGTATGGGTGTTATCCCTTTGGTGGCCAGTCTCCAGAGTATTCGTGTTAACCCTTCAATGGCCAGTCTCCAGAGTATGCATGTTAACACTTTGGTGGCCAGTATCCAGAGTATGTGTGTTAACCCGACAGTGGCCAGTCTCCTGAAAATACAGTGGCTTCAAAGTGACCCCTGCTCTAGAGTGTTCACCCTTCAGAAGCCAGTCATCAGAGTATGTGTGTTAACCTCACAATGGGCAGTCTCCAGAGTATGTGTACATTAACTTAAAAATTGTGTATGCACAACTTATAGAATAATTACAAAAAAATGCATATATATATATATATATATATATATATATACACACAGTCAGGTCCATAAATATTGGGACATCGACACACTTCTAATCTTTTTAGCTCTATACACCACCACAACGGATTTGAAATGAAACAAACAAGATGTGCTTTAACTGCAGACTTTCAGCTTTAATTTTAGGGTAAATCAGGTGAACGGTGTAGGAATTACAACAGTTTTTATATGTGCAAATAAATTAATAAATACTAAAGCGCTGATATGATTTAAACTCAGGATAAATAACTTAAAAAAGATACCTAAATGATTACAGCTGCAACTAATACAAGTGCTCTCACACTGTGAAAATGAGTGTTAAATGTAAACAATTATTTGTGAACAATTAGTGCGCTACTATCAACCTTAATTAAATGCACAGTTCTCCCTAAATAGATGGATGGATGAATAAATAAATGCAATGTCTAAATAAATACAATGAGTAAATAAATACAATGTGTTAAATGAACTCCTCCATATGTGAACACACAATGCAAAATAAATAAATGTGTGTCCGCAATTTGTCAAATGCAATAAGAAAATTTCCTTAAAATCTTAATAAATACTTCCAAAAAATACTTCCAAAAAAACTCGGCATAGGAACTCTCTAAATAAATACAATGAGTAAATAAATACAATGTGTTAAATGAACTCCTCCATATGTGAACACACAATGCAAAATAAATAAATGTGTGTCCGCAATTTGTCAAATGCAATAAGAAAATTTCCTTAAAATCTTAATAAATACTTCCAAAAAATACTTCCAAAAAAACTCGGCATAGGAACTCTCTAAATAAAAAATCTCTATAAAGTTCACATACACATGCCGATCATTTTGCTTCAATCAATGGAGAGAATGGTAATGAAGCACCCCCTTCAGATGCCTTGTTCGCTCCTCAGGTGTCTTTATTGTTTCTCCTCAGTATCTAATAGCTGGTACTATTGCCAAAGATAACGATCTCAAAAGAGAAGAAAGGAACAAAACTCATCGCGCAACACTGTAAAAAACAAACTATGTTATGTAAGCGTAATAGATCCACTCACATGTACCCAGCTTCAACCAAGTGTATGTTAACAGTCAGGCTCGTAGGCTCACAGCCTTGCTCCTCCTCACTTCACCTCCATGCTGTTCCGAACAATGAGGTGACATCACTGGCTCCTCCTCCCAATGCGTTGCGTCACAGGTCATGTGACTTTCTCAAGGAAATCCTTGTGTTCAGAACAGCACAGAGGTGAAGTGAGGAGGAGCAAGTATTAAAAAGTGAAAATTTGATGGATGATTGCTTATCTGTCCCATTACTTTTGGTCCCTTAAAAAGTGTGAGGCACATATACAAACTGTTGTAATTCCTACACCGTTGATTTGGATGTAAATACCCTCAAATTAAAGTTGAAAGTCTGCAGTTAAAGCACATCTTTTTAGTTTCCTTTCAAATCCATTGTGGTAGTGTATAGAGCCAAAAAGATTAGAATTGTGTCGCTGTCCCAATATTTATGGACCTTAAGTGAGTCAAGAGCGCACTACCTGTGTATCACCTGCAGCTGTGAAAAATCAATATTAATAAATAAATGTGCAGCGCTTTTTGCCCAATAATTCTCAAACTACATAGCAATATCAAACACTAGTAAAAAAAAAAAATATATATATATATATATATATATATATATATATATATATATATATATATATATATATATATATATATATATATATATATATATATATATATATATATACAATATATCTACAGAGAAAAGTGCTACATCAAAGTCGTTTCACCTGCTGGTAGCAGTGAGTGGTTCCAGATCGCTAGAGAATTATTTCCTTGATATGCTGTCATGACAGGTTCTCTTTGGGAGTATCTTTTCTTCCTATGTACATAAAGAGTATCCATACAGAGAGCATGAGAGGTTTCACTTATTATTTTAAGGTACATTCAGAGCCGATTCGCCCTATACGCTCACTACGCAAGCTGCGTAGGGCCCCGCCACTGTGGGGGTGCCCCCAAGACCCAGCATCCCCCCAGCAATTGGATGGGTGGAAATTTCCCCCCAGGCCTCCTACATTATCTTTAAAACTACCGCGGGCCACGGCGCTGGCTGTCTAATATTTTTCTTTCTTTGCTAGATGTCGGTCACGGCGGGCGCTGATTGGCTAGCTGGCTGCTGCCGCGCAGGCTGCGCTGCATGGTGGGACCTTATCAGCTCAGCAAACTACAACTCCCACCTCCCAGGAGTCTCAGAGGCAGGTCGTGTAGCAAGTCAGGGGAGGGTACGAGCGGTGTCAAGAATGTGTCCCGTCCCATGTGACTTGCTGAGCATGTGGGCTGGGGCTGGGCACTGGCTGCAGAGAAGAGACTTGACATGACAGGACTAGAAACATCACCCCCCCCATCACCCCCCCCCCCCGAAGAGGTGCAAGGACCTGGCTCTCCACTGAAACACACAGCCCTCCCCAGCCTGAAGTAAGGTGTGATGACCTCTGCTGTGATAAAACGTATTTACTGTATCCCCTTTAGTAGTAAACTTAAGAAATGATGCATAGCAACAATTTTAAAGTTTGGCAGTGGCGGCTCAAGGGCAATCAATCACCCCCTCCCCCCCACCGATGAGCACTGATCAGGCTGCATTGATGGGCATTGTCTGCACTGGTGAGGCTGCATTAAGGGCACTAATCAGGCTACGTTGACAGGCCCTGATGAGGCTGCATTCATGAGCACTGATCAGGCTGCACTGATGGGCACTGTCTGAACTGATCAAGCTGCACTAATGGGCACTGATCAGGCTGCACTGATGCCTGGGCACTCTCTGCACTGGTGAGGCTGCACTGATTGGCACTCTCTGCACTGGTGAGGCTGTACTGATGGGCACTGTCTGCACTCGTGAGGCTGCATGGATGGGCACTGATCAGGCTGCATGGATGGGCACTGATCAGACTGCACTGGTGAGGCTGCACTGATGGGCACTGATCAGGCTGCACTGGTGAGGCTGCACTAATGGTCAAGTGTAAGTGGAGGCTCTCTGGGGACCCTGATGTAAGGGGAAGCTCTCGGGGGACCCTGATGTAAGTAGGAAGGCTCTCTGGGGACCCTGATGTAAGGAGGGGATCTCTGAGGACACTGATGTAAGGGGGGCTCTTTGGGGACCCATATGTAAGGAGGGGCTTTCTGGGGACCCTGATGTAAGGGGAGGCACTCTGGGGACCCTAATGTAGGGGGAGGCTCTCTGGGGACCCTGATGTAGGGGGAGACTCTCTGAGGACACTGATTTAAGGGGGGCTCTCTGGGGACCCTGATGTAAGGGGAGGCTCTCTGGGGACCCTAATGTAGAAGGAGGCTCTCTGGGGACCCTGATGTAATATATATATTGTTGTACTTATTCTTTGACTGTTTTGTTTAAAGGGAGGGAGTATTGTATTGGGAGCACTGAAGTGTCAGGTGTGACTGTGTGGCAATGGCAAATGGTTTACATAGCTCACGGCATCACGGGTCAGGTAGAGGGCCCCTTAGCAGAATTTTGCTTAGGGCCCCAGGGAGGTCAGGATCGGCACTGGGTACATTGCTACATTCACTTCAACTGTTAGTGGAGGAGAGACGGTAGAGCATTTAGTGAATTATCTATTTCAGATGTACAAAAAAGGATTGCTGAAAATGGATGATGGTATTGTGCCTG
Source organism: Lithobates sylvaticus (assembly GCA_028564925.1). Classification (NCBI taxonomy): domain Eukaryota; kingdom Metazoa; phylum Chordata; class Amphibia; order Anura; family Ranidae; genus Lithobates; species Lithobates sylvaticus. The sequence goes on along the minus strand of CM053027.1, from coordinate 16,067,987 downwards.
TTTACACCTCCTATGATGTAGAGATCATGTCTGAGGTGAGACATGTATGCATTTTACACAGAGGTTTTTTTTAGAGGAGGAATTTTGAGGTTAAAGTGCAAATCCTCTTTACTTCACGCAAGGTGCACTTTGGACAGTGTTGGCAGGACGATTCTTATATATACCGTGTTTCCCCGAAAATAAGCCCGGGTCTTATATTAATTTTGGAAACCAAAGACCCAGTAGGGCTTATTTTCAGGGTAGGGCTTGACATGTGCTGTCTTCTCTCCCCATCTCTCTCTCTGCCTGTCCGGCTGAGTAAAAGTGGGTGTAAAAAATCCCAAAATGCACCCATAATGCACTATGCAATCCGTGCATTTCTCTGCACTGACCTTAATTTTCTGGTGAAGTCCAGGGCACACGCTGAGCATTGCAGAAGGAGGGGGGCTGAGATCCCCCACTGACAAAAGAGACAAAGAAGAGAGCAGTGGGGATCAGCTGAGCGCCACTCAGTGCTTTCATGACCCGCCAGAGCTTCCTTCCCTGCTCGGAGCACTGCAGATGGGGGTCGAGATCCCCCGCTGACAGCTGGGAGAAGAGGAGGAGAGCAGCGGGGGATAAGCTGAGTGCTAAGCGGTGCCGCACAGAAGGCATTAATTAAACATAGATCACAGGAACATGTGGTACACAGTTCACACTATATTACACTGCAATAAAGTGCATTATAGGATTTTACAACCCTTTTAAACTAGGGCTTATTTTTGGGGTAGGACTTATATTGCAGCCCTCCCCTAAAATTGCAGTCTGGGTAGGTCTTATTTCCGGGGGAAACACGGTACACTGTGGGCATTTCTTACTTGCATGTGTCATTTGGAGCACTGCTAGGTTCTGATGTAGCACTTTGCACTGTAGATATATATATATTATATATACTCTAAATTTATTCAAAGAAAAATATATACAAAATATACAGAAAAATATAGTTCCATAGTATCAACAGTTCAAGGCTAACACACTAGTTCATGCCCTTCTTCAGGTAGGTACAATCTTAAAAATTCACCATTCTCTTCCACAATATATGCTCATCTCACACCAGGAATTAATTAGGCATTTAACTCATTACAACATACGAAGTAAATCATTTCATTTCCCGATTGCCCCAATCTCAAATCGATGGCTGTATGTGCTAAGTTCAAACTCCATGTCATGGGGAGGTGATCCTGGTTCACACCTATCATCAAAAATACATATTTCTCATTAGGATTTAGTAAAAGCATCTTCAATGATATAAAAACCATATCCAATACAAAAAATGTTGTTAAATATATTGCACATGACCTGGCCACAAAAATTTGCCCATGATCAAAGACAAAAATAAAAACAAAAAACATATTACAAAAAAATATTACAACAAAAGGTGTACTGTATATACTTGAGTATAAGCCGACCCGAATATAAGCCGAGGCATCTAATTTTACCCCCAAAAAATTTAAAAATGTATTGACGCAAGTATAAGCCTAGGGTGAGAAATGCGCAGCTACTGTAAGTGAAAAAGAGTGCCAACAATGCCCATTTCCCGCCTCACTGTGCCCATTTGCAGCCACAGGCCCCCCGAACTTCAAACTTGGTAGTTAAGATGCCCTCTAGCTGCAGCCGAAATTTGGAGTCTCTGAACCCAAAGGGTCCCGAAATGACATTGCTGCAGATTGACAGTTGACTGACTTTGGGGCCCCGTATCTCGGGGTCACTTGGTGCTAGGAATCCCAAATTCAGTGTGCAAACCCAGTGGAACTAGCACTACAACATAAAAGGGAGTTCCTAGCATCAAGTGGCCCGAGATATGGGGCCCCAAAGTCGGTTTGGAAAATGTCAAGCACTTTTCTGCAGCAGAGAATTACATTTTCCGAACCGAATTTGGTGCCCTGTATCTTGGGGCTACTTGGTGCTAGGAACTCCATCCATGAATATGTTGTAGTGCTAGTTCTACTGGGTTTGCACACCAAATTTGGGGTTCCTAGCACCAAGTGGCCCCGAGATACGGGGCCCCCAAGTCGTGTCGGAAAATGTAATTCTCTGCTGCAGAAAAGTGCTTGACTCGAGTACAAGCCGAGGGGGGCATTTTCAGCACCACAAAATGTGCTGAAAAACTCGGCTTATACTCGAGTATATACGGTAAGTCAAAATCTGAATTTATCCCCCTAGGTTGCAAAGTAGCTAGACGGTTTATCCAATGCACCTCACGCTTTTTTAATTTGAGTTCACGATTACCTCCACGTCTATCATGGGGAATGGCCTCAATAACCATGAAGCGAAGTTGAGATACTGTATGTTTCATTTGCACTAAATATCTTGCTAATGGGAGCTGTATTCATTTATCACGTATAGAATACTTATTACTGGCTATAGGATCTTTTATTTTCTGTGTGGTCATGTATGATATCCCTTAACTTCTATATTCATCCCACAAAAAGGTTTTCGTTTAATCATAGAACTGCATTGCATACAACTAAGACAGGGATATGAACATAGGTGTGCGCAGCCTATTGTATTATGTACCTCAAAGCTCCAATACATATGCCTTTGTGACATATTAACCGGCCTCTTCTCCACTCGTCACCCTAAAACAATGGGGGGGAGCAGGTGAGTACACAGTGGGACCTGGGCAGCAGAAAGAAGAGGAACGGGGACAATAGAGGTGGCATACATTGGTACCAATCCCCTGTATTTTCCTCCCGTGGCAGCTGAATATCGGCGAGAGGAAGAGGAGGAGAAGCCTACTTTCAGCTGCTGCAGAAGAAAATAAAGATCGGTCCCTTAATTTCCACTCCAGCCGCCTATCCTGTCCAGGTTCTGGGGGTCGGCAAGTAAGGATCGCGGCTTACCTGTCACCTGCCCACAATTGATGGATTGCCAACTCCGGGATTAGGGTGTGCCCAGGCACACCTGGCACACCCCTTACGCACACCTATGGATATGAACCATTATTGGGAGGACCTAAAAAGGTCCTGGAAATATTGGTATTCTGTACAAATTGATCCAATTTAACTAATTTACTATACAGTATATAGTCCTGCCCTTATGATATGAAGGCATGGGGAAGCCCTGAAATTCCTCAATCTGAGGATGATTATCTATAAGTATGGACCAGTGTTTTTTTCATGATACTATATATTCATACAGAATATGGGTGATACTGTGTAACAAATGGTAGTTTTCTAATTGTACTTCTCATACCTCTCCTGTCCAATATATCATTCCTTCTTATTAGTTTAAGCTCCATATCATCAAGTCTTTTTTTTCTTTTTGAACTGGATCACTCACAATTCTTTTTACTGTAGCACTGACCCCCGAAGGAGCTGCTGGTTTGATTTGGGCCTGCACTCTACCAAGAAACCCCACTAACTTGGCTCGATCCCCTTGGCACAGCTGTGGTGCAATGTAATGCAATACAAAATAAAGCAATGCGAAGTACCTGTATTGTACCCTCAGGATCCACTGGCTCCACCTGGTGGGGAAAAGCAGTACGCCACACAACTGGATACTTAACCAGAGATATTTTTACTGAAAAATATTCAAACAGGTGGTTACAGAAATTGTGCTGTCATCCCAACATAGGACGACAGCACAATAATTTCAATAAGAACAATTTGAGACAATATATAAAACAACATATACAATTGTATTTATACCTGGGAGCTCCCCCTACTTTAGAGGCTATACGTGAGATCTCACTTATAATACTTAGTCCATGAATCTTCTTTCTTTGCTAGCTAAAGTCACTCCTTTGTAATTTGTAATCCAAAGTCTGTGGGAATTTAAGTTGAAATGCTCCTGGTGTAACTCCAATAACTAATTTACAATGCTTGAGGCGCCAGAGTAGATAGGCCTCAAGCCCGCTCAGTGTCAATTGCTCTGTTACTCCTCCATGGAACTACAAATTCCAGTGAGGCCTGAATGTGAGTCTAAATGTGTGTAAAAGTTAATAAACAGTGGGCCGTAACCCGCTCACCAACTGGATCAGAGTCCCATGCGATAACCTTGGTCCGGTGACTGTAGCTTGCTTCTGAGTCAGACGCTCTGTACCGCTCCACAGGATGGATCCGGTCCTCCGATACTCTGATGAGTGTCTCTGGGCCTTGTAAATCCAGTCACCACCTCTCAGGCTCCATCAGGTCACTTCACCAGCAAGCAGGTTTGCGCTCTGAAGTGGCTGTATGACACTGTCTCCGGGAAGCCTCCTCACAGATCCGCACAGGGAGGCAACGTGATCCCAAGAGACCTAAAATGGCCGCTCGGGTTCCTTTTATCTCCTACCAAGCATGCACTGCATTAGAGAGTGTTCATGGGTAGGTCACACAGACTCCTGTGTAACAAGGTCAACCTTCTCAATCAAAACAACAGTCACTTCCTGTATAAGTATTTTAGGTTGTTCAGAGGTAAATATATACAAGTGCATTAACCGTATTTGGTCACTAGATGGCTCTAGATACGGAGCCATAGCAATGTCCATTAACCTCACATTAAAGTATGCATAACCACATCAATAGACAAGAATGTCAGCGCTACATTACCTTAGTAAGCTGACTCTTAGGGATTGTTTTTAATACCCCTGGGGGGTGAACATTTTTAAATTATAATAATTGATTGCGATCTATGGTTTTTACATAAAGATCACTCTAAGGCACCATCACTGATCCTCACACATGTGTCTAAAAATGTCATTCAAGTATGAAACAAAAATAAGGTATCAATGTATCAATCAACCCCACACTGGAAACATGTCATCAATAAAACAAAACCAACACTTACAATAACTCTTAAAGAGATTACAATAAACAAGAGCATTTTCTATCATATTCATAAAAGTGCTTTCATTTGGGGAGGGTGGCATTGAAACCCATAGACGCCCCTCTCAGCTGTTTATTATGTCTTTCTTTTTACATAAAAAGATTCTCTTCAAGAATCATTTTCAAAAGTTCCACCTTTAACCACCAAGAACTTTATTTGCTCCGTTGTATACAGTCCTGTCATATCCCAAATACGACGAAAAGCCCCAAGGCCCAAATCATGTGAAGTCACAGTGTATAAACTAGAAATGTCCCATGTTACCAGAATAGAGTCAGCAGGTACAGAAACATCTTTAATTTTTTTCAAAAAAAATCATAAGTATCTTTAATAAATGACCGAGTCTGAAAAATTTGTGGTGTAATACATTTGTCTAAATATTTAGCTAAAAACAAAACCAGTAAAAAACAATAAAACCAGTAAAAAAAAACTATAAAACCAGTAAAAAATAATAAAACCAGTAAAAAAAAAACAATAAAACCAGTAAAAATAATATAAAACCAGTAAAAAAAATATAAAACCAGTAAAAAAAACTAAAACCAGTAAAAAAAATTATAAAACCAGTAAAAAAAACTATAAAACCAGTAAAAAATAATAAAACCAGTAAAAAAAAAAACAATAAAACCAGTAAAAATAATATAAAACCAGTAAAAAAAAATATAAAACCAGTAAAAAAAACTAAAACCAGTAAAAAAAATTATAAAACCAGTAAAAAAAAATATAAAACCAGTAAAAAATAATAAAACCAGTACAAAAATAATAAAACCAGTAAAAAAATCAAACCAGTAAAAAAAAAATAAAACCAGTAAAAATAATATAAAACCAGAAAAAATAATAATAAAACCATTAAAAAAATAATCAAACCAGTAAAAAATAATCAAACTATTAAAAAAAACAACAAAACCAGTAAAAAAACAATAAAAACAGTAAAAAAATCAAACCAGTAAAAAAATATATAAAACCAGTAAAAAAAATTATTAAACCAGTAAAAAATAATCAAACCAAAAAAAACAATAAAACCAGTACAAAATCTAATACAACCAGTAAAGAAACAATAAAACCAGTAAAAAATAATCAAACCATAAAAAGCACTAAAACCAGTAAAAATAATAAAACCAGTAAAGAAATAACACCAGTAAAAAAAACACTAAAACCAGTAAAAAAAAACTATAAAACCAGTAAAAATAACTATAAAACCAGGAAAAAAATGAAAACCACTAAAAAAAACAATAAAATCAGTAAAAATAATAATAAAACCAGTAAAAAAAATCAAACCAGTAAAAAAACAATAAAACCAGTAAAAAAAAAATCAAACCAGTAAGAAATAATTAAACCATTTAAAAAAACCTGAAGGGTCTGGTATGGTTTTGAAAAAAATTGATTTGGGGTTCCCCTTAATATTCATACCAGACCCAAAGGGCCTGGTAATGGACTGTGGGGAACCCATGCTTTTTTTTCAATGAGTTTTATCTATATTGCCGAGTCCCGACAATTCATTACAGCCGCGATCAGTTTTAAATTACTTTTTTTCCTTTAGAAATGTCATTTTGTGCAGGTACTGTTCTAAATACGGGAAAACTGTGCCACCTTACAGACACCCCCCAGGCACAATATTTAAAGGAATATTTCATCTTTATTGTTTCACTTTTGCAATAAACAAGAGCATTTTCTATCATATTCATAAAAGTGCTTTCATTTGGGGAGGGTGGCATTGAAACCCATAGACGCCCCTCTCAGCTGTTTATTATGAGTTTCTTTATATATAAAAAGATTCTCTTCAAGAATCATTTTCAAAAGTTCCACCTTTAACCACCAAGAACTTTATTTGCTCCGTTGTATACAATCCTGTCATATCCCAAATACGACGAAAAGCCGCAAGGCCCAAATCATGTGAAGTCACAGTGTATAAACTAGAAATGTCCCATGTTACCAGAATAGAGTCAGCAGGTACAGAAACATCTTTCATTTTTTTCAAAAAAAATCATAAGTATCTTTAATAAATGACCGAGTCTAAAAAATTTGTGGTGTAATACATTTGTCTAAATATTTAGCTAAAAACAAAACCAGTAAAAAACAATAAAACCAGTAAAAAAAACTATTAAACCAGTAAAAAATAATAAAACCAGTAAAAAAAAAAAAACAATAAAACCAGTAAAAATAATATAAAACCAGTAAAAAAACTATAAAACCAGTAAAAAACACTAAAACCAGTAAAAAAAATAATAAAACCAGTAAAAAAATATATAAAACCAGTAAAAAATAATAAAACCAGTACAAAAATAATAAAACCAGTAAAAAAATAAAACCAGTAAAAAAACAATAAAACCAGTAAAAATAATATAAAACCAGAAAAAATAATAATAAAACCATTAAAAAATAATCAAACCAGTAAAAAATAATCAAACTATTAAAAAAAAAAAAAACAGTAAAAAACAATAAAAACAGTAAAAAAATAAAACCAGTAAAAAATAATAAAACCAGTAAAAATAATAAAACCAGTAAAGAAATAACACCAGTAAAAAAAACACTAAAACCAGTAAAAAAAACTATAAAACCAGTAAAAATAACTATAAAACCAGGAAAAAAATGAAAACCACAAAAAAAAACAATAAAATCAGTAAAAATAATAATAAAACCAGTAAAAAAAATCAAACCAGTAAAAAAACAATAAAACCAGTAAAAAAAAAATCAAACCAGTAAGAAATAATTAAACCATTTAAAAAAACCTGAAGGGTCTGGTATGGTTTTGAAAAAAATTGCTTTTTTTTCAATGAGTTTTATCTATATTGCCGAGTCCCGACAATTCATTACAGCCACGATCAGTTTTAAATTACTTTTTTTCCTTTAGAAATGTCATTTTGTGCAGGTACTGTTCTAAATACGGGAAAACTGTGCCACTTTACAGGCATACTATAGACCCCCCAGGCACAATATTTAAAGGAATATTTCATCTTTATTGTTTCACTTTTATCATTAAAAAAATCACTGCTCCCAAAAAAAAAAGCATTTTTTTTTTTTAAATTGCATTGATACATGTCCCCTGGGGCAGGACCCGGTCCCCAAACACTTTTTATGACAATAACTTGCATATAAGCCTTTAAAATGAGCACTTTTTTTCATGTTAGTGTCCCATAGACTTTAATGGTGTTCCGGTGGCTGTCAAATTTGCCCCGAACACTGCATATTGTTCGCTGTTCACAAAATATCCGAACAACCAAAGTTCGCCCCAAAATTATGCTCAGGCCAAACCGTTCACCCATCCCTAGGGGCTACCTCATCCTCCTAATTTTTAAGTCCTAAGAGAGCATTCAAGATTGGGGCTGGGCCTGAGGTGGGGGAGGCATATTTTATTTCCAAATTAGGGTTTGAGAGCAAAATTACCTCATACCCACTCAGCCGCTGTCTGGACATATGTTGAGTGTGGATGTTTTTTTTAGGAGGATGGATACATTATGGGTAGGGATGAGCCAAACACCCCCCCCCCCCCCCGGTTCGGTTCGCAGCAGAACATACGAACAGGCAAAAAATTAGTTAGAACATGAAAAATCAAAAGTGCTAATTTTAAAGGCACGAACGTGAAAAATCAAAAGTGCTAATTTTAAAGGCTTATATGCAAGTTATTGTCTTAAAAAGTGTTTGGGGACCCGGGTCCTGCCTCAGGGGACATGTATTAATGAAAAATTTCATACCTGGGGGGTGTCTATAGTATGCCTGTAAATTGGCGCATGTTTCCCATGTTTAGAACAGTCCGAGAGCAAAATTACATTTCCAAAGGAAAAAAAGTCATTTAAAAGTACTCGCGGCTATAATGAATTGTCGGGCTCGGCAATACACATAAAAGTTAATTAAAAAAAAAATGGCGTGCGGTCCCCCAAAAATCCATACCAGACCCTTATCCAAGCATGCAACCTGTCGGGCCGCAGGAGAAGAGGGGGGATGAGAGATTGCCCCCCCTCCTGAACCGTACCAGGTCCCATACCCTCAACATGGGGCGGGTGCTTTGCGGTAGCCCCCCCAAAGTACCTTGTCCCCATGTTGATGGGGAGAAGGGCCTCATCCCCACAACCCTTGCCCGGTGGTTGTGGGGGTCTGTGGGTGGGGGGCTTATCGGAATCTGGAAGCCCCCTTTAACAAGGGGACCCCAAGATCCCGGCCCCCCTTTGTGAAATGGTAACGGGGTACAAAACATTTGTGAAAATGGTAAAAAAACACAGGACACGGCTTGGGACAAGTCTTTTATAAAAAAAATTAAAAATAAAACTGTCCCACAAAGTCTTCTTCTTCTCTCGCTCCGACGTACCGAAAAAAAAAAGATGCACGCCGCCTACCATCTGCCTCCATGGGAGGCACCCGCCGTTATGACCGGCCTCTCAGGTGACATCGCCGGGTTACCCCGCCCCCCTCTGAAGCACAGGGACATCCCTATGGCTTCCCCAAGCCGTGTCTTGTGTTTTTTTTTTTTTTTTTGTGAAATGGTAGCTGTTACCATTTCACACAGGGGGCGGGATCTGGTGGTCCCCTTGTTAAAGGCGGCTTCCAGATTCCGATAAGCCCCCGCCCGCAGACCCCCACAACCACCGGGCAAGGGTTGTGGGGATGAGGCCCTTCTCCCCATCAACATGGGGACAAGGTGCTTTGGGGGGGGCTACCCCAAAGCACCCTCTCCATGTTGAGGGCATGTGGCCTGGTACGGTTCAAGAGGGGGGGCACTCTCTCGTCCCCCCTCTTTTCCTGCGGCCTGCCAGGTTGCGTGCTCAGATAAGGTCTGGTATGGATTTTGGGGGGACCCACGCCATTTTTTTTACATTTTGGCACAGGGTTCCCCTTAAAATCCATACCAGACCTGAAGGGTCTGGTATGGATTTTGAGGGGGACCCCTGTGCCATTTTCTTTTTAATTTTTGCGAGGGGTTCCACTTAATATCCCACTCTCCGGCCTCTTCTCCCACTCTCCGGGCCTCTTCTCCCACTCTCCGGTTCTTCTTCGGGGCTCCTCCGCTATCTTCTTCCAGCTCTTTTACTAGCGTTGGCCCGGTCTTCTCCATCCTTCTTCCCTCTTCTCTTCTTCTGATGTTGACACAACGCTCTCTCCCACTGTAATACTGTGTGCGAGGTGCGCAACGACTTATATAGGCATGGGGCATGGTCACCGGGTGATGTCACATGGTGACCCCACCCCTTATGATGTCAAGTCCCGGGGCATGATGGGACTGTGACATCATGAGGGGTGGGGTCACCGTGTGACGGTACGGTTCAAGAGGGGGATCTGCTTGCTCATCCCCACCACCTTTCCTGACCGACCGGGCTGCATGCTCGGATAAGGGTCTGGTACGGATTTTGGGGGACCCCCACACTGTTTTTTCGGCGTAGGGGGTTTCCCTTAAAATCCATACCAGACTTAAGGGCCTGGTATGCTCTTAGAGGGGAACCCATGCTGTTTTTTTATTTAAAATTTGGCATGGAGTCCCCCCCTCATGATTCATACCAAACACAGTGGCGGGGATCCAAGTCAGATCCCCGCACCAGTGTAAACCTGGCCTCAATGTCGGCAATGCTTGCCGCTCATTGGGAAAAGAAAAAACTAATTTTTCCTTTTCCGAGGAGTGAGCCAGCTTGGCGCCGGCTCCCGTGACGGGGCTTGCAACGTGTCAATCTCGCTGATAAAAGCAGCAAGATTGACACAATATCGCGTCACCTACTATATAAGCCTTTAAAATTCGAATTTGCTGCGAACGATATTCGACAAACAGGCGAACACCCAATGTTTGAGTCGAACTTATGTCAGGCTCATCCCTAATTATGGGTGGTGTGTAGAGTAGTTGGTTGATCTAAAGTGAAAGATGTGGCCATTTCCACAACCATAGCACAGGATGCAAGAGAATTTAGACACGCCGGCATACCCTGAACCGCCATAGGTACCACTCTTGAGAAAAAAGTGATAGGGTGCAGTTTGTCACCATGTTCTTGTGCTAGGACTCCCGCCATGGTTTTACAGTTGTCCCTAGCAAATAGGTGAAACCCTTTGCTATACTCAGGGAGGCCAAGACCAGGAGCTGTTACCATAGATGTTTTAAGGTATACAAAGGCATTGTTCATTTCATCATTACATTTTATACAATCTGGCATGTTAGTACCTGTGGTTTGTCTCAAAATGTTATCATAGTAGGAACAGTCAGGTATCCATTGGCGACAGTAACCAATCATGCCAAGGAAAGACAGCATATCCTTCTTGGTCTGTGGGCGAGCTAGACCCACGAGAGCCACAGCTCTCTTGTGACTGACTTTCCTTTCACCTTTTGTGAGTCTAAAACCAAGGTATTCACAGTTTCTTGACACCACTGAAGTTTCTTTTTGGAAACTTTATGACCATTATCTGCCAACCAATGTAGCAGATCTAGACCATCCTCCTTGCAGGCTACCTGACTTGGGCTACATAACAATAAATCATCAACATATTGGAGTAGGACAGAACCATGACAGGGAGTCCGCAATGTGACCTGGAGCACAACTGAGTAGCCTACAGGGGAGTCCACATAAGCCTAGGGCATTCTACACCATGTCATTTGGAGATTTCAAAAACAAAAAGCGAGAATGGGCTGTGTCTCTTCGTCAACAGTAACAGAAAAAAATGCATTCGTAAGTTCAATAACAGAAAAATATTCTGCATCAGATGGTATGGAGGTAAGGAGAGATAGCACAGCAGGCACTATAGGAGCTATGGGGACAATTAAATTGTTAACAGCCCTAAGATCTTGTACAAATATATAGGAGCCATCCGGCTTCTTTACAGGGTTAATTGTTGTATTCCATTTACATCCAGTAATTTCCTTCACTATCCCTTGTTTCAGGAAGTCTTCTATCATGGAAACCATCCCCTCTTCTTTTTCTTTAGAAAGAGGATATTGTTTATGATAGATTGGTTGGGCCCCAGGTTTTAATGCAGCTTTTTAGGGGGTACATGAGATAAGCCCAACTAGGCTATTTATAGACCAGACTTTATGATTGGGACCAGGTAGGTCACCATCATCAGGTTCTCAAAAGAAAAATTGCCTTTGAATGGAAATCTTTAGAATGCACTATGATTCCTCCTTCCTCTGTCATGTTCATAACTATTCCAAGTTTGCCCAAAAGGTCTCTTCCCAAAAGATTAACAGGGCAATTTGGGATAATTCTGAAAGAGTGTTTAAGTACTGGTTGGTCACTACATGAGGGATCTATGACAGTTAGGTGGGGTTTTTTCCAGGTTTTGGTAAGTATCCCATTAATTCCCATTGAAGGCTCAGCAATTGTGGTTTCACCTTTATAAAAATCCACACTCAGGGTGCTTATTGTGGCCTCTGAATCTAGGGAGAAATGGTACTTACATTCCATTCACATGCAACATGATGATTGGCTGCTCTGAATAAGAGGATGAAACCAGGGGAAATGCTGGCATACTACCTTCCGGGCATCCTCATTGGGGTTGGGGTTGTTTCCATTGGATGGGGTATTTCAGCCCTTGGTGTTGTTGGTTTTGGAAGGGTTGTTTGACTTGTGTGGTTTGCGGTGTGTTTTGTTCAGGTAAATCATATGGGCATTGATTTCTCCAGTGATCAAGGCCTCCACAATTAAAACAACCTCTTTGTGTATATGCTATGATATAGTTCTTCTATACATAAATTAAATATTTTTAAAATGTGATAATAATAACATGTATAGAATTTTTCAATGATGATAAGTGTTTAATTGGATAGGATATTAATACCTTTTTTTATATGATGATACATATGTAAGTGTTTACTTATATTTGGAGTCCACAGTTAGTTGTGCAAACAAGGATTATGTTTATATGTGTATACATATACATATATGTACATAGGCTCCTGTATACATTCTTTGGAACATATGTGACTTCATGATGTACCTATTGCATAGACATAGACAACAACAGAGATCTGGTGGATCCCATATAAGAATATACACACAGGATATATATATATATATATATATATATATATATATATATATATATATATATATATATATATATATATATATATACATATGAATATATGTTCTTCACACACAGTTGGTGTTAGATAGCACTTATTCATTCATTTATTTACATACACCTCTGTGATTAAGTGTGCTTTGGCACACTCAAGCATGTTTTGGCACACTTATATATATAAACATATATATTTTTCCTTAGTATTAACACAGATTTATTATTACCATATAGTCATTTATTTAATTCAAATGTTACATTTTTATCACATTTTATTTTTATTTAATTTAATTTATTCATCAACTATTCAGGTGTTCATATATTTATTGGACATATTTACAGCTCACAGTTTATTGGAATAATTTATTTAAACAAAATAAGTTATTTAGACACTTTATTTTAGTTGGTTTAAATTTTAATTTAATTTAAAACATTAGAAAAGCATTTGCCTCATCTTTACACTGAATTCACGAATTCATGTGTATTCCCCCAATTCACACACATTGAACAAGTTTGTTAATCAAGGGTTTCTTTCAATTGAAGATCTAATTGAGTAATTAACCACACATGAAGTCACATATTTGAAATATTTTAGTAAGTATATATATTGCACTGTTTGTGGTGGTAGGGTAGCTATGACTAAGCACTGTTAAGTGTGAAATGCGTCAAGTTGTTTGTCCCATTTTTTTGCTGTGGCTTGTATCTGTTGGACTTTTTACAAATAAAGGCTATATTCCGGAGTGCGGCTGTCCAGAACTTTCTTTTTGCCTCATGTTGCTATATGCTTAGCCAGCACCTGGTGTTCCAGTTCCTGAGGAGAGTTCTAGACCCACATTTCCACCTGGAGCGGTGATCCCCTTCCCAGTCAGAGATTGTGGTTAATAAATTCAAAGAAAAAGGATATAGAGATCAGGACCTTAGGTCTATTCAATCACAGATTATGGAGATGGATAGAAAATTACTTTTGGAGGACAAACCCAAAAATAAATCAGATTTAGATTTGATAGGCTTTTTGACAAATTTTAGCCGAGATTACAAAAGTTTAGAGAAGATAGTTATAAAACACTGGGCATTACTGTTGAGAGACAGGACATTGTCAAAATTGCTGCCCAACCACCCCCGGTTTATTTATCAACGTGCACCTAATTTAAGGAACATACTAGCTCCAAATGTATTAAACCCTCCAAAGAAAGTTGGTACGCTCTTGGATGTAACCGGGTTTTACTACTGTAAAAAATGTAAAGCATGTAAATTGACGAGGAATAATGCTAGAAAAGTATTGAATTTTACGTCATTCAGCACAGGGAGTGAATACAAAATCGAAAAATTCATTACATGCAAATCGACCCATGTAACCTATATAATTATTTGCCCATGCAAGCTGCAATACGTAGGACTTACTAAAATAAATTTATGTACCTGCATCAAAGAACACCTAAACAATATTAAAAATGGGTTCCCAAAACATAGCCTTTCCAACCACTTAAGGACACATCATAATAAGGACCCTAGCGTAGCAAAATTTTTTGGGATTGACAAAATAGTCACAGATTAGAGGGCAGGAAATATGACCCAGAAAATATCAAAAAATGAAACCGAATGGATCTATAAATTGAACACACTCATGCCTGCGGGAATTAATGTATATATAGACCTAAATAGTTTTTTATCTAATTATTAGAAATCTGTGTTTGTGGAACAATATATTGTAAAAAGGTAAATCCATTCTACTTGAATCCATCCTCTTTTTTCACCACTAGATGGCTCTATTGGTACAAGTTTTTTTTCTTTTATTATACTCACGTACGTTTTTGAACACAAGATGGTAGTATCCATATATAAAATATTATATATATTTTTTTTTTTACTTTTTATAAAGTTAAATTTAATTTATTTACCTAATTTGTTTTTGTTGTTTTCTATACTTGTAGTATGATACATGAGTTTTTAACCACTTGCCGCCCGCCATATAGCAGAATAACGGCAGCAAAGTGGTTCCAAATTTCTGACCTCACATCATATGATGTGATCAGGATTTTGAGCCGCTGCGTGCCCCCGATGGAGACTTCTTTACCACGTGATCAGCCGTGTCCAATCACGGCTGATCACAATGTAAATAGGAAATGCCGTTGATCGGCTTTTCCTCACTCACGTTTGTCAGACGCGAGTAGAGGAGAGCCGATCGGCTGCTCCTCTGACAGGGGGGGGGGGGTCTGTGCTGATCGATTATCAGCGCAGCCCCACCGAGGATGCCAACACCGGACCACCAGGGACGCCACAAGACCACCAGGGATGCCCAGCACAGGTATGCCACCCTAGACCACCAGGGATGCCAGTCAGTGCCCACAATGGATGCCAATCAGTGCCCACTATGGAATCCAATCAGTGCCCACAATGGGCATCACTGATTGGCATGCATTATTGTTTGGCACTGATTGGCATCCATCAGTACAATATATTACACTGCAATGCCGCCTATCAGTGCCCAACCGTGCCGCCTATCAGTGCCCATCCATGCTCATCCGTGATGCCTATTCATGCCCATCCGTGCCGCATATCCATGCCAATTTGTGCCACCTATTAGTGCCAATTTGTGCCACCTATCAGTACCCATCCGTGTCACCCATCAGTGCCACCTATCAGTGCCCATCAGTGCCACCTATCAGTGCCACATATCAGTGAAACATATCAGTGCCACCTCATCAGTGCCACTTCATTGGTGCCACCTCATCGGTGCCCATCAGTGCTGCCTTATCAGTGCCCATCAGTGGAGCCCCATTAGTGAAGGAGAAAACTTACTTATTTACAAAGTTTTGAAACTTTTTTTTCAAAATTTTCTGTCTTTTTTTATTTGTTTAGCAGAAAATAAAAATCCCAGAGGTGATCAAATACCACCAAAAGAAAGCTCTATTTGTGATAAAAAAATGATAAAAATTTAGTTTTCATACAGTGTAGTATGACTGCGCAATTGTCATTCAAAGTGCAACAGTGCTGAAAGCTGAAAATTGGTCTGGGCAGGAAGGTGTTTAAGTGCCCTGTATTGAAGTGGTTAATTGTAAATTTTAATCCCTGGATACCTGTTCGGATTGATGCTGTGGACATGAAAGGGATTTCCTAAAAGCGTTCATGATTATCTGTAATGGGTTTCATGGGATCCTGATTGAATGTCCTTTTGGACCGGTGCTGTGGCTGTGAGGATTTTCCATTGGCATTATTCGCAGGCGTTTATGACTACCTGTAGTGGGTGTCATGGAATTCTGGTGAGTAGGATGTATGGCAGGTGATGGTGGAGGAAGATCTACTCTTTGTTGTTCACCAAGCACAACTTTGATTGGACACTCATTAGATATTTTGTGGACTTTACACACATTTTTACACATTACACATATTATTGTGTGTTGCTGATACTGGTGTTGATGCACTTTTAGCATTTGCACTTTAAATCAACATTTTCTTTTTAAAGTTTTTTGAGAGAGCGTGGTTCAAATGAATTAACCTTTAATAGATTTTTTCTCCACTTATTCTTATTTACAATGAGCTGCTCTTTTTGTTACTATTATTGAATATTTGGTTTGTCATTTGTGCAGGTTTGGTGGTGGTTTATTACTTCCACACACATATCGTTATTTATTGTTTGCCTCAATAGGAGGTGCACATCTGCAGCAATGGACATTTTTGAATACATGAGTAACAGACCGACTGATACACATGATGTTTTTTCGTCACCTGAGAATTTAGCACTTAAGGATTTGGATCATAATTTTAAACGTTAAACATTTTTATGGATAAAAAAAATTTGGGCTTGGTGGGACTAGCTCCTAATGTATTAAACCCTCCAAAGAAAGTTGGTACATTCTTGAATGTAACAGGGTTTTACTACTGTAAAAAATGTAAAGCATGTAAATTGATGAGGAATAATGCTAGAAAAGTATTGAATTTTACGTCATTCAGCACAGGGAGTGAATACAAATCGAAAAATGAATTACATGCAAATAGACCCATGTAACCTATCTTATTATTTGCCCATGCGGGCTGCAATACCTAGGATGTACTAAAATAAATGTATGTACCCGCATCAATGAACATCTAAACAATATTAAAAATGGGTTCCCAAAACATAGCCTTTCCAACCACTTCAGGACACATCATAATAAGGACCCTAGTGTGGCTACATTTTTTGGGATTGAAAAAATAGTCACAGATTGGAGGGAAGGAAATATGACCCAGAAATTATATAAAAAATTAAACTGAATGGATCTATAAATTAAACACACTCACTCCTGCGGGAATTAATGTATATATAGACCTAAATTGTTATTTATCTAATTATTAGAAATCTGTGTTTGTGGAACAATATATTGTAAAAGGTAAATATATTCTACTTGAATCCATCCTCTTTTTTCGCCACTAGATGGCTCTATTGGTACAAGTTTTTTCTTTTATAATACTCACATACCATCTGTTTTTTTACCACAATGTGGCAGTATCCATAGATAAAATATAAGATATATATATATATTTTAACTTTTTATAAATTACATTTTAATTCATTTACCTGATTTTAATTTGTTTTTGTTGTCTTCTATACTTGTAGTATGATACATGAGTTTTTTTATTGTATATTATGCAAGGATTAAACTAGATTGGATATCCTTATTTGGCGAACTTGTATAAATATGGAAGCGACATATCTGATCTCATGACCCCTGATGACGTCAGAACGTGCTGACAAAACGTGTAGGCTGGCTTGAGCGTGATGTGTCACTTCCGATTTTGCAACGCAGCTGGAACGCTAACGGTGTCTCCAACACATGGATGTTTAAGCTGCTATGGAGATTTGTTTTTAATTCATTTTAAACTCATTTTTTAACCACTTCCCACCCGGCCAATGTAGATATACGGCCGGGTGGGAGCCATCTACTTCTGATAGGACGTTCAGGAACGTCCTTCAGAAGTAGAGGGATCGCGCGCGCGCGTGCCCGCGCAGCGGCGCGATCCCGATGCGGCCGTGTCACCCGGACACGGCGCATCTCGAATCGGCAGGAGGGCACGGTGATTGGCCCTCCTGATCACATGACGGCCGTGACGAATCACGGCTGTCATGTGATGTAAACAAACAGCCGGTTGCTAGGCAATCGGCCCTCCTCTCCTCACACGGAAGTCGTCGGTGAGGAGAGGAGAGCGGATCGCTGCAGCCGGCTGGTGATCAGTGAGTATGAGATGTTTTTTTACTCACTGATCACCAGTCTAGGGTCCCCCATAGTAAAACACACGTCCCCACAGTAAGACACACATGTCCCCACAGTAAGACACACATGTCCCCACAGTAAAACACACATGTCCCCAAAACACACATGTCCCCAAAACACACATGTCCCTAAATAATAAAAACACATGTCCCTCACATATGTCCCACTAAAATCACATGTGCCAATGATTATCTGCACACATATGTCCGTGATCACCTGCACACCCCTTTTACATGATCATTTGCGTACATATGTCTGTGATCACGCGAACCAATTATTATACACTTAACGGAATTTTTTTTACAAAAAACATGTAGCAGAATACATTTTGGCTTAAATTTATGACAAAATTTGATTTTATTGGATTTCTTTTAAAAAAGAAAGGAGAAAATATTGTTTTTTTTCAAAATTTCCGCTATGTTTTCGCTTATATCGCAAAAAATAAAAAACGGAGTCGCGAATAAATACCACCAAACTAAAGCTCTATTTGTGCGAACAAAATGATAAAAAATTCATTTGGTTACAGCATTGCATGACCGCGCAATTGTCACTGAAAGTGCGCGAGCGCTGAAAGCTGAAAATTGGTCTGGGCAGGAAGGGTGTTTAAGTGCACAGTAGGCAAGTGGTTAAATAAATTGCAATATACTTCACCATGGAAGCTCTTCTTTTCTTTGCTTTTTTCAACTAATCCCTGGATACCTGTTCGGATTGATGCTGTGGACATGAAAAATACCACATTGGGATTTCCTATAAGCGTTCATGATTACCTGTAATGGGTTTCATGGGATCCTGATTGAATATCTGTTTGGACCGGTGCTGTGGCTGTGAGGATTTTCTGTTGGCATTATTCACAGGCTTTTATGACTACCTGTAGTGGGTGTCATGGGATTCTGATGAGTAGGATGTATGGCAGGTGATGGTGGTGGAAGATCTACTCTTTGTTGTTCACCAAGAACAGGAAGATTCACATGCACAACTTTGATTGGACACTCATTAGATATTTTGTGGACTTTACATACATTTTTACACAATACACATATTATTGTGTTTGTTGACACTGGTTGATGCACTTTTAGCATTTGCACTTTAAATCAACATTTGAGAAAGCGTGGTTCAAATTAATTAACCTTTAATTGATTTTTTCTCCACTTATTCTTATTTACAACGAGCTGCTCTTTTTGTTACTATTATTGAATATTTGGTTTATCATTTGCGGAGGTGCACACCCACAGCAATGGACATTTTTGAATACATGAGTAACAGACCGACTGATACACTTGATGTTTTTTTGTCAGCTGAGAATTTAGCACTAGGATTTGGATCATAATTTTAAATCGTTAAAAAATGTTATGGATAAAAATATTGGGGCTTGGTGGGATATTGCTGCACTTGAACAATATGTTAAAAACAAAATGACACCTAGACGTCTACATTGGGATATCAGCCCTAATGATGGGCTTGAAGATTCCGATCTAGACATACAATGGTATGACTTTTTCAATGGGAGTGAACATATATTATTATAACTCATTATTTCTAGAAGACGAGCAAAATTACAAATATTGGAGACAAAAATTATTGAACTTAAAGAATTGATTACACCTTTTAAGGATACAGCAGAATATAAAGAAAAAAACACTCAGGTGTTAGAAAAATTAGATAAAGACACCAAATTAAAGAAATTAAGGGAATACCAAAGAGATCTAAAAGATTATAAGTAAAATAGAGTGTATAAAAGGCAGGCGGAATTGGTTGAAATAGCTTTGACTCAATCTATGGATTCTTCTTCAGAAAGGTTGGAACATATTCAGCCTTCGGGCATTCCCGCATGTTCCACTTCGGGTGGGGGAGGTTCGGGGTGATCGCTCTGCCACTCCACTCAGGGTAATCGGACTAATCGGGAAGGTGTTGGGGGAAGGGGAGCAATGGTAAATCCAGTGCCCCGTCTTACTCCACTCCCAATAACAACCACCATGGAAACCACGATTGTGTGGGTTATGAAATCCCCATACATTTTCAACCCCTATACCAAGATGAGGATTTTCAGAGAGGCCACCAACCCTATAGGGGATTTCAGATGAGGGGGCACGGAGATCCACCTACAAGGAAAGGTGTAAACCCAAACAGGGGATATTCTGGTCCGAGAGGAAATTGGAGGGGAAGAAGGAGGGATGTTCCACCCAATCCACCTTGGTACAATCAATACCAGGGAACCCATTATAGCCAGCTGGCGGCTCCACATTGGCAACAATGGTAGGCACCTATCTGGCAACAACAAGGAGCACAAAGAACCAACATAGAGGAAAAAGAGGTGGAAGGAAGAATAAAAAAGAGAAAGTAGTGGGAAAAAGGATATTCAATTGTGATGAGGTGTTCACTCTTAATGAACTTAGGGTTCTTGAGTTAGGTCTAAAATATGCCCAAGAAAGGGGCTACATACATGTGATGCTTTTATTGATACTGAAAAATTTGTTAGGAAATGAAACATTAAAAATCATTTTGCCGAAAAGCCCATTATAGATATTTAAACCACGGAATATGAATACCAGGACAGCGGGTTGAGAAATCAATCGGTTTTTAATCCTAAAGAGTCATATAATCATTTCCTGGGGACGTTTAAAACTATGGTTGAGAAAGACATTAGATTGATAAAAACTAAAATGGGGAAATAGGAAAGGCAACATCCAAAAAGGAATAGAGGCATTCGAAAAAATAAAAAATATAGCCATTCATCCGGCAGATAAAGGTGGGGGTATTGTGGTTTTAGGTTGGTAGGTGACTCCAATACCTATAAGAAAATTAAAGGTGACCCCACTAAAAAACTTAAAACCTCCTTAAAAGACTTTGTACGAAAGGCTAAAGAAATAGGGATTGTTACTAAAAAAGATACCTCATTCCTGATGCTCCAAAGCTTCCTGTTATCGATCAATTGCCGAAAATACATAAAAATTCAGAATGCCCACCTGGAAGACCAATTTTCAGTGGCATAAATTCCCTCTTCTCTAGATAAGGCAAATATGTTGATTATTTTTTACAGCCCATTGTTCAAACATATTCCTCCTACCTGAGAGATAGTAAGCATCTTATGAATCTGCTCAAAGACGTACCAATACATAATAGGACATTAATTGTGACCATTGATGTTGAATCACTTTATACTAATCATATACAACAGGACATCTTGTTAACCACTAAAAGAGCCCTAGATTCCAAGTCTGACCTCAAAAGGGAATAGCAGGGGTTCCTGATTGAGGCATTGGAGCTAGCAATGTCTAATCCTGTATAAACTCAAGTATAGGTCGACCCGAATATAAGCAGAGGCCCCTAATTTACCACAAAAAAATGGGAAAACGTATTGACTCGTGTATAAGCCGAGGGTGAGAAATGCAGCAGCTACTGTAAGTGGAAAAGAGGGTCAACAATGCCCATCTGCAGCTACACCTCCCTGTGTCTATTGCATACCTCCCTGTGTCCTGTGCATGCCTCCCTGTGCATATCTGCCTACCTCCCTGTGCCATGTGTGTACCTCCCTATGTCCATTGCAGCCTACCTGTGTCCATTGCAGCCTACCTGTGTCCATTGCAGCCTACCTGTGTCCATTGCAACCTACCTGTGTCCATTGCAACCTATCTGTGTCCATTTCAGCCTACCTTTGTCCCTCCCTGTGTCCATTGCAGCCTATCAGTGTCCCTCCCTGTGTCCATTGCAGCCTACCTGTGTCCATTGCAGCCTACCTGTGTCCATTGCAGCCTACCTGTGTCCATTTTAGCCTACCTGTGTCCCTCCCTGTGTCCATTGCAGCCTACCTGTGTCCTGTGCATGCCTCTGTGTTCCGCTCTGTAGCCCTCCGTGTTCCGCTCTGTAGCCCTCCGTGTTCCGCTCTGTAGCCCTCCGTGTTCCGCTCTGTAGCCCTCCGTTGCACTGATCAGCATGTCATAAAAGAATACGGCAGCCATTGCAGTGTTCAAAAGCCGCGCCTACTCTTCATCTGTGATAGGCAGAACACTCAATTTCCCAGCAGTCAGTGTTCAGCCTATCATGGACATCCGCTCATCCTCATACCACAGACGAGAATGAGAGGATGTCCGTGATAGGCTGAACACTGACTGCTGGGAAATTGAGTGTTCTGCCTATCACAGACGAAGAGGAGGCGCGGCTTTTGAACACTGGAAGCCCTGCCATATGCTTTTATGACATGCTGGCCACCGTCTGTCTGCATGACACGCTGATCATGTAGGCAGATGGCGGTGACTCGAGTATAAGCCGAGGGGGGCACTTTCAGCCTAAAAAAGGGCTGAAAATCTCAGCTTATACTCAAGTATATACGGTAACTATTTTTGGCATAAGGGATCATGCTTTAAATAGGTCAAGGGAGTGGCTATGGGAGCCTAATATGCTCCCAGCGTAGCAAACATATTAATGAGTCAATGGGAAGAGTATAGCATATTTGGGGTTCCCACATCTGACATTTCTTTATACAAAAGGTACATTGACAATATCGTTATCCTTTGGAATGGTACAGTAGAGGCACTGGAAACAAGTTTGAGTAACATCAATAATAATTGTTATGGATTAAAATTCACAGGAAACTGGGATTTGTGTGAAATTAGTTTCCCTGATTTGGTCTTGGTAAAAGAAAATGGGCGCATTTGAACCAAGACTTATTTCAAGGGCACTGATAAAAATAGTTACATCCCCATGGCTAGCTGCCACCATCCCATGTGGTTGGGCGGGGTACCAAAGGGTCACCTTATGAGAATCAGGTGTAGTTATGACAATATGTTGGATTATTTACATCAGTCAGAGATTGTGGTTAATAAATTCAAAGAAAAAGGATATCGAGATCAGAACCTTAGGTCTATTCAATCACAGAATATGGAGATGGATAGAAAATTACTTTTGGAGGACAAACCCAAAAAGAAATCAGACTTAGATTTCATAGCCTTTTTGACTAATTTTAGTTGAGATTACAAAAGTTTACAGAAGATATTTATGAAACATTGGCCATTACTGTTGAGAGAAAGAACATTGTCAAAATTGCTGCCCAACCGCCCCAGATTTATCTATCGACGTGCACCTAATTTAAGGAACATACTAGCTCCTAATGTTTTAAACCCATCCCAAGAATGTTGGTACGTTCATCAATGTAACAGGGTTTTACTACTGTAAAAAATGTAAAGCATGTAAATTAACAAGGAATCAAGCTAGAAAAGTATTGAATTTTACGTCATTCAGCACAGGGAGTGAATACAAAATTGAGAAACTCATTACATGCAAATCGACCCATGTAGCCTATCTTATTATTTGCCCAAGCAAGCTGCAATACTTAGGACGTACTAAAATAAATTTATGTACCTGCATCAATGAACATCTAAACAATATTAAAAATGGGTTCCCAAAACATAGCCTTTCCAACCACTTCAGGACACATCATAATAAGTGTGGCAAAATGATTTGGGATTGACAAAATAGTCACAGAGGGGAGGAAATATGACCCAGAAAATATCAAAAAATTAAACCGAATGGATCTATAATTTAAACACACTCACGCCTGTGGGAATTAATGTAGATATTGACCTAAATTGTTATTTATCTAATTATTAGAAATCTGTGTTTGTGGAACAATATGTTGTAAAAGGTAAATCCATTCTACTCTAATCCATCCTTTTTTTTGCCACTACATGGCTCTATTGGTAAAAGTTTTTTTCTTTTATAATACTCACGTACCATCTGTTTTTGACCACAAGATGGCAGTATCCATAGATAAAATATAAGATAAATATATATTTTTTAACTTTTTATAAATTTAAATTTAATTAATTTATGTGATTTTAATTTGTTTTTGTTGTCTTCTATACTTGTAGTATGATACATGAGTTGTTTTATTGTATATTATGCAAGGTTTGAACTAGATTGGATATCCTTATTTGGCAGACTTGTATAAATATGGCAGTGACGTATCCGATTACATTACCCCTGATGACATCAGAATGTGCTGACAAAACGCATAGGATGGCTTGAGCGTGATACGTCCCTTTCCTCCGTTTGCAACGCAGCTGGAACTCTAGCGGCTTCTCCAACACATGGATGTTTAAGCTGCAATGGAGATTTGTTTTTAATTAATTTTAAACTAATTTTTTGAATAAACTACAATATACTTCACCATGGAAGCCATTTTTTTCTTTGCTTTTTTCCACTAATCCCTGGATACCTGTTCGGATTGATGCTTTAGACATGAAAATTTCCACATTGGGATTTCCTATAATCATTCATGATTACCTGTAATGGGTTTCATGGGATCCTGATAGAATATCTGTTCGGACCGGTGCAGTGGCTGTGAGGATTTTCCATTGGCATTATTCACAGGCGTTTATGACTACCTGCAGTGGGTGTCATGGGATTCTGGTGAGTAGGATGTATGGCAGGTGATGGTGGTGGAAGATCTACTCTTTGTTGTTCAACAAGAACAGGAAGATTCACATGCACAACTTTGATTGGACACTCATTAGATATTTTGTGGACTTTACACACATTTGTACACAATACACATATTATTGTGTTTGATGACACTGGTGTTGATACACTTTTAGCATTTGCACTTTAAATCAACATTTTCTTATTAAAGTTTATTGAGAGCGCAGTTCAAATTAATTAACCTTTAATTGATTTTTTCTCCACTTATACTAATTATTGGACAATATGTTAAAAACAAAATGACACCTAGATGTCTACCTTGGGATATCGGCCCTAATAATGGGCTTTAAGATTCCGATCTAGACATATAATGGTATAACTTTTTCTCGTTCAAAGATTTTTATTTTTTAAACAAGAAACAGAAACAATAAAGAACATAAAGGAAAAATAATAACAGTATACATCACATATAGTCAATTGCATACATGTAGTATCCCGAAGAGAAATAAGCTGAAATATCAGCATGAGTTTAATTCATTCTACAGTGTAAATAAAACGTATATAAGTCGAACACTTATGAGAAAAAGAGCCTAGATTGTAGTGTTACATGGATACAGCAAGTAACCTCGAATCACATCCAGAGACATTATAGACATGCCTCCAGACCGCTTTACCACCCCATATGGGTTCATGCTGTGGCAAAGCGGGGGCAATTAAAAAAAAAAAAAAAGAACAGGTATACCATAATAACGAGAGAATATAGGCATTACTTATTTTCACTAAAGAATACATATTTTTAGATATAAGATCACTACCTAATAACTTCAGTGTTCTGTAACTGCTAAATAAACTATCTGTTTGACTTAACATGCTGGTTATAATTATAAAAAATGTGATGTAGAAACAATAATAAAAAAATAGGAGATTGAAGAGAGAAAGAAAGGAAAGGAAGGAAAGAGTCTCTCCAGGTGATGATCATCATAACAAATAGGATAATAAAAGATATTTGCTAAAAGAAAAACAAAGATCTATTGAGGTAACAGTAATGACTGGTCAAAATCAGGGGGCAGGTAATGTTTTACCCATGGTTGCCAAATCTGTTTGAATTTATCAATATTATTGTCTTCTATGGCCGACATTTTAGCGTGAGTCAAAGCTCTATTCATTCTGTGTTTAGCTTCCGCTACTATAAGGGTATTGGATTTCCAGGCTTTAGCTATGGTTTGTTTAGCCGCAGTGCTGAGCTGAAGAAATAGCTTAAACTGAGGATGAGTTAGTGAAGAAGGTTTCAGGTTTAGCAGAGCCATGGCTGGATCCGGAGGTATAGAACGTTCTAGAGCTTTAGAAGCCATAGCGAAAATATTTGACCAGAATTCTTGAGCCACCGGGCATTGCCACCAGATATGGAATTGGGTACCCGGGGAAGGGCAACCTCTGAAACAATTAATAGGATATGTCGGAGAAAATTTGGCAATTCTAGCAGGTACCAGGTACCATCTTGCTAAAACTTTAAAGTTAGTTTCAAGAGCATAGCAATTCGGGGAAGAGCTTTTAGTTGCATGCCATACATTAGACCAGTCATTAATGTCAAAAACACGGTTCATATCTAATGCCCATTTCTCTGCATAGGAGGGTAATATATCATTGGGAAGAGTAGTAAGTTGTTGATATATTAACAAAATAACACCTCTAACATGTGGGTCACTTTTGCATATACGCTCAAATTGAGACATTTGATTAAGTGGTGTACAGTATTTAGAAGCGGGGTGTAGAAATTTTTAACTTGCAGGTATCTGAAGGTTTCAGATCTTGGGAGTCCGTAAGTGTCACATAATATTGGGAATTCCAGAATGTTGGAGTTATTACATAACTGATAAAATTGAGATAATTTTAAGGTGGACCAAGCAGAGAATGATTTCGGATATCGCCAAGCTGGATAGAAGGCTGGGTTCCCGAGGAAGGAGAGAAGAGGATTATGTGGGGATTGAAGGTTGGAAGGTTTACCAAATTTATCCCATATAGATAACGAGTGTTTCGTGATGGGGTTAGAAATATGTGTCCTATCTATGGGATGAATCCATAAGAGATTAGCAATAGAGATAGGATCGCAGTCTACTGCTTCAATTAACACCCAAAGGGGTGATTCTTCTATAGAGTGATATTTCGTAAGAATTGAGAGTTGTGCAGCAGAATAATAGGAAGCAAAGTTTGGTAAACCGAGCCCACCCTTCGATTTGCTAAGATATAATGTGGTTATTGGAATCCGTGGTTTGGTTTTACCCCAGATAAAGGCCAAGACCCTTTGTTGTAAATAATGGTATAACTTTTTCAATGGGAGTGAACATAAATTATTAGAACTCATTATTTCTAGAATACAAGCAAAATTACAAATATTGCAGACAAAACTTATTGAACTTATAGAATTGATTACACCTTGTGAAGAAACTGCAGAATATAAAGAAAAAACACTCAGGTGCAAAAACTTTTATAAAAATTAGATAAAGACACCAAATTAACCACTTCAGCCCCGGACCAATTTGCAGCCAAAGGACCAGGCCCCTTTTTGCGATTCGGCACTGCGTTGTTTAACTGACAATTGCGGGGTCGTGCGACGTGGCTCCAAAACAAAATTGGCATCCTTTTTTTCCCACAAATAGAGCTTTCTTTTGGTGGTATTTGATCGCCCCTGTGGTTTTTATTTTTTGCGCTATAAACAAAAATAGAGCGACAATTTTGAAAAAAATGCAATATTTTTTGCTTTTTGCTATAATAAATATCCCCAAAAAATATATAAAAAAAAACAATTTTTTTTTCTCAGTTTCGGCCGATACGTATTCTTTTACATATTTTTGGTAAAAAAAACGCAATTAGCGATTATTGATTGGTTTGCGCAAAAGTTATAGCGTTTACAAAATAGGGGATAGTTTTATAGCATTTTTATTAATATTTTTTTTTTACTAGTAATGGCGGCGATCAGCAATTTTTATTGTGACTGCGACATTATGGCGGACACATCGGACATTTTTGACACATTTTTGGGACCATTGATCAGCTTTCCCGATGACCGGGAACAGCCAATCAATGAAAGGCAGAGTAGGAAGCGCGGGGAGAGGTTTGTTTACACATACCTCTCCCCGTTCTTCAGCTCCGTGACCCGATCGCGGGACACCAGCGGCGATCGGGTCCACTGGTTCCGCGGCCGGGGTCACGGAGCTCCCGACCAGGTCACGCGACCCACGGGCAGGCATTTAAAGGATCACGTACAGGTACGTGATTTTGCCTGCCCGTGCCATTCTGCACACGTATATGTACATGAGGCGGTTAAAGAATTAAAGAAATACCAAAGATATCTAAAAGATTATACGGAAAATAGAGTGAATAAATGGCAGGAGGAATTGGTTGAAATAGCTTTGACTCAATCTATGGATTCTTCTTCAGAAAGGTTGGAACATATTCAGCTTTTCGAGCATTCCCGCATGTTCCACCTCGGGTGGGGGAGAATCGGGGCGGCTGCCCTGGCCCCTCCACTCGGGGTAACAGGAATAATAAGGGAGGTGTTGGGGGAAGGGGGGCAATGGCAAACTCCAGTGCCCCATCTTACCCCACTCCCAATAGCAACCTCTATGGAAATAACAATTGTATGAGTTATGAAGTCCCCATACAAAATCGTTCTCAGAGGCCACCAACCCTATAGGGGTTTTCAGAGGAGGGGCAATGGAGATCCACCTACAAGTGGAGGTTGAAACCTGAACAGGGGATATTCTGGTCAGAGAGTAAATTGGTGGGGAAGAGGGAGGAGTGGTCCACCCAATCCACCTTGGTACAATCAATACCAGGGAACCCATTCTGGCCAGCAGATAGCTCCACATTGCAACAATGGGAGGCATCTATCTCGCAACAACAAGGAGCACAAAGAAACTACATAGTGGAAAAAGAGGAGGAAAGAAGAATAAAAAGAAAGAGTTGTGGGAAAAGGGATTTTCAATTTGAGTGATGAGGGTTTTTGAGTTAGGTCTAAAGTATGCCTCAGATAGGGGACTAAATAAATTTGATGATTTTATTGATACAGAAAAAGTTGTTAGGAAATTAAAAATTAAAAAGCATTTTGCCCAAAAGCCCATTATAGATAATCAAACCACGGAACATGAATACCAGGTCAGCGGGTTGAGAAATCAATTTGTGTTTAATCCTTAAAAGTCATCTAATCATTTCCTGGGGAAGTTTAAAAATATGGTTGAGCAAGACATTAGATTGATAAAAACTAAAAGGTGAAATAGGAAAGGCAACATCCAAAAAGGAATAGAGGCATTAGCAAAAAATAAAAAAATATAGCCATTCGTCCGGCAGATAAAGGTGGGGCTATTGTGGTTTTAAAAAAAGAGGATTATATTAGAGAACTTAATAGGTTGGTAGGTGACACCAATACCTATAAGAAAATGAAAGGTGACCCCACTAAAAAACTTAAAACCTCCTTAAAAGACTTGGTACAAAAGGCTAAAGAAATAGGGATTGTTACTAAATAAGAGGCTAGATACCTCATTCCTGATGCTCCATAGCTTCCTGTTATCTATCAATTGCTGAAAATACATAAAAATTCAGAATGCCCACCGGGAAGACCAATTTTCAGTGGCATAAATTCCATCTTCTCTAGAATAGGCGAATATGTTGATTATTTTTTACAGCCCAGTGTTCAAACATATGCCTCCTACCTGAGAGATAGTAAGCATCTTATGAATCTGCTCAAAGACGTACCAATACATGATAGCACATTAATTGTGACCATTGATTTTGAATCACTTTATACTAATCTTATACAATAGGACATCTTATTAACCACTAAAAGAGCCCTGGATTCCAAGTCTGACCTCAAAAGCAATGTCTAATAACTACTTTTGGCATGAGGAATCGTGCTTTAAACAGGTCAAGGAAGTGGCTATGGGAGCAAAATATGCTCCCAGTGTAGCAAACATATTAATGAGTCAATGGGAAGAGCATAGCATAGTTGGGGTTCCACACCTGAAATTTCTTTTTACAAAAGGTACATTGACAATATTGTTATCCTTTGGAATGGTACAGTGGAGGCACTGGAAACAATTTTGAGTAACATCAATAATAATTGTTATGGATTAAAATTCACAGAAAAACTGGGATTTGTGTGAAATTAGTTTCCCTGATTTGGTCTTGAAAAAGGTAAAAGAAAATGGGCACATTTGAATGAAGACTTATTTCAAGGGCACTGATAGAAATAGTTACATCCCCATGGCTAGCTGCCACCATCCCAGGTGGTTGGGCGGGGTTCCAAAGGGTCACCTTATGAGAATCAGGCATAATTATAACAATATGTTGGATTATTTACATCAGTCAGAGATTGTGGTTAATAAATTCAAAGAAAAAGGATACCGAGATCAGGACCTTAGGTCTATTCAATCACAGAATATGGAGATGGATAGAAAATTACTTTTGGAGGACAAACCCAAAAAGAAATCAGTCTTAGCCTTTTTGACAAATTTTATTCGAAATTACAAAAGTTTAGAGAAGATATTTATGAAACATTGGCCATTACTGTTGAGAGACAGAACATTGTCAAAATTTCTGCCCAACCACCCCAGATTTATCTATCGACGTGCACCTAATTTGAGGAACATACTAGCTCCTAATGTTTTAAACCCTCCAAAGAAAGTTGGTACGTTCATGGATGTAACAGGGTTTTACTACTGTAAAAAAATGTAAAGCATGTAAATTGACGAGGAATAATGCTACAAAAGTATTGAATTTTACGTCATTCAGCACAGGGAGTGAATACAAAATTGAGAAACTCATTACATGCAAATCGACCCATGTAGCCTATCTTAATATTTGCCCATGCAAGCTGCAATATGTAGGACGTACTAAAATACATTTATGTACCCTCATCAATGAACATCTAAACAATATTAAAAATGGGTTCCCAAAATATAGCCTTTCCAAGCACTTCAGGACACATCATAATAAGGACCCTAGTGTGGCAAAATTATTTGGGATTGACAAAATAGTCACAGATTGGAGGGGAGAAAATATGACCCAGAAAATATCAAATAATGAAACTGAATGGATCTATAAATTAAACACACTCACGCCTGTGGGAATTAATGTAGATATAGACCTAAATTGTTATTTATCTAATTATTAGAAATCTGTGTTTGTGGAACAATATATTGTAAAAGGTAAATCCATTCTACTCTAATCCATCCCTTTTTTTCACCACTAGATGGCTCTATTGGTAAAAGTTTTTTTCTTTTATAATACTCACGTACCATCTGTTTTTTGACCACAAGATGGCAGTATCCATAGATAAAATATAATATATATATATTTTTTTTACTTTTTATAAATTTAATTCATTTATGTGATTTTAATCTGTTTTTGTTGTCTTCTAT
This sequence comes from Lithobates sylvaticus, assembly GCA_028564925.1. Taxonomy (NCBI): domain Eukaryota; kingdom Metazoa; phylum Chordata; class Amphibia; order Anura; family Ranidae; genus Lithobates; species Lithobates sylvaticus. The sequence goes on along the minus strand of CM053027.1, from coordinate 16,037,098 downwards.
ACTTGTAGTATGATACATGAGTTTTTTTATTGAATATTATGCAAGGTTTAAACTAGATTGGATATCCTTATTTGGCAGACTTGTATAAATATGGAAGTGACGTATCCGATTACATGACCCCTGATGAGATCAGAATGTGCTGACAAAACGCATAGGATGGCTTGAGCGTGATATTTTACTTCCCTCCGTTTGCAACGCAGCTGGAACTCTAGCGGCTTCTCCAACGCATGGATGTTTAAGCTGTTATGGAGATTTGTTTTTAATTCATTTTAAACGAATTTTTTGAATAAACAGCAATATACTTCACCATGGAAGCCCTTTTTTTCTTTGCTTTTTTCCACTAATCCCTGGATACCTGTTCGGATTGATGCTTTGGACATGAAAACTTCCACATTGGGATTTCCTATAATCATTCATGATTACCTGTAATGGGTTTCATGGGATCCTGATAGAATATCTGTTCAGACCGGTGCTGTGGCTGTGAGGATTTTCCATTGGCATTATTCACAGGCGTTTATGACTACCTGCAGTGGGTGTCATGGGATTCTGGTGAGTAGGATGTATGGCAGGTGATGGTGGTGGAAGATCTACTCTTTGATGTTCACCAAGAACAGGAAGATTCTCATGCACAACTTTGATTGGACATTATATATTTTGTGGACTTTACACACATCTTTACACAATACACATATTATTTCTGTTTGCTGACAATGGTTGATGCACTTTTAGCATTTGCACTTTAAATCAACATTTTCTTTTTAAAGTTTTTTGGGAGAGCGGTTCAAATTAATTAACCTTTAATTGATTTTTTCTCCACTTATACTTATTGTTACTATTATTGAATTTTTGGTTTGTCATTTGCGCAGGTTTGGTGGTGATTTATTATTTCCACACACATATCTTTATTTTTTGTTTGCCTCCATAGGAGGTGCACACCGGAACAATGGACATTTTTGAATACATGAGTAACAGACCGACTGATACAGATGATGTTTTTTCGTCAGCTGAGAATTTAGCACTTAAGGTTTTGGATTATAATTTGAAATCGTTAAAAAATGTTATGGAAGTTCTTGTATGTAAAATAAAAAAATTTTTGAACGAGAAAAAATGTTATGGATAAAAAAAATGTGGGCTTAGTGGGATATTGCTACACTTGAACAATATGTAAAAAACAAAATGTCTACCTTGGGATATCGGCCCTAATAATGGGCTTGAAGATTCTGAACATATAATGGTATAACTTTTTCAATGGGAGTGAACAGAAATTATTAGAACTCATTATTTCTAGAATACAAGCAAAATTACAAATATTGGAGACAAAAAATTATTGAACTTAAAGAATTGATTACACCTTTTGAAGAAACTGCAGAATATAAAGAAAAAACACTCAGGTGCAAAAACATTTAGAAAAATTTGATAAAGACACCAAATTAAAGAATTAAAGAAATACCAAAGAGATCTAAAAGATTATAAGGAAAATAGGGTGTATAAATGGCAGGAGGAATTGGTTGAAATAGCTTTGACTCAATCTATGGATTCTTCTTCAGAAAGGTTGGAACACATTCAGCCTTCGGGCATTCCCGCATGTTCCACCTTGGGTGGGGGAGAATCGGGGCAACTGCCCGGGCCCCTCCACTTGGGGTAACAGGAATAATAAGGGAGGTGTTGGGGGAAAGGGGGGGGGGGGGGGGGGGGGGGAGGGGGGGGGGGCAATGGCAAACTCCAGTGCCCCATCTTACCCTACTCCCAATAGCAACCTCTATGAAAATAACAATTGTATGAGTTATGAAGTCCCCATACAAAATCGTTCTCAGAGGCCACCAACCCTATAGGGGTTTTCATGGGGGGGGGGGGGAATGGAGATCCACCTACAAGGGGAGGTTGAAACCTGAACAGGGGATATTCTAGTCAGAGAGTAAATTGGAGGGGAAGAGGGAGGAGTGGTCCTCCCAATCCACCTTGGTACAATCAATACCAGGGAACCCATTATGGCCAGCAGGCGGTTCCACATTGGCAACAATGGGAGGCATCTATCTAGCAACAACAAGGAGAGCAAAGAAACTACATAGTGGAAAGAGAGGAGGAAGGAAGAATAAAAAGAAAGAGTAGTGGGAAAAGGGATTTTCAATTTGAGTGATGAGGGTTTTTGAGTTAGGTCTAAAGTATGCCCCAGATAGGGGACTAAATAAATTTGATGCTTTTATTGATACAGAAAAAGTTGTTAGGAAATTAAAAATTAAAAAGCATTTTGCCCAAAAGCCCATTATTGATAATCAAACCACGGAACATGAATACCAGGTCAGCGGGTTGAGAAATCAATCAGTGTTTAATCCTTAAAAGTAATCTAATAATTTCCTGGAGACGTTTAAAACTATGGTTGAGCAAGACATTAGATTGATAAAAACTAAAAGGTGAAATAGGAAAGGCAACATCCAAAAAGGAATAGAGGCAATAGAAAAAATAAAAAAAATATAGCCATTCGTCCGGCAGATAAAGGTGGGAGTATTGTGGTTTTAAAAAAAGAGGATTATATTAGAGAACTTACTAGGTTGGTAGGTGACACCAATACCTATAAGAAAATTAAAGGTGACCCCACTAAAAAAACTTAAAACCTCCTTAAAAGACTTTGTAAAAAAGGCTAAAGATATAGGGATTGTTACTAAATAAGAGGCTAGATACCTCATTCCTGATGCTCCAAAGCTTCCTGTTATCTATCAATTGCTGAAAATACATAAAAATTCAGAATGCCCACCGGGAAGACCAATTATCGGTGGCATAAATTCCATCTTCTCTAGACTAGGCAGATATGTTGATTATTTTTTACAGCCCAGTGTTCAAACATATCCCTCCTACCTGAGAGATAGTAAGCATCTTATGAATCTGCTCAAAGGCGTACCAATACATGATAGCACATTAATTGTGACCATTGGTTTTGAATCACTTTATACTAATCTTATACAATAGGACATCTTATTAACCACTAAAAGAGCCCTAGATTCCAAGTCTGACCTCAAAAGGGAACATAAGGGGTTCCCGATTGAGGCATTGGAGCTAGCAATGTCTAATAACTACTTTTGGCATGAGGGATCGTGCTTTAAACAGGTCAAGGAAGTGGCTATGGGAGCAAAATATGCTCCCAGTGTAGCAAACATATTAATGAGTCAATGGGAAGAGCATAGCATAGTTGGGGTTCCACACCTTTTTACAAAAGGTACATTGACAATATTGTTATCCTTTGGAATGGTACAGTGGAAGCACTGGAAACTATTTTGAGTAACATCAATAATAATTGTTATGGATTAAAATTCACAGAAAAACTGGGATTTGTGTGAAATTAGTTTCCTTGATTTGGTCTTGGTAAAAGAAAATGGGCACATTTGAACGAAGACTTATTTCAAGGGCACTGATAGAAATAGTTACATCCCCATGGCTAGCTGCCACCATCCCAGGTGGTTGGGCGGGGTTCCAAAGGGTCACCCTTTGAGAATCAGGCGTAATTATAACAATATGTTGGATTATTTACATCAGTCAGAGATTGTGGTTAATAAATTCAAAGAAAAGGGATATCGAGATCAGGACCTTAGGTCTATTCAATCACAGAATATGGAGATGGATAGAAAATTACTTTTGGAGGACAAACCCAAAAAGAAATCAGTCTTAGCCTTTTTGACAAATTTTATTCGAGATTACAAAAGTTTATAGAGGATATTTATGAAACATTGGCCATTACTGTTGAGAGACAGAACATTGTCAAAATTTCTGCCCAACCACCCCAGATTTATCTATCGACGTGCACCTAATTTAAGGAACATACTAGCTCCTAATGTTTTAAACCCTCCAAAGAAAGTTGGTACGTTCATGGATGTAACATGGTTTTACTACTGTAAAAAAATTTAAAGCATGTAAATTTTACGTCATTCAGCACAGGGAGTGAATACAAAATTGAGAAACTCATTACATGCAAATCGACCCATGTAGCCTATCTTATTATTTGCCCATGCAAGCTGCAATACGTAGGATGTACTAAAATACATTTATGTACCCTCATCAATGAACATCTAAACAATATTAAAAATCGGTTCCCAAAATATAGCCTTTCCAACCACTTCAGGACACATCATAATAAGGACCCTAGTGTGGCAAAATTATTTGGGATTGACAAAATAGTCACAGATTGGAGGGGAGGAAATATGACCCAGAAAATATCAAATAATGAAACCGAATGGATCTATAAATTAAACACACTCACGCCTGTGGGAATTAATGTAGATATAGACCTAAATTGTTATTTATCTAATTATTAGAAATCTGTGTTTGTGGAACAATATATTGTAAAAGGTAAATCCATTCTACTCTAATCCATCCCTTTTTTTCGCCACTAGATGGCTCTATTGGTAAACGTTTTTTTCTTTTATAATACTCACGTACCATCTGTTTTTTGACCACAAGATGGCAGTATCCATAGATAAAATATAAGATATATATATTTTTTAACTTTTTATAAATTTAAATTTAATTCATTTATGTGATTTTAATTTGTTTTTGTTGTCTTCTATACTTGTAGTATGATACGTGAGTTTTTTATTGTATATTATGCAAGGTTTGAACTAGATTGGATATCCTTATTTGGCAGACTTGTATAAATATGGAAGTGACGTATCCGATTACATGACCCCTGATGACATCAGAATGTGCTGACAAAACGCATAGGATGGCTTGAGCATGATACGTTACTTCCCTCCGTTTGCAACGCAGCTGGAACTCTAGCGGCTTCTCCAACACATGGATGTTTAAGCTGCTATGGAGATTTGTTTTTAATTCATTTTAAACTCATTTGTTGAATAAACTGCAATATACTTCACCATGGAAGCCCTTTTTTTCTTTGCTTTTTTTCCACTAATCCCTGGATACCTGTTCGGATTGATGCTTTGGACATGAAAATTTCCACATTGTGATTTCCTATAATCATTCCTATAATCATTCATGATTACCTGTAATGGGTTTCATGGGATCCTGATAGAATATCTGTTTGGACCGGTGCTGTGGCTGTGAGGATTTTCCATTGGCATTATTCACAGGCGTTTATGACTACCTGCAGTGGGTGTCATGGGATTCTGGTGAGTAGGATGTGTGGCAGGTGATGGTGGTGGAAGATCTACTCTTTGTTGTTCACCAAGAACAGGAAGATTCACATGCACAACTTTGATTGGACACTCATTAGATATTTTGTGGACTTTACACACATTTTTACACAATACACATATTATTGTGTTTGCTGACACTGGTGTTGATGCACTTTTAGCATTTGCACTTTAAATCAACATTTTCTTTTTAAAGTTTTTTGAGAGCGCAGTTCAAATTAATTAACCTTTAATTGATTTTTTCTCCACTCCACTTACTCACTGCTATTATTGAATATTTGGTTTGTCATTTGCGCAGCTTTGGTGGTGATTTATTATTTCCACACACATAACTTTATTCATTGTTTGCCTCCATAAGAGGTGCACAACGGAACAATGGACATTTTTGAATACATGAGTAACAGAATGACTGATACACATGATGTTTTTTCGTCAGCTGAGAATTTAGCACTTAAGGATTTGGATCATAATTTTAAATCGTTAAACATTTTTATGGATAAAAAAAATTTGGGCTTGGTGGGACTAGCTCCTAATGTATTAAACCCTCCAAAGAAAGTTGGTACATTCTTGAATGTAACAGGGTTTTACTACTGTAAAAAATGTAAAGCATGTAAATGGATGAGGAATAATGCTAGAAAAGTATTGAATTTTACGTCATTCAGCACAGGGAGTGAATACAAAATTGAGAAACTCATTACATGCAAATCGACCCATGTAACCTATCTTATTATTTGCCCATGCAAGCTGCAATACGTAGGATGTACTAAAATAAATTTATGTATCCTCATCAATGAACATCTAAACAATATTAAAAATGGGTTCCCAAAACATAGCCTTTCCAACCACTTCAGGACACATCATAATAAGGGCCCTAGTGTGGCAAAATTATTTGGGATTAACAAAATAGTCACAGATTGGAGGAAAGGAAATATGAAAATATCAAATAATGAAACCGAATGGATCTATAAATTAAACACACTCACGCCTGTGGGAATTAATGTAGATATAGACCTAAATTGTTATTTATCTAATTATTAGAAATCTGTGTTTGTGGAACAATATATTGTAAAAGGTAAATCCATTCTACTCTAATCCATCCCTTTTTTTCGCCACTAGATGGCTCTATTGGTAAAAGTTTTTTTCTTTTATAATACTCACGTACCATCTGTTTTTTACCACAAGATGGCAGTATCCATAGATAAAATATAAGATATATATATATTTTAGCTTTTTATAAATTTAAATTTAATTAATTTATGTGATTTTAATTTGTTTTTGTTGTCTTCTATACTTGTAGTATTTTAATACGTGAGTTTTTTATTGTATATTATGCAAGGTTTGAACTAGATTGGATATCCTTATTTGGCAGACTTGTATAAATATGGAAGTGACATATCCGATTACATGACCCCTGATGACATCAGAATGTGCTGACAAAACGCATAGGATGGCTTGAGCGTGATACGTCACTTCCCTCCGTTTGCAACACAGCTGGAACTCTAGCGGCTTCTCCAACACATGGATGTTTAAGCTGCTATGGAGATTTGTTTTTAATTCATTTTAAACTCATTTTTTTAATAAACTGCAATATACTTCACCATAGAAGCCCTTTTTTTTCTTTGCTTTTTTCCACTAATCCCTGGATACCTGTTTGGATTGATGCTTTGCACATGAAAATTTCCACATTGGGATTTCCTATAATCATTCATGATTACCTGTTTCATGGGATCCTGACAGAATATCTGTTTTTGACGGGTGCTGTGGCTGTGAGGAATTTCCATTGGCATTATTCACAGGCGTTTATGACTACCTGCAGTGGGTGTCATGGGATTCTGGTGAGTAGGATGTATGGCAGGTGATGGTGGTGGAAGATCTACTCTTTGTTGTTCACCAAGAACAGGAAGATTCACATGCACAACTTTGATTTAACACTCATTAGATATTTTGTGGACTTTACACACATTCATACACAATACACATATTATTGTGTTTGCTGACACTGGTGTTGATACACTTTTAGCATTTGCACTTTAAATCAACATTTTCTTATTAAAGTTTATTGAGAGCGCAGTTCAAATTAATTAACCTTTAATTGATTTTTTCTCCACTTATACTAATTATTGGACAATATGTTAAAAACAAAATGACACCTAGATGTCTACCTTGGGATATCGGCCCTAATAATGGGCTTGAAGATTCCGATCTAGACATATAATGGTATAACTTTTTCTCGTTCAAAGATTTTTATTTTTTAAACAAGAAACAGAAACAATAAAGAACATAAAGGAAAAATAATAACAGTATACATCACATATAGTCAATTGCATACATGTAGTATCCCGAAAAGAAATAAGCTGAAATATCAGCATGAGTTTAATTCATTCTACAGTGTAAATAAAACGTATATAAGTCGAACACTTATGAGAAAAAGATCCTAGATTGTAGTGTTACATGGATACAGCAAGTAACCTCGAATCACATCCATTATAGACATGCCTCCAGACCGCTTTACCACCCCATATGGGTTCATGCTGTGGCAAAGCGGGAGCAATTAAAAAAAAAAAAAAAGAACAGGTATACAATAATAACGAGAGAATATAGGCATTACTTATTTTCACTAAAGAATACATATTTTTAGATATAAGATCACTACCTAATAACTTCAGTGTTCTGTAACTGCTAAATAAACTATCTGTTTGACTTAACATGCTGGTTATAATTATAAAAAATGTGATGTAGAAACAATAATAAAAAAATAGGAGATTGAAGAGAGAAAGAAAGGAAAGGAAGGAAAGAGTCTCTCCAGGTGATGATCATCATAACAAATAGGATAATGAAAGATATTTGCTAAAAGAAAAACAAAGATCTATTGAGGTAACAGTAATGACTGGTCAAAATCAGGGGGCAGGTAATGTTTTACCCATGGTTGCAGAGAAAATTGAGTACTGTCCGTGATACTTTTTTTATTTGCACTAACATATCATTTTTCATGGACGAGCTTTCGGGGTGTGTCCCCTTCTTCAAGGTCTAAGCAGTACTGATTCACAAAAGTTTTAGCAGAAGGTAAAATGTTAAAAAACTAAAGAAAAAAAAAGGAAAAAGGTAGGCAAAGAAAAACAAACACATACATATACAAATCAATAGTATGGCAATGGTAATAAAGCTATCAGCAAGTGAGATAAGACAGAGGGAAAGCTATAGACTGGAGGGGGGGGGGGGAGATCACAGTCACAGAGGGGGGTCATAAAACTCTAGTATAGTGGGTGAGGAAACCAATATCCAAATTTAAGCCATTGTTTTTTGTGTCAAAAAGAAGTATCATTCTTAGCTCAAATGTTTTCCTTTCCTGGATAGTTCTGAAATTCCCTTTAAGAACTAAAACATTGAAGTCTTCTATAGTGTGGTCCGGTTGTGAGAAATGATGTCCCACAGGTGTACAGAGACCATCTTCCTTATGTTCCTTGATGGTATGTCTGTGCAAATTCATCCTCACTTGTAATTTCTGTCCTGTTTCACCAACATAAGATCCTTTGTTACACCTGTTGCATTGGATTAGGTACACCACATTACTGGAGGTCCAGTTGTATGAGCCTGTGATATTGAAGGTCCCATTTGTGTGTGTGACACTTTTGGATAGATTGATCTGGTTGCATAGTTTGCAGCGTTTTTTATTGCAGGGTTTGCTTCCATTATTGGTGACTTTATAATCAGAGTGAAGTTTCCTGCTGATTAGTTTATGTCTGAGGTTAGGTGGTTGTCTGAAAGCCAATAATGGGGGTTGTTGGAATATTTTTTTCAGAGTATCATCCTCTGTTATAATGGGTTGTAACTCTTTGATTATCTTTTTGATGCCTTCTAGTGTTGGGTTGTATGTGGTGACTAGAGGTACTCGGTTGTTCGTTTTTCTCTCTTTGTATTGGAGGAGATTTTCTCTTTGGGTTTTCAAGGCTGTGTTTATGCTGTTGTTGATGGTTTTGTCTTTGTAACCTTTCTTATGGAAGGAGTCTGCCAGTGTTCTGAGATGTTTATCTCTGTCTTCTGGGTCTGAACATATTCGGTGGTATCTGATGGCCTGGCTGTGTATGATGGCTCGTTTAGTGTGTTGGGGGTGAAAACTGGAATTATGGAGATAGCTGCATCGGTCAGTCGGTTTTCTGTATATCGACGTGTGAAGCTTATCATTCCTGATGTATACTGTAGTGTCTAGGAAGTTGACATGTGTGTCCGAATAATCAATTTTTAGTTTTATAGATGGGTGAAAAGTGTTGATCAATGAGAAAAATTGTTTTAGATTTTCTTCACCTTCAGTCCATATCATGAAGATATCATCAATATATCGGTAATATCTGTATGGCTTTTGTTGTATGCTGTTCAGGAAATTGTCCTCCAGGTCAGCCATAAATAAATTTGCATATTGGGGTGCCATTTTACTTCCCATAGCAGTACCCATACATTGGAGATAAATGTCATTGTTGAAAGTAAAGTAGTTATGTGTAAGAATGAATTCGATGAGCTGTGTAACATCCTCAGCAGTGTATTTGTGGTTTGTTGAGGATGATAAGAATCTGTGACATGCCGCCAACCCATCCTTGTGAGGGATGTTACTGTACAGAGATTCTACATCCATAGTGACTAGAAGTGTTTTTGGTGGTAATTGTTGTATATTGTTAAGCTTGTTCAGAAAATCAGTGGTGTCTTGCAGGAAACTAGTAGTGTTCATGACCAACGGTTTTAACATGTTTTCTGCAAGGCCTGGGATATGTTCGGTAAGTGTATTCATACCTGTTATAATGGGTCTGCCTGGATTTCCTGGCTTGTGAATCTTGGGCAGCATGTAGAAGTCTGCAATTTCTGGATTATCTGGAATCGCATTGGTAAGTTCCGAATGTAGGTGGCTTGGTATTGTTTTAATGAGACCTTTTAATTGCTTTGTAAAATCCTGGGTCGGATCATAATCCAGTTTTTTGTAGTAAGTGGTATTTGCCAGCTGCCTCTGGCCCTCTTGTATATATTTGTCTGTATCCATCACAACGACTGCTCCCCCTTTATCTGCTGGTTTGATGGTTATTGTCTGATTATTGCGCAGATCATGTACAGCCCTTCGCTCCAGTGGTGAAAGGTTGTATAATATTTTCTTTTGTTGGATGGATAACAGGGATGTGACACGCAGCCTGAAGCTGTCGATATAGGTATCCAGTTTGGGGTTGCGTCCTTGTGGAGGTGTGAAGTTGCTGTTCTTTTTCTTTTGGTCGCCTCCTATTGTCCTAGGATTCCTTTCATTACAGTGAAAATATTCTTTGAGCCTTAGTCTCCTGAAGAATTCCTCCATATCTGACCATACCTGTAAATTATCCAATTTGGTGGTTGGGCAGAATGTGAGGCCTTTGGAGAGGACTGTTATTTCTGGTGTGGAAAGTTTATGATTTGACAAATTTATGATTCCGAGTTCCTCTATTATATCCATGTTTTCCGTCAGGTCAGCATTTACACAAGGGATACGTTGGGATTCTGAATTGGGTTCCAAGTTGCTGATAGCAGGAGTTATAGAGGTTGTGTTAGTTTTGCGTTGTTTAGGTTGTATCCAAAAGGTCTGCTCTTGGTTTGGCTTTTGGAGTTTTTTTTGCTTCCTGTTCATGGCAAGTTTTTGGTTGCCAAATCTGTTTGAATTTATCAATATTATTGTCTTCTATGGCTGACATTTTAGCGTGAGTCAAAGCTCTATTCATTCTGTGTTTAGCTTCCGCTACTATAAGGGTATTGGATTTCCAGGCTTTAGCTATGGTTTGTTTAGCCGCAGTGCTGAGCTGAAGAAATAGCTTAAACTGAGGATGAGTTAGTGAAGAAGGTTTCTGGTTTAGCAGAGCCATGGCTGGATCCGGAGGTATAGAACGCTTTAGAAGCCATAGCGAAAATATTTGACCAGAATTCTTGAGCCACCGGGCATTGCCACCAGATATGGAATTGGGTACCCGGGGAAGGGCAACCTCTGAAACAATTAATAGGATATGTCGGAGAAAATTTGGCAATTCTAGCAGGTACCAGGTACCATCTTGCTAAAACTTTAGTTAGTTAGTTTCAAGAGCATAGCAATTCGGGGAAGAGCTTTTAGTTGCATGCCATACATTAGACCAGTCATTAATGTCAAAAACACGGTTCATATCTAATGCCCATTTCTCTGCATAGGAGGGTAATATATCATTGGGAAGAGTAGTAAGTTGTTGATATATTAACAAAATAACACCTCTAACATGTGGGTCACTTTTGCATATACGCTCAAATTGAGACATTTGATTAAGTGGTGTACCAGTATTTAGAAGCGGGGTGTAGAAATTTTTAACTTGCAGGTATCTGAAGGTTTCAGATCTTGGGAGTCCATAAGTGTCACATAATATTGGGAATTCCAGAATGTTGGAGTTATTACATAACTGATAAAATCGAGATAATTTTAAGGTGGACCAAGCAGAGAATGATTTCGGATATCGCCAAGCTGGATAGAAGGCTGGGTTCCCGAGGAAGGAGAGAAGAGGATTATGTGGGGATTGAAGGTTGGAAGGTTTACCAAATTTATCCCATATAGATAAGGAGTGTTTCGTGATGGGGTTAGAAATATGTGTCCTATCTATGGGATGAATCCATAAGATATTAGCAATAGAGATAGGATCGCAGTCTACTGCTTCAATTAACACCCAAAGGGGTGATTCTTCTATAGAGTGATATTTCGTAAGAATTGAGAGTTGTGCAGCAGAATAATAGGAAGCAAAGTTTGGTAAACCGAGCCCACCCTTCGATTTGCTAAGATATAATGTGGTTATTGGAATCCGTGGTTTGGTTTTACCCCAGATAAAGGCCAAGACCCTTTGTTGTAAATAATGGTATAACTTTTTCAATGGGAGTGAACATAAATTATTAGAACTCATTATTTCTAGAATACAAGCAAAATTACAAATATTGCAGACAAAACTTATTGAACTTATAGAATTGATTACACCTTGTGAAGAAACTGCAGAATATAAAGAAAAAACACTCAGGTGCAAAAACTTTTATAAAAATTAGATAAAGACACCAAATTAATCACTTCAGCCCCGGACCAATTTGCAGCCAAAGGACCAGGCCCCTTTTTGCGATTCGGCACTGCGTTGTTTAACTGACAATTGCGGGGTCGTGCGACGTGGCTCCAAAACAAAATTGGCGTCCTTTTTTTCCCACAAATAGAGCTTTCTTTTGGTGGTATTTGATCGCCCCTGTGGTTTTTATTTTTTGCGCTATAAACAAAAATAGAGCGACAATTTTGAAAAAAATTCTATATTTTTTTGCTTTTTGCTATAATAAATATCCCCAAAAAATATATAAAAAAACTTTTTTTTTTCTCAGTTTCGGCTGATACGTATTCTTCTACATATTTTTGGTAAAAAAAAAATGCAATTAGCGATTATTGATTGGTTTGCGCAAAAGTTATAGCATTTACAAAATAGGGGATAGTTTTATAGCATTTTTATTAATATTTTTTTTTTACTAGTAATGGCGGCGATCAGCGATTTTTATTGTGACTGCGACATTATGGCGGACACATCGGACATTTTTGACACATTTTTGGGACCATTGATCAGCTTTCCCGATGACCGGGAACAGCCAATCAATGAAAGGCAGAGTAGGAAGCGCGGGGAGAGGTTTGTTTACACATACCTCTCCCCGTTCTTCAGCTCCGTGACCCGATCGCGGGACACCAGCGGCGATCGGGTCCACTGGTCCCGCGGCCGGGGTCACGGAGCTCCCGACCAGGTCGCGAGCGCGCCGATGGCGGCGGGCACGCGACCCATGGGCAGGCATTTAAAGGATCACGTACAGGTACGTGATTTTGCCTGCCCGTGCCATTCTGCACACGTATATGTAAATGAGGCGGTCGGGAAGCGGTTAAAGAATTAAAGAAATACCAAAGATATCTAAAAGATTATACGGAAAATAGAGTGAATAAATGGCAGGAGGAATTGGTTGAAATAGCTTTGACTCAATCTATGGATTCTTCTTCAGAAAGGTTGGAACATATTCAGCTTTTCGAGCATTCCCGCATGTTCCACCTCGGGTGGGGGAGAATCGGGGCGGGGATTTTGGGGGAAGGGGAGCAATGGCAAACTCCAGTGCCCCATCTTACCCCACTCCCAATAGCAACCTCTATGGAAATAACAATTGTATGAGTTATGAAGTCCCCATACAAAATCGTTCTCAGAGGCCACCAACCCTATAGGGGTTTTCAGAGGAGGGGCAATGGAGATCCACCTACAAGAGGAGGTTGAAACCTGAACAGGGGATATTCTGGTCAGAGAGTAAATTGGTGGGGAAGAGGGAGGAGTGGTCCACCCAATCCACCTTGGTACAATCAATACCAGGGAACCCATTATGGCCAGCAGGCGGCTCCACATTGCAACAATGGGAGGCATCTATCTCGCAACAACAAGGAGCACAAAGAAACTACATAGGGGAAAAAGAGGAGGAAAGAAGAATAAAAAGAAAGAGTAGTGGAAAAAGGGATTTTCAATTTGAGTGATGAGGGTTTTTGAGTTAGGTCTAAAGTATGCCTCAGATAGGGGACTAAATAAATTTGATGATTTTATTGATACAGAAAAAGTTGTTAGGAAATTAAAAATTAAAAAGCATTTTGCCCAAAAGCCCATTATAGATAATCAAACCACGGAACATGAATACCAGGTCAGCGGGTTGAGAAATCAATTTGTGTTTAATCCTTAAAAGTCATCTAATCATTTCCTGGGGAAGTTTAAAAATATGGTTGAGCAAGACATTAGATTGATAAAAACTAAAAGGTGAAATAGGAAAGGCAACATCCAAAAAGGAATAGAGGCATTAGAAAAAAATAAAAAAATATAGCCATTCGTCCGGCAGATAAAGGTGGGGCTATTGTGGTTTTAAAAAAAGAGGATTATATTAGAGAACTTAATAGGTTGGTAGGTGACACCAATACCTATAAGAAAATGAAAGGTGACCCCACTAAAAAACTTAAAACCTCCGTAAAAGACTTTGTACAAAAGGCTAAAGAAATAGGGATTGTTACTAAATAAGAGGCTAGATACCTCATTCCTGATGCTCCAAAGCTTCCTGTTATCTATCAATTGCTGAAAATACATAAAAATTCAGAATGCCCACCGGGAAGACCAATTTTCAGTGGCATAAATTCCATCTTCTCTAGAATAGGCGAATATGTTGATTATTTTTTACAGCCCAGTGTTCAAACATATGCCTCCTACCTGAGAGATAGTAAGCATCTTATGAATCTGCTCAAAGATGTACCAATACATGATAGCACATTAATTGTGACCATTGATTTTGAATCACTTTATACTAATCTTATACAATAGGACATCTTATTAACCACTAAAAGAGCCCTGGATTCCAAGTCTGACCTCAAAAGGGAACATAAGGGGTTCCCGATTGAGGCATTGGAGCTAGCAATGTCTAATAACTACTTTTGGCATGAGGGATTGTGCTTTAAACAGGTCAAGGAAGTGGCTATGGGAGCAAAATATGCTCCCAGTGTAGCAAACATATTAATGAGTCAATGGGAAGAGCATAGCATAGTTGGGGTTCCACACCTGAAATTTCTTTTTACAAAAGGTACATTGACAATATTGTTATCCTTTGGAATGGTACAGTGGAGGCACTGAAAACTATTTTGAGTAACATCAATAATAATTGTTATGGATTAAAATTCACAGAAAAACTGGGATTTGTGTGAAATTAGTTTCCTTGATTTGGTCTTGGTAAAAGAAAATGGGCACATTTGAATGAAGACGTATTTCAAGGGCACTGATAGAAATAGTTACATCCCCATGGCTAGCTGCCACCATCCCAGGTGGTTGGGCGGGGTTCCAAAGGGTCACCTTATGAGAATCAGGCATAATTATAACAATATGTTGGATTATTTACATCAGTCAGAGATTGTGGTTAATAAATTCAAAGAAAAAGGATACCGAGATCAGGAGCTTAGGTCTATTCAATCACAAAATATGGAGATGGGTAGAAAATTACTTTTGGAGGACAAACCCAAAAAGAAATCAGTCTTAGCCTTTTTGACAAATTTTATTTGAGATTACAAAAGTTTAGAGAAGATATTTATGAAACATTGGCCATTACTGTTGAGAGACAGAACATTGTCAAAATTTCTGCCCAACCACCCCAGATTTATCTATCGACGTGCACCTAATTTGAGGAACATACTAGCTCCTAATGTTTTAAACCCTCCAAAGAAAGTTGGTACGTTCATGGATGTAACAGGGTTTTACTAGTGTAAAAAAATGTAAAGCATGTAAATTGACGAGGAATAATGCTACAAAAGTATTGAATTTTACGTCATTCAGCACAGGGAGTGAATACAAAATTGAGAAACTCATTACATGCAAATCGACCCATGTAACCTATCTTATTATTTGCCCATGCAAGCTGCAATATGTAGGACGTACTAAAATAAATTTATGTACCCTCATCAATGAACATCTAAACAATATTAAAAATGGGTTCCCAAAACATAGCCTTTCCAACCACTTCAGGACACATCATAATAAGGACCCTAGTGTGGCAAAATTATTTGGGATTGACAAAATAGTCACAGATTGGAGGGGAGGAAATATGACCCAGAAAATATCAAAAAATGAAACCGAATGGATCTATAATTTAAACACACTCACGCCTGCGGGAATTAATGTAGATATAGACCTAAATTGTTATTTATCTAATTATTAGAAATCTGTGTTTGTGGAACAATATATTGTAAAAGGTAAATCCATTCTACTCTAATCCATCCCTTTTTTTTTTGCCACTAGATGGCTCTATTTGTAAAGGTTTTTTCTTTTATAATACTCACGTACCATCTGTTTGTTGACCACAAGATGGCAGTATCCATAGATATAATATAAGATATATATATTTTTTTTTAACTTTTTATAAATTTTAATTTAATTAATTTATGTGATTTTAATTTGTTTTTGTTGTCTTCTATACTTCTAGTATGATACATGAGTTTTTTTATTGAATATTATGCAAGGTTTAAACTAGATTGGATATCCTTATTTGGCAGACTTGTATAAATATGGAAGTGACGTATACGATTACATGACCCCTGATGACATCAGAATGTGCTGACAAAACGCATAGGATGGCTTGAGCGTGATATTTTACTTCCCTCCGTTTGCAACGCAGCTGGAACTCTAGTGGCTACTCCAACACATGGATGTTTAAGCTGTTATGGAGATTTGTTTTTAATTCATTTTAAACTAATTTTTTGAATAAACAGCAATATACTTCACCATAGAAGCCCTTTTTTTCTTTGCTTTTTTCCACTAATCCCTGGATACCTGTTCGGATTGATGCTTTGGACATGAAAACTTCCACATTGGGATTTCCTATAATCATTCATGATTACCTGTAATGGGTTTCATGGGATCCTGATAGAATATCTGTTCAGACCGGTGCTGTGGCTGTGAGGATTTTCCATTGGCATTATTCACAGGCGTTTATGACTACCTGCAGTGGGTGTCATGGGATTCTGGTGAGTAGGATGTATGGCAGGTGATGGTGGTGGAAGATCTACTCTTTGTTGTTCACCAACAACAGGAAGATTCTCATGCACAACTTTGATTGGACATTATATATTTTGTGGACTTTACACACATTTTTACACAATACACATATTATTTCTGTTTGCTGACAATGGTTGATGCACTTTTAGCATTTGCACTTTAAATCAACATTTTCTTTTTAAAGTTTTTTGGGAGAGCGGTTCAAATTAATTAACCTTTAATTGATTTTTTTCTCCACTTATACTTATTGTTACTATTATTGAATTTTTGGTTTGTCATTTGCGCAGGTTTGGTGGTGATTTATTATTTCCACACACATATCTTTATTTATTGTTTGCCTCCATAGGAGGTGCACACCGGAACAATGGACATTTTTGAATACATGAGTAACAGACCGACTGATACAGATGATGTTTTTTCGTCAGCTGAGAATTTAGCACTTAAGGTTTTGGATCATAATTTGAAATCGTTAAAAAATGTTATGGATAAAAAAAATGTGGGCTTAGTGGGATATTGCTACACTTGAACAATATGTTAAAAACAAAATGTCTACCTTGGGATATTGGCCCTAATAATGGGCTTGAAGATTCTGAACATATAATGGTATAACTTTTTCAATGGGAGTGAACAGAAATTATTAGAACTCATTATTTCTAGAATACAAGCAAAATTACAAATATTGGAGACAAAAAATTATTGAACTTAAAGAATTGATTACACCTTTTGAAGAAACTGCAGAATATAAAGAAAAAACACTCAGGTGCAAAAACATTTAGAAAAATTAGATAAAGACACCAAATTAAAGAATTAAAGAAATACCAAAGAGATCTAAAAGATTATAAGGAAAATAGAGTGTATAAATGGCAGGAGGAATTGGTTGAAATAGCTTTGACTCAATCTATGGATTCTTCTTCAGAAAGGTTGGAACATATTCAGCCTTTGGGCATTCCTGCATGTTCAACCTCGGGTGGGGGAGAATCGGGGCAACTGCCCGGGTCCCTCCACTCGGGGTAACAGGAATAATAAGGGAGGTGTTGGGTGAAGGGGAGCAATGGCAAACTCCAGTGCCCCATCTTACCCCACTCCCAATAGCAACCTCTATGGAAATAACAAATGTATGAGTTATGAAGTCCCCATACAAAATCGTTCTCAGAGGCCACCAACCCTATAGGGGTTTTCAGAGGAGAGGGAATCGAGATCCACCTACAAGAGGAGGTTGAAACCTGAACATGGGATATGCTGGTCAGAGAGTAAATTGGTGGGGAAGAGGGAGGAGTGGTCCACCCAATCCACCTTGGTACAATCAATACCAGGGAACCCATTATGGCCAGCAGGCGGCTCCACATTGCAACAATGGGAGGCATCTATCTCGCAACAACAAGGAGCACAAAGAAACTACATAGTGGAAGAGAGGAGGAAGGAAGAATAAAAAGAAAGAGTAGTGGGAAAAGGGATTTTCAATTTGAGTGATGAGGGTTTTTGAGTTAGGTCTAAAGTATGCTCCAGATAGGGGACTAAATAAATTTGATGATTTTATTGATACAGAAAAAGTTGTTATGAAATTATAAATTAAAAAAGCATTTTTCCCAAAAGCCCATTATTGATAATCAAACCACGGAACATGAATGCCAGGTCAGCGGGTTGAGAAATTAATTGGTGTTTAATCCTTAAAAGTAATCTAATCATTTCCTGGAGATGTTTTAAAACTATGGTTGAGCAAGACATTAGATTGATAAAAACTAGGTGAAATAGGAAAGGCAACATCCAAAAAGGAATAGAGGCATTAGAAAAAAATAAAGAAATATAGCCATTCGTCCGGCAGATAAAGCTGGGGCTATTGTGGTTTTTTAAAAAAAGAGGATTATATTAGAAAAATAGGTTGGTAGGTGACACCAATACCTATAAGAAAATTAAAGGTGACCCCACTAAAAAACTTAAAACCTCCTTAAAAGCCTTTGTACAAAAGGCTAAAGAAATAAGGATTGTTACTAAATAAGAGGCTAGATACCTCATTCCTGATGCTCCAAAGCTTCCTGTTATCTATCAATTGCTGAAAATACATAAAAATTCAGAATGTCCACCGGGAAGACCAATTTTCAGTGGCATAAATTCCATCTTCTCTAGAATAGGCAAATATGTTGATTATTTTTTACAGCCCAGTGTTCAAACATATCCTTCCTACCTGAGAGATAGTAAGCATCTTATGAATCTGCTCAAAGACGTACCAATACATGATAGCACATTAATTGTGACCATTGATGTTGAATCACTTTATACTAATCTTATACAATAGGACATCTTATTAACCACTAAAAGAGCCCTAGAATCCAAGTCTGACCTCAAAAGGGAACATAAGGGGTTCCTGATTGAGTCATTGGAGCTAGCAATGTCTAATAACTAATTTTGGCATGAGGGATCATGCTTTAAACAGGTCAAGGGAGTGGCTATGGGAGCCAAATATGCTCCCAGCGTAGCAAACATATTAATTAGTCAATGTGAAGAGCATAGCATAGTTGGGGTCCCACACCCAAAATGTCTTTGTACAAAAGGTACATTGAGCATATTGCTATCCTTTGGAATGGTACAGTGGAGGCACTTGAAACATTTTTGAGAAACATCAATAATAATTGTTATGGATTAAAATACACAGGAAACTGGGATTTGTGTGAAATTAGTTTCCTTGATTTGGTCTTGGTAAAAGCAATTGGGCACTTATAGAAATAATTATATCCCCACAGCTAGCTGCCACCATCCCAGGTGGTTGGCCAGGGTTCCAAAGGGTCAACTTACGAGAATCAGGCGTAATTGTGACAATATGTCGGATTATTTACATCAGTCAGAGATTGTGGGTAATAAAGGATATCAAGACCTTAGGTCTATTCAATCACAGATTATGGATATGGATAGAAAATTACTTTTGGGACAAACCCAAAAAGAAATAAGACTTAGATTTTATACCTCTTTTGACTAATTGTAGCCGAGATTACAAAAGTTTATGAAACATTGGCCATTACTTTTCAGAGACAGGACACTGTCAAAATTGCTGCCCAACAGCCCCAGGTTTATCTATCAACGTGCACCTAATTTAAGGAACAGACTAGCTCCTAATGTATTAAACCCTCCAAAGAAAGTTGGCACGTTCTTGGATGTAACAGGGTTTTACTACTGTAAAAAGTGTAAAGCATGTAAATTGACGAGGAATCATGCTACAAAAGTATTGAATTTTACGTCATTCAGCACAGGGAGTGAATACAAAATTGATAAACTCATTACATGCAAATCGACCCATGTAGCCTATCTTATTATTTGCCCATGCAAGCTGCAATACGTAGGACATATTAAAATAAATTTATGTACCCTCATCAATAAACATCTAAACAATATTAAAAATGGGTTCCCAAAACATAGCCTTTCCAACCACTTCAGGACACATCATAATAAGGACCCTAGTGTGGCAAAATTATTTGGGATTGACAAAATAGTCACAGATTGGAGGGGAGGAAATATGACCCAGAAAATATCAAAAAATGAAACCGAATGGATCTATAAAATAAACACACTCACGCCTGCGGGAAAAATGTAGATATAGACCTAAATTGTTATTTATCTAATCATTAGAAATACGTGTTTGTGGAACAATATGTTGTAAAAGGTAAATCCATTCTACTCTAATCCATCCTTTTTTTTTGCCACTAGATGGCTTCATTGGTAAAAGTTTTTTTCTTTTATAATATATATATATATGTTTTTTGACCACAAGATGGCAGTATCCATAGATAAAATATATATATATATATATATATATATATATTTTTTTTTTTTAACTTTTTATAAATTTTAATTTAATTAATTTATGTGATTTTAATTTGTTTTTGTTGTTTTCTATACTTGTAGTATGATACGTGATTTTTTTTATTGTATATTATGCAAGGTTTGAACTAGATTGGATATCCTTATTTGGCAGACTTGTATAAATATGGAAGTGACGTATACGATAACATGACCCCTGATGACATCAGAATGTGCTGACAAAATGCATAGGATGGCTTGAGCGTGATACGTTACTTCCCTCCGTTTGCAACGCAGCTTGAACTCTAGCAGCTTCTCCAACACATGGATGTTTAAGCTGCTATGGAGATTTTTTTTTATTAATTTTAAACTCATTTTGAATAAACTGCAATATACTTCACCATGGAAGCCCTTTTTTTCTTAGCTTTTTTCCACTAATCCCTTAATACCTGTTCGGATTGATGCTTTGGACATGAACATTTCCACATTGGGATTTCCTATAGTCATTCATGATTACCTGTAATGGTTTTCATGGGATCCTGATAGAATATCTGTTCGGACCGGTGCAGTGGCTGTGAGGATTTTCCATTGGCATTATTCACAGGCGTTTATGACTACCTGAAGTGGGTGTCATGGGATTCTGGTGAGTAGGATGTGTGGCAGGTGATGGTGGAAGATCTACTCTTTGTTGTTCACCAAGAACAGGAAGATTCACATGCACAACTTTGATTGGACACTCATTAGATATTTTGTGGACTTTACACACATTTTTACACAATACACATATTATTGTGTTTGCTGACACTGGTGTTGATGCACTTTTAGCAATTGCACTTTAAATCAACATTTTCTTTTTAAAGTTTTTTGAGAGCGCAGTTCAAATTAATTAATCTTTAATTGATTTTTTTCTCCACTTATACTTATTGTTACTATTATTGAATATTTGGTTTGTCATTTGCGCAGGTTTGGTGGTGATTTATTATCTCCACATACATAACTTTATTTATTGTTTGCCTCCATACGAGGTGCACACCGGAACAATGGACATTTTTGAATACATGAGTAACAGACCGGCTGATACACATGATGTTTTTTCCTCAGCTGAGAATTTAGCACTTAAGGATTTGGATCATAATTTTAAATCATTAAAAAATGTTATGGATAAAAAAATGTGGGCTTAGTGGGATATTGCTACACTTGGACAATATGTTAAAAACAAAATGACACCTAGACGTCTACCTTGGGATATCGGCCCTAATAATGGGCTTGAAGATTCCGATCTAGACATACAATGGTATAACTTTTTCAATGGGAGTGAACATAAATTATTAGAACTCATTATTTCTAGAATACAAGCAAAATTAAAAATATTGCAGACAATATTGCCGAGTGGAGGGGCACGGGCCCCTCCACTCGGGGTAACAGGAATAATAAGGGAGGTGTTGGGGGAAGGGGAGCAATGGCAAACTCCAGTGCCCCATCTTACCCCACTCCCAATAGCAACCTCTATGGAAATAACAATTGTATGAGTTATGAAGTCCCCATACAAAATCGTTCTCAGAGGCCACCAACCCTATAGGGGTTTTCAGAGGAGGGGGAATGGAGATCCACCTACAAGGGGAGGTTGGAACCTGAACAGGGGATATTCTGGTCAGAGAGTAAATTGGAGGGGAAGTGGGAGGAGTGGTCCACCCAATCCACCTTGGTACAATCAATACCAGGGAACCCATTATGGCCAATAGGCGGCTCCACATTGGCAACAATGGGAGGCACCTATCTAGCAACAACAAGGAGCACAAAGAAACTACATAGTGGAAAGAGAGGAGGAAGGAAGAATAAAAAAAAAGAGTAGTGGGAAAAGGGATTTTCAATTTGAGTGATGAGGGTTTTTGAGTTAGGTCTAAAGTATGCCCCAGATAGGGGACTAAACAAATGTGATGCTTTTATTGATACAGAAAAAGTTGTTAGGAAATTAAAAATTAAAAAGCATTTTGCCCAAAAGCCCAATATAGATAATCAAACCACGGAACATGAATACCAGGTCAGCGGGTTGAGAAATTAATTGGTGTTTAATCCTTAAAAGTAATCTAATCATTTCCTGGAGACATTTAAAACTATGGTTGAGCAAGACATTAGATTGATAAAAACTAAAAGGTGAAATAGGAAAGGCAACATCCAAAAAGGAATAGAGGCGATAGAAAAAATAAAAAAATATAGCCATTCGTCCGGCAGATAAAGATGGGGGTATTGTGGTTTAAAAAAAAGAGGATTATATTAGAGAACTTAATAGGTTGGTAGGTGACACCAATACCTATAAGAAAAATTAAAGGTGACCCCACTAAAAAAACTTAAAACCTCCTTAAAAGACTTTGTAAAAAAGGCTAAAGAAATAGGGATTGTTACTAAATAAGAGGCTAGATACCTCATTCCTGATGCTTCAAAGCTTCCTGTTATCTATCAATTGCTGAAAATACATAAAAATTCAGAATGCCCACCGGGAAGAACAATTATCGGTGGCATAAATTCCATCTTCTCTAGAATAGGCAGATATGTTGATTATTTTTTACAGCCCAGTGTTCAAACATATCCCTCCTACCTGAGAGATAGTAAGCATCTTATGAATCTGCTCAAAGACGTACCAATACATGATAGCACATTAATTGGGACCATTGATTTTGAATCACTTTATACTAATCTTATACAATAGGACATCTTATTAACCACTAAAAGAGCCCTGGATTCCAAGTCTGACCTCAAAAGGGAACATAAGGGGTTCCCGATTGAGGCATTGGAGCTAGCAATGTCTAATAACTACTTTTGGCATGAGGGATCATGCTTTAAACATGTCAAGGGAGTGGCTATGGGAGCCAAATATGCTCCCAGTGTAGCAAACATATTAATGAGTCAATGGGAAGAGCATAGCATAGTTGGGGTTCCACACCTAAAATTTCTTTTTACAAAAGGTACATTGACAATATTGTTATCCTTTGGAATGGTACAGTGGAGGCACTGGAAACAATTTTGAGTAACATCAATAATAATTGTTATGGATTAAAATTCACAGGAAACTGGGATTTGTGTGAAATTAGTTTCCTTAATTTGGTCTTGGTAAAAGAAAATGGGCACATTTGAACGAAGACTTATTTCAAGGGCACTGATAGAAATAGTTACATCCCCATGGCTAGCTGCCACCATCCCAGGTGGTTGGGCGGGGTTCCAAAGGGTCACCCTTTGAGAATCAGGCGTAATTATAACAATATGTTGGATTATTTACATCAGTCAGAGATTGTGGTTAATAAATTCAAAGAAAAGGGATACCGAGATCAGGACCTTAGGTCTATTCAATCAAAGAATATGGAGATGGATAGAAAATTACTTTTGGAGGACAAACCCAAAAAGAAATCAGTCTTAGCCTTTTTGACAAATTTTATTCGAGATTACAAAAGTTTAGAGAGGATATTTATGAAACATTGGCCATTACTGTTGAGAGACAGAACATTGTCAAAATGTCTGCCCAACCGCCAGAGATTTATCTATCGACGTGCACCTAATTTAAGGAACATACTAGCTCCTAATGTTTTAAACCCTCCAAAGAAAGTTGGTACGTTCATGGATGTAACAGGGTTTTACTACTGTAAAAACATGTAAAGCATGTAAATTGACGAGGAATAATGCTACAAAAGTATTGAATTTTACGTCATTCAGCACAGGGAGTGAATACAAAATTGAGAAACTCATTACATGCAAATCGACCCATGTAACCTATCTTATTATTTGCCCATGCGGGCTGCAATATGTAGGACGTACTAAAATACATTTATGTACCCTCATCAATGAACATCTAAACAATATTAAAAATGGGTTCCCAAAACATAGCCTTTCCAACCACTTCAGGACACATCATAATAAGGACCCTAGTGTGGCAAAATTATTTGGGATTGACAAAATAGTCACAGATTGGAGGGGAGGAAATATGACCCAGAAAATATCAAAAAATGAAACCGAATGGATCTATAAATTAAACACACTCACGCCTGCGGGAATTAATGTAGATATAGACCTAAATTGTTATTTATCTAATCATTAGAAATCCGTGTTTGTGGAACAATATATTGTAAAAGGTAAATCCATTCTACTCTAATCCATCTTTTTTTTTTTGCCACTAGATGGCTCTATTGGTAAAAGTTTTTTTCTTTTATAATACTCACGTACCATCTGTTTTTTGACCACAAGATGGCAGTATCCATAGATAAAATATAAGAGATATATATATATATATATTTTAACTTTTTATAAATTTAAATTTAATTAATTTATGTGATTTTAATTTGTTTTTGTTGTCTTCTATACTTGTAGTATGATACGTGATTTTTTTTATTGTATATTATGCAAGGTTTGAACTAGATTGGATATCCTTATTTGGCAGACTTGTATAAATATGGAAGTGACGTATACGATTACATGACCCCTGATGACATCAGAATGTGCTGACAAAATGCATAGGATGGCTTGAGCGTGATACGTTACTTCCCTCCGTTTGCAACGCAGCTTGAACTCTAGCAGCTTCTCCAACACATGGATGTTTAAGCTGCTATGGAGATTTTTTTTAATTCATTTTAAACTCATTTTGAATAAACTGCAATACACTTCACCATGGAAGCCCTTTTTCTCTTTGCTTTTTTCCACTAATATCTGGATACCTGTTCGGATTGATGCTTTGGACATGAAAATTTCCACATTGGGATTTCCTATAATCATTCATGATTACCTGTAATGGGTTTCATGGGATCCTGATAGAATATCTGTTCGGACCGGTGCAGTGGCTGTGAGGATTTTCCATTGGCATTATTCACAGGCATTTATGACTACCTGCAGTGGGTGTCATGGGATTCTGGTGAGTAGGATGTATGGCAGATGATGGTGGTGGAAGATCTACTCTTTGATGTTCACCAAGAACAGGAAGATTCACAAGCACAACTTTGATTGGACATTATATATTTTGTGGACTTTACACACATTTTTACACAATACACATATTATTGTGTTTGCTGACACTGGTTGATGCACTTTTAGCATTTGCACTTTAAATCAACATTTTCTTTTTAAAAATTTTTGAGAGCGTGGTTCAAATTAATTAACCTTTAATTGATTTTTTCTCCACTTATACTTATTGTTACTATTATTGAATATTTGGTTTGTCATTTGCGCAGGTTTGGTGGTGATTTATTATTTCCACACACATATCTTTATTTATTGTTTGCCTCCATAGGAGGTGCACACCGGAACAATGGACATTTTTAAATACATGAGTAACAGACCGACTGATACAGATGATGTTTTTTCATCAGCTGAGAATTTAGCACTTAAGGTTTTGGATCATAATTTGAAATCGTTAAAAAATTTTATGGATAAAAAAATGTGGGCTTAGTGGGATATTGCTACACTTGAACAATATGTTAAAAACAAAATGTCTACCTTGGGATATCGGCCCTAATAATGGGCTTGAAGATTCTGAACATATAATGGTATAACTTTTTCAATGGGAGTGAACAGAAATTATTAGAACTCATTATTTCTAGAATACAAGCAAAATTACAAATATTGGAGACAAAAAATTATTGAACTTAAAGAATTGATTACACCTTTTGAAGAAACTGCAGAATATAAAGAAAAAACACTCAGGTGCAAATACATTTAGAAAAATTTGATAAAGACACCAAATTAAAGAATTAAAGAAATACCAAAGAGATCTAAAAGATTATATGGAAAATAGAGTGTATAAATGGCAGGAGGAATTGGTTGAAATAGCTTTGACTCAATCTATGGATTCTTCTTCAGAAAGGTTGGAACACATTCAGCCTTCGGGCATTCCCGCATGTTCCACCTTGGGTGGGGGAGAATCGGGGCAACTGCCCGGGCCCCTCCACTTGGGGTAACAGGAATAATAAGGGAGGTGTTGGGGGAAAGGGGAGCAATGGCAAACTCCAGTGCCCCATCTTACCCCACTCCCAATAGCAACCTCTATGAAAATAACAATTGTATGAGTTATGAAGTCCCCATACAAAATCGTTCTCAGAGGCCACCAACCCTATAGGGGTTTTCATGGGGGGGGGGGGGGAATGGAGATCCACCTACAAGGGGAGGTTGAAACCTGAACAGGGGATATTCTGGTCAGAGAGTAAATTGGAGGGGAAGAGGGAGGAGTGGTCCTCCCAATCCACCTTGGTACAATCAATACCAGGGAACCCATTATGGCCAGCAGGCGGTTCCACATTGGCAACAATGGGAGGCATCTATCTAGCAACAACAAGGAGAGCAAAGAAACTACATAGTGGAAAGAGAGGAGGAAGGAAGAATAAAAAGAAAGAGTAGTGGGAAAGGGGATTTTCAATTTGAGTGATGAGGGTTTTTGAGCTGGGTCTAAAGTATGCCCCAGATAGAGGACTAAATAAATTTGATGCTTTTATTGATACAGAAAAAGTTGTTAGGAAATTAAAAATTAAAAAGCATTTTGCCCAAAAGCCCATTATTGATAATCAAACCACGGAACATGAATACCAGGTCAGCGGGTTGAGAAATCAATCAGTGTTTAATCCTTAAAAGTAATCTAATAATTTCCTGGAGACGTTTAAAACTATGGTTGAGCAAGACATTAGATTGATAAAAACTAAAAGGTGAAATAGGAAAGGCAACATCCAAAAAGGAATAGAGGCAATAGAAAAAATAAAAAAATATAGCCATTCGTCCGGCAGATAAAGGTGGGAGTATTGTGGTTTTAAAAAAAGAGGATTATATTAGAGAACTTACTAGGTTGGTAGGTGACACCAATACCTATAAGAAAATTAAAGGTGACCCCACTAAAAAAACTTAAAACCTCCTTAAAAGACTTTGTAAAAAAGGCTAAAGAAATAGGGATTGTTACTAAATAAGAGGCTAGATACCTCATTCCTGATGCTCCAAAGCTTCCTGTTATCTATCAATTGCTGAAAATACATAAAAATTCAGAATGCCCACCGGGAAGACCAATTATCGGTGGCATAAATTCCATCTTCTCTAGACTAGGCAGATATGTTGATTATTTTTTACAGCCCAGTGTTCAAACATATCCCTCCTACCTGAGAGATAGTAAGCATCTTATGAATCTGCTCAAAGACGTACCAATACATGATAGCACATTAATTGTGACCATTGGTTTTGAATCACTTTATACTAATCTTATACAATAGGACATCTTATTAACCACTAAAAGAGCCCTGGATTCCAAGTCTGACCTCAAAAGGGAACATAAGGGGTTCCCGATTGAGGCATTGGAGCTAGCAATGTCTAATAACTACTTTTGGCATGAGGGATCGTGCTTTAAACAGGTCAAGGAAGTGGCTATGGGAGCAAAATATGCTCCCAGTGTAGCAAACATATTAATGAGTCAATGGGAAGAGCATAGCATAGTTGGGGTTCCACACCTTTTTACAAAAGGTACATTGACAATATTGTTATCCTTTGGAATGGTACAGTGGAAGCACTGGAAACTATTTTGAGTAACATCAATAATAATTGTTATGGATTAAAATTCACAGAAAAACTGGGATTTGTGTGAAATTAGTTTCCTTGATTTGGTCTTGGTAAAAGAAAATGGGCACATTTGAACGAAGACTTATTTCGAGGGCACTGATAGAAATAGTTACATCCCCATTGCTAGCTGCCACCGTCCCAGGTGGTTGGGCGGGGTTCCAAAGGGTCACCTTATGAGAATCAGGCGTAATTATAACAATATGTTGGATTATTTACATCAGTCAGAGATTGTGGTTAATAAATTCAAAGAAAAAGGATACCGAGATCAGGACCTTAGGTCTATTCAATCACAGGAGATGGATAAAAAATTACTTTTGGAGGACAAACCCAAAAAGAAATCAGACTTAGATTTCATAGCCTTTTTGACTCATTTTAGTCGAGATTACAAAAGTTTAGAGAAGATATTTATGAAACATTGGCCATTACTGTTGAGAGACAGGACATAGTCAAAATTTCTGCCCAACCGCCCCAGATTTATCTATCGACGTGCACCTAATTTAAGGAACATACTAGCTCCTAATGTTTTAAACCCTCCAAAGAAAGTTGGTACGTTCATGGATGTAACAGGGTTTTACTATTGTAAAAAGTGTAAAGCATGTAAATTGACGAGGAATAATGCTAGAAACGTATTGAATTTTATGTCATTCAGCACAGGGAGTGAATACAAAATTGAGAAACTCATTACATGCAAATCGACCCATGTAGCCTATCTTATTATTTGCCCATGCAAGCTGCAATACGTAGGACATACTAAAATAGCTTTATGTACCCTCATCAATGAACATCTAAACAATATTAAAAATGGGTTCCCAAAACATAGCCTTTCCAACCACTTCAGGACACATCATAATAAGGACCCTAGTGTGGCAAAATTATTTGGGATTGACAAAATAGTCACAGATTGGAGGGGAGGAAATATGACCCAGAAAATATCAAATAATGAAACCGAATGGATCTATAAATTAAACACACTCACGCCTGTGGGAATTAATGTAGATATAGACCTAAATTGTTATTTATCTAATTATTAGAAATCTGTGTTTGTGGAACAATATATTGTAAAAGGTAAATCCATTCTACTCTAATCCATCCCTTTTTTTTCGCCACTAGATGGCTCTATTGGTAAAAGTTTTTTTCTTTTATAATACTCACGTACCATCTGTTTTTTGACCACAAGATGGCAGTATCCATAGATAAAATATAAGATATATATATTTTTTAACTTTTTATAAATTTAAATTTAATTAATTTATGTAATTTTAGTTTGTTTTTGTTGTCTTCTATACTTGTAGTATGATACGTGAGTTTTTTATTGTATATTATGCAAGGTTTGAACTAGATTGGATATCCTTATTTGGCAGACTTGTATAAATATGGAAGTGATGTATCCGATTACATGACCCCTGATGACATCAGAATGTGCTGACAAAACCCATAGGATGGCTTGAGCGTGATACGTTACTTCCCTCCGTTTGCAACGCAGCTGGAACTCTAGCGGCTTCTCCAACACATGGATGTTTAAGCTGCTATGGAGATTTGTTTTTAATTCATTTTAAACTCAATTTTTTGAATAAACTGCAATATGCTTCACCATGGAAGCCCTTTTTTTTCTTTGCTTTTTTCCACTAATCCCTGGATACCTGTTCGGATTGATGCTTTGGACATGAAAATTTCCACATTGGGATTTCCTATAATCATTCATGATTACCTGTAATGGGTTTCATGGGATCCTGATAGAATATCTGTTCAGACTGGTGCAGTGGCTGTGAGGATTTTCCATTGGCATTATTCACAGGCGTTTATGACTACCTGCAGTGGGTGTCATGGGATTCTGGTGAGTAGGATGTATGGCAGGTAATGGAAGATCTACTCTTTGTTGTTCACCAAGAACAGGAAGATTCACATGCACAACTTTGATTGGACATTATATATTTTGTGGACTTTACACACATTTTTACACAATACACATATTATTGTGTTTAGCTAACACTGGTTGATGCACTTTTAGCATTTGCACTTTAAATCAACATTTTCTTTTTAAATTTTTTTGAGAGCGCGGTTCAAATTAATTAACCTTTAATTGATTTTTTTCTCCACTTATTGTTACTATTATTAAATATTTGGTTTGTCATTTGCGCAGGTATGGTGGTGATTTATTATTTCCACACACATAACTTTATTCATTGTTTGCCTCCATAGGAGGTGCACACCGGAACAATGGACATTTTTGAATACATGAGTAACAGACCGACTGATACACATGATGTTTTTTCCTCAGCTGAGAATTTAGCACTTAAAGATTTGGATCATAATTTTAAATCGTTAAAAAATGTTATGGATAAAAAAATGTGGGCTTAGTGGGATATTGCTACACTTGGACAATATGTTAAAAACAAAATGACACCTAGACGTCTACCTTGGGATATCGGCCCTAATAATGGGCTTGAAGATTCCGATCTAGACATATAATGGTATAACTTTTTCAATGGGAGTGAACATAAATTATTAGAACTCATTATTTCTAGAATACAAGCAAAATTACAAATATTGCAGACAAAAATTAATGAACTTAAAGAATTGATTACACCTTTTGAAGAAACTGCAGAATATAAAGAAAAAACACTCAGGTGCAAAAACATTTAGAAAAATTAGATAAAGACACCAAATTAAAGAATTAAAAAAATACCAAAGAGATCTAAAAGATTATAAGGAAAATAGGGTGTATAAATGGCAGGAGGAATTGGTTGAAATAGCTTTGACTCAATCTATGGATTCTTCTTCAGAAAGGTTGGAACATATTCAGCCTTCGGGCATTCCTGCATGTTCCACCTCGGGTAGGGGAGAATCGGGGCAACTGCCCGGGTCCCTCCACTCGGGGTAACAGGAATAATAAGGGAGGTGTTGGGTGAAGGGGAGCAATGGCAAACTCCAGTGCCCCATCTTACCCCACTCCCAATAGCAACCTCTATGGAAATAACAAATGTATTAGTTATGAAGTCCCCATACAAAATCGTTCTCAGAGGCCACCAACCCTATAGGGGTTTTCAGAGGAGGGGGGATGGAGATCCACCTACAAGAGGAGGTTGAAACCTGAACAGGGGATATTCTGGTCAGAGAGTAAATTGGTGGGGAAGAGGGAGGAGTGGTCTACCCAATCCACCTTGGTACAATCAATACCAGGGAACCCAATATGGCCAGCAGGCGGCTCCACATTGCAACAATGGGAGGCATCTATCTCGCAACAACAAGGAGCACAAAGAAACTACATAGTGGAAAAAGAGGAGGAAGGAAGAATAAAAAGAAAGAGTAGTGGGAAAAGGGATTTTCAATTTGAGTGATGAGGGTTTTTGAGTTAGGTCTAAAGTATGCCCCAGATAGTGGACTAAATAATATTGATGATTTTATTGATACAGAAAAAGTTGTTAGGAAATTAAAAATTAAAAAGCATTTTGCCCAAAAGCCCATTATAGATAATCAAACCACGGAACATGAATACCAGGTCAGCGGGTTGAGAAATCAATTGGTGTTTAATCCTTAAAAGTAATCTAATCATTTCCTGGAGACGTTTAAAACTATGGTTGAGCAAGACATTAGATTGATAAAAACTAAAAGGTGAAATAGGAAAGGCAACATCCAAAAAGGAATAGAGGCATTAGAAAAAAATATAGACATTCGTCCGGCAGATAAAGGTGGGGCTATTGTGGTTTTAAAAAAAGAGGATTATATTAGAGAACTTAATAGGTTGGTAGGTGACACCAATACCTATAAGAAAATTAAAGGTGACCCCACTAAAAAACTTAAAACCTCCTTAAAAGCCTTTGTACAAAAGGCTAAAGAAATAGGGATTGTTACTAAATAAGAGGCTAGATACCTCATTCCTGATGCTCCAAAGCTTCCTGTTATCTATCAATTGCTGAAAATACATAAAAATTCAGAATGCCCACCGGGAAGACCAATTTTCAGTGGCATAAATTCCATCTTCTCTAGAATAGGCGAATATGTTGATTATTTTTTACAGCCCATTGATCAAACATGTCCCTCCTACCTGAGAGATAGTAAGCATCTTATGAATCTGCTCAAAGACGTACCAATACATGATAGTACATTAATTGTGACCATTGATGTTGAATCACTTTATACTAATCTTATACAATAGGACATCTTATTAACCACTAAAAGAGCCCTAGATTCCAAGTCTGACCTCAAAAGGGAACATAAGGGGTTCCCGATTGAGGCATTGGAGCTAGCAATGTCTAATAACTAATTTTGGCATGAGGGATCGTGCTTTAAACAGGTCAAGGGAGTGGCTATGGGAGCCAAATATGCTCCCAGCGTAGCAAACATATTAATCAGTCAATGGGAAGAGCATAGCATAGTTGGGGTCCCACACCCAAAATTTCTTTGTACAAAAGGTACATTGAGCATATTGCTATCCTTTGGAATGGTACAGTGGAGGCACTTGAAACATTTTTGAGAAACATCAATAATAATTGTTATGGATTAAAATACACAGGAAACTCGGATTTGTGTGAAATTAGTTTCCTTGATTTGGTCTTGGTAAAAGCAAATGG
The DNA here is from genome assembly GCA_028564925.1 of Lithobates sylvaticus. Classification (NCBI taxonomy): domain Eukaryota; kingdom Metazoa; phylum Chordata; class Amphibia; order Anura; family Ranidae; genus Lithobates; species Lithobates sylvaticus. The sequence continues at coordinate 16,004,443 of CM053027.1, read as the reverse complement.
GCACTTATATAAAAAGTTATATCCCCACGGCTAGCTGCCACCATCCCAGGTGGTTGGCCAGGGTTCCAAAGGGTCAACTTATGAGAATCAGGCGTAATTGTGACAATATGTCAGATTATTTACATCAGTCAGAGATTGTGGTTAATAAAGGATATCAAGACCTTAGGTCTATTCAATCACAGATTATGGAGATGGATAGAAAATTACTTTTGGGACAAACCCAAAAAGAAATAAGACTTAAGGCCCATACACACAATCGGACTTTTTGACAACCAACATGCAAATTAGCTGTTTTGGACCAACATCTGACCGTGTGTACGCTCCATCGGACCAACTTTTTCCAGGTTTCATCAGACTTTTGTTGGCTGTGTGAACGGACCAACTTTCTGCCAACAAAAGTCCGATGGACCAAAGTCCGACCGTGTGTACACAAAACCAACGGACTTTTGTACAAACCAATGCAGAACCAATGCAAAAGATCAGACAACAATACAGAAGTTGACCAAAGGTGGCGGTAAAGAGCAGAAAAACCAAGTGATTTGGTGAAAGTTGGCTGAAAAAGTCCTGCCGTGTGTATGCAATACCAACTTGGGGCCAACGCCCTTTGGACAAAAATCCACAGGAAAGTTGGTCCACGGTCCGATCGTGTGTATGAGGCTTTAGATTTTATAGCCCTTTTGACTAATTGTAGCCGAGATTACAAAAGTTTATGAAACATTGGCCATTACTTTTAAGAGACAGGACACTGTCAAAATTGCTGCCCAACGGCCCCAGGTTTATCTATCAACGTGCACCTAATTTAAGGAACAGACTAGCTCCTAATGTATTAAACCCTCCAAAGAAAGTTGGTACGTTTTTGGATGTAACAGGGTTTTACTACTGTAAAAAATGTAAAGCATGTAAATAATGTAATTCTACAAAAGTATTGAATTTTATGACATTCAGCACAAGTAGTGAATACAAAATTGAGAAAGTCATTACATGCAAATCGACCTGACAAAAATTGAGAAATAATCAAACAGCTATAGATATCTCTCCCTCTGCACTTACGGTGAAGATACAATATCAACCAAGCAGCTACTATTAAAAAACAATGTAACAAAATTGTGTCCAAAATAAATATTTAAACACTAATAGCGCTTATATATTCTGAAAGGCAGCCAAAATGTGAAAAAGATGAAGGAAAATCTGCTCCAAACGAGAAATGTTCAGAGTGAAGTATAATTTTATTTTTTTTAAACAATAAGCTTTTATTGATGCTTAAAGATAACATCTGTACAATCATACTAACATTTGTACAGACATATCATATAAAAATATATAACATTGTATAATTGAATTCAGTGGTAGAGTATTTTACTAGTAAAATCAAAAAGATGGCTTTGTCATCAGCCAATAATTACAACGGTAATCTATTTAGAAATACTCTGAATTGTATAGAAAAATCTGTTATTTAGTTTGAGAAGAAGAATGAAATTTATTTGTGGGGCTCGGGGGAGTGCCCTTAGAAATGAGTATAGTAAGAGAAATGAAAGGAAAAGAAAAAAGGAAGGGTAATGCCGCGTACACACAGTCAGAATTTCCAATGGAAACAGTCCGATGGGAGCTTTTCATCGGATTTTCCAACCGTGTGTATGCCCATCAGTCTTTTCTTTTTCTGTCGGAATTTCCGACGGACTTTGGATTGAGAACCTGTTCTTAATTTTTCCGACGGAAAACCTTTCTATCGGATTTTCCGATTGTGTGTATGCAATTCCGACACGCAAAATTCCGACGCATGCTCGAAAAACAGTTTGACGCATGCTCGGAAGCATTAAACTTCCCTTCTATAGTGCCGTCGAGCGTGTTGTATGCCGCGGTGTTATTGACCATCGGAATTTGGTGTGACCGTGTGTAGGCAAGACAGTTTGAGCGAAATTCCGTCGGAATTCTGACAGGAAAACCATCAGAGCTTTTTCCGATGAGAATTCCGACCGCGTGTATGCGGCATTAGAATGGGGGAAAGATGTTAACTATTCATGTTTCTCTATGTTAAAATGTCTATCTCTATGTGAAAGTGGCATAGGAATCAGAATATTTGAAAATGGTCCATGGCTGCCATATTTTATTGAAATTTTCTGTATTTCCTTGTGCTGTTGCCCTGATCTCCTCCATACCTCTTAGGAGATGTATCTCTTCCAACCACTCCTTGATTGTGGGGGTGGTGGCACTCCTTCAGTGCCTCAGTATCACTGTTTTTGCTGCTGTGATTAAAAATCTGGTCAGGGAGTTTTTGTATTTTCTCAAGGTACAATTGGTGATGTTTATAAGACAGCAAGCAGCGTCCAAATGGATTTTCGTTTTTGTAATGTGTTTTATGATCTTGATTACTTGGTTCCAAAAGGGTTTAATCAGGTCACATTCCCACCAGATGTGGTATAGAGTGCTTTCTTCCCGGTTGCAGCGCCAACAATGTCCAGGAAATGTCGACAACCATTTGTGTAATTTATTTGGTGTGATGTACCAGTTTGTTAGGATTTTGAATGATGTTTCTTGCAATCTCACACTGATTGCGCATTTATGTGCGAATACACATGCTTGTAGCCATTGGTCTCTTGTAAAGGATCTGTTTAGGGTTGTTTCCCAGAAAGCTTTGTGTCTGTTAAGTTCCTGTAGATCATAATACTGCAACCAGGTATATGTTAAGGACATGTTCTTAGTGGTCGTAGTGGCTACGAAGCATATGGTTAAAGGTCTAATGAAATGTTTTTGTCTCTGGGTGTTCATGATGAAATCATTTATTTGTTGATATTTCCTGGGGTGTATGGATGTTTGTCCTAATTCTTTTTGTAAATCTGATTGAGACTTAATTTTGTTGTTCTTTAAGCAATGTGCAACTAGAAGTGGTGTGTTTCTATTGCTAAGAGATTGGATAGAGCCATCCATTCCCAGAGGGAAATCAGGGTTTGTTGTCAATGGGGTTAGTGGCCCTAGTTAGGAGGTGAATGAGTGTTTCTGAGTAATTGTTTGTAGGTTTTTTTAGTGTTGCCCCTATGAGGGGATGTTGTTTCAATTGTTTCGGACACAGATTCCAAGGTATCCATGGAGTATGTGAAATCGGAATAGGTCCTAAGTCATTTTCCAGTTCCACCCAATCTTTGTTCTCTTTGTGGAAAGTCCAGTCTATGATTCTAGTTAGATGTGTAGCTAGATAATAGTTTTTAAAATTAGGAAAACCCATGCCTCCATTTTGTTTATTCATGGTAAGTAGGTTTAGGCTAATTCTGGGTTTTTTGGAGGCCCAAAGAAATGTTCTTAACATGGTGTGTAGGGATCTAAAGAAGCTTGAGGGTAGTAGTGTGGGTATTGTTTGGAAGAAGTATAATATTCTGGGCAAAATTGAAATTTTAATTATAGCTGCCCTGCCAAACCATGAGAAATACTTCAGTGTCCACTTCTCTAGGTCTTTGGTAATATTTTGTAAAAGTGTTTGAAAGTTGGCTTTATATATTGAATCTAACTTTGGTGTTAATTGTACTCCCAAATATGTGAGGGATGTTGTTTCCCATTTGCATTTACAGTTGTTTTTTGTGTTGTTTAGTGTGGTTTCTCGAAGTGTCAGATTCAGTGCTTCAGATTTTTTTGTAATTTATTTTGAAGTTTGATATATAGCTATATTGAGAAAATACATTACGTAGATTGGGCATGGTGATATGTGGTTGGGATATGAAAAATAGTAAATCATCAGCGTATGCTGCGCATTTGTATATTTTGTTTTTGACATTGAAACCATGAATGTCAGGTAGTTTATTTACAATGCGAATTAGTGGTTCCAGGGTGAGAATGAATAGTAGGGGTGATAATGGTCATCCCTGTCTTGTCCCATTTTGAATCCTTACTTTGTCAGATAATGTTCAATTTTTTTAATTTGGGCAATCGGGTTTTAATATAAGGCCTTTATCCAAGTTAGCATGTGTGTTTTTAATCCGATATGGGAGCATGTGGCAAATAAGAAGTCCCACGACACCCGGTCGAAGGCCTTCTCCGCATCGGTTGATAATAGCATGCCTTTGTGTTTGTCTATGTGTGTCTTATGTATGAGGTTCATGGCTTTTATCACATTGTCTTTGGCCTCTCTGCCAGGCATAAATGCCACTTGTTCTGGTCCTATTAGTTGATTCAGTAATGGTCTTAGTCGGTTTGCTAGTATTTTTGCATGTATTTTCAGGTCAAGGTTAAGTAGGAATATCGGTCTATAATTGGCACAGTCTGTTGGGTCTTTATTTGGTTTTGGCAATACTGTTACATGTGCTCTCAAAAAGTCTTTGGGGGTAGCATGTGAGCTTGTTAGAGAGTTTAATGTCTTGAGAAGGTGTGGTATCAAAATAACAGAGAATGTCTTGTAGTAGTGGGCTGTGAAGCCATCTGGTCCTGGGCTTTTCCCTGATTTAAGGGATTTAATGGCTTCAGTCATTTCTCGTTCTGTTATTGGTTCCTCTAGGGCTTGTGTGTCTATGTCATTTAAAATAGGGAGGCCACTATCTATAAGGAATTTGTGAATTATTTCTGCTCTTGATCCTGTAAGGTTTTGGGGTTTATGTGTAAATGGTAGGTTGTACAGATTTGTGTAGTATTCTTGAAATCGTTGGGCAATCTTTTGGGTATCATTAGTTATTTGATTTTGTCTAGTTTTAATGGCCAGAATGTTTGTGGATAACAAGGTTTCTTTCAATGATTTTGCTAAGAATTTACCTGATTTGTCTCCACGTTCATAAAAGAACCCCTTTCTAGAAAAGAGGATCTTTTGGGGTTTAGAATGGACTGTAGTTTTTTCTTTTGAGGTTTAGAATGGACTGTAGTTTTTTCTGTAATTCCAGTAGGGCTGGGGCTGCTTCAATCGCTAATGATTGTTTATGTTTGGCTTCCATGTCTCTTATGGCCTGTGTTAAAGCCACAAGTTCTTTTTCTGCTTCTCTTTTTTTTGCAGCCCCCAGCCTGATAAATTCCCCTTGGACAACACATTTGTGAGCTTCTCATATGTTCATAGGTAGTATGTCTTCTGAGTCGTTTTCTTTAAAATTATATTTAATTGTTACTGATATTTTGCTTGTATCTGCCATATCAGTAAGCAGGGAAAGATTTAACCTCCAATTTGTAGTACCAGATCTTCTGGCTTTTTTATGCAGAGTTATTGATATGGGTGCATGGTCCGAGAAAGTCTTTCTTCCAATTTTGGCTCATTGTAAAAGGGGTAAGTCTCTTTGTGAGATAAAGATGTAATCAATGCATGTGAATTTGTCGTGTAATGCCGAGAAGTATATAAAGTCCTTCCCTGATTGGTTGCATGAGCGCCATGAATCTATTAGTGTGAGTGAGGCAAGGAGTGTTTTGATTTTCCTTAATTTTTTATATGGCACACTGGATTTGCCATCTGATGTGTCCAGTAAAGGATTCAGTGCTAGGTTGAAATTCCCTCCAATAACGATACAGCCCGTTGCAAAGCTTTTTAATTCGTCAATTACTATTTGGCAAAATGTGATTTGTGCAGAGTTAGGAAAGTATACATTAACCAACTTAATTGGAATCCCTGCCCAATTTCATTTGAGGAAGATATAGCTCCCTTCTGTATCTGTCAGTTGTTGCGAAGCGACAATCTCTGAATTCTTGTGTAATAGGATGGAAACTCCTTTGGATTTGGATGTGGGATTAGTTGCGTGAAAAACTTGTGGGTAATGTTTGTCATGTAATTTAGGGATGTTACCTGTCTTAAAGTGAGTCTCCTGGAGGAATGCCACCGCTGGTTTAGCTTTATGTAGTTCTCGGTAGCGATACTCTTTTTTCTGGAGTATTCAAGCCCCTGACATTGTGAGATATTACAAAAGAGTGGTTATTAATCGGTGTAAATGACATTTGGTATATTAGATGTTATGGCTTATTTACTTCTGAAACAACCGTTGATATTCTGGTATCAAATTAAAGTTTATAAAATAAAAATAAAATATATATAGAAATAGAGAGGGAAAGAAAAAGGAAAGGTGGGAAAAAAGGAAAGAGAACGTTTTGGTAACCCTCTAGATGAGTGTCCCGTGTAATGAGAGGTAGTAATCACGTCTCCAGGTGTTAGCCTAGGGAGAATAATGTAGTGGATGTGTGTTGGTAATTGCCAACCTACATCCACTGGTGGGAGCAATGGGAGGTAGTCACTACAGGGGATCAGGGGTAACTGTACCTTAAAGCCTGATCAAATAACCTGCTGTAATCACTATAGTGAGTGTGGACTCCCGTGACTCAGTCTGTAGCATACATAAATAGAGTTAGTCATGTACCCTTCCAGCCGTTGGGGCGGTATCATAAGTTTAATATAAGTTTGTAACAGTGTGAAGCAGTGGTGCGTTGCAACATCTACGCACCCCTACTCCATTCAGACGTTCTCTAACATAGTTAAGTCTTGGAAATGCGGGAGTGCGTCCATATTTCTAAACTAAATAGGATAGCATTGGTTATGTAACTTCTGCAAGTAATTCTATCATGTGGTCATTCCCCCGAGAGCAACCCTAGGTTCCCCCAAGGAGGCACGCCACACAAGGCATCAGTATAAATCTGTCATCGTGCTGCCAGATCTGTCTTAATTATTGACAGGCTAGCAGAAGTCACAAGTCAATTGGGTGAATGCCTTCCCGATAGCTCACAACTGACCGGAACCATGATGATTCGCTTCTCCACCTATGGATTTTACATATGTATGTTAAATGTTTCAATAAATGTTAAACATGTCTTAATCTTAGCCCTCAAATTGATCATCTTCTTTAAAAGCTCATGTATTGTATTTAAACTGACATATGGTCTAATACTAGGTTAAAAAGGAGAACAATGAGCGGACAAAAATGGAGGCCTAAATTAATACATATCAAACTTTGTTCTGTAAGTTCGTGGTTAGAGGTAGAACAAACTACATAACCCGTGAAAGGAATTACTTTATGCTATACCAATATCCACCATAAGGTGTCACCATTGTATAAGAGATCCTTTGTAGAGACATGGGTATATTATGGTATATAATTTTATGTTAGTTGTTAAGGGAGGTGAAAATTCTATCGTCATTTCTACTTAGTTGTGCCTCATAATCATATAATCATAAACATGAATAAAATAAAAACAAAAGAAAAAGGAAAAGGTAGTTATGTTGAGCAAAAAACCTCAGGATAGCATATGCCAAACCTCGTCAAGTATGTTGCAGATGAAGAATGCTGCAAGCATATTTGCTTATGGGAGGTTTTTTGGTCATGTCATTCCAGTTTTTTTCCATTAGATGTCGCCCCTGTTAAGGAGATCTTGTAAGGCAGAGGTGTCCAACCTTTTGAAGAGCGAGGGCCACTTAAGCTACTTGGTAACCAGTCGCGGGCCACAATGAGCGGAGCTGGCGGATGGCAGGTCCGTGTCTGCTCTGTATTTGCAGAGTGGACACGGACACAGCCCACTAATACTCTTTTTTTTCCGGATTGGATTGGATTGGAGGTAGGACACAAGTCGGTTTACATTTGCTACTCCTTAGAGGTGAATAGAGGGTCCAATTGGGTCAGACTGACCATGTGAAAGGGGCCCAAGGCTGCTTTCACACAGATGCACTGCAGTTTACCTGCACCGCTGGTGCAGCGCAGTGTGCCTTTGACTTTCCTGCACTTTGCAATAGACTTCTATTATATTCTGCAGGTGTGATGCACTTTCAGAAAGCTCACCAAACTCACAGGTAATAACAGAAGTCTTTGGCTCAGTGCAGGTAACCTGCAGGTGCACTGCTCTGTTTGAAAGCAGCCCAGTAACCACTGTAATATATATATGCCCGTATATACCCAGTGATTTTATTAATAAAACTGACCTTTAATAACAGTACTCTATTCTATTTTATCCCAGAGCAGGAGGTCACGGGCCACATCAGAGGGCTCCGTGGGCCACATGTGGCCCCCGGGCCACTAGTTGGGCACCCCTGTTGTAAGGCATCAAAGGTGTCTATAAGATTCCTGTTGAAGAAAAAACTCCTGAAGTCAGAAAAATGAACGGTGGTGTAGTAAAGTTGGGTGGTTAAAGTTACCATAAAAGGCCAAAGCCAAGTCTCACAATTGTTATAGCTGATCTTGTGATGGTGAAAGTTTTGCATGTCAAGTCAAACATTGTGGTCGGAGCAAGAAAATAGTCAAATCCCATGGTTCAGGTAAGCGAATCAGACAGAATGTAAGGTAATGTAAATTAGGCATTATCCTGTATCCTCATGCCTTTGGTAGAGTAGGATGATCTGTTTGAACCAGATCCTGGGTATTTGTCGGATTTAGCTTTTTTGGATGAGGAGGGTCTAGAGGGTGATGTGGAGTGGTGGGTGGGGATGATCCTTGTGGTGCGATGCAAAATTCTCTGTACCACTCTGGCAATTCAATCAGGGGAAGCTGTAGATGTTCACAGAAAGCTGGTATATCTTCAGGCATTCTTAGATAGTATTGCTCCTTTATATGTCGCATTCAGGGCAAATGGGAGACGCCAGCGATATGGTATGGCTTTCTACTTTAGTGCAGTGATCATGGGACGCATGGCTCGTCTGTTCTACAGTGTGATGTGGGATAGGTCCAGGAACAGTGTCACAGCATGTGCTTCAAAAAGGATCCTTTCATTGCGCCTAGCCTTGTTTAGTATCTCCTCTTTTAATGGGAAATTCAGCATTATGTCTCTTGGAGGAGCTGTGTCTGATCTCATGCAGGCTAACCGAGCATACAGGCTACATGGGGCAGGGTCAGTGGAGCTCCCGGCCCCACCCCCTCTCTGCTGGCTAGATCGGGAATACAGCCTCCCGTGTCCTCTGTGCACTCTGCAAAGCCGTCATCGGGGCCCCAATTCACAGGTACCCTTCTGCCTGCCCTACACTGTACCCTCCTGCCTGCCCTGCACTGTACCCTCCTGCCCACCCTGCACTGTACCCTCCTGTCCAGGCTGCACTGTACCCTCCTGTCCAGGCTGCACTGTACCCTCCTGCCCACCCTGCACTGTACCCTCCTGTCCAGGCTGCACTGTACCCTCCTGTCCAGGCTGCACTGTACCCTCCTGTCCAGGCTGCACTCTACCCTCCTGCCCACCCTGCACTGTACCCTCCTGTCGGGCCTGCACTGTCCCCACCTGCCCACAATGTACTGGCTTTGTGAGCAATGCTTTATAATTGGCTTTGTGAGTACTGCAAAGCCAGTTATAAAGCATTTTTCACAAAGCCAGTTACAAAGTATTTCTCACTAAGCCAGATCTAATGCATTTCTTACAAAGTCAGTTATAAAAGATTACTGCTTTATATCTGGCTTTGTGAGTAGAGTTTAGCGGACCCCTGGATGTTCGGGTTCGACGAGTTCGGCCAAACTTCGCAAAAAAGTTTGAGTTCGGGACATAACTTAACCCCGAAACCCATTGATGTCAATGGGGACCCGAACTTTTGAGGACTAAAATGGCTCTAAAAAAGTAATGGAAAGGGCTAGAGGGCTGCAAATGGCAGCAAAATGTTGTTAAGAGCACGGCAAGTGATCTGCAAACAAATGTGGATAGGGAAATAACTTCAAATAACATAAAATACATAAAAAAAAATAATATGCTGGAGGTCCCCTTCTCAGAAGAAGAGGTACATGAAGTCATTAAGAACCCTAGAAACTCAACGGCACGATGCCATACATATGGTGGTAATGCCCCAGAGTATGCCCTTTCTGGAAAAAAATATTAAATGCAATGGATAAGCTAGTGGGAAAATAAAATACTTTGAAATAAAAAAAATAAAAAATTATAATCTTGACCTAGGAAGACGAGGCCCATATGGAGTAGAAGGTTGAGGTGGCGGTGGATGTGGCGGTGTAGGTGGAAGTGGCGGTGGAGGAGGACAAGGTAGCCAACACTGGTTTTTGTTTTTAATAAAAAAAAATTTTTACCACACCCCAAAAGAGTGAGAAAGATCAAAAATACAACAATGGCTATCGGAAAGCGAGATTATCCAGGCTATGGCAGACACAAAATCAGGGAAAAGCCCGGGACCGGATGGATACCCGATCCTCTACCTTAAAAGATTTAGTAAAATTTTGGTACCTAGACTGTGTGAATATTTTAATGGTTTGGGAACAGAATTCGGACTAAGCCGAGAGGCACAGAAGGCATCAATAACCCTTATTCCAAAAGAAGGAAAAGATGATAGTTGCTGTTCAAGTTTTAGACCAATATCCCTTCTTAATTTCGATACTAAGCTTTATGCAAAAATACTCGCAAATAGATTAAAAAAACTCATGAAGGATCTGATCCATGCAGACCAGGTGGGCTTTGTGGCCTCAAGAGAGGGACGGGATAATGGAATTAGAACCCTCCTACTTCTACAAAAATTAAAGACAGATGGGCCCCCAGGTCTATTCCTGTCGATAGATGCCGAAAAGGCCTTCGACAGGGTAGACTGGGGGCTCATGATGGAAACGTTAAAGTATATAGGTCTGGGCCCTAGGATGGTACAGAGAATTAGAGCCTTGTACGAAGAACCAACTGCAATAATAAAGATTAACGGAGACTATTCATCCCCCTTCACTATGAGTAACGGGACGAGACAGGGATGTCCCCTGTCCCCGCTACTGTTCATCCTGTCATTGGAGCCACTTTTAACCACTATCAGACGAGATAATAAAATAAAAGGAATTAAAATAGGGGAGATTGAACATAAAGTCGCAGCGTTTGCCGACGATCTATTATTTTATATAACGGAACCAAAAACATCAATGCCAAAATTACTTGAGGTCTTGAAAGTTTATGGAGAAGTTTCGAATTTCAAAATAAACATTAATAAGTCAGAAATTTTGAATATTAACATAAGGAAAAAAGAGGCCCTAGTGTTGCAAAGGGATTTTCAGTTCCCATGGAAACAAAAAATTTTATAATACCTAGGGGTTAAACTGGCAAATTCCATGGGGAAGCTATATAGTGAAAACTTTCTCCCACTACTAGATGAAATAAGGAATGAAACTAAGAAGATACAGTATAGACCCCTCTCGTGGATAGGCCGAATAAACTCGGTGAAAATGGTGATTCTGCCAAAAATTACATATAAATTCCATATGATCCCTATCCCCCTCCCTGACTATTACTTTCAGACAGTAAAATCAATCATAAATAACTTCATATGGCAAGGTAAGAAACCTAGGATAGCACGAGATATCTTGAAACAAAGTAAAGACCAGGGAGGCCTGGGGGTCCCGGATATAAAAAAATATTATCATGCGGTAATACTCTCAAGAGCAGTAGAGTGGACACGACAGGAAACTCAAAAACAATGGGTACACATTGAAAATGATATTAGTGCAATAAATTTGAGGGGTGCGATTTGGTGCCCACCGAAACTTAGAGATTTAGGAATAAAGACACAGAGGATCACTAGACACGTTTTTAAAATATGGGATTTAACACATAAGCAACATGGCTGGAGCTATAATTCACTACTAATGCCACTGAAGAATAATGACTACTTCCCGCCTGGGAAGAGGAAAATGGGTGGACACTGGATAGAAGAAAGCACACAATTAGGGGAGATAATAGAGAATGGGAAAATAAAGTCACTAGCAGAAATACAACAGAGCACACCACACCTTAAGGTAAATGAATGGCGCTACCGCCAGCTGACAAACTTCGTAGGGAGCTTGCCACAACCAATAAGACTTAAAGATAACTATACAGCTCTGGAAAAAATATGTAGAACCAAAGGATTAAAAAAAAAAAGATACATCTCAGCTGTATAAAATGCTCCTGGAAGAGGGCCGGCCGGAGGTACCCCCATTCCTCACAAAATGGGGAAACGAATTAGACTCACATGGATATAAACACAACATTAAAAAAATTTTGAAGTTAATACACAACTCAGCGATTGATAGTAAGACCGCCGAAATGAACTATAAATGTATTGCAAGATGGTATCTTACGCCAAATAGAATGAACAAACTTCAACCGGGGAGGCCACAAGAATGTTGGAGGGGATGTGGGGAACAAGGGAATATGGCCCATTTGTGGTGGAAATGTCCCAGGGTAAGGAAATTTTGGGAAACTATACTGGACTTAATAAAGGAAATTACGGGGACCAAAATAAAAGATGACCCCTGGATATGCTTATTTCACAATACATCAGATCCAATAAAAACATATACGAACACATTGATTCCTCATATGCTGAATGCCGCTAAGGCAGTGATACCAAGGAGGTGGCTGCAAATCAAACCACCTTCAGATCTTGACGGGATAGGAAAGATGGAAGAGATATACCAGTTGGAGAACCTTAGATATAATGGGGAGGAAAAGGAAGATGAAGAAAAGACCAAATGGAAAAAATGGCAAGAGTTTAAGCAGTCGTGGAAATACGCAGAAATACTAATGCAAATAGGGTAAAAAAAAATAGAAACCTAAAAAGCTAGAAGATAAAAAGGAGAGGCACTGGCGTGGGGTGGAAGGGATGGGTAGGGTTGGGTGGGAAGGGGAGGGAATATAAGGTTTTAAAAGTAAGAAAGAGATTAAAGATAACTAAATAAATATGGAATTATTGAGAGGAAGATGTGAGATGTGTACCTATGTCTGCTTGTTACGCGGTAAAAAAAAAAAGGAACCTCTTTCACAATGATGAATACAATACAAGAGACATGGATGAAGCGTAAATATGAACATTCCTTTCTCTCTTGAGGTTTTCTGAAGTGAAAAAAATAAAAAAATAAAAAAATAAAAAAATACAACAATGGCTGGGTAAGGCCGATGATGTGTCGAATTCTGTCCAACGTCGGATAGTGTACTGCCCTTGTACGGAGGACAAGAGGATTCTGAAAATCTCAGAAGGCGAGCGACACCTGCGCTGTGAGTCCAGGTTCAAGCCCCACCATCCGAGGTTCAAGCCGAGCGAAGCAAGGCCGTTCTCGAAGCGTGGCGAGCGAAGCGTGGCGAGCGAAGCGTGGCGAGCGAAGTGAGCCCGCGAGGGGCCCTGTTACTATGTGCTACCGTATGTCCACTTGGATGGTGGGGCTTGAACCTGCACTCACTGCACAGGCGCCGTTCATCTTTGGAGATTTTCGGAATCTCCTTGTCCTCCATACTGCGCAAGTGCTGCGCCTGCGCAGTACGGAGCGGACACTATCCAATGGCCAGACAGCTTTTGTCAGAACACCGGTATACATGTCTATTCTTCACAAGGTATGGACAAGTCCTGTGGGATCCATGACTGATTCATTTTAATGAACGTGTGCTTGTCCACATTGGCTCTGGACAGGTGGCTGCACTTGTCTGTGATAACGCCCCCTGCCGTGCTAAATACATGTTCAGATAATACACTGGCTGCAGGGCAGGCCAGCACCTCCAAGGCGTAAAGGGCATGTGCCCAATTTGGAGACCCAGAAGTTGAAGGGGGCAGACCCGTCATGCAGTACGTGTAGGCATGTGCACACATACTGCTCCACCATGTTGGTGAAATGCTGCCTCCTGCTAAGACGTTCCATCTCAGCTGGTGGTGCTGGTTGTTGTGGCGTGCTGACAAAGCTTTTCCACATTTCGGCCATGCTAACCCTGCCTTCTGAGGTGCTGGCGGTGCCCCAGCTGCGTTGGCGACCTCTTCCTCCTCCTCTGCTTTCACCTTGTGCTTCCACTGTACCCCTGCTGTCAGGTGGGAATGCCACCAGCAGCGCGTCTACCAGCGTGCACCAGCGAGCACCAGTGATGGCCGTGAGCTGGTCTGGGTGCCACCCTGCTGTGAACATGGTTCCTCCTCCTCCATCTCCTCCTCCTCATCCTCCACCTCGTCATCCTCCAGAACTGTGCCCTTGCTGCCGGACAATTGTGTACCTGGCATTTGTTGGTGCAGGAACCCACCCTCGTAGCCCCTTGTGAATGACTGCCCTGAAAGCCTTGGAAATGATCCCTCTTCCTCCTCCTCCTTCTGTGCCACATACTCTTCCATCATCGCCCAAAGCGTTTTTTCAAGGAGGCATAGAACTGGGATAGTAACGCTGAGAACGGCGTCATCGGCACTGGCCATGTTGGTGGAGTACTCAAAACAGCGCAACAAGGCACACAAGTCTCGCATGGAGGCCCAGTTATTGGCGGTGAAGTGGTGCTGTTCCGCAGTGCGACTCACGCGTGCGTGCTGCAGCTGAAACTCCACTATCGCCTGCTGCTGCTCGCACAGTCTGGCCAGCATGTGCAAGGTGGAGTTCCACCTTGTGGGCACGTCACATATGAGACGGTGAGCGGGAAGGCCGAAGTTACGCTGCAGCGCTGACAGGCGAGCAGCAGCAGGGTGAGAACGCCGAAAGTGCGCACAGATGGCCCGCACTTTCTGCAGCAGCTCTGGCATATCGGGGTCATTTTTAAGGAACCTCTGGACCACCAAGTTCAGCACATGCGCCAGGCAAGGGATGTGCGACAAACCGGCTGGGCCCAGAGCTGCTACGAGATTTCGCCCATTATCGCACACCACCAGGCCGGGCTTGAGGCTCACTGCCACCAACCACTCATCGGTCTGTTGTTCCATGTCCCTCCACAACTCCTGCGTGGTCTGGGGTTTTTCCCCCAAACAGGAAAGTTTTAAAACTGCCTGCTGTCGTTTACCCCAGGCTGTGCTGAATTTGGTGGTGAAGGTGTTACGCTGACCAGATGAGGAGGCGGTAGAGGATGAGGAAGCAGAGTAGGAGGAGTTAGCGCCAAACTGCTATCTGCTTCAGGCCCAGCAGCCACTGCATTTACCCAGTGTGCTATTAGGAAGATATAACGTCCCTGACCGTGCTTACTGGTCCATGCATCTGTAGTTAGGTGGACCTTGCCACAGATCCTGACAGATCCTCTGTTTGCGGGTTGGCAGGTGCCACTGTCACTACAGAGGTGGATGAAGAGGCTGAGACTGCGGCAGAAGAGGAAGCAGGAGGAGCCAGAGACCTTTCTTGGTTTTTGAGGTGTCTACTCCACTGCAGCTCGTGCTTTGCACTTAGATGCCTGGTCATGCAGGTTGTGCTCAGGTTGAGAACGTTTATGCCTCGCTTCAGGCTCTGATTGCACAGCGTGCAAACCACTCGTGTCTTGTCATCAGGACATTGTCTGAAGAACTGCCACGCTAGGGAACTCCTTGGACCTGGCTTTGGTGTGCTCAGTCCCATGCTGCATTGGGCAGTAGCAGACGTACTGTCTAGGGGACGGACGCTCCGCTTTTGCACCCTGCTCCCTCTTCTGCTGTGCTGGTGGCTCTGTGCGACCACCGCCTCTTCCTCTGAACTACACTGGTCACCTGCATGACGTTGATTCCATGTGGGGTCAAGGACCTCATCGTCCTCCACATCATCTTCCACCCAGTCTTCACCCCTGCCCTCCTTGTCGGTCTGCACAATGGCGAAAGCAGCAGCACCTGGCACCTGTGTTTCATCATCATCCGAGACGTGCTGCGATGGTCCTCCCATGTACTCATCATGAAACAGAAGTGGTTGGGCATCGGTGCACACAATCTCTTCCACTTCTGGGGCAGGGCTAGGTGGATGGCCCTGGGAAACCCTGCTAACAGAGTCATCAAAAAGCAGAAGAGACTGCTGCATGATTTGGGGCTCAGACTGCTTGGCTGATTTGCAAGGGGGTGAGGTGAAAGACTGATGGACATCGGCTGCAGGTGCCAACTCTGAACTTTCATCAGGAGACTGGGTGGGAGACAATGTGAAGGAACCGGAGGCACTGTCAGCAGCAACCCAATCTACTATCGCCTGTACTTGTCCTGGCCTCAACATTCGTACAGCCTCATTAGGTGCGACCAAATACTGCTGCAGGCTCTGTCGCCTACTCGCACCTGCGGAAGGTGTTTCACTTGTGCGTGTAGCTGGCACAGATCGACCACGTCCTCTCCCTGCAACAGGAGCGCCACCAGCAGCACCACGACAAGGGCCACGTCCCTTCTTTGACGTTCTCCTATATTATGTAAACGGTGTATCTCAAAACCTACAAAAATGCAGAAAATGCATTTCCCAAAAATGTTTTTGCCCTAAAAAAAATGTATTTGAATAGCACAATAGAAGAAAAATATATAAAATTAGGTATGTCATACCTGCAGATATGCAGAAAACACTGCAAAATTTTATTTTATTACACTAAATGTGTGTTTTTGCAATAGAAGAATTCACCCAGAGTATGTAAACGGTGTATCTCAAAATCTACAAAAATGCCGAAAATGCTATTCAAAAAAAATGTTATTACCCTAAACATTTTTTATTTGAAAAGCACAATAGAAGAAAAATATATAAATTGGGTATGTCACACCTGCAGATATGCAGAAAACACTGCAAAATTTTATTTTTTTGCACTAAATGTGTTTTTTTGCAATAGCAGAATACACCCAGAGTATGTAAACATTGTATCTCAAAACCTACAAAAATGCAGAAAATGCTATTCAAAAAAAAAAAGTTTTTTGCCCTAAAAATGTTTTATTTGAATAGCACAATAGAAGAAAAATATATAAATGAGGTATGTCACACCTGCAGATATGCAGAAAACACTGCAAAATGTCTTTATTTTTTGCATTAAATGTGTGTTTTTGCAATAGCAGAATACACCCAGAGTATTTAAACGGTGTATCTCAAAACCTACATAAATGCAAAAAATGCTATTCAAAATAAGTGTTTTTGACCTAAAAATTTTTTATTTGAGTAGCACAATAGAAGAAAAATATATAAATTGGGTATGTCACACGTGCAGATATGCAGAAAACACTGCAAAATTATTATTTTTTGCACTAAATGGGTGTTTTTGCAATAGCAGAATACACCCAGAGTATGTAAATTGTGTATCTCAAAACATACAACAATGCAGAAAATGATATTCAAAAAAAATGTTTTTGCCCTAAAAAATGTTTTATTTGAATAGCACAATAGAAGAAAAATATATAAATTGGGTATGTCACACCTGCAGATATGCAGAAAACACTGCAAAATTTTATGTTTTTTGCACTAAATGTGTGTTTTTACAATAGCAGAATACACCCAGAATATGTAAATAGTGTGTCTCAAAACCTACAAAAATGCAGAAAATGCTATTCAAAAAAAAGTTTTTGCCCTAAATAATGTTTATTTGAATAGCACAATAGAATACAAATATATAAATTGGGTATGTCACACCTGCAGATATGCAGAAAACACTGTAAAATTTAATTTTTTTGCTTTAAGGTGTCCTTTTATGAAACTGAGATCAGCTGCGATCCCAAGTCTCACAGCTGATCTCAGGTCTTTACCTGTGTATGAAACTGAGGTAATCAGATGAGAACATGTTCTCCACTGATTATCTCAGCACAGTGAGAATCTGTAACTGACTGTCACAGAGACGGGCAGTGTATGAAGGTGCGATCTCAGCACCTCACTGGCGATCTGTGACAGAATTCTCACTTTCTGATTCACCATCTCAGAGGTGGAGAATCAGAGAGAGAAGCGGGAAGCTGCCTCAGTATTCTGGGGAAAGCAGGAAGTCTTTTGACTTCCTTCTTTCACTCAGGAGCAGCCATACCTTGAGAGAACATCTTCCCCACCATTACACACCCCAAAACTAGCAGGTTAGCAATATAAAGTGTGTACATATATATATATATATATATATATATATATATATAGATATATCTATATCTATATATATATATCTATATATCTATCTATCTATCTATCTATCTATCTATCTATATATATATATATATAGATATATATTTATATCTATCTATCTATATATATATATATATATATATATATATCATAGCATATAGCATATATATATATGTGTGTGTGTTTATTTCAATGTGTATGTGTATATCTATCTATTTATATATATATATATATATATATATATATATATATATATATATATATATATATATATATATATATATATATATATATAAATAGATAGATAGATAGATATACACATACACATTGAAATAAACACACACACATATATATATATATGCTATATGCTATGATATATATATATATATATATATATATATATATATATATAGATAGATAGATAGATAGATATAAATATATATCTATATATATAGATATATATATATATATATATATATATATATATATATATGTATATATATTATTCTACCTGCATTTAAATGCTATTATTAATGTCATTTTTATATCATTTTTAATTTATTAGTAAATACAATTTTGTAAACCCTGAAATATGGTTTTACCCATGGCATGTTCCATTAGGCTACTTTCACACTGAGGCGCTGGGCGTGCTGGCGGTAAAGTGGCGCTATATTTAGCGGCACTTTACCGTCGTTATAGCGGCGCTTTTCGAACGCTAGCGGGGCAGTTTTACCCCCGCTAATAACTGAAAAAGGGTTAAAACCGCCCGCAAAGCGCCACTGCAGCGCCGCTTTGCAGGGGGGTTTGGAGCGCTGCCCCATTATTTTCAATGGGAAGGGGCGCTTTAGGAGCGGTAAATACACGGCTCCTACAGCGCTCCAAAGATGCGGCTTGCAGGACATTTTTAAGCATCCTGCAAGCGCACCGCTCCAGTGTGAAAGCCCGCGGCTGTTTGAAGGCGCTTTGCAGGTGCTATTTTTAGAACTTTAGTGCCTGCAAAGTGCTGTAAGGCCCCTTTCACACTGGGCCTTTTTCAGGCGCTACAGCGCTAAAAATAGCGCCTGTATAGCGCCTGAAAAAATCCGGCCCCTTTCACTCTGCTTTCACACTGGAGCGGTGCGCTAGCAGGACGGTCAAAAAAGTCCTGCTAGCAGCATCTTTGGAGCGATGAAGGAGCGGTGTGTTCATAATTCAAATTCAAATTGAAATCAATGGGACAGCGCGGCAATACCGCCTACAAAGCGCCGCTGCAGTATCGCTTTGCGGGCGGTTTTACCCCTTTTTCTGCCGTTAGCGATGGTTAAAACTGCACTGCTAGCGGCCGAAAACCGCCGCTAAAACCACAGTAAAGCAGCGCTAAATAAAGCGCTGCTTTACCGCCGACGCCGCTCCCGCCCCAGTGTGAAGGGGGCCTTATACAGGGGTTTATCAGTTATTAAATATATTTTATTTTAATTTATTAATAAATATTTATACTTGTATACTTTATTAAAAAAAAATTTTAATGATTATAAATGTATTTTACATTTATATGAATGGTGTATAGCTTCATTACATATGTGGATTACATTAATTTACTATACACACATTTAAATAGGCACATGTATGACATTTAAATATTGATAAAAACAATGTTTTTTAATAATTATGTTAATGTATATTGTGTAGGGGGAATTTAACTTTATTATTTTATTAATATGTGGGGGAATAATGTGTGGTGATTAGTGTTCAACTTTTGTATTTTAAATCTCCTCACACTGTAATCCCGCTACATCTCACGAGATTACAGTGTGAGGAGAAGTTCTGAGGAGTTCCCGGCGTTTGTAGATCGCTTCTCAACTCAACATGAGATCTACAGACCATCATAAACAGGCACTCAGGGGAGAGCGATCTCCTCTGAGAATGCCTGAGAACTAAATAGCGGTATTTTACCGCACTTTCATAAAAGGACACCTAAATGTGTGTTTTTGAAATAGCAGAATACACCCAGAGTATGTAAACGGTGTATCTTAAAACCTACAGAAATGCAGAAAATGCTATTCCAAAAAAATGTTTTTGCCCTAAAATTTGATTATTTGAATAGCACAATAGAAGAAAAATATATAAATTGGATGTCACACCTGCAGAAATACAGAAAACACTGCAAAATTTTATTTTTTTGCACTAAATGTGTGTTTTTGAAATAGCAAAATACACCCAGAGTATGTAAACGGTTTATCTCACATCTACAAAAATGCAGAAAATGCTATTCAAAAAAAAGTTTTTGTCCTAAAAATGTTTTATTTGAATAGCACAATAGTAGAAACATATATAAATTGGGTATGTCACACCTGCAGATATGCAGAAAACACTGCAAAATTTTATTTTTTGCTCTAAATGTGTGTTTTTGCAATAGCAGAATACATCCAGAGTATGTAAACGGTGTATCTATAAACCTACAAAAATGCAGAAAATGCTATTCATAAAAAATGTTTTTGCCCTAAAAAAAATTTATTTGAATAGCACAATAGAAGAAAAATATATAAATTGGGTATGTCACACCTGCAGAAATACAGAAAACACTGCAAATTTTTTTTTTTTTGCACTAAATTTGTGTTTTTGAAATAGCAGTATACACCCAGAGTATGTAAACGGTTTATCTCACATCTACAAAAATGCAGAAAATGCTATTCAAAAAAAAGTTTTTGTCCTAAAAATGTTTTATTTGAATAGCAGAATAGAAGAAAAATATATAAATTGGTTATGTCACACCTGCAGATATGCAGAAAACACAGCAAAATGTAATTTTTGTTGCACTAAATTTGTGTTTTTAGAAATAGCATAATACACCCAGAGTATGTAAACGGTGTATCTCAAAACCTACAAAAATGCAGAAAATGCTATTCAAATAAAATGTTTTTGCCCTAAAAAAATTTATTTGAATAGCACAATGGAAGAAAAATATATAAATTGGGTATGTCACACCTGCAGATATGCAGAAAACACAGCAAAATTTTATTTTTTGCTCTAAATGTGTGTTTTTGCAATAGCAGAATACACCCAGAGTATGTAAACGATGTATCTATAAACCTACAAAAATGCAGAAAATACTATTCAAAAAAAATGTTTTTGCCCTAAAAAATTGTTATTTGAATAGCACAATAGAAGAAAAATATATAAATTAGGTATGTCACACCTGCAGGTATGCAGAAAACACTGCAAAATTGTATTTGTTGCACTAAATGTGTGTTTTTGCAATAGCAGAATACACCCAGAGTACGTAAACGGTGTATCTCAAAACCTACTAAAATGCAGAAAATGCTATTCAAAAAAATGTTTTTGCCCTAAAAAAAATTTATTTGAATAACACAATAGAAGAAAAATATATAAATTGGGTATGTCACACCTGTAGATATGCAGAAAAAATGCAAATTTTTTATTGTTGCACTAAATGTGTGTTTTTTGCAATAGCAGAATACACCCAGAGCATGGAAACGGTGTATCTCAAAACCTACTAAAATGCAGAAAATGCTATTCAAAAAAATGTTTTTGCCCTAAAAAAAATTTATTTGAATAACACAATAGAAGAAAAATATATAAATTGGGTATGTCACACCTGTAGATATGCAGAAAAAATGCAAATTTTTTATTGTTGCACTAAATGTGTGTTTTTTGCAATAGCAGAATACACCCAGAGCATGGAAACGGTGTATCTCAAAACCTACTAAAATGCAGAAAATGCTATTCAAAAAAATGTTTTTGCCCTAAAAAAAAATTATTTGAATTGCACAATAGAAGAAAAATATTTAAATTGGGTATGTCACACCTGCAGGTATGCAGAAAAAAATGCAAAATTTTATTTTTTTACACTAAATGTGTGTTTTTGCAATAGAAGAATACACCCACAGTATGTAAACGGTTTATCCTACATCTACAGAAATGCAGAAAATGCTATTCAAATAAAATGTTTTTGCCCTAAAAATGTTTTATTTGAATAGCACAATAGAAGAAAAATATATAAATTGGGTATGTCACACCTGCAGATATGTAGAAAACACTGCAAATTTTTTTTTTTTTTTGCACTTAACAATAGCAGAATACACCCAGAGTATGTAAACGGTGTATCTCAAAACCTACAGAAATGCAGAAAATGCTATTCCAAAAAAATGTTTTTGCCCTAAAATTGTATTATTTGAATAGCACAATAGAAGAAAAATATATAAATTGGGTATGTCACACCTGCAGATATGCAGAAAACACAGCAAAATGTAATTTTTGTTGCACTAAATTTGTGTTTTTAGAAATACCAGAATACACCCAGAGTATGTAAACGGTGTATCTCAAAACCTACAGAAATGCAGAAAATGCTATTCCAAAAAAATGTTTTTGCCCTAAAAAATTTTTATTTGAATAGCACAATAGAAGAAAAAATATATAAATTGGGTATGTCACACCTGCAGATATGCAGAAAACACTGCAAATTTTTTTTTGTTGCACTAAATGTGTGTTCTTGCAATAGCAGAATACACCCAGAGTATGTAAACGGTGTATCTCAAAACCTACAAAAATGCAGAAAATGCAATTTTTAAAAAATGTTTTTGCCCTAAAAATTTTTTATTTAAATAGCACAATAGAAGAAAAATATTTAAATTGGGTATGTCACACCCGCAGATATGCAGAAAACACTGCAAAATTTTATTTTTTTGCACTAAATGTGTGTTTTTGCAATAGCAGAATACACCCAGAGTATGTAACCGATGTATCTCAAAACCTACAAAAATGCAGAAAATGCTATTCAAAAAAAGTTTTTGTCCTAAAAATGTTTTATTTGAATAGCACAATAGAAGAAAAATATATAAATTGGGTATGTCACACCTGCAGATATGCAGAAAACACTGCAAAATTTAATTTTTGTTGCACTAAATTTGGGTTTTTAGAAATACCAGAAAACACCCAGAGTATGTAAACGGTGTATCTCAAAACCTACAGAAATGCAGAAAATGCTATACCAAAAAAATGTTTTTGCCCTAAAAAAATTTTATTTGAATAGCACAAAAGAAGAAAAATATATAAATTGGGTATATCACACCTGCAGATATGCAAAAAACACTGCAATTTTTTATTTTTGTTGCACTAAATGTGTGTTTTTTAAATAGCAGAATACACCCAGAGTATGTAAACGGTGTATCTCAAATCCTACAAAAATGCAGAAAATGCAATTTTTAAAAAAATGTTTTTGCCCTAAAAATTTTTTATTTAAATAGCACAATAGAAGAAAAATATTTAAATTGGGTATGTCACACCTGCAGATATGCAGAAAACACTGCAAAATTTTATTTTTTTGCACTAAATGTGTGTTTTTGCAATAGCAGAATACACCCAGAGTATGTAAATGGTGTATCACAAAACCTACAAAAATGCAGAAAATGCTATTCAAAAAAAAAAGTTTTTGTCCTAAAAATGTTTTATTTGAATAGCACAATAGAAGAAAAATATATAAATTGGGTATGTCACACCTGCAGATATGCAGAAAACACTGCAAATTTAAATTTTTTGCACTAAATGTGTGTTTTTGCAATAGCAGAATACACCCAGAGTATGTAAACGATGTATCTATAAACCTACAAAAATGCAGAAAATGATATTCAAAAATGCAGAAAATACTAATTTTTCAAAGAATTGTGGGTAAAAAATGACAACTTTAAAAACCTCACCATGCATCTTACTAAATACCTTGGAATGTCTACTTTCAAAACAGGGGTCATTTAGGGGGGTTTTGTACTTTCCTGTCTTGTTCGGGTCACAAGAAATGAGATAGGCCACCAGTACATCAGGTGTGCTAAATTTTTTATGATTCACACCACAGTTTGTAGACTCTATTACTTTCACAAAGATCAAATAATATCCACTAATTTGGGTTATTTTTACCAAAGATATGTAGCAATATAAATTGTGGCCAACATTTATGAAGAAAAATGTATAATTTGCTAAATTTTATCACATAAACTAAGAAAACATTTTTTTTTTTTTCAAAATTTTCTGTCTTTTTTAATTTATAGCGCAAAAAATAAAAAACCTAGAGGTGATCAAATACCACCAAAAGCAAGCTCTATTTGTATGAAAAAACTGACAAAAAATGAATTTGGGTACAGTGTTACATGACTAAGTAATTGTCATTCAAAGTGTGAGAGCACTGAAAGCTGAAAATTGGTCTGGGCAGGAGGGGGGTTTAAGTGCCCAGTAAGCAAGTGGTTAAGTATGCCCCCAAACGAAATCTAAACAAATTTGAAATGTATGTAGATTTACAAAAGTACACTAGAAAACTTAATATAAAGAAATACATGTTGAATAATATTCCTCGGGCTATAAGCACGGAAACCTCAGGAAGAATTATACATAGTAATTTAAGGAATAAATCTTTATTCAATCCTCCTGTTCATAATAATAAACACATTGACGTTTTTAATAAAATGGTATCCCAGGAGATGGAATTGTTAAAGATCAAGTAAATATATGAACCAAAAACTATGAAAATGGGAATAAAACAACTGGAAGAAAACAAGCAAGTTGTTATTAGACCTGCTGACAAAGGAGGGGCAATTATGGTGCTATCGAAGGAGTATTATAAAGAATTGTTAGAACAACTAGGTGACACCAATACCTATCTGAAATTAAAGGGGAACCCCACAAGAGAATACAAAAATGAATTATCGGAGCTAGTACAAAAAGGGAGGATGAAGAATATTCTGTCAAAAAAGGAGGAAAGGTATCTGGTACCCGATGTATGTAGAGTACCGATTATCTATACAATACCAAAGATCCATAAGAATCAAATGCATCCACCGGGAAGACCTATAATAAATGGAATCCAATCCTTTAACGCAAGATTGGGGGAATATGTAGACAAATATATTCAACCCTTGGTACCAAATACAAGTGCCTATTTGAAGGACACTAAACGTCTGATTCAGATTTTAAAGAATGTTGATATAAGGTTACAACAAAAGTATCTGATCGCTACCGCTGATTTCTCATCACTATATATTGTGATAGACCATGATGAGGCAATTCAAGCAGCCAAATGGGCCATGGAGAAGTTTGGTAATTTTATTTCCAAACAAAAAAGATTCATCCTGAGATGTCTGGCATTTGGATTGCAGCATAACTATTTCTGGTTCAATGAAGATTATTATAGGCAACTGAATGGTATCGCAATGGGTGCTAAGTATGCACCAGGTGTAGCCAATATTTCCATGGCTAGATGGAAGGAGCAAACCATATATTCCGACATTCCTGAAGATTTAATTTTATACAAAAGGTTCATTGATGACTGCATTATAATATGGAAAGGGGATGAAAAAAGTTTGATTCAATTCTTTGATAGGCTAAACGATAACCAGAAGAATATAAAACTTACGTATGAGATCAGTAATAAGTCCATACATTTCTTGGACTTGGAAATAGAAATAGGGGACTCCAATATTAGTATGAAAACTTTCTTCAAACCTGTGGAAAGAAACAGCTACATTGTAGCTGACAGCTGCCACCATGATCCATGGCTTGTCAATATTCCTAAAGGGCAAATGGTACATTTAAGAAGAAATTGCACTGATAATAATAACTATCTGGAACAAGCTCAATGGATAGGAAGCAAATTTGTAGCAAAAGGTTACAATAAAGGATTAATTGAAGACAAAATACAGGCAGTCTATGAGATACGACGGGATTCTTTGATTGAAGATAAAGAAAAGAAACAAATACAATATCAGGAAGTTCCCTTAATAATGAACTATAGCATTCAACATAGGCAGGTAGAGCGTATTATTAAAACATTTTGGCCCCTTCTTAAAGCGGATAGTTTACTTCAAAGTATTTTACCTGAGAAACCTTGTTTTATTTATAGGCGAGCACCTACTTTGAGAGATTTGGTAGCGAAAAATATTCCAGAACCTCCTAAAAAATTAACCAAGTTGTCTTTTTTCCAAGGGAAAGGGTTCTATCCATGCAAGACTTGCTATGCATGTAGAAATACTAAATTCAATGGACAAAAGTGTACCAATTTTTTTATCTACTAGTACGAAATAATAATATACAATTAAGGATTTTATCTCCTGCAGAACAGAAGGAGTTGTATATATTTTACAGTGCTCATGCTCCCTACAATATATAGAAAGGACTAAACACCCTATGTGGAAGCGTTTAAGGGAGCATATACAAAATATTAGGAATGGCTTCCCAAAACATAGTGTCTCAAGACACTTTGCATCCCATCACAACAAAGATTCTACTGGTTTAAAATTCTGGGCAATCGATAGATGCAAACCACATTGGAGAGGGACAAATAATATCAGAGAGTTAAGCAAATCCGAATCCAGGTGGATTTTTGAGATGTGCCCTCTCTCGCCCAGAGGCCTTAATATAGATTTTGATCTAAATTGTTTTACTTCTGACTATTAGGATTATAATGATGTGCGGCTACGATTTTTAGAAATTTTTAGAATTTTTAATATGTCATATATATGGTTAATTTCTATTGATTTTAGGGCTATGGCCACATGACACTGACAGCGTCCGATCTCATCTGATCTTGGAGGCTAAGCAGGGTCGGCCCTGGTTAGTACCTGGATGGGAGACCGCCTGGGAATACCAGGTGCCTTAGCAATTGTCTATACTATAATCTATATGTGATTTTTTATTTTTATTATGAAATTGATACATGTGATTAAATTTGATGTTTAAGGATGAGTATTAAATCACTAATCTACCTCTAGACATGTGCATTGTGATAGATTGGGGTAATTATGTTATAGAAATGTTTTTACTTATAAATTACCACTAGAGGGAGTTTTTGTATATCTTAGTATTTTTCTATATATATCGATAGCAATATTTATTTATTTTCAATTTAAAATTTCTCACCATTTGTTAATGTATTTATTATTAAAATCGTATGTTTAAGGGCTGTATTACATTATCAGCACCTGTTCAAATAAACACTTCAGCGGGTCAGAAACAACATGATGACCGACCGATGTCACCATAGAAACCAGGATGCCAGTATGAGTATAAATACGGAGGCTCTGGAGTCACATGGCCATTCTTGAAAAAGTCAAGTGACTGTGACGTAATGCATAGGAGTAGCCAGTGGCACTTAGGCCACTTTCACACTGGAGAGTTTTTCAGGCGGTACAGCGCAAAAAATAGCGCCTGTATACCGCCTGAAAAAATCCGGCCCCATTCACTCCAGTGTGAAAGCGGGCGGGCTTTCACACTGGAGCGGTGCGCTAGCCGGACGGTAGAAAAAGTCCTGCTAGCAGCATCTTTGGAGCGGTATAGGAGCGGTGTATTCACCTCTCCTATACCGCTCCTTCCCATTGATTTTAATGGGACACCGCGGTAATACCGCGGCAATACTGCCGCAAAGCGCCGCTACGGCGGCGCTCTGTGGGGGTTCTTTAACCCTTTTTCGGCCGCTCGCGGGGGGTAAAACCGCACCGCGAGTGGCCGAATACCACGGCTAAAACGACGGTAAAGCAGCGCTAAATATAGCGCTGCTTTACCGTCACCGCGGCTCCCGCCCCAGTGTGAAAGGGGCCTTACTGTTTGGAAGCTGGTGTGAGGACAATAGCAGCAGCTATTCACCACCCTTGGATCGGCTGATTGTCTTTGACCTGAAGTGCTTTATCTTATCGTCAGGTTTTGTGAGTGGAATCTTCGCCGTTTAAATTCCCTGGTGCTTTTATTGTATTGCGCAATGATCTGTATCTTTGCTTTGTTTTTGATGAGTTCATATGCAAGTGACGCCTAAGAACACTGTGTTAATGATCCCAATTCCTAACGGAGACAAGCTTCAGCTGTTATAGGAGTGGGAGATCTGTTTGTGTGGTGGAGGAAAATTGAACGTTTTTTGAGCTCTGAAAGCATTTGTTTTTTGAAAGAGAACTTTGGAAAGCATACCATTACTGTGCATTTATATGCTGGAATTATATGCTGGATGGTTATTTATGATATATGTATTTATAACCCCATATTTATGAATTCTTAACCGTATATATTTACTATTTAATATTCATTCACATACCCTATTTTTATAGGCTATTTACTAACTTATGCATCCTGTTTTTCAATTATTTTATCATAAATTATATATGACATTTATACCCATTATTTATATAATTTTTTCATAAGCATATTTTTTAGCTTATGCACCCCTCAAACTAATTTTTTTATGCACTTATGGCTTATTAGCTCCTGTATTCCGATTCACAGATATTTTTACACATTTATTTATTTGTAGCATTTATTTGTGGCTACATTCAGACAATGTATTATAGTTTGTGTATTTGCACTTTACACAGAGATTGGGTACAACACAGATTAATTATTTCTGTTTTCACAGCTACACATATATGTATTTATTTGTGGTTATATTTAGATAATTTATTACAGTTTGTGCCTTCTTTTTATATTTGAACTTTGCAAGGAGTAATTGGGCTCACACTGATTTTTATTATATTGTGCGTGCAGTAATAAGTTAATTAGAGAGCACCAATTTTTTTCATGTATTCATCCTTCTTATTAGTGTCGGAACCCTTTTTTTTAACTTGCTTGTGGCTTAATTATTTTGTTATTTTTCACTTGTTTTTGAGATCACGTATTCATTGTTTGCGCTTTAGTATTGTTTTCACCAATATCTATATAGTGTTTATTAAATTAGAAAAATTGTGATGAATTTTTATTAATTAAATTGTTACAACTGCTAAACAAAACACTATATTTTTTATGTACTTTATATTTTTAATATTGTATATGAATGTCTAACAATAATTAAAAAAATTGTATGAATAATTAATTTTTTTTTTTTTAAATATTCAAAAACCAAAAGAAACACTATAGAAAGTTAGTAAATGTAATTTTTTTTTTATTTTTTTTAATTAAAGACTAATGAGGAATCAGAAATGAATTTAGAGACACCAGAAGAGATTCCGTCAACAAGTATGAAATCTGCATCTGAAAGAGTAATTTGAATTCAATAATAGATGCACTCTAAACTGACTGAAAATTTTAATGATGATGTTAACCGCTTCCCGACCGCCTCCTGTAGATATACGTCAACAGAATGGCACGGGCAGGCAAAAGGACGTACCTGTACGTCCCCTTTAATTTGCCTGCCCGGCGCGCGCGCGACCCGGTCGGGAGCTCCGTGACCACGGCCGCGGGACCAGCGGACCCGATCGCCGCTGGTATCCCGCGATCGGGTTACGGAGCGGAAGAACGGGGAGAGGTCTATGTAAACAAACCTCTCCCCGCGCTTCCTACACTGACTGTCAGTGATCGGCGGTTCCCTGTCATCGGGAACGCCGATCAATGACGTCAGACGTACAGCCACGCCCCCCTACAGTAACCACAACACGTCACACTGACTCCTCCCCGCCCCCTTGTGGTTAACCCCCTAACTACAACTGTCATTTACATAGGAATCAGTGCTATTTAAATAGCACTGATTTCTGTATAAATGACAAATGTCCCAAAAATGTGTCAAAAATGTCCGATGTGTCCGCCAAAATGTCGCAGTCACAATAAAAATCGCTGATCGCCGCCATTACTAATAAAAAAAAAATATTAATAAAAATGCTATAAAACTATCCCCTATTTTGTAAACGCTATAACTTTTGCGCAAACTAATCAATAATCGCTAATTGCGATTTTTTTTACCAAAAATATGTAGAAGAATACGTATCGGCCTAAACTGAGGAAAAAAAATGTTTTTTTATATATTTTTTGGGGATATTTATTATAGCAAAAAGTAAAAAATATTGCATTTTTTTCAAAATTGTCGCTCTATTTTTGTTTATAGCGCAAAAAATAAAAACCGCAGGGGCGATCAAATACCACCAAAAGAAAGCTCTATTTGTGGGAAAAAAAGGACGCCAATTTTGTTTTGGAGCCACGTCGCACGACCGCGCAATTGTTAGTTAAAGCGACGCAGTGCCGAATTGCAAAAAGGGGCCTGGTCCTTTGGCTGCCAATTGGTCCGGGGCTGAAGTGGTTAATATAAATGTTTCATTATTATCAAATTTTTAGTCTATTAGTCCATAGAATATTTAAATGCATATGATGTTAATTATACGTCTTCCGCTTTGCAAAACAGCATCCAAATTTTTATGAAGTTGAATCAATATCTCAGACACTCATGTATCTTATCTTCACTTTGGATCTTTTTTGCAGTAGTATCTTTTTTGATCACACAAAAATTATAATTGATTCACGATCAATCTCTGTAGGAATATAAAAAAAACACTATAAGCGGCATTTCAATTAATATAAATTAAATGATCATGCAATTGTACAGTTCTGGTAGTGTATAAAAATTAATGATAATGTAATAACAGACTTTTATTTTTCAATTAAAATGTATTTATTATACTTTTTTTAAATCTATATTAATAAGTTTGATATTTATATAATTAATTTTTTTTATTATTTATATTATAGAGGAGAGATCTTTTACAAAAATTGTGGTCAAAATATCCCACAGTTGATGAGGACCCAAGCTTTCCTTTTAGTTCGCCATCTCAACATTCATTGTTGTCTAACTCGGAAACAGATGAAGAACGTAGACTTAAAAGGAAATTAGGAAACATAGCCTGGTGTCAATGTGGGAACTGTCTTGCTATGCCAACAGGAAGAGAGTCTTTATGCTGCCAAGAAATCTCAAATGTCAAAGAAAACATTGAAGAGGGTTCAGTCTGTATAACAGAATCTAGCATTTTTAAAAATATGGTCACGGACAGGCTGAATACCACAATTATATTGACCATTCTACACCAATAAACTTCTCATGCACCAAATGCAGATGACAATAGGTATCCATTTATTTGAAAAGTTTTTACACATTACTGTTATGATCAATAAATAAGCTATGTAGAAATAATCTATGTCTATCTTTAAAATTATATGTACAGTTTTAGACCTAATGTTGCCCACAATCTTTTATTTATCTTTTACAGAAACTGCAAAAAAACTGCATATAAAGCATTCACTGCCTGGATACATGGATATCTGGGCAAAGGTAATCGAACACCCATACCTTCCTGTGCAGTTCATGAAGTAAGATCATCTTTTCCAGATCCTGAAGGCCTATACGTTGGGTTTAAATATTTGAACGATTATGACGCAGGAGAAATGGCATTTGAATTTTAGTACTAATAAACTATTTTTAAAAAAAATTACAAATAATTAAAAAAAAAAAAGTTTAATTATTTTGATGTTTAATGTAGTTTTGACATAAGCTGCAATAAAAAATGTAAGTTAAAGTTTAAATTTGTGCTATTATTTTATAGATTTTTATTATTAAAAATTTATATCGATTATTGTTTAATAAATACAGCAAAAATTTAAAATGTATTAAATACATTTAATACTAACCTCACACAAATAGGAGACTCCTATAATGTTCATTCATCTAGAAAAATAAAAAATATATAAATATTGATTCGAAATGTTTTAAATATCAAATTAAATAATAAATATGTATATTTAATTTTTACATGATACGTTCATTCCATAGAGTCTTCCTCCCTTTGAATGCACAAATCCAGAATTTCAGGTAAGAGAGACACCACCGCTCTAAGCAAATCCAGAGAACAAAAGATAGCTCCTCCAGGTAAAGAGATCTGGGTGCGGGTGCAGTCTTCCTCCCTTTTTCATTGGAAAACGTGACGTATGCATGGAAACTGCATATTTTTTATCCGTTTTTTCTGTAGATGCTATATTTTCTGGGAATAGATCTGCTTTTGATTTCCATGTGGGTGTTATTTTTTTTGCTGCCACATTAACAATTGTCCTCATTAATGTAAAAAAAATTATCATGGCACACAGGCTCAGATCATTTACGTACTATCAATTTTTTTTACGTGAGAGAGGGTGTTCTAAAGATGTTCTTTTGTTGCCCAATTCCTCACTTTTTTTGTCGGTCTACGTACTATTGCTTGCGAATGACCAACATTACTATTATGTGATAGAATGGCCAGTTTTGTTCGTGCCTCCATGGAGTTTATGCATAAATGAACCCGGTTGCTACGATATTTCAAAACACTTGAATGAAATGTTTCTATCGCACCAGTGCGACAGTACAGCACCAAATGAGGTACATCATTTTTGAACTGTGCTGACATCATCAAATCCTCAAGTGCCTTGAATGCCACGCTAGGTTTTAACAGCCATTCTACATAGTCATCTGAGTCACTAAGTGAACTATGCTGACAGGACATTTTTTCACCAGCCTCCTCCCACTCATGAATGTTCCGCACATGGTAAAGCAGGGATGTCCATGTCCTCCAGAAAATTTCTTCATCTCCTTTGCAGTGCCTACTTCAGCAGTAAAAATGATTTATCACTGCAGACATCCAAAATTGTAAATCTTTACAATGTGCTTTTTTGCTGGCCTCTTATCATTTTTTTTAACGATTTAACATAGTGCCAAAGGTCATAATGGTGTGAGATCTGGCTGTATTCTTCTCTCATTTTTTTTTTTAATGTCAAGATGTCGATCGGTCCCAAGAACTTGAACATCGTCATTTTCTTCGATTATGCAGTCCAGACAAATTTGAAATGCCATTTTTTCCATGGCAATGGACAAAGTAGTTTGAGTCACCTGCACTGTCTCAAAATCAATAATGTATTCAGACTCCATCTCCATCATTGTATATGTACAGTATTTTGCTGAAAATACAGGGCCATCGCACTGTCCATCACCGACTAAAAAAACTTTTTTTTTTTCTTCCAGCCAACAATAATCTATCCCGCCATAGATGAATTTATTCAAATAGGTATGATACGTTGCTTTTGAAAAAAAATGTATATTGCAAAAATCCATCATTTGTTTGACAGATGTAAAGGATGATCAACTGCAAGTCATTGCTGAGGCAAAAATTTGATTACCAGCAGCTAAATGACCAATCTTTGTTTGGCTTTCCCAAATAAGAAGTTGGTGGTTTTCAACACATGTACTGTAAACTTTAAGTAAAGTTACAACCATTACTTTATTGAATGTACCGTATTTATCGGCGTATAACACACAATTTTTTCCCCTTAAAATCAAGGGAAAATCATGGGTGCATGTTATACGCCGATCCCCCGCTGATTTTAAGGAAACAAGCGAGCGGAGCCGAGATACACAAAGCCTAAGTACACTCGGCTTTACTCAGCTCCTCTCGCAGTCCCGCCCACCTCCACTGATTTCGAGAGGAGCGAGCGCCGCTGACATGCAGAAAGCAGAATGTACTTCGGCTAGTCACAGCTCCTCTCGCAGTCCTGCCCACCTCCACTGATTGCGAGAGGAGCGAGCACCGATGACATGCAGAAAGCCGAATGTACTTCGGCTAGTGACGGCTCCTCTAGCAGTCCTGCCCACCTCAACTGATTGCGAGAGGAGCGAGCACCGCTGACATGCAGAAACCAAATGTACTTCAGCTAGTCTCGGCTCCTCTCGCAGTCCCGCCCCTGACTGTGAGCAGAGCCGAGTCTAGCCGAAGTACACTCGGTTTTCTGTATGTCAGCGGCGCTCACTCCTCTCGCAATCAGTGGAGATGGGCGGGACTGTGAGCAGAGCCGAGTAAAGCCGAAGTACACCCGGCTTTCTGTATCTCGGCTCCGCTCTCTCCTCTTCACTGTCCGCTCACAGTCAAAAATCGGCACTAAATTTAAATCAATATGCTGCAAAGAGACTGGCAAGGCTGCAAAGGCACTGGGCAAGGCTGCAGATGGACACTGGGCAAGGCTACAATGATGGACAAGGCTGCAGATGGACACTGGGCTCAGCTGCAATGATGGACACTGATAAGGCTGCATTGATGGGCATTTTAATGTAAGTGTTTTTCCTTAAACTTCCCTCCTAAATGTTTTTTTCCTTAAAATTCCCTCCTAAACTTGGGGTGCATGTTATACTCCGGCGCGTGTTATACGCCAATAAATATGGTAGTTATTTTTTCAAAACATTCATTTTTTATGCAACGTAAATTTGAAAGTAATTGATCTAGACTAGATTCAAAAACGATGAATTTTCTTTCATCAACCCCTAAACAGTCATCTTTTGCTGCAACAGTGTCATTATCAATTTCAAAGGAACTCTCAGCCCTTGATATATCTGTTTCAGACATTTCTAAAAGATCGGGGACATAACTGTCATCCTGTGTAGTATTGTGATCCATTGAGGTATTTATTTGACCAATAGTATTCATATTCGCATTAGTATCATGTTCAGTAAAACTTTTTTCTTCCATTTCTAAATTTATATGAACACCTGTTGATTGAACTTGAACGGTCTGTGTAAAGTCACAAGTTGGAAGCTGAATAACATTGTGTTCAGTGGACAGTAACAACTGACTAGTACTACTCTCTGCTTCTGCAAAGTCACCATAGGACAGTGTGACAGCAGACTTAATTGGTGTGATTTGAAAATCTGTAATGTCTTTTGTGTTCTGTATTTTCTCTGGAGTAGATTCTAATTAAGGGTCAACAATAGGGCATGATAATGAGTATTCATGATCATGACATATGTCACGGTAACTTGCACAAAATCCATATGATTTCTCAGACATTGAAAAATTTAAATGTTCACCAGTTTGTGTCCCCATTTCTCTTTTTGTTATGTCGTTTTTCAAGCAGAATTGATGACAAGGGCAGAAAATATGAGTTTGCTTTACCTTCATAAAGGACATGGAAATGTCATTGGGAAAAATGATGGGACAGCATCAGATTTCAAAACCCTTGTTTTTTTTTATTGTAATAGGACTCTTTTGAAAAATGAGCAGAAAACGATTTACATTTTTGTCTTTCAATATTTCTTCCGCTGCGCTAGTTAGGTCTTCTTCGCTCAAAGTAGATGAGGCTATCCACAGTTTTATCATCTCTAAATTTTTGGGAAATATATGAAGTGTAACATCAGGATATTTTGCTTTTAACCCGTGCTATGTGGGCAGCAATTAAAGATGCACTTTGGCATTTTTCTTCTACCTGTAAATTAAATAATAAAAAAATATATTATCAATATTGTTAATCATAATAATGAAAATTGATAAATTATTAGTAAATGTTAATAATAATTGTTTAATTATTTACATTTTTAATTAAAAAAAATGCTCGAAAATGCCATTAATAATATATATATATATACAGTGGTGTGAAAAAGTGTTTGCCCCCTTCCTCATTTCCTGTTCCTTTGCATGTTTGTCACACTTAAGTGTTTCGGAACATCAAACCAATTTAAACAATAGTCAAGGACAACACAAGTAAACACAAAATGCAATTTGTAAATGAAGGTGTTTATTATTAAAGGTGAAAAAAAATCCAAACCATCATGGCCCTGTGTGAAAAAGTGATTGCCCCCTAAACCTAATAACTGGTTGGGCCACCCTTAGCAGCAACAACTGCAACCAAGCGTTTGCGATAACGTGCAATGAGGCTTTTACAGCGTCCTGGAGGAATTTTGGCCCACTCATCTTTGCAGAATTGTCCTAATTCAGTTACATTAGAGGGTTTTCGAGCATGAACGGCCTTTTTAAGGTCATACCACAACATCTCAATAGGATTCAGGTCAGGACTTTGGCTAGGCCACTCCAAAGTCTTCATTTTGTTTTTCTTCAGCCATTCGGTGGTGGACTTGCTGGTGTGTTTAGGATCATTGTCCTGCTGCAGAACCCAAGTTCGTTTCAGCTTGAGTACACGAACAGATGGTCGGACATTCTCCTTCAGGATCTCTTGGTAGACAGCAGAATTCATAGTTCCTTTTATCACGGCAAGTCTTCCAGGTCCTGAAGCAGCAAAACAGCCCCAGACCATCACACTACCACCACCATATTTTACTGTTGGTATAATGTTCTTTTTCTGAAATGCAGTGTTCCTTCTACGCCAGATATACTTGGACACACACCTTCCAAAGAGTTCCACTTTTGTCTCATCGGTCCACAGAATGTTGTCCCAAAAGTCTTGGGGATCATCAAGATGTGTTGTGGAGAAATTGAGACGAGCTTTGATGTTCTTTTTGCTCAGCAGTGGTTTTCTCCTTGGAACTCTGCCATGCAGGCCATTTTTGCCCAGTCTTTTCCTGATGGTGGAGGCATGAACGCTGACCTTAACTGAGGCAAGTGAGGCCTGCAGTTCCTTGGACGTTGTTGTGGGGTCTTTTGTGACCTCTTGGATGAGTCGTCGCTGCGCTCTTGGGGTAATTTTGGGCGGCCGGCCACTCCTGGGAAGGTTCACCACTGTTCCATGTCTTCGCCATTTGTGGATAATGGCTCTCACTGTGGTTCGCTGGATTCCCAAAGCTTTGGAAATGGCTTTATAACCCTTTCCAGACTGATAGATCTCAATTACTTTCTTTCTCAATTACTTTCTTTCTCAATTGTTCCTGAATTTCTTTCGGTCTCGGCATGATGTGTAGCTTTTAAGGATCTTCTGGTGGACCTTACTGTGTCAAGCAGCTCCTATTTAAGTGATGCCTTGATTGTGAACAGGTGTGGCAATAATCAGGCCTGGGTGTGGCTAGAGAAATTGAACTCAGGTGTGGACAACCACAGTTATAGTATGTTTCAACAAGGGGGGCAATCACTTTTTCACACAGGGCCATGATGGTTTGGATTTTTTTTCACCTTTAATAATAAACACCTTCATTTACAAATTGCATTTTGTGTTTACTTGTGTTGTCCTTGACTATTGTTTAAATTGGTTTGATGTTCCGAAACACTTAAGTGTGACAAACATGCAAAGGAACAGGAAATGAGGAAGGGGGGGCAAACACTTTTTCACACCACTGTATATATATATAGAGAGAGAGAGAGAGAACACTTTACTCTAGTTACTAACATCCAACATATCAACCCACTGACAGAACTTCAGCTATCAATTTTGCAACAAGGCAAAGTAATTTTATTTATTTATTTTTTTAGTTTATTGGGGGATATTGCTAGGAAGGGGCATATGGCATGCCCATAGAACATGTTAATTAAACATCAAATTTATTCAAAATTGCTTTGAGCCTTGAATAACTTATTTACTTCTAACATTTACTGTCTCTTTGGTGGGATAATAGAGGTACACTATAGATAAAATAAAAAATTGTGGCTGCAATTTCGTGCCCTTACTAGGCCAGAGGGATGCATTATTTCTCCCAGGCGGACATATCAATTTTACATTTTTTTTAATTTGTAGATCAACTGTTCTAACCAAGATAGACACCATTATGCCACAGGAATTTGACACAATTCCTACAGTCTCTCCTCTTGTCTCTCAGCCAGCACCCCGGGCATGTCTCATCCTGAAATACACTGTGTTGCACAAACCAACCTTTTGTGGCCCGAGTCCATGATCAAGCTTTTTAACAGGACATACATTCCTAAAAGCTTCAGCAGCTCCTCCAGTTCTTGGAGTCATCATCTATGAGCGTGTAAAGATGAAGACTTCATCCATGCCCGTGTAAAGGTGAAGCTCACTCCAAGCTCCCAGGAGCTCCTCCACGACAGGCGCAACACTCCCCTTGATGTGGTTGGCCTTCTGCAGCTGGCTAGTACTCCATTCTCCAATTGTCCCGGACGTGAAACTCCTCCACAGTTTCATTTTACCTCAATTTATATGGTATGCCTGCCCCCCCCCCCCCCAACAAAACCTGGCGGGGATTGCTCAGTGCTACAGACATGAGCTGCCTGACACTCGATTCCCAGGCGCTGTCCCCCTTCAAGAACAATGGCCCTGGAATGAGGGGAGGCTCCTAAGAAATAAAGGACAATTGGCCACACTCAATGCTACACTAAACATTCCCTGCCACAAAATAAAAACAAGCAGGCCTAGTCTGAAGCATGGGCCTGACTAAATTTATGTGAACTGGCAGTTTACCTTGCAAAAAAAATATGCTAGCACCTAGCTATGGTATCGGGTGCTACATATATTAGACTAGTGTTTCTCGTGTCATTTTAGATCAGGCATGTCCAAAGTCTGGCCCGCGGGCCATTTGCGGCCCGCGTTCCGGTTTGATGTGGCCCCCAATTGGAATTTGCATATATGTACATTTGTGGCCCCCAAAGCTCGAGAGTGTTATGTTTTTTATGCTGTTAATGTATCCATCTTTTTTAGCCTGACAAATCCCGAGCGCCGTGTGGCTGGGCGTGTTCACAAGTCAATGTGCCCGAGCCGCTATGGAGCTGACAGCGCTAAGAGCCAATTACAGGCACTGTGACTATTCCCGATCTCTGCATCTGCGGACTGCAGACGCAGAGATCGGGAAAATGTCACAGTGCCTGTGATTGGCGGTGCCGCTGCACGCTGTCAGCTTCCTTGCGGGCTCGGGCACATAGACTTGTGAACACGCCCAGCCACACGCTCCGGCTCATACTAAGAATGAGCGTGACGCTCTGGGATTTGTCAGGCTAAAGAAGATGGATATATTAACAGCATAAAAAACATAACACACTCGAACTTCGGGGGCGACAGATGGATATACTTGGGGGCCACATAAAACCGGAACGCGGTTCCTTTCCTTGAGAGAGACATAGAGAGACACAGAGAGAGAGAGAGAGACAGAGAGAGACAGACAGAGAGAGACAGACAGAGACAGACAGAGACAGACAGAGAGAGAGACAGAGAGAGACAGACAGAGAGAGAGACAGAGAGAGAGACAGAGACAGAGACAGAGAGAGACTGAGACAGAGACAGAGAGAGACAGAGAGAGACAGGGAGAGAGAGACAGAGAGAGAGAGACAGAGAGGGAGAGACTTAGATATTTTTTTAAACATAACATGCCTGAGGTCATCGTTACCCTGAGCGGAGAAGGGAAGATATATAATGTATGTATATATATATTATATATCATCATATGTTGTCATCAATGTTATGAAATTAATAATATGCCGTTTGCAATAAACTTTGCATAAAATTATTTAATTTGCAGTTAATTTTAATGGTTCAAAAAATGGTCGGCCCTCAGTTTGGACACCCCTGTTTTAGATTATAACAAAGTTTGCATGATAACTTAAATATAACACATGTTAAATAATCTAATGATCAATAAGAGCCGGCTTACATTGTTTTTCTGTACACCAATTGTACCTCTTATTATGTCTTGAAAAAGCCTAGTGATGAATCCCTACTGATGAATACACTGATGAACAATGATAAATTTACTAATACGAGCATTGAGGAGGAGGCTATGGTGTGCACTGATTAAGTAATAGTGTTGTGCAGTGAAAAGTGACACTGTTGTGTTTACTGGTGTGGCATAACTGTTGTGCATTCATAGGTTTAACTTTTGAGCACTGATAGGTGCCAAAACTGTACAAAATGAATGTGTACAGTCACAATGCACTTATGTGCATTCATAGGTGGCACAGATGAACATTCAAAGTTGATAGTCATAATTCTTTAATAGCATTAATAACGAGTCACTGATGGGCACTCATTGACATAAATTGTGTGCACAGTTTGGTGGCACTGTTTTGTGGCACTGTTTGTCATTGATAATTCTCATTGCTAGTTGTTAAAGCTACGATTGGTAGCAGACTCTCGCTGTTGTCAATAACATTAAATAATTCAACAGCCGGTGGTGTTTGGCATGGTACAGTGTCACTTTTCAAACAGCTTTGTCTCATCACAGACAAAGCTGTTTTAAAAGTGACACACACACACAATTGGCAACATTGAAATTGGTTATAAAAGGGGGTATTCTAGAAAATATCATATGCAGGACTTAGTTGAATAAACAACTGCAGAGGAGGATCGGGCCATCTCTGTGGAAACGAAAAAAAAAAAAAAACACTAAGGATGTTTGGGTGTCCTTTATGTTGATTAAAAAATAAATAAAACGTATCTTTATAGATCTTTGAACGTACGCCACTTAGCCGCTTTTCTGATTAATGCTCTGTTTGACAGGACTGTCATTTTAGAGGTAAGAAGTGGGGCAAACTCTTGACATTATCCAATGCAGGATTAGACATAGCTCAGTGTGATCTAACCTCTTCGCGCCCGGGCTATAGCCGAAAGACGGCTGCAGAGCGGACGCTCCCTGCCGGGAGGACGTCCCTGGACGTCCTCTTGTTTACTTCCCTAATGCGCGCTCCTGAGAGCGCGCATCGGGGAAGTTCTGTGCTGGCTGTGTCCATCGGATATTAATAATAAATAATTGGTCGTAGTGTGGACGTTTAAATAGGGTTCAAAGCGACCAATCAGGTTTCCCTGAAGAAGTCACGTGTGACGTAGCGCGTAGGGAGTGGTTTGGACGTCATTACGCAACCGGAAGTGCAGTGAGAGCGGCGTGTAACAGCGCCCTGTTTGATTCCTTGCCTATTTATGTTGTTTTATATGTAAGGGCGCATTTTTATCTTTAATAAATACCTTACCTTATTCAAAATACTACACTATGGGAGTCCTCTTTGCCCTCCACCCCCTTTGTTTCTCTGTTTGATGAGCTTATATAGCGGACTGGACCAATAGGCCGGGGCATCTGAGGGACGTAGCCCATCGTGTGGAGGAAGATACTAGAGGCTAACTAGCAGCAAAAGAAGGTGGTTACGTGCAGTATCAAAGAAATCTGGAGGTGAGAGTCCTGTGAGCTTAGCCTAGGATTGTTTTGGCATTATACCACTCGTCCCTGGGTAACACCAATAGAGATTAGAAGACAGGCACCTGAGCCCTACCCAATATATAAACACCGGCATTCCTGGCACGGACTTTGATATTTATATATTTGGACTTTTATTGTTTGTTGTTTCTTTTTATCTTTATTCACATTTATCCATCCCAATATCTATGTTACATTTATTATGAACACTTGATGTTATATTTTCACCATTTATACTATGCGCAAAGTCATTTCCCTTTATATTTTTACTTAATTGTGTTTGTGCACATTTTAGATTTTGCGGCAGGTATTGATTTTATAGAAGGTACACAGGTTTATCTCTATTTATTCTAACACTATTTATTTGTATATCACCTTGTTTTGCTTTATGCATATTTATTCACTACAATTAGCACATGCACTTTTGCACTTGGAGTGAGAATTTATACACGACTGTATAGCGGCGCGAAGGACACATCACACTATATATGTATATATGTTCATAAGAAGAGGTGTAAAAATTAGAAAAAATAATGGTCTTCTTGTTATCCTTCACAAAAAATATGTAATTCCTCTTAGTTCATGCCTAATTCTGCGTCTGTCGCCTCTTGAAGCTGGGGTGTTCCGAATGGGAGCTGGACGTGGTGTAGAAGGGAGTACATGGAAGGTTGTTGGGATCAAGAAGGCCTAATTTAGTCAGAATATCTTGTCCTTCAGGGATAGTGGTGGGGATGTAGGTAGTGCCATTATGAGGAATAATTAGTTTGAATGGGAACCCCCATCTGTACCGGATCCTTGCTGTGGAGACCACTGAAGTGATTTCTTTCATTTTCTTGCGTCTGTCTAGTGTTGCTTGCGAGATGTCTGCATAGATCTGCAACTGAACTCCATCTAAAGTGATGTTTCTGATGCCACGTGCACCACACATTATTTCTTCTTGAACCAAAAAGTCTTTCATGCATAATACTTTGTCCCAGAGAGGTTTATCTGGAGGGGATTTGACCCTTAGTGCACGATGAATACGATCGCATAGAAAGGATCGGGCGTCTTGTTCTGGTAACAGGGACTGGAATAATTTTGTGAAGTATGAAATTAAATCTGTGATCGATTCCGGAGCTCCTCTTCCTCCTCCTCTAAGATTACTCCTTCTGTTGTATATAGTATCATGAAAAAACACTGGTCCATACTTATAGATAATCATCCTCAGATTGAGGAACTTCAGGGCTTCCCCATGCCTTCGTATAATAAGGGCAGGACTATATATAGTAAATTAGTTAAATCAGATCAATTTAGACAGAATACCAATATTGCCAGGACTTTTTTTCGATCCTCCCAATAATGGTTCATACCTCTGTCTTAGTTGTATGCAATGCAGTTCTATGATTAAAAGGAAAAACTTTTTGTCATTCCCATCATGGGATGAATATAGAAATTAAGGGATATTACATGTCAGTCATCTTTCGTTGTCTACATCTTAAATGTCAGTGCAGCCTCCTTTATGTGGGAGAGACCACACAGAAAATAAAAGATCCTATAGCCAGGAATAAGTATTCTATACTTGATAAATGAATACAGCTCCCATTAGCAAGATATATTGTGCAAATGAAACATACAGTATCTCAACTTCGCTTCATGGTTATTGAGGCTATTCCTCGTGTATAACCCTGCCCCTAATGAGCAGACGCTATTATTTTTGTAAATTTAAGTTTGTCTGAAGCTGCAGTTTGGCTCAGACTAATAATGCTAAAGTTCTGGTTTCTGTACCAGTTTAGCTGGGTTGTGCTAGTTTCCACTTGACCGTGGGTGTCGCTGTCACCATCGGTAAGTGTTGGAAATGCAACAGGCTAAATGCATTGGGTACCCCTTTTACTCAGAAACAGCCCGGTGGGAGTGGTCTGCCCGCTGTGATTTCTGGGTAAGGGTATTTAAGGTACAGACGCCATTTTTTGGGGTTTGTTATCCCGACCACATGGCTCTCCTGGCCTAAGGTGTGTGCTGCCTTACTCTATGTCTCGGGTCAGCTGGCCCAAGCATTTGCAACTGAAGGGTAGGCCCAGAAGTCTTGGGGCCTACCGATCCAGGGGTAGTCCTGTGCTGTCTCGCCTGCGGGGAGAAGCTAAGCGACTGGAATATCCAGGGGAGGACTTTTTCAGGAGAGGACAGTGCAACAAGGCTGGTATCTCTGGAAGAGCCTAGAGACTCAGTTGGAGGACGCATCCCGGGTCATCTACCACACAGTACCGCTGGATTAGCTGAAAGAAATTGGTACTGTGTGACAGTTCTTTAATTTTACAAGTTGCCGGTTGTGCCTTCCTGTGGCAGAGGATCGCACAACTATTCCGTTAAGTTGACAAGTCTGTGGCAGAGACTTTGTCCGAGCATCTCATCGGCTGCTAGGTCAGTGAGAGGGGCCTATCCTGTGGTTGCTAGATCCAGTCTGTGGAAGCTGTTTGTCCTCTGAGTCAAGGAAATACCTCTAACCCGCAAATTACAAGGTACCTGAATTCCCCTTAACCCTCTATCCCTTTATTGCAAAATGTATGTTCTTTAAAATAAATCTTTGGAAAAAAGGACTAAGTGTCGGAGCCAATATTCTTTAATCAACTCTACAACGGGACCCTTAGGACGGACACAGTGAAAAGGTGAGGTAACGGTAAGCCCAACAAAAACCAGCAGCTCCTTCGGGGGTCAGTGCTACACTCATGATAGACGTGGAGGTAATCGTGAACTCGAATTAAAAAAGTGTGAGGTGCATTGGATAAACCGTCTAGATACTTTTCAACCTATGGGGATAAATTCTGATGTTGACCTTTTTTTTGTAATATGTTTTTTGTTTTTATTTTTGTCTTTGATCATGGGCAAGTTTTTGTGGTCAGGTCATGTGCAATATATTTAACAACATTTTAAGTATTGGATATGATTTATATATCATTGAAGATGCTTTTACTAAATCCTAATGAGAAATATGTATTTGTGATGATAGGTGTGAACCAGGATCACCTCCCCATGACATGGAGTTTGAATTTAGCACATACAGACATCGATTTGAGATTGGGG
Source organism: Lithobates sylvaticus (assembly GCA_028564925.1). Taxonomy (NCBI): domain Eukaryota; kingdom Metazoa; phylum Chordata; class Amphibia; order Anura; family Ranidae; genus Lithobates; species Lithobates sylvaticus. The sequence goes on along the minus strand of CM053027.1, from coordinate 15,961,189 downwards.
CAATCAGGAAATGAAATGATTTACTTTGTATGTTGTAATGAGTTAAATGCCTAATTAATTCCTGGTGTGAGATGAGCATATATTGTGGAAGAGAATGGTGAATTGTTTAGACACATACAAAGACACCAAAACAAATACGTTCAGAAATGAAGTTCTGTGTAATCAAATGGAATGACACAGGGAAAATGTATTATACACACTAACTGAAATGTATTTAATACTTGGTACAAAATCCTTTGTTGGTGATGACGGCTTCAAGACGCCTCCTGTATGGAGGAACGAGTCTCATGCGTTGCTCAGCTGTGATTTTGGCCCCATTCTTCCACACAGTCTTCACATGTTGAGGGTTCTGTGGGCCTCTTCTATGAACTCTGATCTTTAGTTCTTTCTATAGATTTTCTATTGGATTCAAGTCAGGTGATTGGCCGGAGCATTCTAGCAGCTTTATTTTCTTTTGTTGAAACCAATAGAGAGTTTCCTTGGCTTTGTGTTTGGGATGATTGTGTTGCTGAAATGTCCGCCATTGTTTCATCTTCATCATCCTGGTAGATGGCGGCAGATTTTTATCACCATTCATCCTTCCTTCAATGATATACATTTTGCCAGTACCATTTCAGCTGGTGTCTTGGCTTTCCATGCCTTTTTGCTCTTCCCTTTCTTCATGTGTTCAATAGTTTTTCCCTGTGTCCTTCCATTTTATTACACAGAACTTTATTTCTTAATGTATTTGTTTTGGTGACTTTGTATGTATGGATTGCATGGGTTGTTACCGACATGTGGGGAGAATTTCATGTCAATAGCACCTTTAGAAATAAATTCACCTAGAAAAATGGTGGTGTGTTACTTTTTTACCCACTGTATATACTGTGTGTGAATATATATATATATATATATATATATATATATACACACACACCGTATATTACAGTATCTCACATAGTATACATACACAGTATACACACATATAGTACACATACATTATACACACACAGTATACACACACACACCGTATACAAACACACACAGTATACATACAGTATGCATACACAGTAAATATACACACATACAGTATACACACACAGTATACACACAGTATACACACAGTATACACACATACAGTATACACACAGTATACACACATACAGTATACATACAGCATACACACACACAGTATACATACAGCATACACACATACAGTATACATACAGAATACACACATACAGTATACATACAGAATACACACATACAGTATACATACAGAATACACACATACAGTATACATACAGAATACACACATACAGTATACACACAGAATACACACATACAGTATACACACACACACACACACAGTATACATACAGCATACACACATACAGTATACATACAGAATACACACATACAGTATACATACAGCATACACACATACAGTATACACACACACAGTATACATACAGCATACACACATACAGTATACATACAGAATACACACATACAGTATACATACAGCATACACACATACAGTATACACACATACAGTATACACACATACAGTATACACACAGCAGCACTTTTCACCCAAAATTCATCCTGATAGAACACACTGCTGCTGCCCCATCTCCTGGCATGCTGGTATTTGTAGTGCCCCAGCAGCTGACCGATTTTGGATGAGGTGATACAGGAGAGGGGGGGGGGCTGTGCCTGTGTATTGGTGGGCAGGTAATGAGTAGGGAGATGTAGCAGAGATTGGAGGAGAAGTTCAGAACATCCTTCCTCCAGAAGCAGAGCACTTCTCACACACAGAACATTGATATAACAACAACCTAAGAGACAGGAGGAGCCCTGCTAGAGGAAAAATCCTAACATCTAACATCCTTCGCCCTCCCCCTCCTAACCAGGGTAAGCCACTGATAAGAATACATTATGTTCAGCTCAGTCAGCTTGCCTTTTATCAGGCAGCAGTCCGTCCCACACTGCAGGCTGTCCCCTCCTCCCTCTCCTATCCTCCAGCAGTCAGCATCTCCTGCTCTGAAGTCAAAGAAGCTGAGCTGCAGAAGGGGGCACGTACACTGTGCTTCCATTGGCTGAGGAGGCATTAGAGAGGCGGGGCATCTATAATCTTGGGATTTGTACAGCAAAAGGATTGCGGTAGTGGCCATTTCAGGGACAGATGTAAAAATACACAGATTTCTACAAACTTTCCCTGCTTTTACTGAGGCTGGCAACCCTGATGGGGCCCCCTAGTGGCCCTGGGCCCTCGGGCAACATTCTCCTTTAAGGGAGGCGTGGCAGGGGGGTGTGTCCTATGCCTACATACTTTTGCTAAAAGGTGTTCCTCGTTCCCACCTCAAAAATTTGGGAGGTATGGGTGAAGTCTTGGAGTGTCAGCGACTCTTAGGTGTAAGCCCCCCAGCTCTGCCACAGCCAGGACCTTGGTGAACAACAGAGCAACCTGGAGGTAGGGGGAAATCACTCACCACCTGAACAGGTGGAATCCCTTCACCAGGAACCCTGCTGTTCTAAAGCTATTTATGTGCTTCTCAGCCACCTTCTGAGCACACCTCCCAAGGGATTGGCTACAGAACCATAAATATTTATGCCGCCCATTTGCCTTGCTCCACTCACTATGTTCCAGCACTTTCTAGAAGGCTAGGGAGAGCAATCAAACTTGCAGCCTGTGACATCCATAACAGCCAAAAAACAAAATCAACAACTGATCCAATGATTACCTAGAAGGCAAAAATGACATAATTTACCCAACATCCTATCAGCCTAACTAGGAGGGTGCTACAGCCCCCCCCCCCCCTCCACACTAAAAATAGGTCCAAGAGCAGAGTGTGCCATAATATTTGAAAATAAAAATATATAACCAGAGCCTTGGGAAGTGAAATAATAAATACACTGTATGTGAATCGCAGCAGCCACTCAAAATATGTGCTTTCCCCTTTTCGCACAAAACATGTACTAATACATAGTGATGAGGGGGTGCTAAATATATTAATACAAAAAATGCTAATGCCAATGTCGCCAATAAAAACAATAACATAAAATCCAAACTATAATCAAAGTGCTTAATAACGGGAACACTTCTCCATTTTGTTAATCACACTTAATGAGCACTTTGATTATAATTTGGAGAAGTGTCATAATTATTGTAAGTTGTTTATTGTTTTTGTTTATTATCCCATAATGTTAACTTGGAGGGCAAAAGGAAAGCAAAAAACAAAATATGTGTGGCATTCCATATTAAAATTTTATTTAGTCACAGTATAAAATGCAAAAACTTTAATGCAACTTTGTACAGTATAAATAACTAGAAAAGCTAAAATTTCTGGGGAAATTGTGTGACGTGTTCTTGCCTCCACCTACTGGAGTGGGCAAAGTAACTGGGTGGAGTGGCTTGAGTAACTGTGAAAAGTGTTAAAAAGCTTAATATTTTAAAAAGTATAAACAGTAGTAAAAAAAAGTCCCATCATTAGCTGGAAGAGCTGAACATTTTTTTTTTCTAAAATGATTTTTTTTTTCCAAAAATAATTGTTTTATTTTTAAAATATTTTTTTTTCTAAAATGATTTTTTTTTCAAATTTCCTAATTTTCATTTTTTTTCTAAAATGATTGATTTTTTTTTTATAAAATTATTTTTTTCTTCATTTATTTTTCTTTTTTAAATGATTTTTTATTTTAAATGATTTTTTTTCAAACATTTTTTTTTCTAAAATGATTTTTTTTTTCAAAAAATAATATTTTTTTGTAATTTCCTAATTTTCATTTTTCTTTTCTAAAATGATTGATTTTTTTTTATAAAAATAATTTTTTTTTTCATTTATTTTTATTTTTTAAGTGTTTTTTTATTTTAAATGATTTTTTTTCAAACATTTTTTTTCTAAAATTATATTTTTTTCAAAAAATTATTTTTTTTCAAAAAATTATTTTTTTTTGTAATTTCCTAATTTTCATTTTTCTTTTCTAAAATGATTGTTTTTTTTTATAATTTTTTATTTTTTTCTAAAATAATTTTTTTTTCAAATTTCCTAATTTTCATTTTTTTTCTATGATTTTTTTTTTCTAAAATTATTATTTTTTTTCTAAATTTTTTTTTTTTTTCTAAAATTATTATTTTTTTTCAAATTTCATAATTTCATAATCCCCCTCAGAGCTGTGTGGGACTACCTATAATTCCCCTCAGAGCTGTGTAGGAGCAGCTATAATTCCCCTCAGAGCTGTGTGGGAGGAGCTATAATTCCCCTCAGAGATGTGTGGGAGGAGCTATAATTCCCCTCAGAGATGTGTGGGAGGAGCTATAATTCCCCTCAGAGATGTGTGGGAGGAGCTATAATTCCCCTCAGAGATGTGTGAAAGGAGCTATAATTCCCCTCATAGCTGTGTGGGAGGAGCTATAATTCCCCTCAGAGCTGTGTGGGACTACCTATAATCCCCCTCAGAGCTGTGTGGGAGGAGCTATAATCCCCCTCAGAACTGTGTGGCAGGAGCTATAATTCCCCTCAGAGCTGTGTGGGAGGAGTTATAATCCCCCTCAGAGCTTTTGTCACCTCCCACTCTAGTTTTGAACATTTCTCCATTCATTCCTATGGGACAAATTTCACCGCAAAAATTACGATGTTTTGTGAACCATTCGGCAAAAAGTTCCACAAAATAATAGCACACCATTCGGGAACAATCCGCACGTTTTGGTATATATTCGGTATATGTAGCGTAAAAACTGTGGGAGGAGTTAGGGTGGTAAATTTGGCTATAATAAGAATATATATGTGAGATAACAATAAGTGATCTTGCGTTTGTACAATGAAGGGGAGACTGGCGCCAGGCCTAAAAAAATAGCTGTCCGCCTCTGTGACAGAACATTGGCAGTCTATGTAAACAAGGCAGATGTTCTGTCACAGAGGGAAAGAGAGATCTTGTGTTCCTGCTAATCAGGAACACTGATGTCTCTCTTCCTCTAGTCTAGTGGGTCAATCCCCCACACAGTTAGAAATCACTCCCTAGGGAACACACTTAACCCTTTGATCGCCCCCTAGTGTTAACCCCTTCCCTGCCAGTGTCATTAATACATTGGTCAGTGCATGTTTTAGTACTGATCACTGTATTAGTGTCACTGGTCCCTAAAAAGTGTCACTTAGTGTCCGGTTTGTCCGCTGCAAAGTAGCGGTCCCGCTAAAAATCGCCGCCATTACTAGTAAAAAAATAAATAAAATAAAAATGAAAATGCCATAAATCTATGCCATAGTTTGTAGACGCTATAACTTTTGCGCAAAGCAATCAATATACACTTATTGTGATTTATTTATTTTTTAACAAAAATGTAGCAGAATATATATTGTACTAAATTTATGAAGAAATTTGATTTTTTTTATGTTTTTTATTGGATATGTTTTATAGCAGAAAGTAAAAAATATATTTTTTTTCAAAATTGTCGCTCTTTTTTTGTTTATAGTGCAAAAAATGAAAACAGCAAAGGTGATCAAATACCACCAAAAGAAAGCTCTATTTGTGGGAAAAAAGGACGTCAATTTTATTTGGGTGCAATGTCACGCGCCCATGCATTTATCAGTTAAAGCGAAGCAGTGCCGAATCACAAATGCTAATAATTTACATTTCACAATTATATTTGGTTATATGCATTCAATTTTATATATTTTCCAACTATTTCCAATCATCACTGCGCAGAGCATGCAAGATCCAGATTTCCTCCAGTTTTCTCTAATCTCTGTATCGGCTATGGATCTGTTGTAAGGAATGGTCTCATTGACCTAACATTGAGGAAAACTTTACACGGCATTGTAGATTCGTCCTTTATACCATTTGGAGTCACAGTCTTACTTCTCCTCATTTTCCTCCTGAAAAGGATCTGAGAATATAAAACCCACAGATATAAATATAAAAGCACAGATAATCCTCACAGATCACACAGGATTTATAGCCGTGACACGTCATCCATTCACTGACTGTCCCCGGTCATGTGACTAGGGTTGCCACCTTTTCTTCAAGCCAGGGAGAGTAGTAATGCGTTACGCATAGCGTATCACAGTGAACAGTGGGTGTGGTCAAATTGATCTTGCTGACATCATCGTCCTGCCCCCCAGTGATGCAAAACCCGTCCCCCAGACAGCAACAGATTTGTGTGTGTCTTGGTTAATTGGGGAGGCATAGCCTGGCCTTAATGATGTGTCCAGGTTTCAGTCTGCCTGAAACTCAGACACATGATTCAAAACCCGGACTGTCCGGTGAATCCCGGACACATAATAATGCAAAACCTGGACTGTCCGGGTGAATCCCGAACACACAATTTGGAAACCGGACTGTTCGGTTGAATCCTGGACACATGATTCAAAACCCGGACTGTCTGGGTGAATTCTGGACTAATGATTCAAAACCCGGACTGTCTGGGTGAATCACGGACACATGATTCAAAACCAGGACTTTCCGGCTGAATCTTGGACACATAATAATGCAAAACCTGGACTGTCTGGGTGAATCCCGGACACATGATTCAAAACCCAGACTGTCTGGGTTAATCCCGGACACACAATTTAAAACCAAAAATATCCAGGTGAATCTCAGACAGGTGGCAACCCTAGTGAATTCTGGGGTGTTTATTGCCTCAGAATAGGGCCCCCATGCTGCGCCTCCCCATCCCTGATCACCTCCATACAATCCATTGTAAGACTTAACTTTCTACGCAGTGTTTAGTCCTTAATAATACAACCACTGTCCCTATAAGGAGCTCCTTTACTTATAAATAGGGATGTTTTGCTGACCCCACACAGATGGACAGTGTTAGAAGTCATGAGTGATCACAACACATTTTTGGTGTGATGTGATTTTTATTCAAGTTATAGCAATAAAGGATGTTTTGTTTACCAGTACAAACATTCTTCTTCTTCATAGACAAAAAGAATGACTGCGCTGCAAGAAAAGAAACCCTTTCACAGACCAGTGATGGGATGTGGTGAAAAGCATTTAACAAAACAGTGTTTAGCGGGAAACAGTGATATATCAATTAATTGCAAGTGATAATATCAAAAAGGTGAACGTGTAGTGAGACATTCAACAAAAAAAGAAATATAACTCATTTGACCATATATTAGTCAGAGGCAAATATAGCCAGACATGAAGTGACTATGAAAATTAGCAACAAATTAAATGGTTAACATAATGTCCATAATATCCATAATAAGATAGGCAAAATTCAGTGTTGACATCACTCAATTTACACCACAAGGAAGGAAGTGGCCCAATAGAAAAGATCTCCACCACCGAGAACAGCTGCCTCTTACCGAATCTAGAGATCTCCTGTCACAGAGATCACAAAGGCATTAGGCTTATCTCCCAGCCACGGGTCTCAGGAGGAGGTAGAAGGATTTCCAGGGGTATGGGATAACACTTCCCTCAGAGGGCATAGGCAGATATCATGTGGGGATAGATAAAAAGAGACTCCATAGTGTATCACTTAACAAAGGTAGTTTAATTCAAAAACAAAGTTTACACTTACAGGAATGTCGTTTAAAAGTAGCATGAAGATAAAAATAGCCGGCCGGCTCGTATTGCTGCCCGTTGCTTCCGGGTCCAGCGCGATATGTAGTGACGTCAGCACGCCGCTCTCCCTACGCCGTTTCGTCAGAGATGACGTCTTCCAGGGGCACGGAAGACGTCATCTCTGACGAAACGGCGTAGGGAGAGCGGCGTGCTGACGTCACTACATATCGCGCTGGACCCGGAAGCAACGGGCAGCAATACGAGCCGGCCGGTTATTTTTATGTGTGGTGTAAATTGTAAATTGTGGTGTAAATTGAGTGATGTCAACACTGAATTTTGGCTATCTTATTATGGATATTATGGACATTATGTTAACCATTTCATTTGTTGCTAATTTTCATAGTCACTTCATGTCTGGCTATATTTGCCTCTGACTAATATATGGTCAAATGAGTTATATTTCTTTTTTTGTTGAATGTCTCACTACACGTTCACCTTTTTGATATTATCACTTGCAATTAATTGATATATCACTGTTTCCCGCTAAACACTGTTTTGTTAAATGCTTTTCACCACATCCCATCACTGGTCTGTGAAAGGGTTTCTTTTCTTGCAGCGCAGTCATTCTTTTTGTCTTTATTTATTGTGGGTATCTCGCATTTGTGACTGCAGCAGCTATATTATTTATATTATTGTTATTAATTTAAACACCTTCTGACTCATTATTTATATATAATTTGTCTTAATTAGGGACCGCACAGTAATATACACCCCTTTATTATTCTTCTTCATGTTGGAAAAAAATGTAAAACTTTGGGATAAAAACATCTTGAAAAAGGCACATGCAAAGCCCTCTGAGCCGGACATGCTTGAGTAGAGCTCCGTATCTCACGGTCCTGCACAACCCAGCATCGGCGGACCTCTGCTCATCTACACGCAGCCATCAGCTCAACACACCGCCGAGACCCATGGGCAGCTGCCGCGATGGTCTAAGGTGGTTCCAAACAAAAAAAAAATAAGCAGGAACCCATCAGAGACGTGTTGACAAAATCCTCACCCAAGATGGTGGCGCAACCATCTTCCCGGCCCTTCACACAGCACACACAGGGCGCACCACAGCCATCCAGAAATAAGACAATGATTTCAGCCTTTACCCCCCTGGCACTCCACAGTGACATACAACCTAACCTGATAAGCCAATTTGAATACATGCTTACAGTGCCTTGCAAAAGTATTCACCCCCTTGGCATTTTTTGCCTCACAACCTGGAATTAACATGGATTGTTTGAGGATTTGCATCATTTAATTTACAGACAAAAATTGGAACAAAGAAAAATTGCGCTGGACAGTATACAAAAAAAATTTATGATAAAATAAAATAGCAGCAACACCAAGTGCGATATAACACAGAAAATATGGAAATGTGAAAAGTTGCGCTGAAACAAAAAAACCTAAAAAAGAATACATGTGATATACATATGGTACTTAAATAAAATCTTAGGTACAAAGGATGTACCAAAAAGCCATATATTCGTATAAGATGATAGATAATGTCCTGTATGGTCCAAGGAGACCTATGATGGAAACCTGGGACCAAAAAATTCAAATAAATGTTCCGTGTGTCAACACATAAAGTCCAAACAAAATAGGTGACAGGCGATAATGAAGTGACTTTTATGTTGAGATAATCCCACCGCCATCTGAATTGCTCGCTTACCAGCTACCAGAAGTTTGGAGACATGTGGCTAATACCCAGCCAGGGCCTTTTCCTCACAGCAAGGGACACCGAATCCATTTCTCTTTAGCTGGAAAAAACCATCAAGGATTGCTGGACTGGGAGCTCCAAATGAAGATGACCGCTACTACCTGCTCTTCAATGGTGCGAGGTAGAGACTCGTACATGGAACAAAAAAGAGCCCGGAAAGAGGGTCATGGGTAAAACCCGTTTGGGTAATATATCGTAAAAAGAAAGCACTACAAGTTTGCATAAAAAAACTGGGTTAAAATAAATGCGGCCAGCCGGCTGCAGTACCAAACGCCCGTACCTAGTAGCGGGACGTTTTTGCTCGCGGTGACGTCAGCACGTCGCTCCTCCTACGACGTTTCGTCACAACATGGACGTATTCATGGGGGCACTAAGATTTTATTTAAGTACCATATGTATATCACATGTATTCTTTTTTAGGTTTTTTTTTGTTTCAGCTCAACTTTTCACATTTCCATTTAATTTACAGAACCTGCCCACAACTTTGAAGATGTTTTTCTTTTGTTATTGTGAAGCAAACAACAAATAGGACAAAATAACAGAAAAAGTCAATGTGCATAACTATTCACCCCCCTAAAGTCAATACTTTGTAGAGCCACCTTTTGCGGCTATCGCAGCTCCAAGTCACTTTGGATAAGTCTCTATGAGCCTTGCCACATCTTACCACTGGGATTTTTGCCCATCACTCCTTGCAAAACTGCTCCAGCTCCTTCAAGTTGGATGGTTTGCGCTTGTGAACAGCAAGTCTGACCACATATTTTCTATTGGATTGAGGTCTGGGCTTTGACTAGGCCATTCCAACACATTTACATGTTTCCCCTTAAACCACTCAAGTGTTGCTTTAGCAGTGTGTTTGGGGTCATCGTCCTGCTGGAAGGTGAACCTCCGTCCTAGCCTCAAATCACACACTGTCAGGGAAATACCGTACTTCATCGCCGGATTCCGGGTATGCGCACGCGCGGTAGAGCGGCTCAGCGAACAGTACAGGTACGCCGGGTAGCGGGTGCACATGCACGGGTCCGTGGCGCTCGGGTATCTGATGCAGCTCAGCCAGTGCGGCTCACCGCTGTGCGCGGCGCTGACAGAGGACGTGTGCGCATGCGCACTCGTCCGGGTATCCCACCTGACCACTTACCTGGCCTATAAAAGGCTCTCTCTGTCTCTGTGTCCTCGGAACCAACTAAAGGGATAATTTCCGGGTTGTATGCCAAACTGGGGGATAGAACAAGGGAGTGTAGTGGACCAACTAAGATTAGGGTAATATGGGAGAGGGAGGTGGGCCCATTGTCAGCAGAAGAATGGGATTGTGTTATCGGTCAAGTAAAACGGGTCTCAATCTCCCCATCACATAAGATGTCACATCTTTATTTTTTATACAGAGTATATTATACTCCTAGGAAAATGTTTAACCTGGGTTGGCGGGATAATGACCGTTGCCCTAGATGCGGCCTAGTTGGAGATTTCATTCACATGCTTTGGAAGTGTCCGAAGCTGTTTAGATATTGGACAAAGATTATTGAGGAAATGAATGAAATTTTGAGGCTAAATCTAGTGGCAACAGCCAAAACCTGCCTTTTGGGTCTTTTGGAGAGAGAGAGGGTTCCGAATAATATTATCGACTCTGTTTTAAGGGCCCTATTTCAAGCCAGAAAGCTGATTGCTCAGCACTGGCAGTTGCAACTACCCCCGGCACTAGAGGAGTGGCATAGAAATATGAATACAATAATAGGTAACGAGAGAGTTTTTTTCACTAAACAGGGCAACCACAGGACGACAACTCCCGTAGATAGAGTGACACTTTAGTTTTACTTTTATTGAGGTTCTATTTAGGTTCAATTTTTGTCCCTTCTCTCTTTTTTTCCTTTCTCCCGCTCTCTCCTTTTCTTTTCCTCCCTGTCGCCTCTCCTCTTGCCTCCCCCCCGCCCCCTCTAGCAAGTTCGCCTGGGGGTGCCGGTGGGGGGGGGTGGGGGGAGGGGGGACTGGGATTGTGATATATGGCTCGGTGATATAGTAAACCAGGGCTTGACCAAGGGGCGGGGGAGAGAATAGGGGGTGCTAGACCAAATAGGGGGAATATACTTGTATTAGAACTGTTTTTGTATACAACCCAGTAGAGCCGGTTGGTGTTTATCCCTCTAGTGTATTAAGATTGGATGCTAAAAGTTGTTTGATGATGTAAATGTCTTTATTATAAAAATAAAAAAGGAATTGTTAAAAAAAAAAAAAAGTTCCAGAGAGAGACTTTTACATTCATCTGAAAGTTTCACAACCAAGTCTGTGGCAGAGACTTTGCTAATCAAAAATCACTTGTTGGCTGCTAAATCTACAAGCACGTGTCGGTATTTATGCTAATAAATTCTTTTAGGGCCATCTTTAATTGTTCAGGACTTTCGATTAGCTCCAACCAAGCTGGGTCTATTTTCCATTCCCTGTGATAAGGCTTACTTCCCATGTTCAATGTCAAGGTCAGAGGCGAGTGGTCTGATATCCCCCTTGGGCAATAATCTATTGCTCCTATGAGGGGTAGGGCGTCAGAATTAACAAAGGCCATATCAAGTCTAGATAAGGTCGAGAAAGAGGCTGAAAAGCAAGAATATTGCCTTTCCAGCGGGTGCAGTATTCTCCAGTCTTCACTTAGCCCTGTTTCTTGAAGAAACCGGGTTAACCTACCTTCTTCCCTCTGAGTTATTTGATACGGGGTAGGAAACCTATAAATAGATTTATCTAGTACCTCATTATAATCCCCCATCGCTATCACCGGAATCCCAGCCTTGTCTACAATAAATGCAATTAATTTGTATAAAATCTCCAGTTTGAATGGTGGTGGAACATAGATATTTGCTAGAACATATGGTTTATTTTCCAATGAGCAATGTAAAAAAACATAGCGGCCCTTTGGGTCTATTTGTGCTTTATAGCATGAAAATAATATTCCCCTACCTATCAGGATACTCACACCTCTTGAGTAGGAGGAGTATACTGAGTGGTACTGGGCCTGCCATTTCCGACCACGGATCAGAGGCACTGTGTCGTCCACAAGATGTGTCTCCTGGAGGCATAGGATACCTGGCCCCCTACCCTCCAGGATTGACAGGACCAAGGCTCGCTTGGCCGTGTCCCCCAGGCCCCGAATATTCCAAGAAATCAGGTCAAGTTTCTTCACCTGTATCTAGGCTTCATATAGATATGAGCCACCTCGTATGAAGTAGCTATCAGAAAAAATATTGGAGCCACCGGAAAATTCCGACAGAAAAATAGAGCTAAATAAACAATTCCTAGACGAAACAAATAAGAAAGAAAGAAAAGAAAAAAAAAGAAAGAAAACGGGAGGGGAGTAGAAGAACCCCAGAAACCTGGTGATCAAACTCCTCTCCCCTCCGGTCCTGCCAATAGAATACATGACTACGATTCCTTCTTAACTCGTGCATTACAACGTGAAATAAGTGATAACACCGTACTCGCAAAGTGAAAGTGATGTTACAAAAAAAGCAATAATAAACACAAGCCCTTGATAAACCAATCATCCTTACTTGAAATAAGTTGTTGCCCCTATATGTATACTTCCCCCAGTCTTAAATTTAGTTAAATTTCTTTTTAGTGACTCATACATAATGCCCCCCCCCCTGATCCCTAAGCTCACTCCCCCGCCTCCCCCCTTTTCTCTAACCCCCCACCCATCCATCCCCCTCCTCCCCAGCCCATCAGGGCAACCCCTAACAGGTGCGTTCGTGACCTTCCCAACTCCCTCTCTTCTTACATAAAAAATTCTCTTTATTAAAGTGGTTAGTGGAAGTTTGAACAAAACTAGGGGGCCAGGCTGCCCCCACCCACACCTACCTACATACATTTATTCTTCCCCATTACCCATGGGCTCTCTCTATTCTCCCCCCCTTTTGTGATATATCTCATGGTTATGTAGTCATCATTTCATATCGCGCCCTACGGAGAAAAAAAAAAGGGGGGGAAGGGGGGACCCCCCCCACACTCCACCCAGAAAAGAAGGGGGGAGGAAGGATAACAAATAATACCGCCCACCATCTATTCCTCCCTCTCCTTCCCTCTAATATACATACAACCATATACATATATCATAGAACAAGAAAAACTGCGCCAGGTAAAAAATATATATATAATAACTAAATGTCCCATAAGATGGTAATGACACTCCTAATAGGGACTACTAGTGTGGGACCAGTAAAAACAAATGTAAGAAATGTGTGATGTACACAGACTCTTCTTTTGATCATGAGTATCAAGAGAAAACTGTACAGTAAAAAATAATTAAAAATTATACATAATGTGGCAGAACTGTCCTTATACTGTAATTAAAATCAAACAGCACGAGGATAAGCCTATACAAATTATATTAAAGTTCATAAGCTGGATGTCATCTGAAAGATGTAAGTTCTTATTCTTAGAAACCAAGAGATGCAGACTTTAGATTCTCATCACACCGCTGTGCTCCACATCACACAAAAGTGCCGCCACCAGTATAAAATCTCCTTACCAGATGGTTGGCAAGTTACAGCCAATCAAACTAAGCCCATACAGGAATCCTGACTTCCAAGGAGAGGCGATATCCAAACGAGAGGTATCCCAAAACCTGCCACTCACAACGGACAAACTTCCGACCAGACCCAGTGCAAAGATCTAATTCAGGGAGTAGCACTCGGCGGTGCATCCAAAAGTTGCCAAAAGAAAAAGAGGGCAGACCATAGTGTGATATAGTTTTTAAAAAGTTGAGTATTTAATTAATGAAAAGGTACTCACATAGATAGAAATAAAAAGAGCATGGACAGGCTCCAAGTGGATAAAAGAACAGACGCCGGCCGGCATCGATAACGAACCCTTCCTCCTTCCTGAGACGCTACAGCGTGATGACGTCATATCATATATCAGTTCTTACAAACATTAATACAATATTGTCCTTCCTCTCCCCACCCCCAAAAAAGCAGGGGAGGAGAGAGGAAGAAGGAGAAAAAAAAACCCATCCCCCTCTCCTTAAAAATCCCTTTTATTCTCCTCGAACCATTGCAGTGCTTCAGCAGGAGAATTGAAAAAAAAAGTCTTGCCAAGGGCTGTCACTCTTAGCCGGGCCGGGAATAGTAAAGCATATTCAATTTTGTGGTTAATCATACTGCGCTTAATCGGAATGAATTCAGCTCTGCGTTTCTGAAGGTCAGGCGAGAAATCCGGATAAAATGACACTCTAGCACCTTGAAACCTAATGTCTCCCAGCTCTCTGGCCCTCCGCAGCAAAGACACCTTGTCGTTATAATTGAGGATTTTAAGTAGTATAGGCCTAGGACGGTCTCCCGCGTGCTGGTTTCTTGAAATAGTGCGGTGTGCCCGTTCAATAACAAATAAGGGGCTAAAAGAGGACCCCCCAAAGATCTCCCCAAACCAGTCTTCCAAGAACTTAATTAAATTAGGGCCTTCACTACGTTCAGGTAGGCCTATTATTCTAATATTATTTCTGCGATTTCTGTTTTCCATTTCGTCCAATTTAGCAACATGTGCGTTTATAGTGTTTTTAAGCCATTGGATTTCACGCGTTGCTGGGATCAGTTCGTCTTCTATTGAGCTTACTCGCTCTTCCACTTCTAATATTTTTTGTGTTGTTTTACTTAACTCTTGATTTATGGAGACTAATTCATCCTTGATACTCCTTAGTTGATTATCGAAGTTGGAAATTGAATTTTTACAGTCATTTATTGCATTTAATACCTCTCTTAATGTGGGTTCTCTCTCCATAGCTTCCGAGGTAATAGCAGAGGCGGTAGTTAGCATAAGAGTTGAAGGGCAACTATCCTCTACATTTAAATTGGTAGAAGACGTTTTGGACCCACCTGATCCCTTATTTGTAGATTTTTTAGTGGCAGAGGGGGTAGATGGATTGGGTGCTGTGCCTCCCTGGCTCTTTCTGTCTAGCGCAGAATTTTTTTGATCCTTGGCCTGCAAAGTTAGTTGATTAGTTGATTGCTGGAGATTCTGCTTATTAGGCGAAGCTGGTGCTATTGCTGAATGTGCGAATTTCTCTAATTTTGTGGCCGCAGCAGCTGTAACCTGGTTGTTTCTGTCTTTTGCAGCACGTGTATTTTGGGGCGCTTCCTGGGGTAGATGCTCCTCTGGAGGTCTTTTTCTTGACCTAGTGACCTTACTAAGCAGGGTAGAGTTAGCCCCCTCCCCCTCTCTTTCCCCAAATATGGGGAGCATAGTTGATTCTTAAGCCCCAAGTAGTTAGGATATTTATCGTTGATAGTGACACCCTTTTATTGCATAGCGTCCTCCTAAAGAAAGCCCCTGCTAAATACACAAAAGAAAATGGCTTGATACGAGATGATAAAAAAAAAAAGGGAAAGGGGGCAATATATCAGCCGAACACAGGCCGCAAACGGCTTAATAGGGCAAATCAGACCTGCAGGTTTAGGCGGTTCCGCAGCACTAATTGAGATAACACACAGTCTCCTGACTCCAAGCAGCTGGACTAAGCAGTGAGATACAGGCACACCTAGTGGTGGGAGGATACTTTTCCAAATAGCATGGGGGTAATTATATTGTGATACACAGTCCCAAATTTTTTTTATCTCATAAAAGTGCGCAATGCCACTATTATAGCACAGATATCCCAGCACAGTTCATAAGTGCAATAAATGACTTTTTATCAGTAGAGTACAAACACTTAGCCACTCAAGCATCATTGGTATGGAGCCCCAAAAAAGACAAAATTGCTGCAGGCAAGACCAGGAATGAAAGTAAGCTATCCCAGATCTTGTAAAGGCTTGATGTAATATAATGTAGCATAGCACACAGTCCCAAAGTCTTTTACCTCCAATGTAATAAAGCTTGGGGGTAACAGTATAATGCGGTGCAATAACTCAATCCAGTCATATACCGTTTATAGTGTAGTGTAGTACACAAGGTCTTTTAAGTCCAGCATAGTAGGAGTATGGTAAGAAGTAACTGTGGAGTAGGTCAGGCCAATCAGCACATTTAGTGAAATGGAGTTACATGAATTACATGACTCACCCCCCCCCCCCCCCCCCCCGACGGCTTTCCTTGCTCCATACACTGGGACCCGGCCCCGCTGGAGCCCGCCTCGTGTAGCACGGCGCTGGCGTATCTCTCTGCTCGGTTCCCGACACTCGGTAGTCTCAATGCGTTCCACACTGCAGCATCAGGTGATCAAGCGCCGCTGGGGATCAGGTGATTCGCATCGGCGATCAAACAGCGCAACTGAGTGTCGGCTCTCGACTCATCACCCCGCCTTCCTCCGCCAAGCCAATCCGCCTAGTAGGCAACAGCTATCTTCCAGACTCCCGCATCAGCATAGGCGGTGAGAGATGGTCAGGAACGGGATAGGAGGTAGGATGGGATAGGAGAATCAGTTAGAGCCCGGTGAATAGCAGGCGCCAAGCACGGTAAACAGACCCCCTCCGCTGGTACCAAAGTCAAGCAGTATGGGCTCCAAGATAGCGGGATTCAGTGGGGAGAGTCAGAGAGAGCCCATCAACATCCTCACCTTTTCACCTCTCTCTCCATGCTTCCACGCCTCTCACATCCGGTCACAAGGGCTGGTCAGGTGGACCAGGACCATGGAGTCAGCATCAACTTCTGGACCGGAACCCCGAACCACGTGACTTCAGTGCCTTAAGTACCCCCTCTCAGTATACACAGCGTGACAAACGTACCCAATGATGGACTCCGAGAGAAGATTGGTACCCAATGCGTCCAACCAGACTGCGTTCTAAGACCTGTCACAGGTGCTCACCCACCTATGAGCAGGCAGAACCTCAATACAGCCCAGCCAAACTGTAGTATAACCTAGAACAATTAACCCCAAAACAACCACAGTTCTGGACAAAAACAACATTTACATGCATAGCGCGTACTTTGAAAAAGTACCGGCGCTACACACTCCCCTAGGTTGTTTAGACGATGTCCTCATCGTCTAGCTAAAAAAACTCCTAACACTACAAAAATGTTTTTGTGCCTGAGCTTTTTGAGGAGTTGGGAAAGGGAAGGAAAGGGAATAACAATATGTTGAATATCTTCACAGTAAAACAGTTCACATAAGCAGACTATACACATACCTCCCAGTTCTATCTATCTACACCACCCATTCTCCGGCAGCTTGACAGATGATCTTGGTGCATCCTGCAAAAAAAAAACACAACAGCAATACCTACATACATTACACTAATATTTTTAGAAGGCAGAATTCTATCCCAGTCTCAATAGAATTCTCTTTTCTAAATTTAAAACGTTTTCTTTCCTAAAAGACTAAGTGCTTTCTAAAGCAAAAGAACCACTGTGTTTTGCGCCGACCCATGCCACCTAGTGGTCAGAGCCGCTGTAACTGCAAAGATAAGTACTGTGACCCAGCAGTGTAGTCTTGACACGTAGTTCTCCGATAACTAACCTGTCTGTCTACCCACAGTTCTTGTACTTTCAGGAGAAAAATTTGCAAAAAGAGGAAGACCAAGAGAAACTCTTCTTGCAATTCAAAGACTTGGTTCAAGGAAACAGTTCACCAGTAAAACCGGGGGTCTGGCAGGATCAAGTCTCTTCCATTTTTATCCACGGTAGTAATGAAATACACAGCGGTGTCTTTATCTGGCCTGCAAATAACAACTTTGTCACTGTAAATGTGCCGACCATAGTTCCAGCCTGGAGACATCCTTGGAAGCGTTCATACATCTCAGGAGAAAATGCCTTTTTGCAAAGTGGCTTTGGAACTTTAAGGTAGTCCCAGACATCTTCTGCATACCACTTCTCTCGATTTTCCTCAATAATGTCCATTATCTCCCTGGGCACATAAGGAAACTCTAGTCCATACTCTGTTGCCACCCTTTCAAAAGTCTCTGAGACTGCGCTAGTCTTGGTAGGTTGCGGGTAGCTCCATCCCCAGGGGGTATGCATGAATTTGGGGATTTGTGCATTTGTGGCAAGTTTGCAGGCTTGGGCAACAGTGCACTACTGGCAGAGGGGGTCTCCGCTCGTGGCGTTGCGTCCCCTGAAGTAAGGGCTAACCATTCTGAAACATCAGCACATGTAGCAGCCACATCATCCCCACATGCCCATAACAGTTCCTCAGACATTCCGTTAAAAAGTTCCTCAACATCCTCAGCTTCAGAAGAGGAACAGAAAGAATCTAAATCAGAGTCTCTTAATACAAAACTTTTTACAGTCCCTCTACTCACAGCTTCCCCAGGTTTCTCACCAGTAGACTGTGTTCGCCTTTTCAAGGCGATGGCTTTCTTCTGATGAGCTGCAACCGGACTGGGCTGTTGATCTTTCCTGCGGCTACCGGGAGGCTTCACAGGCTCCACTTCCTCCAGGGCAGGCATGGTAGTAGCAATAGTGGTGGACAAGGCCGTGTCCATCACCTCGGGAGTGGATTCTCTTGTCCGAGCAGAGGCAATGTCCTTGTTTAAGTCACCAGCAACTGTATATGAGGCCGAAGCATCAGGCCCTTTAGCCGAATCATGGATTCCTCGGTGGGTATGCCTGTGACCCAGTCCATGTGGTAGGGCCGAGGCGATTTGGTAGGCTGCTCCACCTTGAAAATATAGTCCGACATCTAGCAAACGGTCGAGGACTGGCAATCAGACCATCACATCCTCCACACAGCATGCCGAGGGCCTCAACGTCCCCAGCGGTGTAGAGGAAAAACCGTCCCTGCGGCAACAGGCAGATTCCCATGTCGGTCAACACGAAGCCGGATATCTGCATATTCGTGGGACCTCTGACAGATGGCATCCTGGGTCCTGGAACAGATTGCACACCCGGGACACAGAACATTTTCTTTCCGAAAAGGAATTTTCTTCTGCGCAGTGAAACGTGACCAGCTTCACTCTCTTCACGCAACACACTCACTCAGTGCCTCTGGTTCCCTTTAGCTGCGCAATTTTGCGGGTTTTTCTGCAGGGCTCCTCCCACGCTTACGCACCACAGTGAAAGTCTTTGCCTTAGTAAAGATGGCGCAGATGGCGCAGTTCAAAAGCTTCACCCTCTATTCCAATAAAATTTCTCCTTTTTGCGAGAGGTCCCGGGTTCAAATCCGCTCCCGGACGAGCCCCCATGTGTAACGCCATAACCCCTGGGGGCAGCTGAATTTTTCTGGGCTTACCAATTACCTCCACCAGCTCGTACTCGTTGTTCTTGTCTAGGGATTCCCAGGGTTGATACCCAGTAATTGCAGAGACTGACACTTGAATTCCTGTTTAGGATTTTTATTTGCGTAAAACGATAAACAGAACACAGTCTCTCAGTTGGGAATAGAGGGTTAGGGTGATGAAGCTCAGGCACTTTAGAACTGCTGACATTTAATAAATGTCTCTCTCTAAATGATCCAGAGAGTAGCCACTCGCAACTGGATAGCTCAACTGTTGGTTAAACCCTTGCTTGTAGATTTAGCAGCCAACAAGTGATTTTTGATTAGCAAAGTCTCTGCCACAGACATGGTTGTGAAACTTTCAGATGAATGTAAAAGTCTCTCTCTGGAACTTTAGATGTAACTGAAGGATAGGTTAGGAACTTTTCTTACTTTTCTTTCTTTCTTATGTAGAGTTGTTGGGCCTCTCCAAAACCCGAGATGGCACCGGAACACTTCAGAATCCTCCTTCCAGTTACTGCCCCGAGGCTCAGAAACGGATGGATCCGCACCCCAGGCCATGAGGGCCTCTGGGGGCTGGTCAGGAGGACCAGGACCATGGAGTCAGCAACAACTTCTGGACTGGAACCCCGAACCATGTGACTTCAGAACCTTAAGTACCCCCCTCTTGGAATACACAGCGTGACAAACGTACCCACTGGTTGGTCCCGAGAGAAGATTGGTACCCATTGCTTCCAACCAGCCTGCGTTCTAAGACATGTCACAGGTGCTCACCCACCTATGAGCAGGCAGAACCTCAATACAGTCCAGCCAAACTGATGCCAAAGTATAACCTAGAACAATTAACCCCAAAACTCAACTACAGTTCTGGACAAAAACTAAATTTACATGCATAGCGCGTACTTTGAAAAAGTACCGGCGCTACACCTTATACAGCCCACTTCCTGTTTCTTGTCATTAGCCTAGGCTTATGACATCATGCACAGCTAATGACATCATGCACAGCTCTTTCTCTCACTCTCGTGAGAGTTTGCCAGGAAGGGAGAGCCAGGAAGAATGAGAGCTGCAGAGCTGGAGGTGTGCCTCTGTGTGTCTATGAAAAAACAGGAAGTGAACAGGCAGCTGCTTCAGTTGCCCACAGTTAAAATTATTACAGCCTGACTTAGTGGAGGGAGATTTCTGCAGCACATTTGGCAAGTACAGAATCACAGCATATATAAAATAATACGCAAAGTGGTTGGAGGGAAGCTTCAGAATGGCAAAGATGTTTTTATTACAAATTATGTGAGCCGACTGCAGTTTTTTCTTTAAGGTCTTTCTAATGCTACACTTAGGTGGGCGCCCTCTGGTGTTCTTTTCTTATCATTACAGAGAATTCTTCAGTCTGTTCTGAGGTGCTGCCACAAGTGTATCAAAACTGTTTTAACTGTTTTGTTAGATGTACCCATAATTTTGTTAACAAAAATAAACACTGGATTCATCCCAACTGTGAAGCATGGTGAGGGTGTAAAATGCTTTGGGCCATTTTTATCACCGCAGAACTCAGGCCTTATAATCATTCAGTCAATTTTACATTGTGTCATGAGGATCTAAAGAAGAATGTGATGTGTGATCAAAAACTGAAAAGAAATTGGATAATTTGGATGATGAGCACATGCACCTAAAATCGATTTTTGTAGATGAACACGGATAATGTTAGTTAAAGCGGTTCGGCACACATTTCATTTAGTAAATCTCTTTGCCTTCCAAATCAGGCAAAGAGTACTAAATGAAATGTGTTTATTTTTTATTTTTTTTACCTTGTAATCGATGACTTCCTGTCTTCTGTCTCTTCGGGGGTAGGCGGGGTCTGTGCGGGGATCCTCGTCACGCCGCACTGTCTCCTGGGATCTGGTGTCATTGATCCCAGGAGTCAGTGCGGGCATCTTCCGAAATCTCGCGAGATTTCGGCCACATCTTCCGAAATCTCGCGAGATTTCGGACACATTTTCCAAAATCTCACGAGATGTCGGCAGATGTGCCGACATCTCGCGAGATTTTGGAGAACGTGAGCTGCACTTTGCCGTTACTGCGCACGCGCGAGCTCGGCGCAGTAACGGCGGTGCATGCTGGGCCATCTAAAGTGCCTGTGGGGTTTCACATGCCCACAGGCAAGATGGATATCAAGAATGTTATCGGAGGAAAACCGGCTGCGATCGAGATGGAAGATGGAACAGGTAAGTCCCCCAATTTAGCTATATGGCCTTGGCATATAGCCCAAAAAAAAGCAGTGCAGAACCGCTTTAAGGGCCTGGATATAAATAATCTAATAACAATAATCCAATAATGTAACATATGAACAGAAGATTTGCTAACGGTTCACTGACAAATGATTCACTGGATTTCTGCAATTCATCTTCTATGAAGATCTGTCTCTTTGGGGCACACGTGTTGGTATTTGCACAATAGGAAATGTTGGTTTCTGTAATGTAATGTAAATATAAAGTAATAAAAGTTAAATCCAATGATTTTCTTGTGACACTGCACTGCTCCTCTCTTAAAGTTCTACATTTACCTATAGAGCCCTCTGCCAAAGGTAGGTGCTAGTAAGGGTTATTTTACTAGGTTGTTCAGCACAGGCAAATTTGGGCGGGCCTGTCTGTTTTGATCTGGGGGCTAACCAGTCCCTGGCTGGTGTTGGCAGGGGGCGGGCCTCCTATGTGGGTTGGGGTCACATGCCGCTGGGGGAGAAGTCGGCTGGGTGAAGTGAGGAATGGAGTGCTAGACAGCCGCAGGAGAACACCCCCATCTGGGGGGGTGTATCGATTGCAGGAGGAGGCCCGAGGAGAGCTGTGAAGGAACATTGCCTCTACACGGTCATTGGCAATGTCTCTGTCACCACTTGGTCGGTGGCAGGGAACTCCTGGAGCAGAGGGGCAGGAGAAGCTGTCGGAACACATGGTCCGGACAAGTTCCTCATCAAGGACTCAGGGCTGGAAGGTCAGTGAGTGTTACCACAGTGGATGGCTGGACAGGTCAGGGAATCTGTGAAGGATGCACACAGTGGATGGTGAAGAGTCCTGGATCAGAGAAGAGACTGTGGGGATCTGTGTCAAATCAGTGTGGCCAGAGGGCACATTGTTTGCAAGTTGGGCTGGCTGGGAGCAGTAGTCCATTTCCTAGAAGATAGACTTTTAACCTACTAGGTTCTGCAGGCCTCAGGCCTAGTAGCAGCGAGTCACCAAGGCCAGTAAAGGGGCTTATTTAGAGTGAGTTCATACTACCCAATAGAAGAGCATGTGTCATACTTCAATTAGCAGCTACAAGTTTGTGCAGGAGTAATCCAAGTTTGTACAAGAGGAAGCAAGTTTGGGCAGGAGGTGAAGAGATCTAAGACCATTGCTTTCACATGGTCAAAAGTGATGTTTCTGTCCCTCACACGGTGACGGATGGAGAACTCCTAGGAACAGTAGTCTGCATGGAGATGCAGAGGGAGTAACAGTCTGCAGGGAGCTGCAGGAGAAGATTCATACTTAAGTCAAATGTAGTGCCATAACCCCTGCGGAGCGGCTATGTATTTTCTGGGCTTACCGATTACCTCCTCCTTGTAGCTCATCGTTCG
This sequence comes from Lithobates sylvaticus, assembly GCA_028564925.1. NCBI lineage: Eukaryota > Metazoa > Chordata > Amphibia > Anura > Ranidae > Lithobates > Lithobates sylvaticus. The sequence continues at coordinate 15,938,215 of CM053027.1, read as the reverse complement.
TTGTCTAGGGGTTCCCAGGGTTAGTACCCAGTAATTTCAGAGACCGATACTCAAATTCCTTTTGAGGATTTTTATTTGCAAAAATAACCGTTCAACGTAACACAGTCTCTTAGTTGGGAATAGAGGGTATGGGTGATAAAGCTCAGGCACTTCAGAACTGCTGACATCAAATGAATGTCTCCTCAGATAGCCCAGAGAGTAGCCACTCGCAACTGGACTCTTCAGTGTTGGATAGATAGTAGATTTAGCAGCCAACAAGGAATCAGAATTTTACAAAGTCTCTGCCACAGACTAGGTTGCGAAACTTCAGGTGAACAATGTAAAAGTCTCTGCTACAGACTATGTTGTAACCGAAGGATAGGTTTAGGAACTTTTCCTATGGTACCTGAATCTTCCAGCCGTTTCGGCGATACCGTAGGAAATGCGGATTTGTACAAGTTGCTGTGCCTCTCCAATCCTGAAAGGGCACCGGGACACCTCAGAATCCTCCTTCAGTTACTGGGCCTCGAACTAACCAGTTCCGAGGCTCGGGAACGGACAGATCCCCACCCCAGACCATGAGGGCCTCTGGGGCTGGTCAGAGTGACCATGCTTACGGGGGCAGCAGACACTCCTGGGTCCGGGACCCCTCACAGGGCTGGTCCGGGCCGGAACCAGGAATCAGAGAGCAAGCCGAACCCTGAACGCGTGACTTCAGCATCTTAAATATCCCTTCCCAGACTACACAGCAGGGCCAGACGCGCCCACTGATTGGCTCCGAGAAACATTGGTACCTAACACGTCCAACCAGGCTGCATTCTCAGCCTGTCACAGGTGCCTCACTGCACCTATGACCAGGCAGAACTCTAGTACAGCCCAGCCAAACTGATGCCAAAGTAAAAGACCTAAAACTATTAACCCCCAGAACTCAGTTACAGTTCTGGAAAAACTAAATTTACAGCATAGCGCACACTTTAGAAAAGTGTCGGCGCTACACAAACATGCACATTCAATCATCAGGCTCTAACTTTGTGCAAAGTGTAGTGAATTCTGTAAATATGATGGCAATGATTAATTCCATGGGTATCCCATATCCCAATCCCTATCCAAGTTGTACCCCCCCCCCCCACCAATAAAACAACAAAAACAAAGCTTGCAAACGACTGTTCATTGTCTCTGGAAAGGATGTATGAAGTCTGGCAGTGGGGTGATTTGGCGGATTGTTTGTCAGTAGTGCTAACACCATGGCTACATAAATTTCATTCAGCCTCTACAACTAGCCTGATTTATACAGTTAGGTCCATATATATTTGGACACAGGCACAATTTTATTTTTTTTTAGGTACCAGTATTTACCAAAACATATTCAAGCTATAGTTATATAATGGATATGGGCTGAAAGTGCACACTCTCATGTTTAATTTGAGGGTATGTACATCCAAATTGGAGGAAGGGTTTAGGAATTAAAGTTGTTTCATGGCCAGGTGTGGACTACTCCTTCATTATTTCTTCATCAATTAAGCAGGTAAAAAGTCCGGAGTTGATTCTAAGTGTAGTATTTGCATTTGCAATCTATTGCTGTGAACCTACATCAGTACTTGAGGTCACTCAAATATATGTTTTTGAATGTGTTTGTACAAAGTTGTTTTAAATTTATCCTATAAAAAAAATTCAATTTTTTACCTAATATACACGTGTGCCTATAATGTCCATGAAAGTGAAACGGGCCATTGTAAGGCTTCAAAAACTAAACAAATCCACCAGAGAGATAGCAGCAACATTAGAAGTGGCCAAATCAACAGTTTGGTACATTCTGAAGAAAGTAGAACGCACTGGAGAGCTCAGCAACATAAAAAGGCCTGGACGTCCATAGAAGACAACAGTATTGGATGATCACAGTATCCTTTCTATGGTAAAGAAAAACACATTCACAACATCCAGACAAGTGAAGGACACTCTCCAGGAGGTAGGCGTATCATTGTAAAAAGTCTACAATCAAGAGAAGATTTCACAAGAGCAAATACAGAGGGTTCACCACAAGGCGTAAACCATTCATAAGCCTGAAGAAGAGAAAAGCCAGATTAGACTTTGCCCAAAAAAAATCTAAAAAAGCCAGACCAGTTCTGGAAAAGCATTCCTTGGACGGATGAAACTAAGATTCATCTGTACCAGAATGATGGGAATAAAAAAGGGTGGAGAAGGCTTGGAACAGCTTATGATCCAACGTACACAACGTCATCTGTGGTCACATGGTGAAGCTTGCAGTGTGATGACATGGGCATGCATGGCTTCCAGTGGCACTGGGTCATTGGTGTTTATTGATGATGTGACAGAAGACAGAAGCAGCCGGATAAATTCTGCAGTCTTTACAGATAAACTGTCAGCCCAGATTCAGCCAAATTCAGGAAAGTTGATTGGACGGCGCTTCACAGTACAGATGGACAATGATCCAAAACACACTGCAAAAGCAACCCAGGAGCTTTTGAAGGAAAATAAGTGGAATATTCTGCAATGGCCGATTCAATCACCTGATCTCAACCCAATTGAGCATTTCACTTGCTGAAAGCAAAACTAAAGGCAGAAAGAGCCACAAAAAAAGAACAACTGAAGACAGCTGCAGTTAGAGCCTGGCAAAGCATCAGAAAGAAGGAAACCCAGTCTTTGGTAATGTCCATGGGCTCCAGACTTCAGGCAGTCATTGCCAGTAAAGGATTCTCAACAAAATATAAAAAATTAACATTTTATTTATGCGTATATGCATTTGTCCAATTACATTTGCACCCCTGAAAATGGGGGGACTCTTTATAAAAATGGTTGCAGTTCCTAAAATGTGTATTTGATAATTATGTTCAACCCCTTGAATTAAATCTGAAAATCTGCACTTCAAATTCATTTGGATTGTTTCCTTTTAATTTTATTCTGGTGGAATACAGAGCCAAAAGTATGAAAAGTGTGCCTGTGTCCAAATATATATGGACCTAACTGTATATTGCAGTCAAATCTGCTAGTGAATGATGGTTAGTTTGGGCAGGTGGATAAGCCTAGGTCTATCAATTAGGCCTTAGTACATTCAGTGTCAGCTCACAGCCAGCAGGTGAATATAAGAAATCTGTATCTGGATTCACAGACCAACTACTCTCATTATTAATGTAATAGTATAGTTAAGAGAAAGGGAAGATCACTTACCTGACATATTATTATATTCATCATCGTCACTACCAGTATTATTGTGCCAATGAGACCAGTTATGAAACTTTGCATTCTATAGAAATCAGAATCTGTAAAAGAGTAAATGCAATGTACACACAAAGAATAAGACTCAATTACAAATGTGATAAATATACAATGTATCAGTCTGTATGGTCGGTGGTCATGTGACATCTCACCTGTATAATCCTCCATCAGGAGAGCAGAGAAGATACAACAAGACACAATGTTACACTCCCACTAGGATCCACCCCAGAGAAGAGGAGACAGGACCCCAATCTATAACCCCCCCATACATGGAATATAACATGACCCCCCCCCCCCCCCATAGTCACCAATACCTTCTGTTTCCAGCATTCTGGTGAACATCCTATCATTGGTCAGCCGGTATTCCCGGATCTCCTCACTGACCGGGTTTGTGATTCTGACCCGGAATCTCCTCTCGGCGTCGTCTCTCTGCACACTGGGGATAATCAGCGTCCTATTGTCATCTATCAGCCGGTATCTTTCAGGGAGAGGCTCCCCGTCCACCTCCCAGGTCACAGCGCTCTCTTCTCCAGAGAACTGGACGCTCAACGCCATCTCCGCACCCAACCGGCTACAGTTACTGGTGATGTTGGAGATGAGAACCGAATCTGGAAATATCAGGACGGTCTCATCAGTCATAGGTCACCAACACAGAGCCCAGATACATGAAATAGATTACAAACAAATAACAATAATAGGCAGCGCACATAAGATCAACATGTAAAAAAAAAAGCATGAAAATATAGACCATATACCTATGTGCAATCTTGAATAGTAAATAAATCCACCGATGTGTACTCCATGGCACAATCCCACCATCTACTGGACTAAAACTCACAGCATCAGAAAGACCATCTGTATAGAGGCAAGTCAAAATGCAGTTCATTATCTCCTCTCCATGGAATATAAATTGCCTAACTCTGGTATTTAATTCTGTATATTGTATAAAAGGATATTCCACTGACAAATCTTGTTTTTTGTACCAACACCCATTAAGGGGTCTGTTTATAAAATAAAAATGCATAGCCATTTCTTTTGTGAATCTGCATATACATTCACTGTGTGTGAATCAGGGAAATATACCATTTTCTTTAGTCTATTTTCTTTTTTTTATTATAAGCAGTAATAAAATGCTACATTATGGCCACAAGATGGTGGTGCAGAGCAAAGGTTATCTTTATTTGATAATCCCCTCTACCATCTAGATAAGTGGTCTCAAAACTTTCTAAACAAAGGGCCAGTTTACTGTCCTTCCGACTTTAAGCGGGATGGACTAGGGCCAGTGGGAATATAAAATACTCTTGTGTCTAGTGGGAGTAAATAATGCTCTATCTTTGGTGTCAGTGGGAGGAACAGGGCCCCATTGTTGGTGTCAATCAAAGGAATTGTGCCCCATCATTGATTTTAGTGGATGGAATAGTGCCTCAAAGGCCAGATAAAGTCAGGGAAAGGGCCACATCTGGCCCCAAGAGTTTGGAGACCAGTGATCTAGAGTTCCCTAGAATTGCTTCATTGTTACATAGTTGCATAGTAGGTGAGGTTGAAAAAAGACACAAGTCCATCAAGTCCAACCTATGTGTGTGATTATATGTTAGTATTACATTGTATATCCCTGTATGTTGCGGTCGTTCAGGTGCTTATCTAATAGTTTCTTGAAACTATCGATGCCCCCGCTGAGACCACCGCCCGTGGAAGGGAATTCCACATCCTTGCCACTCTAATGCCCCGTACACACGGTCGGAAATTCCGACCACAAAATCCGTCGGATTTTTTCAGACAGATTTTGTCCGACACTGGTGTTGCATACACACAGTCGGACAAAGTTGTCGGAAAATCCGATCATTCTGAACGTGGTGACGTTCGTTGCGTACGACGGGACTACGTAGAGGCTAGTAACCAATAGCTTTGGTCTTGTAATGTGATCTGAGCATGCGTGGCACTTTGTCCGTCGGAATTCGCTACACACGATCGGAAAAAGTCCGATAGAACTTTGTTATCGGAAAATTTGAGAGCAGGAGATAAAACTTTGTCCGTCGGAAAATGCAACGGAAAAAGTCAGATGGAGCCTACACACGGTCGGAATTTCCGACAACATTGTCCGATAGGACATTTTCCGTCGGAAAATCCGACCGTGTGTGTATGGGGCATTACAGTAAAGAACCCTCTACGTAGTAAACCTCTTTTCTTCTAATTTTAATGATTGGCCACGTGTCTTGTTAAATTCCCTTCTGCGAAAAGGTATTGTGGGGTCACCAGTACGGTATTTGTATATTGAAATCATATCCCCTCTCAAGCGTCTCTTCTCCAGAGAGAATAAGTTCAGTTCTCGTAACCTTTCCTCATAACTAAGTTCAAGAAAAATGGGAAATACCGCGCTCTAAACAAAACAAAACTAAAACTAAGCAGCAGCTAAAATGTGAGATACATACATAAAAACAAATAACCAACAGAAATAGCTGTGCTGACAGTACTGATAAATACAAAATATAACGATATGTAAAAATTACTAATAAGTAATCAAACCTGTGACTCTAATTAAATAGTGAATGTGAAAAATAAAATAAAAGTGAAAAAGTCTGAGGCTGAGATTAAAACAAATAAATGAATTAATCAAATAAATTTGATGAATGATTCTGTAAATAGTGCTCAAATAGATGAATAAAAAAGACTGGATCTTCCACCACCAATAAGTGCCAAACACTGAATGAAATGCACGCTTACCAAAAGGCAAGCTAATTGAGCTTGTGGCTATATACCCAGCCAGGGCCTTTATCCAGGGAATCAGGACAACCACTCCAATGGCGTCAGCACAGTAGAGGAAAGATGGGCAGCCGATAGACAGGTAGCTCGATCAAGCAAAATACATGGATGATACCAAGTGTCACCCAAAAAATGAGAAAAGGAAGCTCTCCATAGTGTAAATCTGGTTTTACCATTTAATAAAATAAGGAAAAACACACTTACAAAAAGCACCGTTAAAATCAGCAAGGCTAGCCGGCTGGCTTGCGAATGCCCGTTCACTCAGAAGCACCAAACTCGATGACGTCAGCACGTCTAGTCCACCCGACGTGCGCTTCGTCATATAATGACGTCGTCTTGGGGCACGGGCGACACACTGACATATCGCATTTAAATAGACAACCAGAAGAGCTAAGCCTCGGTCTGAGTTGAGGATGGGAACGCCTAATTGATTACATGGAGGACCGGTGGAAACCTAGTCCGCCATATTATAAATGGGCAAACAATTAAAAAATAAACAATTAAAAAATAAATATAAAAATATGGTCAATACTTATTTAGAGGATGAACAGCAAACAATGAATATATTATTGTAACAAATAGATAGACCAACGTATTAGGTTGATCGTATGTGGGCAAATCCATAAGCTAAAATCCACAATGATCAGTAATCCATATGCGGTATACGCAAAAAATGCACTAATTAATGCACATTGGAAAATGAGCCAAAAAATTCCTAAAAAAAAGGAGATGGAAGGCATTGAGTGACAAAACTCAGAAGTTCTGAATAATACAAAAATATTAATTAATGGACAGAAAATCAGAGTTTAATGTAAATATGGCAAATACAAATTAAGATGCCACTACTAAAAATGTATAAAAATACATTCCTGGTGACTAGATATGATATCTACAATGACAGGTACTAAGATCTTATTAGGAAAAGTTAACCCATCACCAGAATGTCAATAATAGACCCTATAGAAAAAAAAAATTTTTAGTTATTAATTTCTTAGGGAAAAAAAGCCTCCACGTAGGCTCAATAAGTTTGAAACATACATGGATGTGCACAAATTCATATGGAAGCTGAACATCAAACACTATATGCTTTCCAATCCCATTAAGGATAATAAGACAATTTCTACTGATTATCAACATTCAGGGCTCTCAAATGCCTCCTTGTTTAACCCCCCTGGAGCCCTAGCCCCTTCCATCGGGGTCTTCAGGGATGTCCTCCTCAGAGATCTTGATGAAATACTTAATACATTAATTACTTAATAATTAAAAAAGTTAGATTAAACCGAGATCTCACGGCTGGCCTAGATTCTCTATGTGACAATAGGGAGCTAGTTATTAGACCAGCAGCTAAGGGGGAGGCATAGTGATCCTCAATAGATGTGACTATATGTCTGTGATGTATAGAATCTTGGGTGACCAGGAGACATAGACCATATTGAGTTCAGATCCCAAATCTTCAAATCTTAAGGAACTGGAGGTCACTATTTAGAGAGGATTTGAACAGGATATTCTCAACAAAAAAGAGAAATTATTTCTTATTCCCAAGGCACCACATACCCCTATAATATATTATTTACCTAAGATCCACAAGCATCTTACTTGCCCCCAGGGACGTCCCATTGTGAGTGGGATTGATTCCATTACGTCCCGGGTGGGCAAGTATACTGATTTTTATCTTCAACCTATCTTAAAGATTCACATCAGGTGATCAATCTTTTGTCTAAGGCCGCGTACACACGAGCAGACTTTCCCGCGGGGTTGACAATCCGCCCGTGTGTGGGCTCCGGCGGACTTTTTCCTCCCAAAGTCCGGCGGACTAAGTTTTAAGTTCAGACTTAAAATTGTCCGCTGGACTCGGCAGTCTGGCGGACAATCCCGCCGTCTGTCCGCAGGACTTTTGAAAAGAACGGACTTGCCTCGCACAGGGAGGAAAGTCCGTTCATTTAGAATGTGACTCCAGGTAGAGGGGACTAGCGAAAGCAGTGAATGCCGTCGCCTCGCTAGCCCCGTCACCTGGTATGAATTTAAAGGGGAATCCCTACGCCAAAAAAACATTGTGGGGGTCCCCCCCAAATCCATCTCAGACCCTTATCCGAGCACGCAGCCCGGGCGGTCAGGAAACCACCCCAAAGCACCTTGTCCCCATGTTGATGAGGACAAGGGCCTCTTCCCGACAACCCTGGCTGTTGGTTGTCGGGGTCTGCGGGCGGGGGGCTTATCGGAATCCGGGAGCCCCCTTTAATAAGGGGCCCCCAGATCCCGGCCCCCCACCCTATGTGAATGAGTATGGGGTACGATGTACCGCTACCCATTCACCTAAGGAAAAAAGTGTAAATAAAAAAAAAACGACACAATTTTTTAAAATATTTTATTGCACAGCTCCGGGGGTCTTCTTTCGTCTTGGGGGGTCTTCTCGCCGGACTCCTCCACTATCTTCTGCTCTTTTACCTAGCTCTTTCACTAGCGGAGGAGCCCGGCTTTCTTCTTCGCCGCCACCGTCTGGGGGTCTTGTTCCGACGTTGGGGGTCTTTGGGGGTCTCTTCTGTTCTTCTTGCCGAGCCTCCGCTTTCTTCTTCCAGCTCTTTTACGGGCGGTGGCCCGGTCAGTGTTGCAGTCGCTGTCGCCGCTGTCCCCACTGCCTTCTGCTTCTTCTTCTTCTTCTGCTTCTTCTTCTTCTTTCTTCTTCCGATGTTGACTCGTCGCTGTCTCTTCTTCTTATGGCTCCGACGTGTTGCGCTTCCAGTTATATAGGGACAAGGGGCGGGTCACCTACTCATGTCACATGGTGACCCCGCCCCCATATGATGTCACAGTCCCGGAGGATGCTGGGACTGTGCACGCGGGACCCAGTGCACGCGGCCTGGTACGGCTCAAAGGGGGAGGGCGCTCGCTCGTCCCCACCCCCTTTCCTGACCGTCCGGGCTGCGTGCTCGGATAAGGGTCTGAGATGGATTTGGGTGGGACCCCCACGCCGTTTTTTCGGCGTAGGGATTCCCCTTTAAATCCATACCAGGTGACGGGGCTAGCGAGGCGACGGCATTCACTGCCTTCGCTAGTCCCGTCTACCTGGAGTTACGTTCTAAATTAACGGACTTTGCTCCGTGTGTGGGCAAGTCCGTTCATTTCAAAAGTCCCACGGACTTTGGCCAAAACTTTGGCGGATTGTCCGCTGGAAAAGTCCGGGCGTGTGTGGGCAAGTCCACACGGTCGGAAAGTCCAGCGGACCTCCGCTGGAAAGTCCAGTGGTTTGTCCGCTGGACTAGGTCCGGCAGACAATCCCGCCGGGAAGTCCGAGCGCGTGTACGCCGCATAACTATACTCCAGCTGGCAATATGTGGTTGGTAACTGATGACTAATATCCTCCAGACCCTTTATTAGCTTTGTTGCCCTTCTTTGTACTCGCTCCAATTCCAGTACATCCTTCCTGAGGACTGGTGCCCAGAACTGGACAGCATACTCCAGGTGCGGCCGGACCAGAGTCTTGTAGAGCGGGAGAATTATCGTTTTATCTCTGGAATTAATCCCCTTTTTAATGCATGCCAATATTCTGTTTGCTTTGTTAGCAGCAGCTTGGCATTGCATGCCGTTGCTGAGCCTATCATCTACTAGGACCCCCAGGTCCTTTTCCATCCTAGATTCCCCCAGAGGTTCTCCCCCCAGTCTATAGATTGCATTCATATTTTTGCCACCCAATTGCTATATTTTACACTTTTCTACATTAACCACTTCAGCCCCGGACCAATTGGCAGCCAAAGGACCAGGCCCCTTTTTGCGATTCGGCACTGCGTCGCTTTAACTGACAATTGCGCGGTCGTGCGACGTGGCTCCCAAACAAAATTGGCGTCCTTTTTTTCCCACAAATAGAGCTTTCTTTTGGTGGTATTTGATCGCCCCTGCGGTTTTTATTTTTTGCGCTATAAACAAAAATAGAGCGACAATTTTGAAAAAAATGCAATATTTTTTGCTATAACAAATATCCCCCAAAAATATATAAAAAAACTTTTTTTTTCCTCAGTTTAGGCCGATACGTATTCTTCTACATATTTTTGGTAAAAAATCGCAATTAGCGATTATTGATTGGTTTGCGCAAAAGTTATAGCTTTTACAAAATAGGAGATAGTTTTATAGCATTTTTATTAATATTTTTTTTACTAGTAATGGCGGCGATCAGCGATTTTTTTATTGTGACTATTGTTACCTCCCTTCATGCAGACACGACGGCCCAAATTACTACGGCGACTGGTGTTGTGACGAAACCCCTCTGTGTCCACGAGTATAACCAAAATATGGGAGGGGTGGACCTCAACGACCAGTTGTTGACGCCGTAGCTAGTTGCCCGTAAGGCTAGACGCTGGTACAAAAAGTGTCTATTTACTTATTCCAATTGGCTTTGCTGAACGCTCATGTGCTATACGGAGCTTCAGGACGTACTGGATCCTTCCTTAAATTCCAGGAAGAGATCATCGGAGCCCTTCTGTTTCCAGACGGTGCTCCACCTCACCTTCCCAATCCAAATGCAGTTAGCCGGCTGCATGAGCGGCATTTTATTTATGTCCTCCCGAGTACCCCTAACCAACGAGCCCCCCAAAGAAAATGTTGTGTCTGCAGAAAGCGTGGATTTAGGGGTGACACCCGCTATTATTGTCCCCGCTGTCCTGACAATCCTGGTCTTTGCATCGGTGAATGTTTTGAACGCTACCACTCACTAGTTGAGTATTAGCGTAGGGTACAGCATTGCACAGACTAGGCACACGTTCTCAAGAATGCCATCGCATTTTGAGACCAAAACCGCTGGAACCGTTACAACAGTTCCGTTAGAACTGTTAAGCCCCATACACACGGTCTGACTTTTTCATGGATTCTGTCCGATCGGACAATGTTGTTGAAAAATCAGACCGTGTGTATGCACCATCGGACAGTGTACGTCGGATTGTCCGACGGACAAAGTCTTATCTCCTGCTGGAAAGATTTGCCGACAACACGGTCCGATCACACCAAATCCGATCGTGTGTACGGTTGTCCGACCGGACAAAGTGCTACGCATGCTCAGATCACATTACAAGACCAAAGCTATTGGCTACTAGCCTCTACGTAGTCCCGTCGTAGGCAACAAACGTCACCACGTTCAGAATGATCGGATTTTCCGACAACTTTGTCCGACCGTGTGTACGCAAAACCAACATCAGACAAAGTATGACGGACAGGATCTGAGCGACCTGGTCCGCGGATTGTCCGACCGTGTGTATGGGGCTTAACAGTTACAAAAAAAAGTGTAAAAAAAAAAAGTAAATAATAAATAAAAAAAATATATAAAAAAAAAAAAAAAAATAGTTGTCGTTTTATTGTTCTCTTTCTCTCTATTCTCTCTCTATTGTTCTTCTCTTGTTTACTGTATTCTATTCTGCAATGTTTTATTGTTAACCATTTTTTTGTTTTCAGGTACGCCATTCAGTTGCAGCGCGGATTTATCTATCTTGACAGCAACAGCGGTTGCTTCCACGATACATAAAGCCGTGACTCCAACGCTGTAGGAGGTGATTTCACCACAACAGTTAAAAAAAAAAGAGCATATATGCCGAAGCATGGGGGCAGCAGGAGCGGAGGAGCGATTTGCTCCTAATGCCGCCTACATACGGTCGAAATTCCGACGGAGGCTTGCCCGTGGAAAAGTCTGACCGTGTGTACGTGGCATAACTTTTTTGCGGGAGGATGCCCCCATGCTTCGGCATATATATATTTTAGGCACAGGTTGCGTTAAAAAATGTTTTATTTTTTACTATGTTTTTTTTGTATTTGCTTTGCAGGTATAATAAATATTAATGTTATACTGTAATGTTACTTTGTTTTATTGTTAACAATGATTTGCTTAGCAGGTACGCCATTCAGCTGCAGCGCGGATTTATTTATGTTGACAGCAACAGCGTTTGCTCCCACGATACATAAATCCGTAACTCCAGCGCTGTTGGAGGTGATTTCACCACCACAGTTAAAAACAAAATGGTGCATGTATGCCCATCATTAGAAGTGGGTGGATGAAGGGGGGTATTCTAATGGTGGGCATACCCACCGATCAATCTTTTTTTTTCGTTCAGCCCAAAATTACAATATATGCCAAACAAGGGCCAGCAACGTACTGGTATGTTGCTGGACTTTGAGTGGTTATACCAGAATGATGCTGGAGGGTTTAGGTATTATCTTGGTATCATTCTTTTCAGCCAGCGGTCAGCTTTCATGTAAAAGCAATCCTAGTGGCTAATTAGTCTCTAGACTGCTTTTACAAGCAGTGGGAGGGAATGCCCCCTCCCACCGTCTTCCATGGTTTTCTCTGGCTCTCCTGTCCCAACAGGGAACCTGAGAATGCAGCCGGTGGTTCCGCCAGCTGACCATAGAGCTGATCAGAGACCAGAATGGCTCCAATCATCTCTATGGCCTAAGAAACCGGAAGCTACGAGCATTTAATGACTTATATTGCGCCGGATATAAACAGCGCCATTGGGAAATTGGGAAAGTATTTTATCACACCGATCTTGGTGTGGTCCGATGCTTTGAGGGCAGAGGACAGATCTAGGGTCTAATGGACCCCAATTTTTTCAAAAAAGAGTACCTGTCACTACCTATTGCTATCATAGGGGATATTTACATTCCCTGAGATAACAATAAAAATGATAAAAAATATATATAAATGAAAGGAACAGTTGAAAAATAAAATAAAAAAGCAAAATCAATAATAATAAAAAAAAAAAAAAAAGCACCCCTGTGCAAAGGCGAACGCAAGCGTCGGTCTGGCATCATATGTAAACAGCAATTGCACCATGCATGTGAGGTATCACTGCGAAGGTCAGATCGAGGGCAGTAATTTTAGCAGTAGACCTCCTCCGTAAATCTAAAGTGGTAACCTGTAAAGGCATTTAAATGCTTTTAAAAATGTATGTAGTTTGTCACCGCTACACGTTTCTGCGCAATTTTAAAGCATGTCGTGTTTGGTATCCATGTACTCAGCCTAAGATCTTCTTTTTTATTTCATCAAATATTTGGGCAAGATAGTGTGTTTTAGTGCATTAAAATTTAAAAAAGTGTTTTGTTTTCCAAAAAAATGCGTTTGAAAAATCACTGCGCAAATACTGAGTGAAAAAAAATGAAACACCCCCCATTTTAATCTGTAGGGCCTTTGCTTTAAAAAAATATATATTGTTTGGGGGTTCAACGTAATTTTCTTGCAAAAAAAAAATATTACAAAAAGTGTCAGAAAGGGCTTTGTCTTCAAGTGGTTAGAAGAGTGGGTAATGTGTGGCATAAGCCTCTAAATGTTGTGCATAAAATGCCAGGACAGTTCAAACCCCCCCCCCCCCCCCCCCAAATGACCCCATTTTGGAAAGTAGACACCCCAAGCTTTTTGGCATGTCGAGTCCATGGAATATTTTATATTTTGACACAAGTTGCGGGAAATATAATAATATTTTTTTTTTTTTTTGCACAAAGTTGTCACTAAATGATATATTGCTCAAACATGCCATGGGCATATGTGGAATTACACCCCAAAATACATTCTGTTGCTTCTCCTGAGTACGGGGATACCACATGCGTGAGACTTTTTGGGAGCCTAGCCACGTACGGGACCCCAAAAACCAATCACCGCCTTCAGGATTTCGAAGGGTGTGAATTTTTGAATTCACTCCTCACTGCCTATCACAGTTTCAGAGGCCATGGAATGCCCAGATGGCACAAAATACCCCCAAATGACCCCATTTTGGAAAGTAGACACCCCAAGCTATTTGCTGAGAGGTATGGTGAGTATTTTGCAGATCTCGCTTTTTGTCACAAAGTTTTGAAAATTGAAAAAAGAAAAAAAAAAAATGTTTCTTTTCTTTCTTCATTTTCAAAAAAAAATGAGAGCTGCAAAATACTCACCATGCCTCTCAGAAAATAGATTGGGGTGTCTACTTTCCAAAATGGGGTCATTTGGGGGGGTTTTGTGCCATCTGGGCATTTTATGGTCTTCAAAACTGTGATAGGTAGTGATAGGTAGTGAGGAGTGAAATCAAAAATTTACGCCCTTAGAAATCCTGAAGGGGGTGCTTGATTTTTGGGGTCCCGTACACGGATATGCTCCCAAAAAGTCCCACACATGTGGTATCCCCGTACTCAGGAGAAGCAGCAGAATGTATTTTGGGGTGTAATTCCACATATGCCCATGGCATGTGTGAGCAATATATCATTTAGTGACAACTTTGGGCAAAAAAAAAAAAAAAGTTTGTAATTTTTCCCGCAACTTGTGGCAAAATATAAATTATTCCATGGACTCAACATGCCTCTCAGCAAATAGCTTGGGGTGTCTACTTTCCAAAATGGGGTCATTTGGGGGGGTTTTGTGCCATGTTGGCATTTTATGGCCTTCAAAACTGTGATAGGTAGTGAGGAGTGAAATCAAAAATTTACGCCCTTAGAAATCCTGAAGGCGGTGCTTGGATTTCGGGGTCCCGTATGCGGATAGGCTCCCAAAAAGTCCCCCACATGTGGTATCCCCGTACTCAGGAGAAGCAGCAGAATTTATTTTGGGGTGTAATTCCACATATGCCCATGGCATGTGTGAGAAATATATCATTTAGTGACAACTTTTTGTAAACATTTTTTTTTTTTTGTCATTATTCAATCACTTGGGACAAAAAAATAAAATATTCAATGGGCTCAACATGCCTCTCAGCAATTTGCTTAGGGTGTCTACTTTCCAAAATTGGGTCATGTGGGGGGGGGGGGGGGGGTTGGGGGGGGGTTGTACTTCCCTGCCATTTTAGCACCTCAGGAAATGAGATAGGCAGTCATAAACTAAAAGCTGCGTAAATTCCGGAAAATGTACCCTAGTTTGTAGACGCTATAACTTTTGCGCAAACCAATAAATATACGCTTATTGACATTTTTTTTACCAAAGACATGTGGCTGAATACATTTTGGCTTAAAAGTATGAGTAAAATTGAGTTTATTGGATTTTTCTTATAACAAAAAGTAGAAAATATCATTTTTTTTCAAAATTTTCGGTCTTTTTCCGTTTATATCGCAAAAAATAAAAATCGCAGAGGCAATCAAATACCATCAAAAGAAAGCTCTATTTGTGGGAAGAAAAGGACGCAAATTTTGTTTTGGGTACAACATTGCATGACCGCGCAATTACCAGTTAAACCAGTGCAGTGCGAAATTGTAAAAAGTCCTCTGGTCTTAAGGCTGCAAAATGGTTCGGTCTGAAAGTGGTTAAACCTCATTTACCGTGTAGTTGCCCACCCCATTAATTTGTTCAGATCTTCTTGCAAGGTTTCCACATCCTGCGGAGAAGTTATTGCCCTTCTTAGCTTAGTATCGTCCGCAAATACAGAGATTGAACTGTTTACTAGACATGTGCAATTCATTTAGTTTTTTTGACAAATTCGTTAATTCCAAAATTTCCGAATTTTTCAATTTCTGAAATTTCTGAATTTCCGAAATGTACGAATTTCCGAAATTTCCGAATTTCCGAAATTACGAATTTCCGGATTTCGGGAAAAAGCAAAAAAACTAATGAAACGAAAACAAACTATTTTTTGTCAGTGCACATGTCTACTGTTTACCCCATCCTCCAGGTCGTTTATGAACAAATTAAATAGGATTGGTCCCAGCACAGAACCCTGGGGGACCCCACTACCCACCCTGACCATTCCGAGTACTCCCCATTTATCACCACCCTCTGAACTCGCCCTTGTAGCCAGTTTTCAATCCATGTACTCACCCTATGGTCCATGCCAACGGACCTTATTTTGTACAGTAAACGTTTATGGGGAACTGTGTCAAATGCCTTTGCACAATCCAGATACACCACGTCTACGGGCCTTCCTTTATCTAGATGGCAACTCACCTCCTCAAAGAAGGTTAATAGATTGGTTTGGCAAGAACAATTCTTCAGGAATCCATGCTGATTACTGCTAATGATACCGTTCTCATTACTAAAATCTTGTATATAGTCCCTTATCATCCCCTCCAAGAGTTTACATACTATTGTATCTCTTGCTACAAAGATGTATGAATTTCCTATGCTCAAAAGCTCCATCTAGTGGCCATAATATGGTATTTTACTACTGCTTATAAAGAAAAAAAAGAGAAAATAGCTGAAAAAAATAATTCATACAGAATAAATGTACATACAGCTTCACTAGAGGAATGGCTATGCATTTATTTTAAAGGACCATCAAGTAAAAAAAGTTAATACAACAGCAGGATAATGGCATGTATATTCAGAGCTTCAGAAAGTAAATAACAAACGTGGATTTATTTGTTACACAAGATGATACATACAGGTAAGGACTATTAATACATTTTGCTTGATTTACACCAGTACATCGTCTTAAAGTCTTATAAAGCCTAAAGTGTATGCAACTCCTAACAGTGATGTTCTCTTATTTGTTCCAAGTATACCATACGAAGAATTGTGTTATATGTTTGATTAGTAAAAAAATAAAAGCTGTTACTCACAGAAATCCAGCACTGCCCTGTGTCCTCTGCACACTTCCTGAGTTATCTCAAAGAGTCTGTTTACCCCCCCCCCCCCCCAGTTTTTAGCGTACAAAACAATCAGCCTTTTTGTTGTAAAGATCTGAGAGCAGGGGTGATTAGGTCGTTAAGCAAATGATACTGGGCAGGGCTGACACCACTCAGTCCATAAAAATGCTGCATATTGTAGGCCCACAAAAGGAGGCGGCACAGTGGTGTAGTGGTTAGCACTCTCACCTAGCAGTAAGAAGGGTCGCTGGTTCGAATCCCAACCACGACACTTCCTGCCTGGAGTTTGCATGTTCTCCCTGTGCCTGCGTGGGTTTCCTCCCACAATCCAAAGACATGCAGGTAGGTTAATTGGCTTCTGTCCAAAAATTGGCCCTAGTATATGAATGGGGACCTTGGATTGTGGGCTCGTTGAGGGTAGGGACTGATGTGAGTGTGCAATGTACAGGGATGGGGACAATTGTAGACACTGGCTCAGGTTGAACTGGATGGACTGATGTCTTTATTCAACCTTACTAACTATGAAACTAGGAGAAGCTGAGTGCATTTCTCACAGATCAACATTTTTCTGTACATGGACCTTTTTATTTAACTGTGTCTTGGCCTTTACTTTACCCTTCTTCATTCCCAACTCATGGTACAAAGGTTTAAGGAGTAAAATCATGAATATCTAAACTTCCACTTCCACCTGGCAGCACTGGGGTTTTCAGTTCCAACCATTGCACTCCCTGCCTGGAGTTTGCATGTTCTCCCTGTGCCTGCGTGGGTTTCCTCCCACATTCCACAGATATGCTGGTAGTTAAATTGGCCCTAGTATGTGTATGTATGAATGTGAGCCTTATATTGTAAGCTCCTTGAGGGCAGGGATTGTTGTGAATGTACAATATACTGTAATATATAAATTACAAATCCAGTACCGTATATACTCGAGTATAAGCCGAGTTTTTCAGCACATTTTTTTGTGCTGAAAATGCCCCCCTCGGCTTATACTCGAGTCAAGCACTTTTCTGCAGCAGAGAATGACATTTTCGGAACCGACTTTGGGGCCCCGTATCTCGGGGTCACTTGGTGCTAGGAAGGGGGTTAACAATGGCCATTGGCAGCCTCACTGTGCCCATTTGCAGCCATAGGTCCCCCCAACTTCGAACTTGGTAGTTAAGGGTTCCTAGATGCCCCCTAGCTACAGCCAAAATTTAGGGTCTCTGGACCCAAAGGGTCCCGAAATCACATTGCTGCAGATGGACACAGTTGACTGATTTAGGGGCCCCGTATCTCAGGGCCACTTAGTGCTAGGAACCCCAAATTTGGTGTGAAAACCCAGTGAAACTAGCAGTACAACAAATATCCTATCCAAAAATGGGGTTCCGAGATACGGGGCCTCAAAGTCGGTTCGGAAAATGTAATTCTCTGCTGCAGAAAAGTGCTTGACATTTTTCGAACCGATTTTGGGGCCCCGTATCTCGGGGCCACTTGGTCCTAGGAACCTCATCTTTGGATATGTTGTATTGCTAGTTCGACTGGGTTTGCACACCTAGCTCCCCAAAGCCCGCTACAAATTGAAGGGAGAACGAAGATTTGCAGTACAGGGTACCTCGGCTATGAAACGTTCTTCCAAACAACATCCGCTTGGAAGAGGCCTTCAGGAAAAAACTCAAGACCCACCTCTTCTAATTTTGCAGGACAACAAGAGAAGACAAGCGCCTTGAGGCGATTCAGTTCGCATTTGCAGCGCTATACAAATCATTCATTCATTCAAGTGGCCTTGAGATGCAGGGTCCCAAAGTCGGTCAATTGTGTCCATCTGCAGCAATGTGATTTTGGGACCCTTTGGGTCCAGAGACCCCAAATTTTGGCTGCAGCTAGGGGGTCTCTAGGAACCCCAAAATACTGAGTTTGAAGTACGGGGACCTATGGCTGCAAATGGGCACATTGAGGCTGCAAATGGGCATTGTTGACCCCCTTTTCCACTTGCAGTAGCTGGCATTTCTCATCCTAGGCTTATACTCAAGTCAATAAGTTTTCCCAGTTTTTTTTTGGTAAAATTAGGTGCCTCGGTTTATATTCAGGTCGGCTTATACTCGAGTATATACGGTATACTGTTTATTATCATAGTTTGCAGACTTTAAAACTTTCACACGAACCATATAATATTTAGTGCCTTGAAAAAGTATTCATACCCCTTGACATTTTCCACATTTTGTCATGTTACAACCAAAAACGTAAAAGTATTTTATTGGGATTTTATGTGATAGCCTAATACAAAGTGGCACATAATTGTGAAGTGGAAGGAAAATTATAAATGGTTTTCATTTTTTTTTTACAAATAAATATGTGAAAAGTTTGAGGGGGCATTTGTATTCATTCCCCCGGAGTCAATACTTTGTAGAACCTCCTTTCTCTGCAATTACAGCTACAAGTCTTTTTGGGGATGTCTCTACCAGCTTTGCACATCTAGAGAGGGAAATTTTTCTTTGCAAAATATCTCAAGCTCTGTCAGATTGGATGAGAGCATCTGAACAGCAATTTTCAAGTCTTGCCACAGATTCTCAATTGGATTTAGGTCTGGTCTGTGACTGGGCCATTCTAACACATAAATAAGCTTTAATCTAAACCATTCCATTGTAGCTCTGGCTGTATGTTTCGGGTCGTTGTCCTGCTGGAAGGTGAACCTCCTCCCCAGTCTCAAGTCTTTTGCAGACTCTAACAGATTTTCTTCTAAGATTGCCCTGTATTTGGCTCCATCTTCCCATCTGTCCCTGCTGAAGAAAAGCTTCCCCACAACATATTTCTGCCACCACCATGTCTCACAGTGGGGATGGTGTGTTCAGGGTGATGTGCAGTGTTAGTTTCCCCCACACATAGCGTTTTGCTTTTAGGCTAAAAGGTTCAATTTTGGTCTCATCTGAGCAGATCACCTTCTTCCACCTGTTTGCTCCCCTCCCCCACATGGCTTCTCACAAACTACAAACAGGACTTCTTATGACTTTCTTTCTCCAATGTCTTTCTTCTTGTCACTCTTCCATAAAGGGCAGATTTGTGGAGAACACGACTAATAGTTGTCCTGTGGACAGATTCTCCCCCCTGAGCTGTGGATCTCTGCAGCTCCTCCAGAGTTACCATGGACCTATTGGCTGCTTCTCTGATGAATGCTCTCCTTGCCCGGCCGGTCAGTTTAGGTGGACGGCCATGTCTTGGTAGGTTTGCAGTTGTGCCCATACTCTTTCCATTTTCGCATGATGGATTGAACAGAGCTCCGTGAGATGTACAAAGCTTGGGAGATTTTTTTATAACCTAACCCTGCTTTATACTTCTCCACAACTTTATCCCTGACCTGTCTGGTGTGTTCCTTGGCCTTCATGATGCTGTTTGTTTACTGAGGTTCTCTAACAAACCTCTGAGGGATTCACAGAACAGCTGTATTAATACTGAGATTAATTACACACAGGTGGACTGTATTTACTAATTAGGTGACTTCTGAAGGCAATTGGTTCCACTAGATTTTAGTTAGAGGTATCAGAGTAAAGGGGGCTGAATACAAATGCCCCCCCCCCCCACACACACACTTTTCACATATTTGTAGAAAATGTGGAAAACAATTATCATTTTCCTTCCACTTCACAATTATGTGACACTTTGTGTTGGTCTATCACATAAAATACATTTACGTTTTTTGCTGTAACATGACAAAATGTGGAGAATGTCAGCATGTCTTTGGGGTGTGGAAGGAAACCCATGTATGCTCGGGGAGAACATGCACATAATGCCTTGGCCAAGATTTGAAATGATGACCCCGGCGCTGCACGGCAGAAGTACTTACCATTAAGCCACTGTGCTGCTTCATTCTCACACTTGAATTATTCAAGCATATGGCAGGAACACAACATTTTCCACCCATAGAGCAGTGTAATACAGTATATATGGACTCTTACCCAGAACACGGATCTCTGTAGAGGATATTACATATCCCGGAGCACAGTGACACCAAACCTTATACACACAGGAATCATCCTTCCTGGCATGTGTCAGCTTCCAGCAGCCGCTCCCTGTGTGCAGTCGGAGTCTGGGGTCATGAGATTTAGTGAAGTTGTGATAACAGTGATTTTCCAGCAATGTCCTCTCCTCCCCTCTGCATTCTCTGTACAATTCCACAGTAACATCTTCCTGAGTACACTTCATATTACAGTCAGTGATGTCTGATCCGCTCTGTACATACACCGTTCCTGATGACACCGATATGATCATCATACACAGGAGACCTGGGAGGAGAAGACAGATCAGAAATGTCAGCAAAACTTTCATAGTGTCCCTAAATTAAAGGGGTTGTAAAGGTAAAAGTTTTTTCACCTTAATGCATTCTATGCATTAAGGTGAAAAAACATCTGACAATACCAGCCCCCCCCCCCCCCCCCCCCCGTTTTACTTACCTGACCCCTCAAAAGTCCCGCGCTCGCCCCCGACATCCTCTTCGCCACTCACCCTGGCCGTTGATTGGCTAGAGTGGATGGATTGGATCAATCACATCCGATGACACGGCGCGCCGGGGGGCGGGGCCGAGTGATACAGCAAGCGGCTATAGCCGCCGGAGCCAAGACAGCCGCCGAGGGACCCCAGAAGACCAGGTTCGGGGCTACTCTGTGCACAGCTGCACAGTGGAGGTAAATATAACATGTTTGTTATTTAAAAAATAAATCTCCTTTACAACCCCTTTAACCGATTCCCGACCGCCTCTTGCACATTTACGTCGGCAGAATGGCACGGCTAGGCCAAAGCACGTACAGGTACGACCCCATTAATTGCCTAGCCGATCTCCGCTGGTGACCCGCGATCGGGTCACAGAGCTGAAGAATGGGGAGAGGTCTGTGTAAACAAACCTCTCCCCGCGCTTCCTACACTGCCTGTCACTGATCGGCTGTTCCCTGTCATCGGGAAAGCCGATCAGTGACGTCAGACATCAGCCACGCCCCCTACTGTGAAAAAAAACACAACACGTCACACTAACTCCTCCCCGCCCCCTAGTGGTTAACTCCTTCACTGCCACTGTCATTTTACATAGGAATCAGTGCATTTAAATAGCACTGATTTCTTTATAAATGACAATGGTCCCAAAAATGTTAAAAATGTTAAAAATGTCCGATGTGTCCGCCATAATGTCGCAGTCACAATAAAAATCGCTGATCGCCGCCATTACTAGTAAAAAAAAAAATTAATAAAAATGCTATAAAACTATCCCCTATTTTGTAAACGCTATAACTTTTGCGCAAACCAATCAATAATCGCTAATTGCGATTTTTTTTTACCAAAAATATGTAGAAGAATACGTATCGCAGGCCTCAAAATTTCAGGTCCTGAGCTACTAGCCAGGCCTTAAGAGTTACTCGCCACCTGTTGCCCCACCCAAACCCTACCCTGCCCCGCCCCTAAACACGCCCTTGTAAATGATCTCATGAAATAACACTGTTAAATGTTTTATTCAGAATTAGGTTACAAAAACAAACAACAACAACATAACTTTAACAATATTAACCACTTGACCACTGGGCACTTAAACACCCTTAATAACCAGACCAATTTTCAGCTTTCGGTGCTCTCACACTTTGAATGACAATTACTCAGTCATACAACACTGTACCCATATGAATTTTTTGTCCTTTTTTTCACACAAATAGAGCTTTCTTTTGGTGGTATTTAATCACCTCTGGGTTTTTTATTTTTTTGCGCTATAAAAGAAAAATGACTGAAAATTCAGTAAAAAAATGAATTTTTCTTCGTTTTTGTTATAAAATTTAGCAAATTTGTAATTTTTCTTGATAAATTTTGGCCAAAATTTATACTGCTACATATCTTTGGTAAAAATAAGTACAAATTGGGGTATATTATTTGGTCTTTGTGAAAGTTTTAGAGTCCACAAGCTATGGTGCCAATATCTGAAAATTGATCACACCTGAAGTACTGACGGCCTATCTCATTTCTTGAGACCCTAACAAGCCATAAAAGTACAAATACCCCCCAAATGACCCCTTTTTGGAAAGAAGACATTCCAAGGTATTTGGAAAGAGGCATGGTGAGTTTTTTGAAGTTGTCATTTTTTCCCACAATTCTTTGCAATATCAAGATTTTTTTTAATTTTTTTTTTTTTTCACAAAATTGTCATATTAGCAGGTTATTTCTCACACACAGCATATGCATACCACAAATTACACCCCAAAACACATTCTGCTATTACTCCTGAGTACGGCGATACCACATGTGTGAGACTTTTACACAGCTTGGCCACATACAGAGGCCCAACATGCAGGGAGCACCATCAGGTGTTCTGGAGCACCCAGGCCAATTCTGACATTTCTCTCCTACATGTAAAAATCATCATTTATTTGCTAGAAAATTACATAGAACCCCAAAATATTATATATGTTTTTTTAGCAAAGACCCTAGAGAATACAATGGCGGTCGTTGCAACTTTTTATCTAGCACGGTACTTGCGCAGCAATTTTTCGAACGTGTTTTATTCGGAAAAAAAATGTTTTGTGCTTTACAAAAAACAAAACTGTAAATTTAGCCCAATGTTTTTGCATAATGTGAAAGATGAAGTTACGCCGAGTAAATAGATACCCAACATGTCACGCTTCAAAATTGCACACACTCGTGAAATGGCGCCAAACTTCGCTACTTAAAAATCCCCATAGGCTTTAATTTTGTTTACTGGTTACATGTTTTGAGTTACAGAGGAGGTCTAGGACCAAAATTATTGTTCTCGCTCTAACGTTCGCAGCGATACCTCACATGTGTGGTTTGAACACCGTTTTCATATGTGGGCGGGACTTACGTATGCGTTCGCTTCTGCGTGCGAGCACACGGGGACAGGGACGCTTTAAAAAAAAATATATATATTTTATTGTTCATTTTACTTTATTTATTTTAGTTTGACCCTTTTTTTCCCCCCAAAAATTTTTTTGATCACTTTTATTCCTATTACAAGGAATGTAAACATCCCTTGTAATAGGAATATGGCATTACAGGTCCTCTTTACAGTGAGATATGGGGTCAATAAGACCCCACATCTGACCTCTAGGCTGGAAAGCCTGAAATAAAAAAAAAAAACGATCCTGGCTTTGATCGTAGCGAGTATCGCAGGGTATTGTTGGGTATTGCAGGGTATGGCAGAGTATCGCAGGGTATTGTTGGGTATTGCAGGGTATGGCAGAGTATCGCAGGGTATGGTAGAGTATCGCAGGGTATGGTAGAGTATTGCAGAGTATCGCCGGGTATTGCAGAGTATCGCAGGGTATGGTAGAGTATTGCAGAGTATCGCCGGGTATTGCAGAGTATCGCCGGGTATGGTAGAGTATTGCAGAGTATCGCCGGGTATTGCAGAGTATCGCCGGGTATTGCAGAGTATCGCCGGGTATCGCCGAGTATCGCCGGGTATCGCAGGGTATGGCAGAGTATCGCAGGGTATGGCAGAGTATCGCAGGGCATGGCAGAGTATATCGCAGGGTATGGCAGGGTATGGCAGAGCATCGTAGGGTATGGCAGAGCATCGCAGGGTATGGCAGAGTATCGCAGGGTATGGCAGGGTATCGCAGGGTATTGCAGGGTATGGCAGAGTATTGCGGGGTATGGCAGAGTATTGCGGGGTATGGCAGAGTATTGGGGGTATGGCAGAGTATTGGGGGGTATGGCAGAGTATTGCGGGGTATGGCAGAGTATTGCGGGGTATGGCAGAGTATTGCGGGGTATGGCAGAGTATTGCGGGGTATGGCAGAGTATTGCGGGGTATGGCACAGTATTGGGGGGTATGGCACAGTATTGGGGGGTATGGCACAGTATAGGGGGGTATGGCACAGTATTGGGGGGGATGGCAGAGAATCCATCCATGCTCAGCCATCCCTCCATACCCTGCAATACCCAGCAATACACTGCAGGCTATTGCTGGGTATTGCAGGGTATGGAGGGATGGCTGAGTATGGATGGATGGATGGATCGGTGGTGGCAGAGCAGGCTGTGGGCACTACAGATCCCGCCCACAGCACTGCTGCCACCGATCCCTCCCCCTCTCCTCTCATACTGTACCGATCGGTACAGAGAGAGGAGGAGAGAGGAACCGGCGTCATCAAATGACGCCGGTTTGCTTACATGTGATCACTCCGTCATTTGACGGAGCGATCACGTGGTAAACGGCCGCGATGAGCGGCCGTTTACCGTGATCCATGATCCGCCGGGTCCTCTGGACCCGGCGATCATGGATGCTCTCGAGTGCGCGCACCAGGGGGCGCGCAAGAGCAGAATTCTGTGAGGCCGTTAATTAACGGCCTCCCAGAGTTAAGCAACCGCCCTGTAGCCGTTTTTCGGCTATGGGCCGGTTGCTAACTGGTTAACATAAAACAATGTAAACATAAAAGGAAAAGAAGTGCTTTCCCTAAGTGAAAGTGTGGTATTAAGGCAAATAAAGCAGGGCTTCCTTTAATGGCAAATAATATGGCATAACAATAGAAAGCCAATTTCAGAGATTTGCTATGGTAGGCGTTGCACAGAAGGAGCAAGCCCAGTGTAACGTCCCCTTTCTGATGAAAAATACCACTTATCAATGGCTGTGTTTGGATTGTAATCTGTAAGTGGTGGTCCATTAACAGCAATCATCAAAAGGTCATCCAAAGTCTCTAACGCCAGTGATGAACGATACACAGTCTTTATCCTGTTTTGATAGCTAAAGCCACGTTCACACGATGCTGTGGTTGGGGGCAATACGGCACAGAATTTGACCAGAGGGAGTTTTGTGGGGAATCTCTCTTTCTGCTGGTTCATTCTTTTCAAAGTCTCATTGAAAGAAAGTCCATTTTGAATGGAGAGTTTCATGTCAGCTCACTCTGCTTCTAAAAGGTCCACGTTGTCCTCAAACTCATGCAAAACATGCTTTGCAATACTGTGCAACTCAGTCAATCCAAAGTTGAGGATGTGTGCTTTGTCTGGCCAGGACAGGCTGTCAAATATATTAAAAGATTGCACAATGTTTGAAGAAACTGAAGAAAGCCTCAAAATCAAATACCTTTCAGCTTTATCCAATACAGTTTGGCGTATAGATTGAAATTCTTTTTCAGCGGCTTCAAGGTTGGTCAGCTGTAGCCCATGAAGTGTTCCATCAGCTGTAAACTTATCTAGAAATTCAAGTTCATTTTTTCCTCTCCCTTTGCAAAGATCCTGGAGAATTTTAACCGAATGTTCTAGTTTGGATTTTATATGGCAGATCATAAGTTCTTTGTTTTGAAGACCCTCTGATAATGGTTTCAGCTTGCCATAAAAATCCAGTAGGAAAAACAAAAGTTTCACAAACTTCACCTGTTTTAGGTCTTTCAGGATACCTTTAACCTTAGCAGAATCAATTGATCCTTCTGTCGATATCTGCTCAAAATGCCTCACCACTGTTTTCCAGTTTTGACGAAAAGCACGCAAAGCATCAACTTTGCTGCATAACCAGCGCACTGTGTGTATATCTTTCAGTTTCAAAATTTCCTCACTAAGGCCCCTTTCACACTGGGGCGGTTTTCAGGCGGTACGGCGCTAAAAATAGCGCCTGTGTACCGCCTGAAAAAAACGGCCCCATTCACTCCAGTGTGAAAGCCGGCGGGCTTTCACACTGGAGCGGTGCGCTAGCAGGACCGCAACAAAAGTCCTGCTAGCAGCATCTTTGGAGCGGTGAAGGAGCGGTGTATTCACCGCTCCTATACCGCTCCTTCCCATTGGAATCAATGGGAAACCGCGGGGATACCGCCCGCAAACCGCCGCTGCAGCGGCGCTTTGCGGAGGTTTTTAACCCTTTTGCGGCCGCTAGCGGGGGTTAAAACCACCCCGCTAGCGGCCGCATACCGCGGGAAAAACGATGGTAAAGCAGCGCTAAATATAGCGCTGCTTTACCGTCGCCGCCCGCACCGCCCCAGTGTGAAGCCAGCCTTAAAGATTTTGCCATTTCTTTCAGTTGCTGTAGGCGTTTGGCAGAGCCATGATAATATTTAAAAGTACGCCGCACCACATCATCAAATGTTTGTAGGTATGGCACTTCCTTGCAAACATCCAAGACAGCAAGGTGCAAGCGATGAGCCACACAATGTATACTGATCATCTGTGGGCAGATGTCTTTCATCTGTACTGCCAAACCAGACTTGTGGCCAAGCATGCTTGCAGCCCCATCCGTTCCCAAACCTGCAACCCAAGAAGTGCCTTTGTAATTAAGATGAAGACTATCCAAAAAGGCAGTCAATCCTTTGAAATAACCTTGAGCTGTAGCTCTTTCTAGAGCAAAAGTACCCAAAAAATCTTCTTTTATTTCTCCTTCTGAAACATAACGGACATAAATGTTTGCATGTTCAGTGGAGGTTCGATCAGTAGATCCGTCAATCATGATGCCAATAAAAGTTGACTTTTTAATGTTTGCCACAAGACTTTCTCTGATTGTTTTTGCAATGAAATGAATGAATTGTTTGCATTGCACATCATTTCCATACTTCTGCAGAACTGGTACATCAAGTTTAGTAGCTAACATTAATAAATCAGGGAAATCTCGAAATGGCTTTTCATATTTAGCTACATAATAAGCGATGTTAAACATGTGCGTCATGTGCTGAAACACTGCAGCGTCCATTCTTCTGACACACACAGCTAAAGGTCTCTCTTCAGGGTTGTCTTTAGCCTTTACTTTATCAACATTCTCCTTGTGCTTTTTACTTTTCTCGTGCCATACAAAGGTTTCCCTTTTAAAGGGAGCATTTATCCCATCTTTCCATTTTGCATCAGCACTTTGGGGGAACCGACTGCAAACTTTACACGTAACTGTATCTGTATCCTCTGAGAAAATAAGCCATGAAAATTGTTCCAGCCAATGCATATTAAAAGGGCGTTTTTTAGAGGTCTTGTCAGTATAACCATCATTTTTCCTCTTAGGTGTTATGGCAGTTGTGTGAGGCAAACTACAACTAGCAGCTGGATTTGTTATTGATTCATTGTCTTTTTCTATAGGATTTGGTTGTGACTCCACAGTAGTAGGTTGAGCTTTTTCTTTAACGAAAAAGTTTAATTTGCTCTGTTTCATGTTTCTTTTATGGCTTTCAAAAACCTGTAAAGGCTTCAAAACTGAAGAGAAAAGCCAGTTGAATTTGTTGACTAAGATGAGGTGTCACATCTCTGCGGAGAACAAGAAAAAAGCAATACAGAATAGCGCCAGGACTACATATCCCAGCAATACAGAATAGCATCAGCTATAGAGGACTACAAATCCCAGCAGTATATAATACAGCAGTGCAAAATACCACCAGCTATAGAGGAGTACAAATCACAAAGTACAAAGAACATTAAAGCGGTTCTGCACTCATTTCATTTAGTAAATCTCTTTGCCTTCCAAATCAGGCAAAGAGTACTAAATGAAATGTTTTTTTTTTTTTTTTTTTTTTACTTACCTTGTAATTGAAGACTTCCGGTCTTCTCCCTCTGCGGCGGCGGGCGGGGTCTCTGCGTCGATCGTCGTCACGCCGCACTGTCTCCTGGGATCTGGTGTCATTGATCCCAGGAGCCAGTGCGGGCATCTTCCGAAATCTCGCGAGATTTCGGCCACATCTTCCGAAATCTCCCGAGATTTCGGCCGCATCTGCCGAAATCTCGTGAGATCTCGGCAGATGAGCCGTTACTGCGCACGCGCGAGTAACGGCAGTGCATGCTGGGCCATCTAAAGTCCCTGTGGGTGTTTCACATGCCCACAGGCAAGATGGCCCCCAGCACTAAAGAAGAAGACGAGGAACTTCATCGGACGAAAACCGGCGGCGATCGAGATGGAAGATGGAACAGGTGAGTCCCCTAATAAAGGTAAGCACACTTTATATTACATCCTAAAAAAAAATTTTTTTTTTCAGAGTGCAGAACCGCTTTAACAAATTGCGCAGTTCATCTGATTCAGGTGCCCCTTTCCTCTCCTGGTGGTGGTAGTGGTCGTGGGGTGCAAAAATGTTCTTCTTTGGTGTCCTCTGTCCCCCCTGCATATCACAATCCCCCTTTTACATCACAGTACACGTCTACCTCCAACGCCTCCCTAGTACACCTCTACCTTCAACGCCTCCCGCAGTACACCTCTACCTTCAACGCCTCCCGCAGTACACCTCTACCTGCATCACAGTACACCTCTACCTTCAACGCCTCCCGCAGTACACCTCTACCTGCATCACAGTACACCTCTACCTTCAACACCTCCTCCAATGCCTCCCCTCTCCATCACACCTATGTCTCCAATCCCTTCTCCCCTAGAACACCTCTATACCTACAATCTCTCTTCTTAGTATGTCTCTGCCTCCAATGCCCCCCCAGCAAACTCCCCATTCTATCATACCTATGACTCCAATTCCTGCCCTCCCCCATTCTATCATACATATGTACCTCAAATTCCCGCCCCCCCTCCCATTCTATCATACATAAGACTCCAATTCCTGCCCCCCCCCCATTCTATCATACCTATGACTTCAATTCAGCCCCCCCTCCCCCCATTCTATCATACCTATGACTCCAATTCCCGCCCCCCCCCCCATTATATCATATTGTATGGCAGATTGGGGGGAGGGGGGCGGAATTGGAGGCATAGGTATGATAGAATGGGGGGAGGGGGGGCGGAATTGGAGGCATAGGTATGATAGAATGGGGGGAGGGGGGGCGGAATTGGAGGCATAGGTATGAT